>CM035837.1:378296304-378895552 GCA_020510985.1 Pholidichthys leucotaenia
TACAAAAGAAAAGGGAACTGTTATTTTGAATATTTTCCCCAATATTGTCTGTACGTTGGACCAATATTGGTGGATAACTGGGCATGACCAAAACACATGAAAATGGTTTGCAGTCTTTTCACCACACAAGCGCCAACAGTTCAATCCCTTATGGGTAAATTTGTTTTGTGCAGGTGTTCTGAAAAATCTTACCAAGTTTTTCCATCCAAATTCTCTCCACTGCAGGGATGAGGTACTTTTCCATTGCTGTTTATTTAGCTTTTCCCATATTTCCAATTGTAAAGTGAAATTCCCCTCTTTTTCCCATCTCTCTTTTATATACGATGTGTTGTCTCCTTTTAAGTCTTGAAGACCTTGGTATATTTTAGAAATGTATCTGATCCCTGGGATCCCTTTATATGCCATTAAGAAGACCTTCAGAACACCTGACTGGGCCCTTTCCAAATCCTCCTTTTTAAGTATATTGTTTATGTGGTGTCTAAGCTGAAAGAACCTGTACAGATCTTGATTTATTAGACCTTGTTTTTTCAAATCTTCAAAACTTCTTAAAGTTTGCCCCTTAAAAAAATCGTAATATTTTATCAGCCCTTTCTCTTTCCACTCTTTAAATCTAGTGTCTGTTTTATTGGGGGTAAAGTCTTGATCATAGGCAATCCATTGCAGAAGTCAATAGGGCTCTTTAGCTTGATTCTCTCTGACTATCTTAAACCAAATTTTTAGCGGGGTCTCTATCCACGGGTTAGTGTTATTCAGGAGTTTAGTTAAGGCATTGTTCCCTATTATCGCCTGTAGGGGGATGTCACTTGTTATTTGGCATTCCATCTCCTTCCATTGTGCAGTGTAGACTGGGTTACATATCTCTACTAAAGTTTTAATTTGTGCAGCTATAAAATAGTCCCTGATATTTGGCAGTGCGAGCCCACCTTTGTCTTTGTTTAGCTGTAGGGTTCTATATCTGATTCTAGGTCTCTTACCCTGCCATATGAATCTTGAGATCCTTCTGTCCAGCTCCTGCCATGTTTTTTTGGGAGGTTCTACCGGTATTGTTTGGAAAAGGTATAGAAGACGTGGAAGTATATTCATTTTGACTGCTTCAATTCTTTGTGCGGTACCTAAGAATGGTATCATATTCCATCTTGCTAGGTCAGATTTTATTTTTGTCACCAATGGATCATAGTTTAGTGTTATAATTTTGTCGAGTTGTTTCGGGATATTGACCCCCAGATATTTCATAGAATCCAACTCCCAGTTAGTTTTGAGTTCATTTAGTGAAAAATGATTTGGGTCATAGTTGAATGTTAAAACTTGGGTTTTGTGCATGTTTAATTTGTACCCTGATAAATCTCCATAGTCTGAAAAAACTGAGATTAGTTCTGGTAGAGAAGTGTCTGGCTGCCCTAGGTATATTAAAATGTCATCAGCAAAGAGTGCTATTTTATGTTCTTTCTGACCAAGTGTAATACCTTGAATTTCTTGATTTTGTCTTATCCATTGGCTCAGAGGTTCTATGAAGATTGCAAAGAGCAGTGGAGACAGGGGGCAGCCTTGACGACATCCTCTTTCCAGCTCAAAAGATGATGATAAATTACCATTAATCCTTATTTTAGCTGTTGGTTTTTTATATAATGCCTGTATAGTTCTAAGGAAGTTGTTATGAAAATTGAAACTGGATAAGATTTTATAGAGGAAAGACCAGTCAACCAAATCGAATGCTTTTTCAGCATCTAATCCCAATATGACTGCATTTAAGTTATATTTTTTTATATGATGAATTATGTGTAAAGTGCGTCGAATGTTGTCTTGTGTCTGTCTTTGTCTTATAAAACCTGTTTGGTCTAAGTGAATTAAGTCTGTCAGTATGTTTTCTAACCTTTTGGCAAGGATAGTGGTAAATAGCTTATAGTCCTGATTTAATACACTGATTGGTCTGTAGTTGGAGCAATCTAGTTTATCCTTTTCAGGTTTAGGTATGACTGCAATGACCCCTTCTCTCCAGGAGGGAGGGATTTCCCCTGTGTGGAGGACATAGTTAAATGTTTTCAGGAGGAGAGGAGATAGTTGCTGTTTAAAGGTTTTGTACCATTCTGCTGTATAGCCATCTGCTCCTGGGGATTTGTTAGCTTTAAGTTTCATAATTGCTTTTTCCAATTCTTTAGGTTGTATTTCTGACAGTAGGGTTTTATTTTGTGATTCCGTAAGTTGGGGAAGGTTTAATGTGTTTAGGAATGTCTCGGATGCGTTTTTATGATTTTTGTGGGAGTATAAGTTCTTGTAGTAATTCTCGAAGCTTTTAAGAATATCCTGAATTCTGAATTTTATTTCCTTTGATACTGGGTCTCTGATTTTGTAGATTGCTCTTTCCGTTTGTTGTTTCCTCAATTTATAGGCTAGTAATTTTGCCGATTTACTGCCTGTTTCATAGTGTTTTTGTTTCAGAAATGTAAGTTTCTTCTGGATTTCTATTGTGTAGATCTCATTTATTTGATTTTTAATTTCTTTGATCTTGAGCGAGCCATTAGAATGAGTGTTATCTTTGTGTTCTTTTTGTAGGTTCTTGAGCTCTGACTCTAGTGTGGTTAGTTTTTCTTGTCTCAGTTTCTTTTGGGTTGCCAGTTTTGCAATAATTTTTCCCCTTATTACAGCTTTGCACGCATCCCACAGTATTAAAGGGGATACTTCTCCATTATCGTTTTCTTCCAAATATCTGAGAATATCTGATTCCAATTCATCTTTCAGTGGCCCTTTGAGGACACTTGAATTCAACCTCCAGGAAAATGTATTATTTGTGTATTTTTGGATGTTGAAATCCATATAGATCGGACTGTGGTCGGAGAGATCCATCAGTCCTATTTTACATGTTTTTACTCTTCCAATGTCTCTACTAAACATAAAAAAAGTAATCAATCCTTGAGTAAGATGAATGTGGTGTTGAATAAAAAGTATAATCTTTTACATTGGGGTTGAATTCCCTCCATACGTCACAGATTCCCATTTCTTTTAGTAGCATCCGAGTATTCCTATTTTGGGTGTTATTTTGATGTGAAGAATTACCTGTTGCATCCCAGTATGGATTCAGTCTTAGATTGAAGTCTCCACCACATATCACTAAACCTTGGGCTTTAGTTATCATTAGGTCGAATACATTTTTATAAAATTTCCATTTTGCCCCTGGTGGTGCATATATATTCAGCAGGGTGATATCTTCTCCCTCTAGCCGCCCAGTTACCAAACTGTACCTCCCTTCTTTATCTTTGTGTTCTGATTTTTTTTCAAATGTAATTTTGGTTGATATCAATGTCGCTACTCCCCTCCTCCTCCCTGATTTATATGAAGATGAAGAGATCATTTTAAACCCTTGTCTACTGAGTTTAGTGTGTTCCATGTCTGTTAGGTGGGTTTCTTGTAAAAATACTATTTCTGCTTTGTCTTTTTTCATTTTGCGTAGAATCTTGGATCTTTTAACTGGATTCAGGATCCCTTTCACATTATATGAGGCTATTTTGGTTACACCCTGTTTCTCCATTGTATTTTCTTATTTAGTATAACAATGTGGTGGCCCTCTTTTTTGCTACTCAGAAACTGAAAGATCATTAAAAACATAAAAAACATTAAGTACATAATGAACGAAACTTTAAAACAAAAAACTGTCAAAAAAACTTCCTGAGCTGGGGTCTCTTTAAAGACCCTGTAAGAGCCCTGATGGAGTATGGGCTCTGAGGGAAATTCCTCAAACTCTGTTACGTGCTGAGGGCCCTCTCTTTTTCTTTTTTTTCCACAATATCTTTATTGAACCTTTTTTTTTTTTTAACAAACATGATACAAACAATCAAACACTAACACTAAAGTACTACAAAAAAAAAAAATGCACTAAAAACACCAACAACCACCAACAAAATCAAATCTTCAACAATGCTCCTCTGTTTAGTCTAGACAATCCAATACATAAGTATACATATTATGTTCACCAGTTTGGAATTTACTAGGTCCACACACATCATTCACCTTCTTCTTCAAGAGTTATGTTTAAATTTTTTACATAATCAATAAAAGGTCTCCATATATTCTCAAACACAATTTCCTTTGATTTTAGTATATATGTTATTCTTTCTAATGGAAGGTTTGTTAACATCTGTCTTAACCACTGAGTCACATCTGGTCTATGAGTCTTTTTCCATAATAGTGCAATACATTTTTTGGCATTAAGCAAACTGAGGTCTATGAATGTTCTTTCACTTTTATTAAAATTATGCTTTTCTGGGTACAGACCCAACAAAAACAGTTTAGGATTCAATATGATTTGTTTTGAGATTATTTTTTCAATTGTTACCCTCACCTCTTCCCAAAACATTCTTATTAATCTACATTCCCATAAACAATGAAATAGGGTTCCTTTACTTTCCATGCAATTTGTGCATGTATCTGGTATATTTTTGTTATATCTATTTAACTCCTCCGGTGTAACATACATCCGCATTAACCATTTGAAATGTATCAATTTACGGCGTGCATTTATTGATTTGGTTTGAGCTTCTGTACAAGCCAATTCCCATTGTTCCTCTGAAATTTCAATTTGCAGATCTTCTTTCCAGTAGTTTAATCTTTTCAGTGAATTTTCACTTGAAGATAGTGTCAATGAGTTATAAAACTCTGAAATAATACCCTTTCTTTTACTATCTTTCATCATCATTTTTTCCAAGGATGAATAAATAGGTCGAGTGAGAGCTTTATTTTGATTTGATCGAATAAAGTTTCTAAGTTGAAGATATTTAAAAAAATGTGTTCTATTGAGATTAAATTTGATCCTCAGCTCTTCAAAAGACATTATGTTGTCTGCACATGGCAAATATAAATCCTGAATCTTTTGTATCCCTTTTAAATTCCATACTTTAAATACAGCGTCCGCTCTCCCTGGTTTAAAATATTGATTACCCCATATTGGACTAAATTGTGACAATAACTGTGGTTCTTTTAAATAGTTTTTAGCTTCACACCATATTTTGATCATATGCTTTACAAATGGATTTTTAACTTGTTTTTGTAATTTTTTTGCCGAATCTGAGTATATGAATATGGGAAGAGGTAAAGGTAAATTGTATGATTCCATTTCAGTCCAGTGAGGGAGATCATTTGATGAAAAATAATATGTCATAGACCTCAGTTGTGCCGACCAATAATACAACATAAAATTTGGACATTTCAGACCTCCACGATCAAATGGTAAATATAATAAAGACAAACGTAATCTAGCCCTCCTGTTGTTCCATATAAATTCCACTAACTTTTTTTTTATTCTTGAGAATAGATCTAAAGGTGGTGATAAGGGAATGTATTGAAATAAATAAAGTATTTTAGGTAAAATATTACTTTTAAGTATATTGATTCTCCCGATCATCGACATTGGTAGTGACATCCATCTCTGAGTTAACTCACTGATATCTGACATTAAGGCTTCATAGTTGACACTGGCGACTGATTCTAGCTTAGGCATAATTTGGATTCCTAAATATTTAAACTGATTTACAACATTGAATTGATTTACCTCAGGGGCTGGGTGATTTCTCTGGGTCTCATTTAGCATTAATATTGAAGATTTAGTTTTATTTATTTTATATCCTGATATTTCCCCAAAATTCTTTATTAAATTCAACAAGGTTGGAATTGATTTTTTTAGATTCGACATAAACAAAATTATATCATCGGCGTACAGGGAGATTTTATGTTCTGTTGGTCCAACTTTAATTCCATATATTTGTGAATGTAAACGTATCGCTATCGCTAAAGGTTCAATTGCCATAGTAAACAGTAAAGGTGAAAGTGGACAGCCTTGTCGACATCCTCTATTGATTTTTATTGGTTTTGAAATATTGTTATTTGTTAGGATTTCTGCTGTAGCATTATTGTATATTATTTGAACCCATTTTATGAAATTATTTCCAAGTCCAAACCTTTGTAGGACTTCAAAAAGAAAGGGCCATTCAACTCTATCAAAGGCCTTTTCGGCGTCCAATGATAGGAGAGCTGTATCCGGTGCTTCTTTATTAAAATAAATAATATTAAATAGTCTTCTTACATTATGGAAGCCTTGTCTACCCTTTATAAAGCCATTCTGATCTCGATTAATAATATTTGGTAAAATTTCTTGTATTCGTCTTGCTAAAATTTTACAGATTATCTTAAGGTCGGCGTTTAATAGGCTTATTGGTCTCATATTTTCACATTTATTAGAGGGCTTACCTGGTTTTGGCAGCAGTATAATTAAGGCATTATTTATGTATGATGGTAAATTATTATTTTGAAATGCTTCTAAAACCATTTCCAAAAAAGGTTTTATTAATTTATTCTTAAATTTTTTATAAAGGTCAACTGGAAGACCATCTGGTCCTGCACTTTTTCCTGATTTCATATTATCAATGGCTAGCCCAACTTCTTCTTGACTAATTTTAGACTCCAATATCTCCCTGTTTTCATTTGGAATACACAGTATAGATAGTTCGTTCAAAAACCCATTTAGTTTTGTTAAATCAGGTTCATTTTTGGTATCATATAATTTTTCATAGTAATCTCTAAAGGCTCTATTAATTTCTAAAGGATCTATAACTACCTGTCCATTACTTATAATACTGGTAATTGGTGTTTTAATTTCCAATTGTTTAATCTGCCATGCTAATAATTTTCCTGATTTTTCACCTTGTTCATAAAAAGATTGTTTCAATCTTAGAAGACTCGAGGCAGCTCTATTCGCTGATTTTTTGTCGTATTCAGCTCTCAAAATCAGTAATTCATTCTCCAACCTTGGGTCACTTCCTGCATACACTTTTTCCTGAAGATTTTTTATTTTATGTTCCAATTTAGCTCTCTCCTCTCGAGTCTTCTTAGATTTTGATCCTGTATAACTAATAATATGTCCCCTAATAAAAGCTTTGAAAGCCTCCCACTTTACACATGCTGATGTTTGTGTAGTATTGATGTCAAAGAACTCGTCTATCTGTTTTTCTATATACTTGACAAATTCCTCATCCTGAAGCCATTTATGCTGAAATTGTCATCTACCTGATTCCTTTGTCAATTTTTTATCTACATATATTAGACAACAGGGTGCATGATCAGAGATCACGATGTTATCATAAAAGCAGTTTTGAATCTTGGACCTTAATTCTGTGGAAATCAAAAAATAATCAATACGTGAGAATGTCTTGTAGGTACTGGAATAACAAGAATAGGCTTTAACTTGTGGTTTCATTTCTCTCCATATATCTAACAATCTCAATTCTTTCATAAAATGATTAATAGTCATCCTACATCCAATGTGCGTACAATCCAGTCCTGTTGATCTATCCACACCTGGATTCAATGTACAATTAAAATCCCCTGCTATTATATGTTGCCCTGTAAGTGATGATAAGATGAGAAATAAATTAGCAAAGAACTTCTGATCATCTATATTGGGACCATATAAGTTCACAAGATTTATATTTTCTAATAGCAAAGAACCTTGAATGATTACATATCTTCCAAATTTGTCTCCAATTACATTTTTCACTTGAAAAGGAACTGATTTATGTATGAGAGTCATAACTCCCCTGGCTCGGGATGAAAATGAAGAGGTGAATACACTTCCCTGCCATCTACTCCTAATTCTTTTAACATCCTCCTCTATCAGATGAGTTTCTTGTAAAAACACAATTCTTGAACCCATGTCCTTTATTTTATTCATAACTTGTTTAAGTTTTTTTAAATTTTGTAGACCTCTGCAATTCCATGAAGTTAAATTAAGATTAACACTTTGGTCCATGATCAATAGAGAGTTTGGGATTACCTTGCAGTGTAAACATGCTCATACAGAGAAGCAAAAACATGAGTGGTTGAACATTCATCCTACAAACTACACACAAATTTCCCCTTCCCACACTTGTGGCAAACCCCCCAAAATCAAAAGAAAAATTCTGTCTCCCGATATAGCCATCGACCGTTCCACACCCACGGGGAACAGCCTAAGCCACTCCTTCTTCATCCTCCCAATCACCCTAACTCTACTGCTTTTAATGACGTAACATTAACTCTCCTCTGTAGTTTTCCAACTTAACTCCAAAATTTTTAACAACTTTGTACATCATAGTTTTTTTTTTGTTGTTTGTTTTGTTTTTTTTAATATATAATACAATCTATATTTTGTAAACTTACTATTTACTTCAAGTCAGTCAGATGCCTGTGCAAATGCTTAATTATTCTACCTTATATTTTGTTCATGCTTAGCTCCCACCAGTCTCTTCTTCTTCTTTGATCTTCTTGATGAACTCCTGCGCCTCCTCTGGGGTCTTGAAGATGTGGGTTCTGCCCTCATACGTGGTCAGCAGTCTCGCAGGATAGATTACACCATGACGAATCCCAAGGTTGCGCAGCTCCTTACGTACAGGATCAAACTGCTTCCTCAATTGCTGGATTCCTGTGGCCAAATCTGGGTAGAACCGCACCTGCTGGTCCTGGTGTTTAATCTCTCCTTTAGCACGTGCAGCGTTGAAGATCTTCATCCTGTCTCTGTTGCTAAGAAACTTCATAATTAAGGTCCTCGGCGGTCCCTTATCTCTCCGTGGGCCAATACGATGTGCTTTTTCCAGAACCACTGCTGATTGCAACTCCTCGCTGCCCAGCACCTCCGGAATCCACTTTTCCAGAAAGGAACATACGTCCCGACCTTCTGATTCCTCTGGAAGACCCACCAGCCTCAAATTATTCTGTCTCGACCGAGATTCCAAATCCAAAATATTATCTTCCAGAGATTTATTTTTTTTTTCCAAAGTGCGCACCTTTAATTGAAGACGGGTGACGTCATCTTCAGCACTAGCGAGACGGAGCTCCATCTGCGCCGTTCGTTCTACACAGTCACCCAATTCTTTTCTTATTCCTTCCAACGCTGTCATAATCCCATCAAATCTAGAGGAAAAGTCCGCTCTCATTGAACTCATGGCTGCCATCAGCGCATCTGCGCCATTCCCCGCAGAAATCGCAGCGTTGCCAGCCTCCTCCGCCATATATGGAGTTTTGTTTGCTGCGTCACAGACCTGAAAGTCCGTTAATTTGGACTGTTTCGGCGGCTCGCTTTTTCCTTTTCCTGGTTTTCCAGCCTTAGGCTTCGCCGACATATCCTCGCCCAAATGCTGGGATACGTTCTGTCCCAAATGAGAGAGTTATTTGCCGATTTTTTTTTTCCAGGAGCAGAGCAGAGCGAGACACGTCCGTCCTACGTGGCAGCCATAACCGGAAGTCCTGAGGGCCCTCTCTTACTCCTGTAAGTTGTCCCATGTTTTTAACGTGAATTTCAGATCCCAATCCGAATTTGTAATGATTTTTTTTTTTTTTTTTATGCCTATACTCTATGAGCTTGTGTGCACCCTCCCACCCCCATCACAGCAAACATTCACTCTAATACAGTATTTGTTAGTGTGGGGAGAACATGTGGGTCATTGTTACATTTCTATTTTAACATGATTTTTTTTTTTTTTCCCCTTTAAATTAAGAAGACATTTGTTTCTAATGCTAAAACTGCTCCATGAAAGGTTTTACCACATGCTGATTCTGCATCTTCTTTAATGTTTGTTACCTTGTAGGAGGGGGGATGGAAGTGCAGAGTGACTGTAGAGAGAAAGAGAAAGAGGGGGGAAAAAAAAAAAAAAACCCAAAAAGGTCGCTATTCCTTTCTGGTACTGGAAAGCTTATCTTTGTAGCTCTGGGGCTGGGTGCTCCCGCTGCTGGCCCGTGGATTTTGAAGGTCTCTGAGTGGACCACGTTTGAGCTCTGATTTTCACGCTCAGATCCGCTGCGGGTTTAAACACCGTTACCGGGAGTCCTCTTCTTGCCATGTCAGATGTTGCTTCTTCCGCTGAATTGTAGAGACATGACTCTTCCCCGTAAAAGACCCTTAGCTTCGCCGGAAATGGCGTCTGAAAGCGTAGATTCTTTTCCCGTAAAACCTTTTTGGCGTCGTTATATTCCCGTCGCTTTTTAAGAACTTCAGGGGCGTAATCGTGTTCCACGAAGACTTTTCTTTCTTGATGCATAAATCCTTTCTTCTGCCAAGCCCGTCTTACAACTTCTTGTTTTATTTTGAAGTCGGAGAATCTTACCAACACTGAACGTGGGGGCGCTTCCGGGGCTGGCTTTGCGGCTAATGTGCGATGTGCCTTTTCTATCTTCAAATCGGTGGATTGTGGAATATCCAACTTCTCTCTCAATCAGGATTCCACGCATTCTGCCACTGTGTTGAAACCATCTTCAGCTCCTTCTTTCAGACCGTGAATTCTGATGTTGTCCCGTCTCTGTTTTCCTTCTTGGTCGGCTAGCTTAGCCTCCAGCCTTGATTGTTTTCTGTGTAAATCCAGTACAGAATCTTCAAGCACTTTTATTCTGTCTTCAGCTTCCAAGATTCGGTTTTCGGCCTGGTCCAATCTGCTGTTCGCCTTTTTTAGATCCTCTCTGAATTCAAGAAATTCGGCCCGAAATCGTCGTAATTTGTCAAATAGCGATTTCAAGCTAATCCTTTTGTTAGCTAGGCCCAGGCACTCGTCTTCTGAACGGAGGTCCTCCGGTTCAGATTCTGCGGCTGCTGTGCGTCCTGATCTGGGGAATGTCAGTTTCCTCTGCTTTTGGTTAGGCATGGTGTTATTGTCTTTTGAATTTTAATCTTCCAAAAATCCGTTAGGTCTGATTTTGAGGAGGTTTTCCTTGGATTGAGTCTGGGAGTTTCACCGTTAGGTTGCTATCACCATGGCGTCCAGACCGGAAGTCTTCAGTTTTTTGTTTTAAAGTTTTATATACTATTGTGGAGAATGTGGAAATGACGAGGCTGAGTTTATCTCACCAGTCAGGTTTATTCCATTCTCCAACATCATCAAAAACAGAAAAAGAGAAAGAAACCCCCCAGACATTCGTCCTTTTATACCCCAGGACATCAAAGCACAGTCACATTGTATTTAATCCCCAAGTCACAATGCGTCTTCTTCCAGGTCTTATCACCTCCACCTAAAGTCCTTGGTGGCCAGGAAATTCCCCAAGGCCATCTCTTTGCATACAAAAGACCACATTTCACATCCTCCTGTTATCTCCTAGGAGGCTCAGTCCTTTTGTTCATCTGAGATGTGAAGCATACAGTAAGCATACAGTGAATACATATGAAGCATATGAAACCCACATATGTGTGCCACACTTTGTTCTTAATGTTTTTTTATGTTCTTAATGTTCTTTCAGTTTCTGAGTAGCATAAAAGAGGGCCACCACACCGTTATACTAAATAAAACAACACAATGGAGAAACAGGGTGTAACCAAAATAATCTCATATAATGTAAAAGGGATCCTGAATCCAGTTAAAAGATCCAAGATTCTAGGCAAAATGAAAAAAGACAAAGCAGGAATAATATTTTTACAGGAAACCCACCTAACAGATGTGGAGCACACTAAACTTAATGGACAAGGGTTTAATATGATCTCTTCATCTTCATATAAGTCGGAGGAGGAGAGGGGTAGCGACATTGATCTCAACCAAAATTATATTTGAAAAAAAATCAGAACACAAAGATAAAGAAGGGAGATTCAGCATGGTACTTGGTCAGCTAGAGGGAGAAGATATCACCCTGCTGAATGTATATGCACCTCCAGGGGCTAACTGGAAATTTTATACAAATGTATTTGACCTAATGATAACTAAAGCCCAAGGTTTAGTGATATGTGGTGGAGACTTAAGTCTAAGACTGAATCCATACTGGGATGCATCAGGTAATTCTCCACATCAAAATAACACTCAAAGTAGAAAAGCTCGGATGCTACTAAAAGAAATGTGAATCTGTGACGTGTGGAGGGAATTCAACCCCAGTGTAAAAGATTATACATTTTACTGAGCACCACATTCATCATACTCAAGGATTGACTATTTTTTTATGTTTAGTAGAGACATTGGAAGAGTAAAAACATGTAAAATAGGACTGATGGATCTCTCTGACCACAGTCCGATCTACAGTATATGGACTTAAGTATCCAAAAATACACAAATAATACATTTTCTTGGAGGTTAAATTCAAATGTGCTGAAAGGACCATTGAAAGATGAATTGGAATCAGATATTGTCAGATACTTGGAAGAAAATGATAATGGAGAAGTATCCCCTTTAATACTGTGGGACGCATGCAAAGCTGTAATAAGGGGAAAGATTATCGCAAAACTGGCAATCCAAAAGAAACTGAGACAAGAAAAACTAATCACATTAGAGTCAGAACTTAGGAAACTAGAAAAAGAGCACAAAGACAACACTCATTTTAATGACTCGCTCAAAATTAAGGAAATTAAAAAACAAATAAACGAGATCTACACAATAGAAATCCAGAAGAAACTTATGTTTCTGAAACAAAAATGCTATGAAACAGGTAGCAAATCAGCAAAATTACTAGCCTATAAATTGAGGAAACAACAAACGGAGAGAGCAATCTACAAAATCAGAGACCCAGTATCAAAGGAAATAAAATTTAGAATTCAGGAAATTCTTAAAAGCTTCGAGAACTACTACAAGAACTTGTACTCCCTCAAAAAACATAAAAACGCATCCAAAGCCTTCCTAAATACATTAAATCTTCCCCAACTTACTGAGTCACAAAATAAAACACTATTGTCAGAAATACAACCTAAAGAATTAGAAAAAGCAATTATGAAACTTAAAGCTAGCAAATCCCCAGGAGCAGATGGCTTTACAACAGAGTGGTACAAAACCTTTAAACAGCAACTATCTCTTCTCCTCCTGAAAACATTTAACTATGTCCTCCACACAGGGGAAATCCCCCCCTCCTGGAGAGAAGGGGTCATTGCAGTCATACCTAAACCTGAAAAGGATAAACTAGACTGCTCCAACTACAGACCAATCAGTGTGTTAAATCAGGACTATAAGCTTTTTACCACTATCCTTGCCAAAAGGTTAGAAAATATACTGACTGACTTAATTCATTTAGACCAAACAGGTTTTATAAGACAAAGACGGATACAAGATAACATTAGACGCACTTTACACATAATTCATCATATAAAAAAAATATAATTTAAATGCAGCCATATTGGGATTAGCTGCTGAAAAAGCATTTGATTCGGTTGACTGGTCTTTCCTATATAGAATCTTATCCAGTTTCAATTTTCATAACAACTTCATTAGAACTATCCAGGCATTACATAAAAAACCAACAGCTAAAATAAGGATTAACGGTAAATTATCATCATCTTTTGAACTGGAAAGAGGATGTCGTCAGGGCTGCCCCTTGTCTCCACTGCTCTTTGCAATCTTCATAGAACCTCTGAGCCAATAGATAAGACAGAATCAAAAAATTCAAGGTATTACACTTGGTCAGAAGGAACATAAAATAGCACTCTTTGCTGATGACATTTTAATCAAATCAATATTTACTAAACAAACTCAAAACTAACTGGGAGATGGAATCTATGAAATATCTGGGGGTCAATATCCCGAAACAACTCAACAAAATTATAACACTAAACTATGATCCACTGATGGCAAAAATAAAATCTGATCTAGCAAGATGGAATATGATACCATTCTTAGGTACTGCACAAAGAATTGAAGCAGTCAAAATGAATATACTTCCACATCTTTTATACCTTTTCCAAACAATACCGGTAGAACCTCCCAAAAAAACATGGCAAGATCTGGACAGAATGATCTCAAGATTCATATGGCAGGGCAAGAGACCTAGAATCAGATATTGAACCCTACAGCTAAACAAAGACAAAGGTGGGCTCGCACTGCCAAATATCAGGGACTATTTTAAAGCCGCACAAATTAAAACTTTAGTAGAGATATGTAACCCAGTCTACACTGCACAATGGAAGGAGATAGAATGCCAAATAACAAGTGACATCCCCCTACAGGCGATAATAGGGAACAATGCCTTACCTAAATTTTTGAATAACACTAACCCGTGGATAGAGACCCCGCTAAAAATTTGGTTTAAGATAGTCAGAGAGAATCAAACTAACGAACCCTATCGATTACTGCAATGGATTGCCTATGATCAAGACTTTACTCCAAATAAAACAGACACTAGATTTAAAAAGTGGAAAGAGAACGGACTGATAAAATATTATGATTTTTTTTAAAGGGCAAACTTTAAGAAGTTTTGAAGATTTGAAAAAACAAGGTCTAATAAATCAAGACCTTTACAGGTTCTTTCAGCTTAGACACCACATAAACAAAATACTTAAAAAGGAGGATTTGGAAAGGGCCCAGTCAGGTGTTCTGAAGGTCTTCTTAATGGCATATAAAGGGATCCCAGGGATCAGATACATCTCTAAAATATACCAAGGTCTTCAAGACTTAAAAGGAGACAACTCCTCATATATAAAAGAGAGATGGGAAAAAGAGGGGAATTTCACTTTACAATTGGAAATATGGGAAAAGCTAAATAAACGGCAATGGAAAAGTACCTCATCCCTGCAGTGGAGAGAATTTGGATGGAAAAATTTAAGATTTTTCAGAACACCTGCACAAAACAAATTTACTCGTAAGGGGTTGAATTGTTGGCGCTTGTGTGGTGAAGAGACTGCAAATCATTTTCATGTGTTTTGGTCATGCCCAGTTATCCACCAATATTGGACCAATGTACAGACAATATTGGGGAAAATATTCAAAATAACAGTCCCCTTTTCTTTTCTTTTGTAACTTTGTATTTGGGTTTATTACCGGAATCACTGGAAAGACGAGGAGAAAAATACTTATTCACTGTTTTAATATTGGCAAGTAAAAAAGCTCTAACTAAAAAATGGATGTTGAAGGATTGTCCTACACCTGAAGATTGGATTAACGTGATTCAAGACATTTACCCGATGGAAAAGTTGACATTCGCACTGAGACAGGACATGGATGGGTTCTTGAACTTTTGGCAACCCTGGAACGCATATGTGTCATCCATTAGATCTAATCTTTGACAAATACCATTTCAATAATGGCACCTCTCTTTGTTCCAATGCTACTCAGATGCTCTTTTATTTTTATTTATTTATTTATTTTTTTTTGGCTCTTTTGTTTTGTTTTTGTTTCTTTTTTTTGTTTGCTTTTGTTCTTTCTTTAATTTCTTTTTCTTTCACTTAAAAAAAAGGGTGTTATATTTTATTTTTCCAATGTTGTCAAAAAACAAAAGGGAACATGTGATGAAAATATAAACAATGCAATGCTGTAATGACATGTATACCCTTTACAAAAACTTAAATAAAAAAAATAAATAAATAAAAATGGATATTCTAACAACCCTGGTCCATGAATAAAAATCAGATCCTGGTTATAGCATATAGGTGGAAGTGTTCTGTCATATTGTGTTCTGTCATATTGGCCCTTAGCACCAGAGAAATATCTGTTTGTGTGCATTTGTTCATAGCAAGTCAGCATATCATTACTGACCTGGGTAGGTTTATGTCACCTTCCGCTGGTCTGTGGTTGGCAAACACAGTCATGCCTCTGCTCACAGGGCCTCTTCTGCCTCTGTCCTTAGCTGTTGAAATTCTATCAGCTGTCTGCACCTCCCACACATTCTGCAGTAGCAGGGCAAGCTGTGTCATTGGTTGTTGAGGTAGGGGGTGAGGTGTTTGTGCGCTTGTGTATATGGGCAAGGGGTGGGGGTACAGGAAGAAGCACCTGCTGGTGCAAACCACCAGCTGCTTTGCTACACACATGAAAGGCAGTGCTGACATGACTAATGGTACCAAATTTCTCCTGAACCTTTCTAACCTTGTCATTATTTCAAATCTCTATCGTTTCATGTGATGGGGATTCCTGCAACTCTACTTCAAAATTATGCATGGGAATGAGAATGGGGGGGAAAAAATACTGATCAGGTTGTGATTTCTATAGAGATATTTTATGGTCTAATTTGCTAAAACATGGTGTGTTTGTGGATTTAATATTCAAAAATGCCTTCTTGGGTCATGCGATTCCAGTAAGAATATTAAAATCTCTTCACTTAGAAATATTTCTTTTTATATCTGGCAGAATGGCCAGAAGCTGGTGTAGCTTGTCCGAGTTACATTTTCCTACATCACTAACACAGAATCCAGTCTTTGCTTACAACACATCATCATGGCTTGTAACCAAAGGCTGTGATATTGATCTAGTTCCCATCCAGAGTTTCTGAGCCCAAGGTAGTTCAGACCTGACAGTGTTATGGAGTTAGCTTGGTAACCACATTTAAATTAGAATTTTTTTTATTTTTATTTTTTTTTAAATTCCAGTCCCCCCCACTAGACATCCCTGTTCTTACCTCCTTTACTTACACAATATTACATGAGAGGGAGTATGGTGTCAGTGAATATTGTGGGTGTGATACATCTAATGCCCAACAAGTAGACGTATCACACCCGTAGTTACCATATTCCTTGATAACATACAACATTGAGTGTAATATTGCTTTTACACAACAGTTCCTCAAGCACAATTTATTAAATGACAGCAATACTGGACAAAATATTATGATTTGTTTGTTTAACCAGTTATTTTGTGCAGATGAGTAAAAATAGTCCCTTCTAAATGTAGCCAGTAACTGTTGCTAAACATCTCAATCAGCATGAAGAAGTAAATTGTCATTTCACACACATGTAAACAAATTAAATATTGACAAGTGCGAAAGTAAGTGTTTAGAAAATCTATCGGTCACCTGTTGAGTCGGCATGATAGAACAGCAGAGATCAAATCGTGGCCGTTGCCGGTGGATAGTTGTAGGGATGTGATTTTTTTCCACTAATTTGCGGAATCCCGCTTTTTTTTTTTTTTATTTATTTATTTTCCAGGAAGATAAAGTACGTTAAGTAAGTTAGCAGCTTGTGGTCCACGAATGCAATGAAGATGCGCCCTTTCAGCCAGAACTGGAAGTGGCATATGGCCAGGTGGAGAGCTATTAACTCTCTGTCGAACACGCTGTATTTACGCTTACTGTCGTGCAAAGACCTGCTAAAAAAGGTGAGCTGCTGCCAAGAACCGGCAACGCATTGCTCCATGACGGCCGCTATGCCCATGTCCGAGGCGTCGGTAGTGAGCGCTATCCGAGCCACCGGGTCTGGGTGCGCCAGTAGTGCAGCGTTTGCCAGAGCTGTTTTAACCTCAGAGAACGCCTGCTCCCGCTCAGGAGTCCAGTCGACTCTGTCCGTCGGTTTTCTTGAGTGCGGCGTACAACGGCTGTATGAGCTGGGCTGTGCGGGGGAGGGAACGGTAATAAAAGTTAACCATCCCCCAAAACTCCTGCAGCGCCCTGACATCGATTTTGAGGAGAAAAAAATTGCAAAACAATTTAGATTACTTTTATGATTCCAAACAGTTTGAAATTGACAGTGCACAGTGGACATTGACTCATAACTTTTGAATATTTCTAAGACTTGGCTACATCAATGATTGTGCAAAATGAACAGCTCAAGACTCAATGGAGATTGAAACTGGTGATCTGAAATGAATGCTGAAATTATAAAAAGTAATGGTATGAATGAATTTTATTTCTATTATGGAATAGATAAAATTAACTGATTTTGATTTGATCAAGTGTTAAAGCATGTGATGGATAATGCTTGTTGGAATATTTTAGGAATGCTATCTTCTTGGAACATAAGTCAATATTATACAGTAATAAGTGGCATTCAGCTGTTTGTTTTATGTCATTTAAGCACAGTTCTGGTACTTAAAAATCGTAAAAACCCAGGAGCTTCGGGGGGGCTTCGCCCCCCCTTGCCCCCCCAAACGGGGCTCTGCCCCGGACCCTGCTGGGGGACTGCGTCCCCCAGACCCCCTGCTGAATTTTCAGATAATTTCCCCAACCCTAAATCACATCCCTATAGTTGGCATGCTTGCAATTTGGCTTCGGCACACTTTACTCACTTTTTCTTGGCTTTTTCAGATGAATCAAAGAGTCGGTCACCACAAAGGTATTGTGGTTTGTTAATTGAGACAATCAATCAAACCCTAGCACTGCCTTATTTTTTTTTTTTTTTTTTTTTTTTTTTTTAACAGATGTGAAATAGCTTCACAATGTTTATACAATGGCAGACTTTGTAAATTGAGTAAATGCATTTTTCAAAAGGGTGGGACTTCGGGGTCAGGTAAGAAATCTTTTCAAACAGTGCCTCACTGTGGAAATTAAGGTATCCAACACAGTATTGCAATTCTCACTGAGAGTTGACAGTAAATTACTGTTTAGTAATTAACAGTAACATTGTGGGGGTATGTTGTGGGGGTTTTCTCCACCCAGACAGGCAGGGGGAAAGAGGAGGACAATGGACCGAATGAAGAGGTGTCACGGGGGGGGGGGGGGCATCAGACGGGACTGTTGATTCTATGCGCCCCCTGGGGAGCGCAAGAATGACCGGAGCTGGAGAGAAGAGAGGTGTGAAAGCAGCGCCAGTGTATGTTATGTTAATGTGCCACACATTCCTTTGTTAAACAACAGTGTATGATGGTAGGAAGCTCCAAGTCTGCATGGGATTAAAGATATAAAAGGGGACTGCACAGAGACCCAGGAGCGCTGTTTGCTGTTATGTTGTTGGAGAAAGAATAAAGTCTTGTCGTTCAGCTCGTTGCCTCACCTATTCCTTTCTCCACAACATTAACATTTTTGAAGCGGAGTGATGCATACTGTATCCAGTGAAACGTTGAGAGTGCAGTTTTTGTGGAATATAGTAACTCCTGGAATCCCTATTGTCCAGTCAGATTGCTCTGATGGAACTAATTGTTGTATAATAATCCACATTCAGTAATATAGCTTTTGTTATTCTGGCTTATTTTGTTATATTTTTGTTGTGATAGTCGTCAATCGACATTACATCAGTAGTCGGACACAGTCCGTCTAACCCAGGGGTCTGCAACCTTTGCCAACCGAAGAGCCATTTTGCCCATCTCGGACTAAAATAGAAGTGGCTGCGGTTCACAACAGTAATTTGACCTTTAAAATAAAGATTATGCTGCTTATAAAGTTTTATATATACATAGCTCTGAATATTATGTGGCATTTATGAATTCATACAACAGTGAAAAAAATTGTCAAGCTTTATATAGCTTCATTCATGAAATAAAAGTATTACAAATATATTACAAATTGTTTTTTGCTGAAAAACAAAGGCTATATCTGAATATCTGACCACAATTTTTTGTATATTTTTTTATCAGCACATTCATAAATTGTTTAAATCTGAAAAATATCATCCATCTCCTACTTACAACAGTGATCACACAGCTTAGTTCCTGATATTTTAATAAATTAGAGACAAAAGTTTCATTTAGAAGAAGGTACTTTGTTTCCTCATAATGCTTCTTATTCAAATGTATTAATATAATATAAATCTGTATCCTTCACCTGTTCTCCATACTCTTAATTTGACAATTAGTGGATTGGTTGTCTGATATTCTACTTTATTTATTTTTGAATAAAACAAAGAATTCAAAGCAACTTTCTAAATGATATAACTTTAAAAATCATTTGGTGCAAATTAAGCCAATTAGAAATAATTACAACAGAGTGGGGAAAAAAGGTTCAAAAGTACCTTCTTTTGCTGAGCTAAATATTGGTTATTATTCTTAAGAAATGTATGGCATTGATACAGTCTGCACACATACACTACTCACAAAAACTTAGGGATATTTGGCTTTCGGGTGAAATTTCAGGATGCACCTGAAATGCACTATAGCCTTTGCAGGTGAACTTAATTTTACCTTCTCTAACCTTCTGAATGCACATGTCCAACTGTTTAATGTTTCAGTACTTTTTGCATAATTTGCTGTTCTCTAACAAGGTGCTTAATGGCAAAGTTTGCAACAGGTGTTTGATCCATGAATCGACCAATACATCTTTGGTTCAATTAGAATTGGTATTTAAACGGCACTCTTCATCATGCTGGTCACATTTTGACATCATGAGACCAAGACGACACCTAACAATTGATCAACAGTACCTTGCCATTGTGAGGCTTCAAACAAGATGTTCTCAGAGTGAAGTGGCCACTGAGCTTGAGTGTCACACAGTGTCATCAGCAGGTTGCAACAGAGATGCAGAGAGACTGGAAGAGTCACAGAAAGCATAGAAGTGGATGTCTTTTGGCCACATCACACGCCGATGGCTGCTTCATTGTGAGCAGTGCGCTACGGAACCAGATGATGAATGCCACTCAACTCCAGGCACACCATTCAAAACTGTTTTCATTAGCGTGGTTTGCATGCTAGATGACCTGCAAGGGTACCTGACCACACCACCAGGCACAGGTGTCATCGTCTTGCATGGACTAGGGAGCATTTACACTAGACAAGGGTCCAGTGGGCCTCAATGTTTTTCTCTGAAAGTCGATTCACGTTGAACAGAAATGATGGCCGCCAATAATGTTGGAGACGTCAAGGAGAGCACTATGCATCAGCCACTGTTATTACCACATGAGCCTTTGGTGGTGGAGATGGTGGTGTTACAGTCTAGGCAGGTGTGTCTAGTCAATACAAAACTGTCCTACACCTTGTGAATGGTACAGTGACAAGCTGATACTGCCTGAATAGCATCATTAATCCAGTCGCCGTGCCCCTGCTTGAACAACACAAGCCTAATTTCATCTTCATGGACAACAGTGCTCCAGCTCATCGAGGTCGCATCAGGAACGTTAGGGAACAGCTGCTGGAGGCTGGAGTACCTCAAATGGAGTTGTCTGCACTTTCTCCAGACTTGAATCCCATAGAAAACCTATGAGATCAGCTGAGTCACAGTGTAGAGGCTTGTAACCTGTTAGAATTGTTGTTTCTGTACCTTTTACCTTGGCATTCATTGGGAGAGTAAAGTAAGAATTTCATTGCTCAGGAGATGTAGCATTTCTTAACTGTGCACATAATAAAGCCTTTGATTTGATAACCCTGCACCCCACAACCTCAATGACCTGAGGGCTGCCCTTCAAGAAGAGTGGAATGCCATGCCTCAGCAGACAATAAGCTGACTTGTGAACAGCATGAGACATCGTTGTCAAGCTGTAACTGATGCTCAAGGGCACATGACAAGTTACTGAGACACTGACATTTTTTGTTGTGGTATACCCACCACTGTTGTTGGCTTTTGTCTCAATAAATTGTTTGTGATGAGGAAATCACTATTGCATGCTTCTACTTAAATTTCCTACTTTCATGATATAATATCACTGTAGCGTGAACTTTTTACATTTTCTATAAAGTTCACCTGAAAGCCAAATACCCCTATCTTTTTGTGAGTTTTGTAATTCACTGTCCAAAACCCCACAGGTAGCAAACTAGCAGTTATCCTATAGACAGAAAGCTGAAAACGTCTTTAAAATAAAAGGCTCACCTCTACATCACTCTCAAAGAATTTTCTCTTCTCTTTTCATGCATTTGAACTCCTTGTACTATGTTTTTGTTTTTTTATTTACAAATTGTGATGGAAAACTGTTGATGCAGGTCTTATTTTAGGCAAGTATATCCGGTTGATGGTGTTACACAATAAAGGTACATAACAGAAACATCCATTCTGAAAATAGAATCACTATAGAGGGCTTTTATTTTTACATAACTCAGGAAGTATTGAGTTGTGACGGTGAAAATGTGGTCATGTCTGGTAAATCCAGCATTTATAGTGCAGATGACTGATTTTAAGGTTATTGAGCAGTAATTCAAGGATTGTTTCTCTTTTTTTCAGGATAATTAAGGTGCCAATTTTAGATAATCACATTAATGACCTTTTATGGACTATGAGGTGGCTTTTTTTTTTTTTTCATTTTATCTTATGGAGAAATTCTCTCGACATAACAACCATACGTGAATGCAAATTAATCTTTCCATGGATTAAACTCCTGTTTTCCTCTGTGATTTTACTTTTTCTGGATTTGTTCATGTCTTACTGAGTGTGGGGGAGGATAAGTAGGAAACTGCTGCTCTCTGTGCTCTCAACATTCACTGAGGAGAGGCTGAGCGACTCTCTGTGCATGTGAGCTGCTGTCCAATATGACACAGTTACGCATGGTTGACGACATCTATCTATAAATGCAGCATATCTGTCTGTGTGTCTGTCTGTTCCATGCATATCTCTTGAACAGTTTGTCAGACTGGCCTTGGATTTTAAACGTGGTTTCCTGAGGTTATGAGGGTATGTATCCTCGAATGTGGAGTCGCTCAGTCAAAATATGTAATTTTTATCAATAAAAGTTTAGCCACCGCTGTGTCTCATTCCCAGGCTTCTAGAAGTGTGGGTGGGGTTTGGTTTCAGATTGACTCCTACTGATTGGCTAAGGCGCGCATTATGGCATCAGTAACCACAGCACTCCGTGTGCAAAACAAGGATGTGAAACATGACAAATTTGACTAGAAAAAGATAATACTTAAGATTTAATGCTTAAAAAATATACCATAAAGTTGCTGTGGTTGCATAGATCTAATGGATAATTTGGCATTTGGGGAGGGGGGCAGCAGCTGAACTGCTTTCACCACGGTAAGCTCAGTGTGCAAAACAAGGAAGCAAAACGTGACAAATTTGACTAGAAAAAGATAATACTTAAGATTTCATGCTTTAAAAAACTATACCGTAAAGTTGCTGTGATTGCATAGGTCTAATGGATAATTCGGCATGGAGAACACGAGGGAGGGTGGAGCAGCAGCTGAACTGCTGGGACCACGGGTAAAGCAACAGCCGAGACTCCCATTAACCAGGCAGGCTGACCTTGGCCCCCTGCAAAGCACTGCGATCCACCGGTTCAGCTGTTGCTTCTCCCACCGGTGTCCGACCAGCCGCTCCAGTCATTCGCAGGGAGGCACGCCCAACCTGCCCCAGTCAGCAGTACACGGGAGTCCCTTTGCAGCCTGATTGGGATACCTGTTTCAGACAGGAATACTTGCTTTCTACGGGCATGATGGCGTTCCTTTCGGTGTGCTTGTATAATATGGGACTCAAAATCGGGACCCTGATCACTATGTAATCGTTCGGGTATCCCGTAGTGAACTATAAAGTTGTCCCAAAGTGCCTTTGCAACGGTCTGAGCTTTCTGATTGCTGGTAGGGATGGCTATAGCGTATTTCGTGAAATGATCAGTTAACACAAGCACATCCTTCGTGTTACTTTGATCGGGCTCAATGGACAGAAAATCCATACAGACGAGTTCAAGCGGTCAGGTGGACTTGATATTGACAAGCGATTACATGTCTTGATCTTCTTTTCAATATCTGCCGCCATGCGAGGCCAATAGAACCTTGTTCTGGTGAGATCCAAAGTACGCTCTGTGCCTAAATGGCCCATGTCACAGTGGAGGCTTTGAAAGATTGAATCGCGGAGCTGTTCAGGTAAGACGAGCTGGTAAGTAACAT
Source organism: Pholidichthys leucotaenia (assembly GCA_020510985.1). Taxonomy (NCBI): domain Eukaryota; kingdom Metazoa; phylum Chordata; class Actinopteri; order Cichliformes; family Pholidichthyidae; genus Pholidichthys; species Pholidichthys leucotaenia. Next base: position 378,319,653 of record CM035837.1, read on the forward strand.
TTCCTCCGTCTTGACGAGTGCGGTAGAGGATGTTATTGCACATTTCAAGTCGACTGAGCTCTCGGAGTAACAAGTTGATGTCAGGAAGTTCAGTCCATACAGTTGGTGGAACTTTTAGTTCAGTTTCAATTTGTGCAGTCACTTCTTTTAGACAGGGGTCAGTTCTTTGTTCATTTTTGATCTGTTCAGGAGTCATGTGGGGTACAACTGGAAGACCACCACAGCCATCTTCATCGGCGGAGCCATCTGGAATGGCGGCTACAGAGAGGGCTAATGAGTGAACCAAAGGGAAGGTGTTGTCTGGAGAGCTACAGACAAGGTGTTTTTCACATATAGCAGACACTACCTCGGAACTTAAACTGTTCTCAGGAAGAGACAAGTGAGTTTGAGTGAACTGCTGTATGCGGTCGAGCTCCTTTTGGGACACTGCGTCATCAAGTAACTGGCCATGTGGCCGTCTGGAGAAGCCGTCTGCATCTGAGTTAAGCTTACCTGCTCTGTATTGGAGCTTAAAGTTAAACGTCGACAGAGCAGCTAGCCACCTATAACTCATGGCATCCATCTTAGCAGTAGTCAAAATGTACGTCAAGGGGTTACTGTCTGTCACGACAGTAAAATGATTGCCATATAAATAGTCTGCAAACTTCTCCGTTACTGCTCACTTTAGAGCCAAAAATTCCAATTTATGGGCGGGGTAATGGGACTCACTTCTAGACAACCCCCGGCTTGCATAAGCTATGACCCTAGTCTGGGCCTCCTGCTCTTGATAGAGAGCTGCGCCAAGCCCTGTAGTGCTGGCGTCAGTATGGAGTGTATATGGCAACTGAGGGTCAGCGAAACCCAGGACAGGCGCAGTACTGAGCTTTTCAATGATGGTTTTGAATGCAAGATCACAGGAAGAAGTCCACCGCTCGCCAAACGGTGTCTTTGGGTCGTGGTACTGGGCAGGCTTAGCTTTGGGCTTTGTGTTCTTTCGCAAAGGAGGGTAGCCTGCTGTTAAGTCAGTGAGGGGCTTAATGATGCTGGAATAGTCCTTAACGAGCTGCCTATAGTACCTTGAAAAGCCTAAGAACGAGCGGAGCTGTTTGAGATCACGGGGCACCAGCCAGGTACTTAGGGCTTTCACCTTTTCGGGGTCGGTCTCAACTCCTTTACTGGACACAATGTGACCGAGGTATCTGACAGAAGTTTGAAAAAATCTGCATTTCTCAGGGGAGAGTTTAAGCCCGTACTCTTTTAGGCGATTAAGAACTTTCATTAAGCGAGCCTCATGTTCTTCGGGCGTCTTGGAGAATACAATGATGTCATCGAGGAACACAATCACCTCATGCAGATTCATGTCGCCCATGCATTTCTCCATGAGGCGCTGGAACGTGCTGGGGGCGTTTGTAATGCCTTGGAGCATTCTATTGAATTCCCAAAAGCCCATGGGACATACGAACACCGTCTTTGGTTTGTCCAGATCCTCTACCTCAATTTGGTAGTACCCCGACTTTAAATCGAGGACGGAGAAGCACTGCGAACCGGTCAAGGTGGAAAACGTTTCCTCCAAGTTGGGGAGGGCGTAAGCATCTTTTACAGTCTGCATGTTAAGCTTCCTGTAATCAATACAAAGGCGGACATCGCCATTTTTCTTTCGCACCACTACAATAGGCGAAGAAAATGGGCAATTGGACTCTCTTATCATGCCTGCTTGTTGGAGTTCTTTGAGATGCTTACGGACCGCTTCCAGGTCACTTGGATGTATGGGACGTGCTCTGTGTTTGAACGATGTTTCATCTGATAGTTTGTGTGTTTCACTTGATCTGTTTTGCCAAAGTCAAGATCGTTTTGTGCAAATACTTCAGGCATTTGACTGAGTTTTTCTGTTAGGTGCTCTTTCCATTCAATGCTAATGGGGGAAGAGTCAAAGTTGAACTTCAGAGTGGACTTTGGTTCAGTTTTGGACTTTGTAACTTTCACGGAGTGTTCTTGTGATAGGACTCGTTGATATGCACAAATTTCTCCAATGACACACTTCTGAGGGATTGTCACGTCATGTTCCGACTCATTGGTGAGTATAATTGGAACAAGGTAAGGTGCTCTTTCAGGTAAGTCTATGAGACATGGTTTTACTAGGATACCACCAGGTAAGGCTGACATTAACGGGTGTTCTAACAAGACAGATTTTTCACTGTTGCCGGCTGACACAGCTACAGCGCCATCTAGAACAACTGTTTGGCCTGCAGGAACTAACTGTGGCTCTTTGTTGCGCATGGTCACTAAACCAAGGCTAGTGTCTTTGGACTGTCTGTGCCGTAGCTCAAGGACCTTTAACACTGCCCTATAACCAAGTGACATGGTTGGCTGCAGTTCAGAACATAGTAAGGTACACTCTGACCGTTAGCTCCCTCCACTTCTAACAGCTCAAAAAGTGGCTTAATCTCATCGTTGGATAAGTACTGTCTGTAATAGGACTCAGGGACAGTAGTCACCTGGGAGCCTGTATCTAACAAACAGCTCACAGTACAGCCATTCACTTTCACTTGTGCTGTACTTTTTGTACCAATTAGACCATTAGGAAAGTTAAAGGGGTCTGTTTTGTAATGTGACTTCAGTTTAGCACGTGTCTTGAATGGAGCTTTTGGTTTGGGATGGGTCATCTCTGAACTAGCCTCTGTTTGTCCCGCAACAGGGGTAGACTTCAGTTTTAAAGAAGATTGGGGGTTCCAACTGTCCCAAATCTGTCTTTTTACTCTTGGTTCTTTGCGTTTTGCAGCTACAAGTGCAGGGTTTGGCTCTGACTCACAAGTGGCTACAATATGCCCATCTTCACCACAGCGGAAGCAATACCATGGTTTGGGCCTAGTATTGGGACAGCTGGACGAAGGTAAGTTTTCAGGTTTGGCATGGTCAGGTTTTTTATTTCTAGATTTCTTAGTTGGGTCTTTCTTCGGTGGTGCTTGTTTCGTTTGTTTCACGACAGCAGCTAACTGGCTTTTTAGATCAGCGACTTGCTTTTTCAGTTCTTTCAGACTGTCAGACTCCACTTCACTATTTGCACTTGTTTCGGTGACTGTTTGTTCGTAGGAAGCTGCTTTTGGTTTTGTGGCGCCCAAGTGTTTTTTCATGCGGGTGTTTTTAACTTCTCGTCTGTTTTCAACAGTGCGAACGTGAAGCAATAATTCTGCATACTCAGGTGGATGTTTATCTTTTAGTTCCAGCTGTAGCTCTTTTAGCAGATTGTCATCCCAACAGCCTCTGTTAAACTGCTTGAGAAGCTGTTTGTTCGCTTCCTGGGGCTCCAGACCACCTCTACGCACTGTGAGATGGAGCGCCACCTGCAAATGATGCAGATATGCAGATGGTTTTTCTCCATAATCTTGAAAAGTGTTCATGAATCGCACAAGCAGTTCCTCACCGTCTTCAACAGTCCCGAAAGCTGAGTCCAACAGCTTAAGATAGTCGGCAGAGGTGGCTTCAGGCCCAAGAGAGCGAATAACATCAGACGCAGGAGCAAGAAGACTTTCAAGGATCCTGCGAGATTTTTCCAAGTCAGACAAAGAAGTATCTTCCATCATCAGGTCAACATGTGAACGCCATGTTTCATAATCAGCTTCAGTATACGGTCTTGGCGTTATGCCAGAGAAAGCTCTGATTCTCAAGGAGGAATGGGCGTTTGACGGCTTCTCTGCATTTTTAATGACATGCTCAACTACGATTTTCTGAACCTCGGGTGGGTTAAAATCAGCTGGGCTCAACATTTGAGGTGTTAAGTTTGGTCTAAGAGGGCTTTGGAAGAGTGCTTGAGTGGTTTTAGGGTGCGAGGCACTTCAACTTGGAGTGGAAGAGAGACTCCACTTTGTGTGGGTTCTACAGTAGGGACAGCAAGATCAACGTCAGCAAAGACCGTTTCAGCTGTCTCAGCAGCTTCAATAGACTTCCCTATTGTGAACATGACCTCCTGCAACACCTCTTCTAAACCTTTTCCACTTAGCTTAGCTAAACCCCTCAGGTTGCTAAGATAAGCCTCAGTAACACTGCACCCTACAGTTTTAGAGTTTGAATGCAGTATTTAACCTCAGGATTGTCAGTGGATGAAAAGGAGCACGGCAACGTAGGTGCTAATGCTTCAATACTTAATCCAGACTCGAACTCCACAGTATGACTTTTGTCAAAGTCAGATGAGTTATCATTAATACTGAGCACCCTACGGATAGTGCCATGTTGCTCTAGAAACTCAAAAATGTCTGTGTCTTTCTCTTTATCAACAACACCACTGACAATGACTGCATTAGGGATTTTACCACCATGTTTTTCCACAAAATCCATTTTGGCAGTATATAAACTGTTTAGTCAGGGGTCAAAACAGAATTCACATCTGTTGTGCAACGCTCCAGGCTCCTTGCTGCACTCGCCAAATTTTTCTAACACCAGGGTGGTCAAATTTTGTAATACCACTATACAGTAGTATACCACTGTAACACACAGGGTATAATACCTGCGGGGTAATTGGGTAACACCCACTAACACCTGCGCTCGCCAGATTTTTGTGTGTGTAACCCTTACTAACACCCACTCACCCTACTCACTTTAGGTGTAGTACCCTTTTTGGTAGTGGTGTGTTATGGCAATGTATTTACCTTAACTTTACTACCTGAGGGAAAAGGGATAATTGGGCCAGGTCAGACTGATTCTGGGTTCGTAGGAGCCTGGGAGGTGCAACAACAGATGACACATACACAGCCGTATATGGAACTTGCAACTATGTATATTATTTTACAGATATGTACATATAAACAAATACACAGCGCGATTTAAAAAAACAAAAAAAAAACAAACAAAAAAAACACAATCCATAAACTCAAATTATATTTATAAAATTCACAGTCCTGTTTTGGTCCTTTCCAGGTGACTAGTGGAGTCACCTTTAGCAATTCATAGGGTTCAGGCTTCGGCTCGCCATCCAGATCTGGAGATCCACGCTCATGCTAAGTGGCTCGTGCTTCAATGGGGTTCCCGCGCTCAATGGCATCGGCAGCCTTTGGATCCCAATCAGTTTCAAGGGTTTTATCCAGGCAAAGGCTGCTACCAGCACGCTAGCATCGCCATATCACCAAGGACCATCTCTCTCTCTGGTCTGTGTCTTTTGGCATCTGGCGTGACTGAGCCAAAAATGCAAGTCATCCCAGGCCCAGGGAGAGAGTGCTTAACCCATTGGCTGGCGTGACCCAGCAACGGCGCAGCCATTGGTTACTCGAAATATCAACATACAATATTAGGAACTTTATCAGAACCTTTTAGAAAATGTTCCTACTATTTATGAATATATATTTATTTAAATATTCATATTCAAATTATGTATCCCAATTGTGAAATGGGTGTTTTTCTCTTCTAAAAGCGGTATCAATATTTATAATTTAATTCACGTTAAACTATCTACTCCCATTGTGAAATGAATGTCCCCCCCTTCTTCTTAAAGCGGTATTGACATTCATAATTCCATCACATTTTTAACACTGGGTTACACTTGCACAATTATTAAGTTAATAATTGTGGAGCAGAATGCCCAGATCAACTGCATATCATAGGTGGCCACATGCACGGTTTGACTAAACGACGACTGTCACCAAACTGGACACAAAAACGCTCAATAACTCATAAAAGATCGCACAAATAAGTGACAAAAAAATAAACAAGCAGTTCTTAAACAGTGGCTAATATTGGATGTCCCGTTCATTTTCAGTTATTCTGTAAGTAATATTCACACGATCAAATAAATCTCAGTTCAGTCCCTTTCATATTTGTCAGTCTTAACATGTGTGATTGCCTACATATAGGCTACACCTCTGTATTCCCCTTTCAAAAACAGTTTACGCGGCCAGACACGACCTGGCTCAAAAGCATGCTAACTGATGGCGATTAAAAAAAAAAAAAAAAAAGTTATTTTCAATAAAGTGGGGAAAAAAAAGATGATGCATGGTGTGTGCTTTTTCCCTGAGGCTGATTTGTGGTTCCAGTGATCAGCTGATTGGATCCACTTTTTTTTAAAACAAAGGTGTAAAAAAAAAAATTTAAAAAAAAAATGGGGAAGGCCCTACAACCTTTGCGCCACAAATGTGGGACGTATCAACCATACACTGGATAAATTTTCAGCATGGGGCACATATTTTTTCCAGTTTACAAAATTTTTCACCGGGTCTGAGGTATGTGAGGGAAGGAGGGGGCGGGGAAGCGTTTTGGTTAACGTTTAGAGGATCAAAAATGTGATAGTTTAGGTGGAATAATAATAAATAATCTTCTCACATCAATAAAAAACAAACTCTTACAATAGAGTGATGACGCTCAGTCTTTGCCAGTCATGCCCTCAAGGTTCAGATCATTTGGCCTCAGTATTGCCCCAGTGCAACGATATGAGCACCACCTCAATCTTGGCATTAAAGTTTTAAAAAAAAACAAACAAACAAAAAAAAACCCCTTTTAATAGCAAAATATTGCTAAAATATAAACTGATGTACCTCAATGGGTCTCAAATATTTTTAAACCTGCTCTGTTATAGTATTGCATGAGTTTATTGACGATACACAGAAATTCTGGGCTGCATGGTGGCGCAGTGGTTTAGCACTGTGGCAGCACAGTTTTACCCTCGGCCGGGGGATCACGGGGATCATGAGATCGTGGGTTCGATCCCAGCCCCCGACCAACAGTGAGCTGTGTGGAGTTTGCATGTTCTCCCCGTGTTGCGTGGGTTTACTCCGGGATTTTTTTTTTTTTTTTTTTTTTTTGTTACTTATTTGTACCCGTAGGTAGATTTGGTTTGCAGTCTGGTGACAAGCCACCGGCTGCTGGTCGCTGCGTGCGCGAGCGCCCTAAACCTACATGTTTTTTTGGTGTGCGGGAGGAAACCGGAGAAATCCCGGAGTAAACCCGCGCAACACGGGGAGAACATGCAAACTCCACACAGCTCACTGTTGGTCGGGGTCGGGGATTTCTCCGGTTTCCTCCTGCATATCAAAAACATGTAGGTTTAGGGCGCTCGCGCACGCAGCGACCAGCAGCCGGTGGCTTGTCACCAGACTGCAAACCAAATCTACCTATGGGTACAAATAAGTAACAAAAAAAAAAATAATAAAATAAAATAATTCAATATTACACTGAACTCCCATCACTGAACAGTGATATAAACTAAAATAATTACAATTATAATGGTGACTGAACAACTCCCATTCCCCAAAGTGCAAGATACACTATTATGAATATAAGTGATAAGACATCACACAAATAAGTGATCTGACAAATAAACAAGGGATCTGAAACGGTCACTAATATTGGATGTCCCATTCATTTTCAGTATTTACAGTGGGGCAAAAAAGTATTTAGTCAGCCACCAGTTGTGCAAGTTCTCCCACTTAAAAGATGAGAGGGGTCTCCAATTTTCATCATAGGTATACCTCAACTATGAGAGACAAAATGAGGAAAAAAAAAATCCAGAAAAATCATATTGAAGAATTTTTAATGAATTAATTGGTAAATTCCTCGGTAAAATAAGTATTTGGTCACCTACAAACAAGCAAGATTTCTGGCTCTCACAGACCTCTAACTTCTTCTTTAAGAGGCTCTGTCCTCCACTCGTTACCTGTATTAATGGCACCTGTTTGAACTCGTTATCAGTATAAAAGACACCTGTCCACAACCTCAAACAGTCAGACTCCAAACTCCACTATGGCCAAGACCAAAGAGCTGTCAAAGGACACCAGAAACAAAATTGTAGACCTGCACCAGGCTGGGAAGACTGAATCTGCAATAGGTAAGCAGCTTGGTGTGAAGAAATCAACTGTGGAAGCAATTATTAGAAAATGGAAGACATACAAGACCACTGATAATCTCCCTGATCTGGGGCTCCACGCAAGATCTCACCCCGTGGGGTCAAAATGATCACGAGAACGGTGAGCAAAAATCCCAGAACCACACGGGGGGACCTAGTGAATGACCTGCAGAGAGCTGGGACCAAAGTAACAAAGGCTACTATCAGTAACACACTACGCCGCCAGGGACTCAAATCCTGCAGTGCCAGACGTGTCCCCCTGCTTAAGCCAGTACATGTCCAGGCCCGTCTGAAGTTTGCTAGAGAGCATTTGGATGATTCAGAAGAGGATTGGGAGAATGTCATATAAGATACGATAAGATAAGCCTTTATTAGTCCCACAACGGGGAAATTCCAGGATTGCAACAGCACAGGGATAGCAACACTCAGAGCAACAATCAGAAGGCAAGAAAAAAAAACAAGCAAGCAAGAGCAGCTAATATACATATGTACATATTACTATAAAATATATATATATACACACACAGACACACAGTGCAGAGCATTGTAGCTGGATGGAATAAATATATGAATATGTAAACACACAGTGCGGAGCAATGTAGCTAGATGGAATAATATGTAGATATATAAACACACAGTGCGGAGCATTGTAGCTAGATGGAATAAATATATAGATATATAAACAAACACACCCAGTGCGGAGCATTGTAGCTAGATGGAATAAATATGTAAATATATAAACACACACAGTGCAGAGCACCGTCTACTTAGTTATCCTACATGGTATGATTATGTGCCCATACATATTCTCACTCTCCATAGCGACCGGTATTTTCCTAGTTGTATGCCGGAGGGGACCATTGTGTAAGTCTATTGCATCTTTTGCATTCAAAAAACTATTAGTTTGTTACGTCTTTTTGCTATCTCTGCGAGCAGCCCTGCTTAGGTTGTACAGTCTGACAGCCGTTGGTAGGAAGGACCTGCGAAACCTCTCGGTTGTGCACCTGGGATGATGTAGTCTGCTGCTAAATGAGCTCCTCAGTGCATTCAGTATGTCCTGCATAGGGTGGAACTCGGACTCCAGCAGAGATGACAGTTTAGCCACCGTCCTTCTCTCTCCTATCTCCTCCACCGGATCAAGGCGCTGCCCCAGGACAGAGCTAGCTTTCTTGATCAGTTTGTTCAGTCTCTTCCTATCGGTTGCAGTAATGCCACTGCCCCAGCAGACCACTCCAAAAGTGATGGCTGATGCCACCACCGTGTCATAGAATGTCTTCAGCAGCGCGCCTTGTACACCAAAAGACCTGAGTCTCCTCAGCAGGAACAGCCTGCGCTGTCCCTTCTTGTAGAGTGCATCAGTATTGTGTGACCAGTCTAGTTTATTGTTCAGATGAACACCCAGGTACTTATAGGCTGTATGGTCAGTCTTATATGGTCAGATGAAACCAAAATAGAACTTTATTGTAAAAACGCAACTTGTCGTGTTTGGAGGAGAAAGAACACCATTCCTACTGTGAAGCATGGGGGTGGAAACATCATGCTTTGGGGCTGTTTTTCTGCAAAGGGACCAGGACGGCTGATCCGTGTAAAGGAAAAAATGAATGGGGCCATGTATCGTGAGATTTTGAGTAAAAACCTCCTTCCATCAGCAAGGGCATTGAAGATGAAACGTGGCTGGGTCTTTCAGCATGACAATGATCCCAAACACACCGCACGGGCAACGAAGGAGTGGCTTCATAAGTAGCATTTCAAGGTGCTGGAGTGGCCTAGCCAATCTCGAGATCTCAGCCCCATAGAAAATCTTTGAAGGGAGTTGAAAGTCCGTGTTGCCCAGCGACAGCCCCAAAACATCACTGCTCTAGAGGAGATCTGCATGGAGGAATGGGCCAAAATACCAGCAACAGTGTGTGAAAACCTTGTGAAGACTTACAGGAAACGTTTGACCTCTCATTGCCAACAAAGGGTATATAACAAAAGTATTGAGATGAACTTTTGTTATTGACCAAATACTTATTTTACCGAGGAATTTACCAGTTAATTCATTAAAAATCCTTCAATGTGATTTTCTGGGTTTTTTTCCCCCCTCATTTTGTCTCTCATAGTTGAGGTATACCTATGATGAAAATTGGAGACCCCTCTCATCTTTTAAGTGGGAGAACTTGCACAATTGGTGACCGACTAAATACTTTTTTGCCCCACTGTAGGTATTCTGTAATTAATATTCACACAAATAAATCTTAGTGCCATTTACCCCTTTTTATATTTGTCAAAGTCTAACATGTGACTGCCTACATATACACAGGCCTTACATCTTTGTATTCCACTTTCAAACACATCCTGTAAAGCCTGATTGGGAAACCTGTTTCAGACAGGAATACTTGCGTTCTACGGGCATGCACTAGTAATAAATACTTTTATGAACATAAAATAGATATTTTTAAAATTATGTGTTTCCATTGAGAAATGTATCCAATTGCAATGAACAATAATTTGAAAAATAAAATGATTAAAATGAAATTCATTAATTTCACTGGGTTTTGAGATATAACTCCAGGGAGCCACAGCATGGGGGCTGAAGAGCCACATGCTGCTTTGGAGCCGTGGGTTGCTGTACCCTGGTCTAACCATATTAGAGCTTGCCTTGGGGGAGAGGTTGATGGTGTGGGCTGCCTAACAGTAGCATAGCTGTTGGATTTCGGTTGAATTTATTTTTCTGTATATTCTGTCTACCATCACTAGGCGTCCTTGTTCTTCTACCAACATTTGATCATATATGCCGCTCTTACATGTTGTTTAATTTTATTATTGTTTTGTGGGGACTGTGAAATGAGGAGGCAAGGTTACGAGCAGACGAAGTTTATTACACTCTCCCATCAGTCATACACAAAAAGCATAAACAGCTAAGCACAGCTTAGCAACACTTGCTCGTCCGCCACCACAAAGGCGGGCTTAAGTCTGTCTATGCATATTTTCTCCCGACGCCCTCCAAAATCTAACAAAAAATGCTTGTCCTCTGTTTCCAGCACTCTGAACGGGCCATCATAGGGTGGGTGCAATGGAGAGCGATGGGCATCGTGCCTGACGAACACGAACCCCGTGTTCTTCAAAGTTTTCGGCACGAAAGCGCGTGGAAAACAGTGATGGGCCGGGCAGCGTGCCTGTGTCTGCACTCTGTTGCAAACGCTGAGACGGGCAGTTGTCTGGTGCGGGATTATCTGGCAAAAATTCCCCAGGCAGGCGCAGTGGCTGAGAAAAAACAAGCTCTGCCGGGGAAGCCTCCAAATCCTCTTTTGGTGCGGAACACAACCCCAATAAAACCCACGGCAACCAATGTACCCAATTTGCATCCGTAAGCGAAGCCCTGAGCGCCGCTTTCAGTGACCTATGAAAACGCTCGCATAACCCATTGGCCTGTGGGTTGTACGCGGTTTTGCGATAAATTATGACACCCAGGCTGTGGGCCATCGCGGACCACAGGTCGGAAACAAACTGAGGGCCCATTCGGACGTGATGTCCGACGGGATTCCAAAATGCGCTACCCATGTTGTCAAAAAAGCACGCGCCCCATCCGCGGACGTGGTTGCCGCCAGCGGGACTGCTTCTGGCCAGCGTGTGGTGCGGTCCACCACTGTCAGGAGGTGCGTGCACCCCTGCGACGGTGGGAGGGGGCCCACGAGGTCCACGTGAACGTGGTCGAATCTTTTAGCCGGTATACTAAACGGCTCTAAAGGAGCCTTCGTGTGTCTGTGTACTTTGGCTCGTTGGCACGCTACACAGGCTGCAGCCCGCTTTTTCACTTGTTTGCGCAGGCCTGGCCACACAAATTTCGCTCCCACCATTTTGACTGATGCGCGCACTCCTGGGTGCGCCAGAGCGTGAACTGACTTGAACGCGCAGCGGCGACCGGGACCACCGGGCGCGGGCGTCCCATGGAGACGTCGCAGATTGGGGGGGGCTGCCATCTTGCAGTACTCTGCTCTCCAGCCTTAACCCTGTTGGTCCAGACTGGAGCGCCCGCATGTCTGTGTCACCAACCTGCTCTGCGGCCATGGCTGTATAATCTATCCCTACACAGACCGGGGCCACCACCGCGCGCGAGAGGCTGCTTTAACCTTAGAGAACGCCTGCTCCCGCTCCGGAGTCCATTCGACTCCCTCTGCGGGTTTCTGTCTCTTGAGCGTGGCGAACAATGGCTGCATGAGTTGAGCTCCGCGGGGGAGGAAATGGTTATAAAAGATAACCATCCCCAAAAATTCTTGCAGCACCCTGACCGTCTGAGGCCGGGGAAAATTCGCTACAGCTCGCACCTTATCAAGCAAGGGTATCGCTCCCTCCGGTGAGACGCGGTGCCCCAGAAAATCAATCTGCGTCACGCCGAACTGGCACTTCGCCGGGTTGATTAACCCGTGCTCCTCCAACCTCTGGAAAACCGTCCTGAGGTGGGTTACGTGTTTGTCCTCAGATGCACTGGCTACCAGGATATCATCCAGGTAGACGAACACAAACGGGAGATCGCGCAGCACCGCGTCCATCATGCGCTGGAATGTCTGTGCCACTCCTTTTAACCCGAATGGCATGCGCAGGAACTTGAACAAGCCGAACGGAGTTATCGCCATTTTGGGTATGTCCTCCGCGCTCACTGGGACCTGGTGGTAACCGCGGACCGGGTCTATTTTAGGAAAAAGTACGCGCTCCGGCGAGGTGAACGGAAAAATTCTGAATGTGGGGAATCGGGTAGCGGTTGTGTGCTGTGGCGTTATTCAACCTGCGGAAATCCCCGCACGGTCGCCACGACCCCTCAGCCTTAGGGACCATGTGTAGCGGGGATGCCCATGGGCTGTTCGAACGCCTGATGATGCCCAACCTTTCCAGGTTGGCAAACTCCTCACGCGCTATGGCCAGTTTAGCTGCGTCCAAGCGCAGAGGTCGTGCGAAAATGGGCGGCCCGGTGGTGGTTATAAAGTGCTCCACCCCGTGTTTAGCGATGGCCGCCGAAAACGTCGGGACCGTGAGTGCTGGAAACTGAGTGAGCAGTGTGTGGAACTTACTGCCTGGAGCTGTGACATTGGCTTGTGTTACTCTCCCGGCCCCTCAAGCTGTACAGGGGAGAGAGTCAAAGGACAGTGCATTAACCAGGTGCCTGTTAGCAACGTCAACCAGTAAACCATGTGCACAAAGAAAATCAGCCCCCCGGATATGGTAATTCAGTGTTGCTATGACAAAAGTCCACTCGTATGTACGGCCGTGTAGAGATAAGATCAGTGTTCTCTCACCAAAGGTCTTAATTTCCGAGCCGTTTGCTGCCAACAGCCCGGGGCCGCTAGGTCCTGCCAGCCGGTCGGCGTAGGTTGGCAGGATGAAGCTCTTCTGGGCTCCGGTGTCCACGAGGAAACGCCTCCCTGAGCACGCGTCCATCATATAGAGCATCTTGTTCTCTTCACTGGCGGTCGCAGCTGCTACCAACTGCCGGCCTTGGTGTTTCCCGAGCGCTTGAACTGGCACGGTGGCGCACATCTGTGTGCGTTCTCTCCGAAGCGGCGGTGGTAGAAACAGAGCGTGTCCCTCTGGCGCCCCTTGGCCCCCGCTGCCGCTACCGTTGGTGGCTTCTCGCCTCCTCTGGTCATCTCGCTGGGGTCCGACGCAGCCGTGTTGACTGTGAGGGCTCTGGTGGTGAGGATGATCCGGTCTGCCTCCTGGGCTAGCGCATGGTAGTAACGCATGGCCAGCGACGGCGAATTAGCCAGAACTGCTCTTGCCTCTGTTGGGAGATTCTGGAGGAAACTGTGGGCAAACAGGAAATGCCCGTCGTCCGTGCCCATTAACGCCAACATCTTCTCCATCAGATTGACAGCCGAACCATCTCCCAACTCGGAACGTCTCAGGAGCCTCTCTGCTCTCTTGCAGTCCGAGAGCGTGTAGCGTCGGGTCAGCGCCGTCTTGAGAGCTTCATATCTGTTGTGGGCCGGGGGCTGGTCGAGCAGGCTCGCTACCTGTTGGGCTGTGCGAGCGTCTAGTGCTGCAACCACGTAGTAAAACTTGGTTTCATCTGCCGTTATTCCCCGGAGGGCGAACTGAGCCTCTGTGTGGTGGAACCAAGAGCGCGGGTTGTGCTACCAAAAGTCCGGTAACTTGACTGAAACGGCGCACGCGTTGCTGGGGGTTCCCGTCCGGGCCGACTCCAGGGTTCCTGCCTCGTGTTCCATCATACGTCCAGGGTCACCAGTGTGGGGAGTGTGAAATGAGGAGGCAAGGTTACGAGCAGACGAAGTTTATTACACTCTCCCATCAGTCATGCACAAAAAGCATAAACAGCTAAGCACAGCTCCTTCTTTTATATCCACAGCTCGTCTCACATCTCCACGACACTTCACATCACAAAGCATGACATTTCACATCACAATACATTCACCCTTGACCCCCCACAGCTCCTTCTTCCTGCCAAACTCCCCATGATCTCTTTGCTATTGTCCACCTCTCTTTATTCTCTGCATCCTGACTGGGACGCTGTCTGCCGACTCACCCAAGGTCTACAGTTTATTATAATCTGACTGGGATCAAAGGCAGTTGGCTGCTGTTAGCCATTGACCATTCAGTCATTCAGGGTTGTTTCTGTGCTCATTGTACTCCAGGGACAGGTCATAGCTTATCAACCACTGAAACTACACTTCCCTGTCCACCAGTGATGCTTTATTTCATTCATTCATTCATTCAAACAGTTGTACATTGGCAATGTTTCCTCTGGCTTAAAGACCTTGGCACGGTGGCAACATATTTTTCGGGGGCGGGTGGGGGGGTGGGCAGAAAACGCATGACATTATTGTAACCGGAATATATTAATTTTATAATATTTATTTATTTATTTTTAAATTTTGCACAGTAACTTTGCATATGGAGCTTATTATTTGAAATATTGTACAGCCAAGGCTTGTATGTTAGAATATTGGGCCAGTTGGGGTCCCACCCAGACGTTCTGTGTCTGGACTTTTTTTATTGGTGTTATCCTTCTCTCCTCCCTCTGCTCTCACCTCTCCTGGACCCTCTGTCTGAACACTTTCCTCTCCTTGGCTCATCTCGTCTGTCTCATCTTGCCTTCTCTGAGCCCTGTCTAATTCAGGTTCTCTCTCTGTGTATGGGTGGTATACAAACAGATTAGAAAATACCAAGCGTCATGTTTTGTGCTGCAGGATTTTTTTTTTCATGGTTTACATAAATGATAAAAATATGTGTAATTTTTTTTTGTATTTTTATTCTAGTGTTTCTTTTTTTCCATTGTGTAAGAGTAGGGAAGGGAAGCGAATTCATGATAGTAATTTACCCATGCATACTTGAATTATATGATCAGAGGTGGGTATAGTAGCCAGAAATTCTACTCATGTAAAAGCAGTGCTATGAAATTAATAATTAAAAGTAGACAACCAAAAATTTCTAGTTGAGGATACAAAGAGCACCCACTTAAAAACTTGAGTAATGACTTCAGTCTTGAAGGTTTGAAATTTTTCTTCAAAATTTATAACAATTTTCTTATAGTTTTCTACTTTTTTCTGTAAATTTATCTAAATATGAACCATTTTCCTCAAATTTGTAATTTCCTCTTGTAAAATTGACTTTTCTTGTACATTTGATACTTTGTATTATAGATTTGTGGATTATTTTCTGACTAATTTTTGTCTATTTTTTTAAAATAAGATTATTATTTTTTTTATATATAAATTTGAAACAGATTGTGGTAAAATTTTGACTTTTTTTTTTTTCCTTGTACAATTTACACTTTTGACCATAATTTTGCAGAGCCAGAACAGAACAATAATAACTGATTTCACAGAAACAATTAATAAAATTGTATTTAATGAAATAAATTAACTTAAATTACCAAAGATGCAGTTATTTCTGTTATAATATTTCTATACATTTATAGTTTTTTAGCAATCTCACAAACCAGACAGCAGGAAAACCTCCCTTATTTTGAAATTCAAATCTTGGCACATTTAGTTGTCTGAAAGCTGTTGACGGATTAAAGTCATTGACTTTATGAATTTTCATCATCTTAACTTGCGAGGTACATAATGGTGAACATAAATTGGTTAATATTGTAGTGGCTGGTGAAGTAAATCCTCAGCAATTCATCAGTCCCCCTTGCCTTTCCTTGCATATGAAGCCGGCTGCATATGAAGCTTAAGCCCACCTGTTTGCTAAGTGACTCTTCATTATTGTTCCCATTACCAACTGGTTAAAACCACGATAAATGCCTCCACTCCTTACGTACCTCTTCTGCCTTTTTCTGCGTTTAAAGTACTTTAATAAGCTCATGCTTCTCTCGGACAGTGACGCTAGTATCGAGACACTCTGCCTGCCGACTGCAACACGCAGGCGGGGTGCTTCCGAACTCCGCGCCGATGATGGTCACACGTGTTGTTTGTGTGCTCTCTTATGGAGCGTCATCGTTTCGTTTTTCTTAAATTTATATTTCCTTGGCGTGGTAGCATAACTTCAAGGGTGGCGGTCTGCCACGTGGAGATGTTACAAGAGGAAACCCTGCATTAGTTATCTCGGGCAGTGTTCAGTGTTGCCTCTGGCTTAAAGACCTTGGTGTGGTGGCAACATATTTTCCCAGGGGTGCAGAAAACACATGACACTATTGTAACTGGAATATGTTAATTTTATACTTTTTTTTTTTTAATTTTGCACAGTAACTTTGCATATGGAACTTGCCATTTGAAGTATTGTAAACCAAGGCTTGAATGTTGGAATATTGGGCCAGTTGTGGTCCCACCCAGACGTCCTGTGTTTGGACTTTTTACTGTTGTCATTCTTCTCTCCTTCTTCTGCTTTCACCTCTCCTGGACCCTCTGCCTGAACACTTTCCTCTCCTTGGCTCCTCTCTTCTGTCTCATCTTTCCCTCTCTAAGCTCTGTCTAATTCAGGTTCTCTTTCTGTCTGTGGTGGCATACAACCTGGTCAGAAAATACCAAGTGTCATGTTTTGTCCTGCAGGATTTTTTTTTTTTGTCATTGTTTACATAAATGACAAAAATGTATTTTTTTAAAATGTATTTTTATTCTAGCATTTCTTTTTTTTCTATTGAGAGTAGAAAAAGGAAGGGAAAAAAACATTCATAATAATAATTTACACATGGTACTTAAATTATATGATCAGAGGTGGGTAAAGTAGCCAGAAACCCTGCTCATGTAAAAGCAGTGTTAACCCGGTGCATCAGCGGATATTTCATTTTGATGTTGGGAGGGACAATAAGAAAAATTTCTTCTGAGTAAATATTAAAGGCCAAATGTCACGTAACAGGGTACTTTAAATATCTTGAAACTAGATATAAAAGGGAACCGATCCGTTCGGGTCTTGGTGCATATGCTTCAGTAACAACGGAATATTCGTTAATTTAAAACTGCCGCGCTTGGCCTGACACGGCCCCTGGAATCGCCTGGGGAAGAAGGCGGAAGTGACGAAATCGATTGTACCCTAGTTTGATGCTTGGGGTATTTCAATTGATTCTTTATATGGAGACTGGAAGGTTGAAGTGAGCAACAAGAAAGAAAAAATTGGATATTTCACCCATACCTTAAAACGGGACTATCAGGGACAGCTGGGTAATAAGGGACACTTCTCTGGGAAATGTTTTCTTACCTGTCAAGTGAGACGTTTTCGCCGTACTTCAACACCGTAAAAAGCGGCTATAAGCAACGGCGGAGCAACAAGGCACACCTCTCTGGGATCTCTGTCTGTTCCGCAACCGCTGCACAGCTCAACGTGTTAAACCATTGTCCTAATGACTTCTCATGGTAGTGAGAATTGCTCCCGCTGAGCGATCAGCCCGCCCAGACAATTAAACTAATGAGTGACTCCACACTTCGAACAGTAGTGAGAATAGCTCCCGCTGAGCGATCAGCCCGCCCCAGCTGTGAGTGATCACACACAGGACTGCTCCTCAAGACACTCAGTTTTTTTTCCAGTATATTTTTTCTTTTGGGCGTACAGAAATGGCAATACGCCCGTTTTTGCTAAAATTGCATTTTCCCCGTATTTTCCTTAAAATATTTGACAATAACAACACGAACTACATTTAAAACATTTCCCAGAAAAGTGTCCCAAACCACTCTGCCGTCTCCCACAGCCGCGCTTGGCACCAAAATACGGCGAAAACGTCTCCCTTGACAGGTATGCGCCTCCATTTTCATATTGATCTGGTCAATTTCTTGACAGCAGCGGCTCTCCTCCACTGTAATAATAATGGCTTCCGAAAAATCAATATTTATGGGGCGCCCTCGACAGACCCCCTCCGGCTTTGCAATTCTGGAAGCGATTAATGTCCAGTTCAATGACATTTTCCACTGGTTCTGCTCTCTGGTCATCGTTGGAACTGTTGTCATCAGACAAAGCATCTGATTCTGTCTCGGACGGCTCGAACCGGTAAGGTTCTATGCCTCTGTCACTGTCTGAACCACTGACAAAAAAAAAAAGACAAAAAAAAAAAAAAGACAAAACTAAACTAATTTGTTCACAATCGCTGTCACTTTCCGTCATGATTGTCCAATGTTGATAAGTGTGAATGTGGATAGGCAGGGCAGCCAGGGTACAACTGATGATGTCAAAAACATGGGCGTGGTCTGGACTGGCTGTCACAAGCCAGCAAGCAAGGTGGGGCCTTCACCTGGTGTATTTTGTGCAATTATGTAAATACAGGTGGGTGATATGGTCTCCAGTATGAATATTTGGTTTAAGCTATGTGTATTTTATCTAAATTCGTTGTCATTTAGAAAAAAAAATTACGTGACATTTGGCCTTTAAGGGGACACTATCCACCTTATTCCTAGGCCCCATGATGCCTTGCATGAATTGTGGTAGCAACTTCCAGTACTAGTTTAGAACATATGGTTGTCACTGAAATGGGACACTTTTCCTTGTTAAAAAACAATGACTTCAGCATCAGAAATGCGGGAACATGGCCTCTTGCACCTCAAAATGGTAACAATCATACCACTTCCCACAACTATTGAGGGATGGAAAAATGATCTTAAAAAGTGGCCTCGTACACCGTAGCTCCGTTAGTTAGCGCCGCTGCTAAGATGCTAATGATGTAAACAATATTTTAGCTAGGTTGAAAACTCGCATTCGATTGGTCGGGAGTTATGTCTCTAGAAAGTACAATTTTTAAGCTTTAAAATGATACCAGGCACTCTGGGGTTTCCTGGGATTTTGCTGCTAGCAAAGAAAGAAAGAA
This sequence comes from Pholidichthys leucotaenia, assembly GCA_020510985.1. Classification (NCBI taxonomy): domain Eukaryota; kingdom Metazoa; phylum Chordata; class Actinopteri; order Cichliformes; family Pholidichthyidae; genus Pholidichthys; species Pholidichthys leucotaenia. The sequence goes on from CM035837.1 coordinate 378,338,687, forward strand.
AGTCATGATTAATGAGAGCTCGTAATGGCACTGCGCACATTCAACACCATGCTTGAGCGTTTTTAATTCGGGGTAAAACGTCAGATCTGTGACATTCATACAAGTGAAAACATACCTGGCTCTTGTCTTTGTGTCTGGCAGACCAATCTCACGAACAATCCTTTAGTTTTCAGTGCTGTTGAAGCCACAGATTTAGCGGTGGCTTTGTGTGGCTTTAAATGTCCCTGTGACTTCACTAAAACTGACTTGATTTTACACTGGGTCAAACGAAACCAGAAGTTCCGTCCACAATTGTTCCTCCAGCAGCAACCCCAGGAATAAGGTGGATAAGTCAAGGGTATGCAAATGTTTTTCACAAGGCCCACATTTATTTAGCATAAACCTGACCAGATTACAATAAAGGTGCATTTAAATAAATTGGAATATTGTGAAAAAGTTCACTTTTTTTTACAATATAATTCAAAAGGAAACTTTTATATTTAATATTAATTACATGAACACAGAAATATTTCAAGCCTTTTTTGATTTCATTTTAGTGATCATTATATGTTTTATTAAATTATATTCTAATTTAATGAGATGCTCCTATAAAACAAGGTAAATGGTCCACTCATCTCATTCAGAAATGCACGTACGTAAAAGGCGGTGCTGAAGAGGATCTCAGGTAGTTCACAAGTTTCATAATAGTTTCCATCACTTCTGAATATTCTTTTCCAAGACTGGCGCACAACACTGTCTGGTGAATGATACAGTGATATGACAGCAGGTCTGGATGGTGCTTTTTCATGCGCTGGATAGCTTCCTTCTCTCTGCCATTCATGGCTGGAACTCCATCAGTTGCAATGGACACCACCATTTTGAGGTCAATTTGTCTTTCTTTCAGCATCTGCATGATGCCTTCATAAATATCCTCACTTCTTATGTAACTATGGAGGGGTTTGATACCTAAAATGTCTTCACAAAATTCCCCCTTTGCTTCACTGTAATATCTGACAAAGACACATACACAACCGTTCATTGTCTGTACAGTCTGTTGATTCATCCACAGCTAATGAAATGCACTGTGCATTCTTAATATCACCAGTCTCAGCTGTTCTTTCTTGCTGGGTCCTTGATCTGACAGTCTGTAGGTTAATATGAAGATTTCAGCTGAGCAAGTTTGTCTGACCTCACCTCAGTATTCAACAACTGCTTCGCTGTAAATCAGGCACAGTGGTTTTATGCTGGACTCTGGCAGAATGAACGCATATTTTTCTGTCCATTCCTCTTTGAATTCTCGGTTTTTCTGATCGTCCTCCCTTCCCCCCCCCTTTTTTTTCTTTGCCTGCGGCAACTTTGAAAGCAGCATGCTGTTTGGTATTAGCTACATCACGCCAGCAGTTACAGACTATCACTGCATGTAATTGCACCGGTGTTAATGGGCTCACATGCATGAGAAACTGGCACGTGCACATAGGAGCAATGAGCGTCACACATGAGCAATGGCAGCTCTGCAGGACGGGGGGCCAACTTCACGCAGGTCTCAGCAAGCTGGTAGTAGTGTTGGGCAACGCTGATAATGTTTGGAAGTGGGCTGAATGCGCACACGCGGACAAGTGCGCTCTGTGCATCGGTGTTGCACAACACTCAGGCAGCGTAGCAAAGTTGGTAAGAAACGCACATAATGTGGCACATGTTTGGATCCGGACTGACTTGTGATTGAGTCTGGATCTGGACTGTGGTCCACCATTTGAGGAGCCCTGCACTAGAGAGACACTCTGCTTGCTGACTGGAACAGACGCGGGCAGCACACTTCCAAACTCCGCGCGGATGATGGTCGCACACATTGTTCGTGTTCGTGCTTGCAGAGCGTCATTCCTCCATTTTTTTTTTTTTAATTCATATTTCCTTTGCGTGGCAGCATAAATCCAAGGAAGGCGGACCACCACGCAGACATGTTACCAGAGAAAACCCTGGTGTTGGCTACCAGAGCTAGGAGCTAGCCAGCTAAAATTAGCAATATGGTGTCAGCAACTGATTTCATAAGTGACAAGACAGGAAAGGTGGGGTGAACTGGGGCTCATGAACATTTAGAGACGTGCACTAAAATGAGCCGATAATTGATCATAATCCTTTATCTGTAGGAACTGTGTCAACATGTGTAAAATGTGCATTATATGTTTCTTTTAAGGTGGAATATTTTAATGTATAAAATATAATAAAATAAAATTTAATGTATAAAATGTATTTAATTTTTTTTTTTCAATTTCTTTGTGCAGGCATGCTATACATTCGACATGCTTTAGCTCCATAAAGAAGCTCCTTGGAACCAGCTTGGGTCCAGTGCTGTTCCAAAGGTTCCAGTCATCATTCGGTGGCTGCCATGGATTTCTTTGATGACCCCAGTCTGTTTGGTGGAGGTTTGGAAGGACTGGATGAGGATGGCTTCCCTTCAGCACCATCACTTATGGATGAGCTAAATCTCAGTGCTGATTTTGATCCCCTCCAAGTGGAACCCTTTGTGTCAGGGAAGTCCCAAGGCATGATGCCACCTGCTTCTACACAGCAAACCATGCCAAGTTACAGTCAGCCTATGGGTCATTACATGGGCATTAAGGCACAAAACCCTATGGGTCAGGTATTTCCTGGTTCTCAGAGCACAGTTGGCAGCATGGTTGCAGAACAACATGGCCGTTACCACAGTTCTTCTATGAACCAAGTTCCTCAGTCTAATGGACTATTCTGTAACAGTGGCAGTCCCATGTGGGGTAACCAAGACCAAAATGGGAATATGTACCAGCCCTTAACGCAGCAGCTTTGTCATCAACAACAGCTCCACAGTCAGCAACTTAATACAAGACAGCATCCAACACAACAGCAACAGCACCCCCTCTGCCATCAGCAAGAGGAGCAGCAACATAGAATGCGACGGCAGCAGCTGCAACAACAGCAGAGTCATCAGCAGCAGCTGTTAAACCACCACCAACAAATTAGCACACAGGCTGTATCACTGCAGCAGCAACAGCATCACAATTTCTCCTTTCACCGGGGAGGTCAGTCCAGCAGCCAACAGCAAATGCACCATACTCAGCAGCAGGTTCAGCACCCACTAACTGTTGGAGAACCACAGTTCCATACAAGGGGTCTCTCAAGTAAGTCATACTTGGAAAGTCAAAATTCCTCTCTGAGTGGAACTTGTTTACAAGCACAGCAGCAGAGTAGCTATCAGTTGATGAGAGAAAGCCAGCCCTTCCCTGGATCAGGGCTTGAAGACTCTAATCTGTCCTCTTTCTCCATGCCTTCATCATCTATGGTTCACTCCTTGCCCACATGTTCTGTCACTTCTGCTCCTGCTTTCCAACCAGCTCAGTACCCAGCATACCCTGGGGAGCCAGAAATGCCCACTATCAGTAAGCAGTCTTTACCCTCGGTATCTTGGCCAGCCACCACTGCTCCACTGATTTCTACAGTGCCTGAGGTGTCAGGGACACCATGCCAGTTTCCATCCGCAGTACTTATGAGTCAGCAGCACAACAGGACCCAAGTTAGTGAGGCAGAGGAATGTGGTTTTCAAGCCCTGCGTTATTCTGGAGAGACTCGGAGAAATTGCAATTCGTCTAAAATGTTTGGTGACTCTGTACACTGCTACCCTAAGATTGCCAGTGGCCTGCAGTCTGAGCAGCCACAGAGCTGTGAGATGATCAACACTAATGGATACCAAACTTTGGGAGAGAGTCTTCTGCAATCAGAGGCTCAGAATGGAGACTTGGAAGGTCTGGAACCTCCTGATCTATTGCCTGACATACTCCCTCAGCTGGAGGATGCTTTCAGACAACACGACGAGTCCACCTGCTCCTGGGTTGGTTCTGGTCAAGGGAAGGGACCTGAATACCGAAAACCACCACTTATATACTGCAAGGAAGAGAAGGTAATGCATTTTATTTCATTTGAAATCATGTATACATACCCGTGTTCTGGTAGAGGAACCACATTTTTCAATTTGCCTAAATTTCTTACAATAAATTATTTGGAACAATATTAATTTTAACTGAATTTTCTAATGGCTTTGGCTTATGTGCAGCATAGCTTTTTTTCCATTAAGGGAATGTGTATGTTCTGCTATGTCATTGCATTGAATATAAGCAGTAGTGTAATGGTCAGTTAACTGTCCAAGACAGAAAATGTGCTTGTCTAGTAGGAAACCTACTGTGAGTAGTAGAGAGGGGGAGGTGGATAGTCATTACCTAGGGCGGCCTGAAAGCCCTCTGAAAATGAAAATGGTCAGTCCACCCTGGTCTGTCTATCTGCTCAGAACACTGACAGCAGCTCAAGCCTGATTAGGCTAAGAGTGGCAGGAGAGTCTTCAGGACTTAGCTGTAAGCATACTTAGGGCTATATCAAGATGTGGGTCAGGGCAAGCCAGAAGCACTTGCACAGTGCCTCGCTGGAGTGTGGGGGAGGTTGTGCACTGTTGTGGTAGCTGCCACAGTTTCTCTGTGTCTGTGCATAAGTGCATGTGTGTGAGACAGTGAGAGGTAGGAAAAGAGCATGGTGAAGGAGAGTGGTTAGTTCTTGAGAGAGGGGGAGGGGGTCTGGGGGATGGAGAGGGCAGTAGCTCATGGAAAAAGGAGAGCTTAGGAAAGAGACAGAGGAAGAGCATGAGAGGGAGAAGAGAAGCAGAGGGGGAGGTTGGATGAATGCATTAGCCGGCTGTAACAGGCTTCAGGCAGTTTCTGGACGTCAGTTGGTTGTATCTTAGCAGCATCCATGCAACCTCATGGTCCATGAGTGACACATGACCACCAACAAAAGCCACAGATGTGTCATTGTTGCCCAAATACTTTGAAAGGTCATGTAATTTCCAACCTAACTCTGTTCCCTTTTTATAATATTTATATTGGACTTAAAAAGAAAAGCATTAAACAATACTGACTGACACTCACTATGTGCTCTTTATGAATCACTGAAATTATTTTTTTTGCAGGACAAGCTTGAGTGAGCCATGATAAGTATTTCTAAACAGGGTTTTCTTGTTTACTTTGGACCTATTAGTCTGTACCCCTACTTCTGAAGCTAAATCTATGCCTCTGAGGCAAAACTTGTTTGCAGAGTACCTTGACTATTCCCCAATAGTCAAGCCGATGATAACAAAACTGGTGGTCTGCCTACACCAGAGCTCATCCACACAAGCAATTTGCTCATCGGCAAAGGTCCTTGATTGAAATGGGGCCATGAACCACAGCCACATGAACAAGCCTTTCCCTGTCTGTGTCAACATCCAGCCCTGTGTTGATGCTTACAGGCTGACTGTGCTATTCATGTGCACTGATGTGTGAAGAGCCTGCTGATAGTGTGTTTGCTGAACAGGCAAGACATCAGGGGATTGCAGCCCACTCTTCACTCCCCCGCAGCAAATGTGGCTAATTAGGATTTCCAATGGTTGTAATGGTCAGCTGCAGCTGTAATGAGTATCCAGGGTTCAGGATTGAATGGTTGTCCCAGGTTTCTGGATTGATAACTTTTGTGTGTAGTTATGTACAGACATGCGGGGATGTCTTGACAATTCTTAAATGAACTATAAAATAATGCTTTATACTTTGTTTACAGTAATAACTGATGGTCTCTTGTATAAGTAATTTTTGCAAAAGAGGGACTCAAGCTTCATGGTAAAAGCTCTGTGGTAAGGATGCAGTTTTCCACCAGTTTCTGGTTAAATTTGAATTCTAGCTGGCCTCAAATCTCCTTTAGCAGAAATGGTAACAATCTCTGCTGAAATCTATTGCGGTAGATTTTTTTTTTTTTGATTTGTAGCTGTTCTGATGAGAAACTCTTTGCTACAGTGACATGATCATTCTACGTATGGAAATATTAAGGTTGAATGATGGGATTGTGTTGATTAGAAGTGACTGAAGGTTCAAAAATGAGCTTGGAAGCAATCAAATATTTAAGAGAAAAAGTGAAATGTAAACCTTTTTGTCTGAGAAATACTGGGATCAGACTAAATGCAATGCCTGCCAGTATACTGGCATACAGATATTCAGTTAGTTAAAAAAAAAATAATAATAGAGGGTATGCATATGATGTCACTGAATAAAACTCATGTCAGTTAAAAAAAAAGAGTGGCAAAGTGAGTGCCAGCATTAGGGTGTATGCTGTAAAACACAAAAAATACACAGAATATTCACTCACAGCAGTACACAAAGTACATGCTTGTATTGTGGAGAGCTAATCTTATCATTCTATCTTGATTAATGTGCAAAAAATTAAATGAATAAATTAAGATAAGAAGATAAGATGAGCCTTTATTAGTCCCACAATGGGGAAATTCCAGGATTGCAACAGCACAGGGATAGCAACACTCAGAGCAATAATTAAGAAGATACGGAAGATATAAATAAGAGCAGTGGATATACATGCATACACATCAATATATAAATATATATACAAATTGCGGAGCATTGTAGCGAGATGGAATAAACAGCATAACCGTCTACTTAGTTATCCTACATAGTATGAATATGTACCCATACATATTGTCACCCTCCGTAGCAACCGATACTGTCCAAGTTGTATATACTGGAGGGGACCATTGTGTAAGTCTATTGCGTCTTTTGCATTCAGTACTATTAGGTCGTCACGTTTTTTGCTATCTCTGCGAGCAGCCCTGCTTAGGTTATACAGTCTGACTGCCGTAGGTAGGAAGGACCTGCGAAACCTCTCGGTTGTGCACCTAGGATGATGTAGTCTGCTGCTAAATGAACTCCTCAGTGCGTTCAGTATGTCCTGCATAGGGTGGGACTCGGACTCCAGCAGAGATGACAGTTTAGCCACCATCCTTCTCTCTCCTATCTCCTGCACTGGGTCAGGGTGCTGCCCCAGGACAGAGCTAGCTTTCTTGATCAGTTTGTTCAGTCTCTTCCTATCGGCTGCAGTAATGCCACTGCCCCAGCAGACCACTCCAAGAGTGATGGCTGATGCCACCACCGTGTCGTAGAATGTCTTCAGCAGCGCCCCTTGTACACCAAAAGACCTGAGTCTCCTCAGTAGGAACAGCCTGTGCTGTCCCTTCTTATAGAGTGCGTCGGTGTTGTGTGACCAGTCTAGTTTATTGTTCAGAAGAACACCCAGGTACTTGTAGGATGTCACCATCTCGATGTCTGTTCCCTGTATGTTTACTGGTGCTGTGAGGGGTTGTCCTTGCCTGCGGCAGTCCACCACCAGCTCCTTAGTTTTCCTCGCGTTGATCTGGAGGCAGTTCCTATGACACCAGTCCACGAAGTCCTGGATAAGTCATCTGTACTCAGCTTCATCTCCATTGGAGATGAGGCTGACGATTGCAGAGTCGTCAGAGAACTTCTGTAGATGGCAGTGTGTTGTGTGAGAAGTCCGCAGTATAAAGGGTAAACAGGAAGGGAGCCAAAACCGTTCCCTGGGGGGCCCCGGTGCTACCGATGATCGTGTCGGACACACAGTCCCGGGTTCTCACAAACTGTGGCCGGTTAGTGAGGTAGTCCAGGATCCATGATAACAGGTGCTGGTCCACCCCTGCGCACAGCAGCTTGTCCTTCAGGATCATTGGTTGGATGGTGTTGAAAGCACTGGAGAAGTCAAAGAACATGGTCCTCACAGCATTCCCGGGCTTCTCCAGGTGGGACAGAGAACGGTGAAGGAGGAAGATCACTGCATCCTCCACCCCAATGCCATGCTGGTAGGCGAACTGGAGTGGATCCATCGCTGGTCCCACCAGGGGGCGGAGGTGAGCAAGGAGCAGTCTCTCCAGGGTCTTCATCATGTGGGACATCAGGGCCACTGGTCTGTAGCTGTTCAGGTCTTTGGGGCGGGAGGTCTTTGGTACAGGTACCACACAAGATGTTTTCCACAACTGTGGTACCCTCCCCAGCTTCAGGCTCAGGTTGAAGATGAGCTCCACAATCCCACACAGCTGATCTGCACAGGACCTGAGGAGCTTTGCGCTGATGCTGTCCGGTCCCGACGCCTTCCTCGCCTTGATCTTTCTCAGCTCCGTCCTCACCTGGGTCTTAGTGAGGGTCATGTTGGGGGGCTGTGTGTTGGGAGTGGGGGGGATGTTGGTGGAGTGGGGTGTGGACAGCAGGACTCGATGTCTTTAGAGGCAGGTTCAGAAAAAAATGGGTTCAGATTGTTCGCCCACTCCCTGCCCCCCATGGCCTGGGAGGAGGTATTCTGGAGCCCAGAGATGTTTTTAAGGTTTCTCCAGACCCCACCGATGTTGCTCTGTTGCAGCTTGTTCTCCATCATCTTCCTGAAGCTGTCCTTGCCTTCTCTGATCTTCCTCCTCAGCTCCCTCTGTACGGACTTCAGCATCTCCCTGTTCCCCGACCTGAAGATCCTCTTCTTCTCTCTCAGAAGTGTTTTTATCTCAGGGTTGATCCAGGGTTTGTTGTTTGAGCAACACCGTATGGTCTTGGTGGGTACGGTGTTGTCCACACAGAAGCTGATGTAGTCCGTGATGGTGTGAGTGAGCCTCATCATGTGGATCGCAGAGCTGCTCCCAGGCAGTGGTTTCAAAGCAGTCCTTTAGCGTGTCCATTGCCTCCTCAGACCATAACTTCACTGTGCGCATGACCGGAGGTTGTCTGTGCACTAGGGGTTTGTACACCGGCAGGAGATGAACCAAGTTGTGATCCGATCTCCCGAGTGGGGGGAGTTGTGATGAGGTGTACGCCTCCTTAATGTTTGCATAGAATAAATCCAGTGTTTTATTGTCTCTAGTGTGGCATGTGACATACTGGGTAAATGTGGGTAGAATGGGAGACAGTGAAATATGGTTGAAGTCGCCTGAGGTGAAGAGAAGAGCATCTGGGTGTTCTGTCTGCAGCCTGCCAGTTACTGAGTGGATGACGTCATGCACTGTCCCAGCGTTTGCCGTCGGATTTTCATAAATAACAATGCAGATCACGTGTGAGTATTCCCTCGGGAGATATGTAGGCCGCATGCTAACAGCTAGCAACTCAATGTCTTTGTTACAGTGCTGTTCCTTACCCGTGATATGTCCCGGTCTGCACCAGTTGTTATTGACGTACATCATCACCCCACCGCCCCGTGCCTTCCCACTGTCTGGTGTTCGGTCTGGTGTTCGGTTAACCCCTTGACGCCTATTGTCGCGAATTCACATCAGTCCAAAAAAAAAAGAAACAACAAAAAAACAACGATTTTCAATTATGAAAAAAAAAAAATTGTTCACAGTTGGAAATAAATTCAGGCGTCAAGGGGTTTTTAAAGGCTCTGAATCGGTTCTTCACTTACCATGTGTGCTACTTGGTCTTTACCCACACATCGCTACAGTCATGTGAATGGTATGGTATTAACATCTAAAGTTTAAAAAAAGTACTCTGCACTGCTGTGAGTAGTTTGTGATTTTTGTGTTTTGCTGCATACAAAATAAAGCTGTCACATGTGATTGCCACTCAGTGCTGTGCTGCTATGGAAACTGTTCTATAACTGCCAGAAGTCTGTTCCAATGCATCCCCTCTATAAGTAGTGCAACTACTTTGTCTTAAAATATTATTCTGTCTGTTAGATTAAGTATTTCAAGCTTTTTCATTTTCTTTTTCAAATTTGATGATGATTCTTAAATTATCAGGTTAAATCATGAGATGCATCTTTGATACTATGTACATATATTTTCAACTATATAAAGGAATTTGCCAACCTAAAAAATGCAACAAAAAAGAATGCACAGACTTCCGGTCTGGACGCCATGGCGACTGCAGCTTAACACTGAAGCTCTCAGACTCAATCCAGGATAACACCTTGAAAATCAAACTTAACGGATTTTTGGAGGAGTGAAAATCAAAAGACAAAATCATCATGTCTAAAGGAAAACAGAAGAAACTGAAATTCTCCAGGCTAGGACACGTATCGGCCGGAGAATCTGAACTGGAAGATCCCCGTTCAGAAGACGAGGAGCTGGTGATAGCTAACAAAAGGGTTAGCCTGAAATCACTATTTGAGGAACTACGACGATTTCGCCGAGATGTTACGGCCGAATTTCGGGAATTCAGAGAAGAATTGAAAAGGACAAACAGCAGAGTGGACCAGGCCGAGAACCGAATCTTGGAAACAGAGGATCGAATAAAAGTGCTCGAAGATTCTGTGCTGGACCTACGCAAAAGACAAGCAGCTATAGAGGCTAAGCTAACCGACCAAGAAGGAAAACAAAGAAGAGACAACATAAGAATTCATGGTCTGATAGAAGGAACCGAAAATGGTTTTAACTCAATGGCAGAATGCGTGGAATCCTTACTAAGAGAGAAATTGGATATTCCACAAACCACCGACTTGAAGATAGAAAAGGCACATCGTTCATTAGCCGCTAGGCCGGCGGCGGAAGCGCCCCCACGTTCGGTGTTGGTAAGATTTTCCAATTTCAAAATAAAACAAGAGGTTGTAAGACTGGCCTGGCAGAAAAAAGGATTTATGCACCAGGAGAGAAAAGTCTACGTGGAACACGATTACGCCCCGGAGGTCCTTAAAAAGCGCAGGGAATACAATGACGCGAAAAAGGTGTTAAGAGAGAAGAAATTGCGCTTTCAGACACCATTTCCTGCGAAGTTAAGGGTCTTCTACGGCGATGAAACGTGTCTCTATAATTCGGCGGAAGAAGCAACAGCTGACATGGCGAGAAGAGGGCTCCCGGTAACGGTGTTTAAACCCGCAGCAGACCCGAGTGAGAAGATCAAAGCGCAAACATGGACAACACAAAGACCCTCAAAATCCACGGACCAGCAGCGGGAAACCCAGCACCAGAGCGTCGCGGATAAACTATCCGTTTTCAGGTTGGAATAGCGACCTTTTTTTTTTTTTTTCCCTTCCTCTTGAATCAATCCGCACATCCAACCCCCCTCATACAAGGTAACAAACATTAAAGGAGATGCATATTCAGCATGTGGTAAAACATTTCATGGAACAATCATATTATTTGAAACAAATAAGTCTTTGTAATAAAAAAAAAAAAAAAAAACTTGTTAAAATAGAAATGTGACAATAATCCACATGTTCTGCTCATACTAACAAATACTGTTTTTGCGTGAATGTTTGATGTGATGGGGGTGGGAGGGTGCACACAATTTCACAGGGTTTAGGCATAAAAGGAAAAAAAAAAAAAATCATTACAAGTTTGGATTGGGTTCTGAAACTCACGTTAAAAGCATGGGACTACTTTCAGTGGTACGAGAGGGCCCTCAACACGTAACAGAGTTTGAGGAATTTCCCTCAGGGCCTTCACTCCATCAAGGCTCTTACAGGGTCTTTAAAAAGACCTCAGCTCAGGAAGTTCTTTTGACAGTTTTTTGTTTTAAAGTTTTTTACACTATGTTCTTAATGTTTTTCTTGTTTTTAATGTTCTTTCAGTTTCTGAGTAGCACAAAAGAGGGCCACCACACAGTTATACTAAACAAAACAACACAATGGAGAAACAGGGTGTAACCAAAATAATTTCATATAATGTAAAAGGGATCCTGAATCCAGTTAAAAGATCCAAGATTCTAGGCAAAATGAAAAAAGACAAAGCAGGAATAATACTTTTACAAGAAACCCACCTAACAGACGTGGAACACAATAAACTCAGTAGACAAGGGTTTAAAATGATCTCTTCATCTTCATATAAATCAGGGAGGAGGAGGGGAGTAGCGACATTGATATCAACCAAAATTACATTTGAAAAAAAATCAGAACACAAAGATAAAGAAGGGAGATACAGTTTGGTAACTGGGCGGCTAGAGGGAGAAGATATCACCCTGCTGAATGTGTATGCTCCCCCAGGGGCTAACTGGAAATTTTATAAAAATGTATTCGACCTAATGATAACTAAAGCTCAAGGTTTAGTGATATGTGGTGGGGACTTCAATCTTAGACTGAATCCATACTGGGATGCTTCTGGTAATTCCCCACATCAAAATAACACCCAAAACAGGAAGACTCGGATGCTACTAAAAGAAATGGGAATCTGTGATGTGTGGAGGGAACTCAACCCCAGTGTAAAAGACTATACATTTTACTCAACTCCACATTCATCTTACTCAAGGATTGACTATTTTTTTATGTTTAATAGAGACATTGGTAGAGTAAAAACATGTAAAATAGGACTGATGGATCTCTCCGACCACAGTCCGATCTACATGGACTTAAATATCCAAAAATACACAAATAATACATTTTCTTGGAGGTTAAATTCAAATGTCCTGAAAGGACCATTGAAAGATGAATTGGAGTCAGATATTCTCAGATATTTGGAAGATAACGATAATGGAGAAGTATCCCCTTTAATACTGTGGGATGCATGTAAAGCTGTAATAAGAGGAAAGATTATTGCAAAACTGGCAACCCAAAAGAAACTAAGACAAGAAAAACTATCCACATTAGAGTCAGAACTTAGGAACCTAGAAAAAGAACACAAAGGCAACACTCATTCTACTGACTCGCTCAAGATTAAGGAAATTAAAAACCAAATAAATGAGATCTACACAATAGAAATCCAGAAGAAACTTACATTTCTGAAACAAAAATACTATGAAGCAGGCAGTAAATCGGCAAAATTGCTAGCCTATAAATTGAGGAAACATCAAACAGAAAGAGCAATCTACAAAATCAGAGACCCAGTATCAAAGGAAATAAAATTCAGAATTCAGGATATTCTTAAAAACTTCGAGAATTACTATAAGAACTTATACTCCCACAAAAAACATAAAAACGCATCCGAGGCATTCCTAAACACATTAAACCTTCCCCAACTTACGGAGTCACAAAATAAAACACTACTGTCAGAAATACATTCTAAAGAATTGGAAAAAGCAATTATGAAACTTAAAGCTAACAAATCCCCAGGAGCTGATGGCTATACAGCAGAGTGGTACAAAACCTTTAAACAGCAACTATCTCCTCTCCTCCTGAAAACATTTAATTATGTCCTCCACACAGGGGAAATCCCCCCCTCCTGGAGAGAAGGGGTCATTGCAGTTATACCTAAACCTGAAAAGGATAAACTAGAGTGCTCCAACTACAGACCAATCAGTGTACTAAATCAGGACTATAAGCTTTTTACCATTATCCTTGCCAAAAGGTTAGAGAATATACTGACAGACCTAATTCATTTAGACCAAACAGGTTTTATAAGACAAAGACAGACACAAGACAACATTCGACGCACTTTACACATAATTCATCATATAAAAAAATATAACTTAAATGCAGTCATATTAGGATTAGATGCTGAAAAAGCATTCGATTCGGTTGACTGGTCTTTTCTATACAGAATCTTATCCAGTTTCAATTTTCATAACAACTTCATTAGAACTATACAGGCATTATATAAAAAACCAACAGCTAAAATAAGGATTAACGGTAATTTATCATCATCTTTTGAACTGGAAAGAGGATGTCGTCAGGGCTGCCCCCTGTCTCCACTGCTCTTTGCAATCTTCATAGAACCTCTGAGCCAATGGATAAGACAAAACCAAAAAATTCAAGGTATTACACTTGGTCAGAAGGAACATAAAATAGCACTCTTTGCTGATGACATTTTAATATACCTAGGGCAGCCGGACACTTCTTTACCAGAACTAACCTCAGTTTTTTCAGAGTATGGAGATTTATCGGGGTACAAATTAAATATGCATAAAACCCAAGTTTTAACATTCAACTATGACCCAAATCATTATTCACTAAGCAAACTCAAAACTAACTGGGAGTCGGAATCTATGAAATATCTGGGGGTCAATATCCCGAAACAACTCAACAAAATTATATCACTAAACTATGATCCACTGGTGACAAAAATAAAATCTGACCTAGCAAGATGGAATATGATACCATTCTTGGGTATTGCACAAAGAATTGAAGCAGTCAAAATGAATATACTTCCACGTCTTCTATACCTTTTCCAAACAATACCGGTAGAACCTCCCAAAAAAACATGGCAGGAGCTGGACAGAAGGATCTCAAGATTCATATGGCAGGGCAAGAGACCTAGAATCAGATATAGAACCCTACAGCTAAACAAAGACAAAGGTGGGCTCGCGCTGCCAAATATCAGGGACTACTTTAAAGCCGCACAAATTAAAACTTTAGTAGAGATATGTAACCCAGTCTACTCTGCACAATGGAAGGAGATCGAATGCCAAATAACAAGTGACATCCCCCTACAGGCGATAATAGGGAACAATGTCTTACCTAAGCTTTTGAATAACACTAACCCGTGGATAGAGACCCCGCTAAAAATTTGGTTTAAGATAGTCAGAGAGAATCAAACTAAAGAGCCCTATCGACTTCTGCAATGGATCGCCTATGATCAGGACTTTACTCCTAATAAAACAGACACCAGATTTAAAAAGTGGAAGGAGAAGGGGCTGATAAAATATTACGATTTTTTTAAAGGGCAAATCTTAAGAAGTTTTGAAGATTTGAAAAAACAAGGCCTAATAAATCAAGACCTTTACAGGTTCTTCCAGCTTAGACACCACATAAACAATATACTTAAAAAGGAGGTTTTGGAAAGGGCCCAGTCAGGTGTTCTGAAGGTCTTCTTAATGGCATATAAAGGGATCCCAGGGATCAGATACATTTCTAAAATATACCAAGGTCTTCAAGACTTAAAAGGAGACAACACATCTTATATAAAAGAGAGATGGGAAAAAGAGGGGAATTTCACTTTACATCTGGAAATATGGGAAAAGCTAAATAAACAGCAATGGAAAAGTACCTCATCCCTGCAGTGGAGAGAATTTGGATGGAAAAACTTGGCAAGATTTTTCAGAACACCTGCACAAATCAAATTTACCCATAAGGGATTGAACTGTTGGCGCTTGTGTGGTGAAAAGACTGCAAATCATTTTCATGTGTTTTGGTCATGCCCAGTTATCCACCAATATTGGACCAATGTACAGACAATATTGGGGAAAATATTCAAAATTACAGTTCCCTTTTCTTTTGTAACTTTGTATTTGGGTTTACTACCGGACTCACTGGAAAGACGAGGAGAAAAATACTTATTCAATGTTTTAATATTGGCAAGCAAAAAAGCTCTAACTAAAAAATGGATGTTGAAGGACTGTCCTACACCTGAAGATTGGACTAACGTGATCCAAGACATTTACTCGATGGAAAAGTTGACATTCGCACTGAGACAGGACATGGATGGGTTCATGAACTTTTGGCAACCCTGGACCGCATATGTGTCTTCCATTAGATCTAATCTTTGACAAATACCATTTCAATAATGGTTCTGCTCTTTGTTCCAATGCTACTCAGATGCTCTTTTATCTTTATTTACTTACTTTTTCTTTTTGTTTGTTTTTTACTGGTTTGTTTGGTTTTTTTTTGTTTTTTGTTTTGTTTTTTTTTCTCTTTAATTTCACTTTTTCTTTCACTTTAAAAAAAAAAAAAAATAAGGGGTGTTGTAAGAATTAATCTTCCAATGTTGTCAGATATCAGAAAATAAGGGAACATGTGATGAAAATGTAAACACTGCATTGCTGTAACGACCTGTATACCCTTTACAAAAACTTAAATAAAAAAAAAAAAAAAAAAAAAGAATGCACAACTAATTGTCATATCTGTACAATGTTTGGCATAGTAAGATAAGATGCTACTGTAAAAACAGGACAAACATACAAAAGGCAAGTATTATTACCACTCAAAAATAAACACAAAAGGTCCTTTCACTGAACTCTAGTGCAGAATTGACATACAGTGTAAAGCTATATCACAAATGAATCACAGCTGTATTAGTCTGAGAGGATTGAGGATGAAGAATCTTGCATCCACAGACCCACAATGTAAAAACAATACCAGCTATGCATTTATGACTGACGCTGAACACACAATTGCAATCAAAATCATTCAACCCCATTGACAAAATGTACAAACTAGCTGCTGTTTGCAATAAACAAATAAAACAAGAACAATTTAAATGGCTCATCAAAATGAATATTACAAGTGGTTTCTCCAAATTCAACACAAAATGCCACTTAATGACTACTGCAGTCTCAAAATTGTTCAACTCCTTCATGACAAGCATCTTTAGTACTTAGTAGAGCACCCTTTTGCTGTTATGACCTGCTGCAAATGTAATGCCTAGCCAGACACCAGCTTCTGGCAGCGTTCTGAAGAATCTTGGCCCATTCCTCATGGGCAAAGGCTGCCAGTTCACTAACATTCTTGGATTTGCATGCTGCAACTGCCCCTTTCAAATCCCACCAGAGATTTTCAATGGGGTTTCAAATCAGGTGACTGTGATGGCCACTGTGTCTTCCAGGACTTCTTCTGAAACCAAGCCTTGGTGGACTTTGAGGTATGCTTGAGATCATTATCCTTTTGGAAGGTCCAGTGACGCCCAAGCTTCAGCTTCCTCACAGATGGCATGACATTTTCTCCCAGTATTTCCTGATATTTGATTGAATCCATCTTGCCCTCCAGACGGTGTAGGTTTCCAGTGCCAGAGAAAGCGAAGCAGCACCGGAGTATCACAGAGCCACTGCCATGCTTCACTGTAGGCAGGGTGTCCTTTTCTGTGTATGCTTCATTTTTCTTCCTCCAGACGTACTGCTGATCCATTGGCACAGAAAGTTCCAGTTTTGTTTCATTGCTCCGCAGAACAGAATCCCAACACCTCTTTGGCTTATTTATATAGTTTTGAGCAAATTGGAGCCGACTTTTCTTGTGCTTTTTGGTCAGTAGTGGTATACGTCTTGGAGTTCGGGCATGGAGACCTTCAGCATTGAGTATGCATGTTACTGTGGAAACTGAAACCTCACTGCCTGCTGCTGTCACGTCTTTCTGTGGGTCTTCTGCTGTCAGTTGAGGGCTTTTGGCCACCTGCCTCCTCAGGATTCTGGTGGCAGCCGTTGATAGCGTCTTCTTTCTGCCATGTCCAGGTAGTGTAGCCACTGTTCCTTTAACATTAAAGTAGTAAACTATGCTTCCAACGATATCTCTTGATCGTTCACACAACAAAAGATTTGTTTTTTATATGTAAATTTTGGAAAACATTGCAAACCAATAGGTGTCTACAATTTCAGGTTTAAATTCAGAGTTCACAATATTGCAGTCTACAACAGATAATTGCACTCTACAGTATAGTACATGATACAGTGCCTGCTATAATACTATAATACTACAGTAATAACACATATTAGTGTAGTAATTCTCTGAAACTGATATATGCAACTACAGAAAATGAAATGCCCCTAATGTGATCAAAGTTGGAATATATACTTGATTGTGATGTCAGTGCAAGTGTGTCATCAGTGTCCTTCAATTTGAATGCATTTATGAAATAAAGTAGTACTCTTATGTTCACCACTGTATCCTATTTAAGTCAAGCTGGAGGAATAAATATTTCTTTTGATAGATGTTGTAATGAAATAAAAAATTTAAATGCTTAGTTTTTATATAATACACTGCCATTTAGGAGGGTGCCGTATTGTATCGTTCACGATACTACTGGTATAAATTTTGATACCGGTGTAAAAATGAATATCGCAATATTTGGGGTCTGCTGTGTGACAACGTCACATGGCATAGAAACGGCAAAACAAACATGGCGGGAAACTGGTGCTCCGAAGTCACAGTCTCCAGTTGAGTGGAAATCTCTGTTTCACTTTCTGTTTCAGACTGCTGTCACGTAAAAAAAAAACCCCACAAAAAACAGTGCAACAGTGTGGACAATCTGCCTGCATTTTTTTCCCGCACGTCAACACTGCTGAAGTGGTATTAACGTTGAACAATGTGCAGTTCGAAGTGGCTGTAGCTTTTTACTTCCATTTTGCCCACTTTATCTTGATTTTATTCAACCACCCGAAGAGAGAGGAAAAGAAAGCATCCATTCAGTGCAACGAGAGCCCAAAAAAAAAGCCCCAGGACAGGTCTATGCAACAGTCGGGAGTAATGCAGGTAAAGTCATTCAGCATAAAACCTGACCTCTGTGTGCAGTTAAGATGTAACAATTTATATTATTTTCTTGTAATAATGGATACAGAACTAAAAAATATTGTAAACTAAATCTGAGCTGCTGTTTATAAAATGGAGAAGTGAGAGGTTTTGGTTTTCCTGAATATGCTGAAGGTAAATAACGCTGGCCGGTGAAACTGTCTTTGTTGCATAAATTTAAAAGGAGAAAAAATTGTATTCTGCAATATCGTGAAAAACATCGTTATCGTGAAAATTCACAGAAATATTGTGATATCATTGCCATATTGCCCACCCCTACTGCCATTCATCAGTAATTTTTCTCATCATTAATGTGATCATTAAATGTTGTGTATCTTTATCTGTGGTCAGAGGAGAATCCGCTTGCGACTGTCTCCACTCATACGCTTCCCAAGATCAAAAGCACAAGCATGTGTTCGTACAGGAAGTGGTCTATGGTTTTAGTGGCTGGAAAATAGGTGGTTCTGGGGAAATGGGGTGGGAATGAAACCATGAGTCGGATTACTTTTTTTTTTTTTTCGCAGTATGTTCAAGGTTCAGATGGTCCTGCTTTACTGATATGCACATATCCTCCCCCAATTTATTTTCAGACTTCATTTAGTTTTTGCTTGTAAGCCATTGTTGGTAGTGCTGGGATAACAAATTTCTTTTTAGAATTTCTGCCGTTGCCCCAAGCTTGAATTAGGGCTGTGCGAGATATATAGATATAGAGATATAGATAGATGGAGATAGATATAGATTTATGTATATCTGACTATATTAAAATGCCTAGCGTTTCAATACTCGTTTATATCGTGATTTAAAATGCATCAATTTAATCATTGAGTTAAACTAACAGGTAATTTATATCTGTAGATGGCAAGGATGTATAATTTTCTCATTTTCAGACTTTTATGTTGTGTTGGGTTTTTTTCTGTTCTCCTCTGGCTCAGGAAATATTTAACTTGTTTGCTTTTTATTCATATAATTTAGAAGGAAAACCTCAAATTTGAGAATCGAGTCTCAAATGCACATTACAAACTAGAAAAGCACCCGGAGAGCGCAGACCTCCGCCAGGCGCTACAGTTCCCCCCATACAGTGTTTGTGTGTACATTTTCAGATTCCTTGACCATGAAAACATATGACTAGCAATTGGATTCACAATGATAGGATTAGTGGTTCAGTAGTAAAAGCATTACCTCCGACTTCCGGTTATGGCTGCCACGTAGGACGGACGTGTCTCGCTCTGCTCTGCTCCTGGAAAAAAAAAAATCGGCAAATAACTCTCTCATTTGGGACAGAACGTATCCCAGCATTTGGGCGAGGATATGTCGGCGAAGCCTAAGGCTGGAAAACCAGGAAAAGGAAAAAGCGAGCCGCCGAAACAGTCCAAATTAACGGACTTTCAGGTCTGTGACGCAGCAAACAGGGCTCCATATATGGCGGAGGAGGCTGGCGGCGGTGCGATTTCTGCGGGGAATGGCGCAGATGCGCTGATGGCTGCCATGAGTTCAATGAGAGCGGACTTTTCCTCTAGATTTGATGGGATTATGACAGCGCTGGAAGGAATAAGAAAGGAATTGGGTGACTGTGTAGAACGAACGGCGCAGATGGAGCTCCGTCTCGCTAGTGCTGAAGATGACGTCACCCGTCTTCAATTAAAGGTGCGCACTTTGGAAAAAAAAAATAAATCTCTGGAAGATAATATTTTGGATTTGGAATCTCGGTCGAGACAGAATAACTTGAGGCTGGTGGGTCTTCCAGAGGAATCAGAAGGTCGGGACGTATGTTCCTTTCTGGAAAAGTGGATTCCGGAGGTGCTGGGCAGCGAGGAGTTGCAATCAGCAGTGGTTCTGGAAAAAGCGCATCGTATTGGCCCACGGAGAGATAAGGGACCGCCGAGGACCTTAATTATGAAGTTTCTAAGCAACAGAGACAGGATGAAGATCTTCAACGCTGCACGTGCTAAAGGAGAGATTAAACACCAGGACCAGCAGGTGCGGTTCTACCCAGATTTGGCCACAGGAATCCAGCAATTGAGGAAGCAGTTTGATCCCGTACGTAAGGAGCTGCGCAACCTTGGGATTCGTCATGGTGTAATCTATCCTGCGAGACTGCTGACCACGTATGAGGGCAGAACCCACATCTTCAAGACCCCAGAGGAGGCGCAGGAGTTCATCAAGAAGATCAAAGAAGAAGAAGAGACTGGTGGGAGCTAAGCATGAACAAAATATAAGGTAGAATAACTAAGCATTTGCACAGGCATCTGACTGACTTGAAGTAAATAGTAAGTTTACAAAATATAGATTGTATTATATATTAAAAAAAACAAAACAAAAACAAAACAAACAAAAAAAAAAAAAAACTATGATGTACAAAGTTGTTAAAAATTTTGGAGTTAAGTTGGAAAACTACAGAGGAGAGTTAATGTTACGTCATTAAAAGCAGTAGAGTTAGGGTGATTGGGAGGATGAAGAAGGAGTGGCTTAGGCTGTTCCCCGTGGGTGTGGAACAGTCGATGGCTATATCGGGAGACAGAATTTTTCTTTTGATTTTGGGGGGTTTGCCACAAGTGTGGGAAGGGGGAATTTGTTTGTGTGTAGTTTGTAGGATGAATGTTCAACCACTCATGTTTTTGCTTCTCTGTATGAGCATGTTTACACTGCAAGGTAATCCCAAACTCTCTATTGATCATGGACCAAAGAGTTAATCTTAATTTAACTTCATGGAATTGCAGAGGTCTACAAAATTTAAAAAAACTTAAACAAGTTATGAATAAAATAAAGGACATGGGTTCAAGAATTGTGTTTTTACAAGAAACTCATCTGATAGAGGAGGATGTTAAAAGAATTAGGAGTAGATGGCAGGGAAGTGTATTCACCTCTTCATTTTCATCCCGAGCCAGGGGAGTTATGACTCTCATACATAAATCAGTTCCTTTTCAAGTGAAAAATGTAATTGGAGACAAATTTGGAAGATATGTAATCATTCAAGGTTCTTTGCTATTAGAAAATATAAATCTTGTGAACTTATATGGTCCCAATATAGATGACCAGAAGTTCTTTGCTAATTTATTTCTCATCTTATCATCACTTACAGGGCAACATATAATAGCAGGGGATTTTAATTGTACATTGAATCCAGGTGTGGATAGATCAACAGGACTGGATTGTACGCACATTGGATGTAGGATGACTATTAATCATTTTATGAAAGAATTGAGATTGTTAGATATATGGAGAGAAATGAAACCACAAGTTAAAGCCTATTCTTGTTATTCCAGTACCTACAAGACATTCTCACGTATTGATTATTTTTTGATTTCCACAGAATTAAGGTCCAAGATTCAAAACTGCTTTTATGATAACATCGTGATCTCTGATCATGCACCCTGTTGTCTAATATATGTAGATAAAAAATTGATAAAGGAATCAGGTAGATGGCAATTTCAGCATAAATGGCTTCAGGATGAGGAATTTGTCAAGTATATAGAAAAACAGATAGACGAGTTCTTTGACATCAATACTACACAAACATCAGCATGTGTAAAGTGGGAGGCTTTCAAAGCTTTTATTAGGGGACATATTATTAGTTATACAGGATCAAAATCTAAGAAGACTCGAGAGGAGAGAGCTAAATTGGAACATAAAATAAAAAATCTTCAGGAAAAAGTGTATGCAGGAAGTGACCCAAGGTTGGAGAATGAATTACTGATTTTGAGAGCTGAATACGACAAAAAATCAGCGAATAGAGCTGCCTCGAGTCTTCTAAGATTGAAACAATCTTTTTATGAACAAGGTGAAAAATCAGGAAAATTATTAGCATGGCAGATTAAACAATTGGAAATTAAAACACCAATTACCAGTATTATAAGTAATGGACAGGTAGTTATAGATCCTTTAGAAATTAATAGAGCCTTTAGAGATTACTATGAAAAATTATATGATACCAAAAATGAACCTGATTTAACAAAACTAAATGGGTTTTTGAACGAACTATCTATACCGTGTATTCCAAATGAAAACAGGGAGATATTGGAGTCTAAAATTAGTCAAGAAGAAGTTGGGCTAGCCATTGATAATATGAAATCAGGAAAAAGTGCAGGACCAGATGGTCTTCCAGTTGACCTTTATAAAAAATTTAAGAATAAATTAATAAAACCTTTTTTGGAAATGGTTTTAGAAGCATTTCAAAATAATAATTTACCATCATACATAAATAATGCCTTAATTATACTGCTGCCAAAACCAGGTAAGCCCTCTAATAAATGTGAAAATATGAGACCAATAAGCCTATTAAACGCCGACCTTAAGATAATCTGCAAAATTTTAGCAAGACGAATACAAGAAATTTTACCAAATATTATTAATCGAGATCAGAATGGCTTTATAAAGGGTAGACAAGGCTTCCATAATGTAAGAAGACTATTTAATATTATTTATTTTAATAAAGAAGCACCGGATACAGCTCTCCTATCATTGGACGCCGAAAAGGCCTTTGATAGAGTTGAATGGCCCTTTCTTTTTGAAGTACTACAAAGGTTTGGACTTGGAAATAATTTCATAAAATGGGTTCAAATAATATACAATAATGCTACAGCAGAAATCCTAACAAATAACAATATTTCAAAACCAATAAAAATCAATAGAGGATGTCGACAAGGCTGTCCACTTTCACCTTTACTGTTTACTATGGCAATTGAACCTTTAGCGATAGCGATACGTTTACATTCACAAATATATGGAATTAAAGTTGGACCAACAGAACATAAAATCTCCCTGTACGCCGATGACATAATTTTGTTTATGTCGAATCTAAAAAAATCAATTCCAACCTTGTTGAATTTAATAAAGAATTTGGGGGAAATATCAGGATATAAAATAAATAAAACTAAATCTTCAATATTAATGCTAAATGAGACCCAGAGAAATTACCCAGCCCCTGAGGTAAATCAATTCAATGTTGTAAATCAGTTTAAATATTTAGGAATCCAAATTATGCCTAAGCTAGAATCAGTCGCCAGTGTCAACTATGAAGCCTTAATGTCAGATATCAGTGAGTTAACTCAGAGATGGATGTCACTACCAATGTCGATGATCGGGAGAATCAATATACTTAAAAGTAATATTTTACCTAAAATACTTTATTTATTTCAATACATTCCCTTATCACCACCTTTAGATCTATTCTCAAGAATAAAAAAAAAGTTAGTGGAATTTATATGGAACAACAGGAGGGCTAGATTACGTTTGTCTTTATTATATTTACCATTTGATCGTGGAGGTCTGAAATGTCCAAATTTTATGTTGTATTATTGGTCGGCACAACTGAGGTCTATGACATATTATTTTTCATCAAATGATCTCCCTCACTGGACTGAAATGGAATCATACAATTTACCTTTACCTCTTCCCATATTCATATACTCAGATTCGGCAAAAAAATTACAAAAACAAGTTAAAAATCCATTTGTAAAGCATATGATCAAAATATGGTGTGAAGCTAAAAACTATTTAAAAGAACCACAGTTATTGTCACAATTTAGTCCAATATGGGGTAATCAATATTTTAAACCAGGGAGAGCGGACGCTGTATTTAAAGTATGGAATTTAAAAGGGATACAAAAGATTCAGGATTTATATTTGCCAGGTGCAGACAACATAATGTCTTTTGAAGAGCTGAGGATCAAATTTAATCTCAATAGAACACATTTTTTTAAATATCTTCAACTTAGAAACTTTATTCGATCAAATCAAAATAAAGCTCTCACTCGACCTATTTATTCATCCTTGGAAAAAATGATGATGAAAGATAGTAAAAGAAAGGGTATTATTTCAGAGTTTTATAACTCATTGACACTATCTTCAAGTGAAAATTCACTGAAAAGATTAAACTACTGGAAAGAAGATCTGCAAATTGAAATTTCAGAGGAACAATGGGAATTGGCTTGTACAGAAGCTCAAACCAAATCAATAAATGCACGCCTTAAATTGATACATTTCAAATGGTTAATGCGGATGTATGTTACACCTGAGGAGTTAAATAGATATAACAAAAATATACCAGATACATGCACAAAATGCATGGAAAGTAAAGGAACCCTATTTCATTGTTTATGGGAATGTAGATTAATAAGAATGTTTTGGGAAGAGGTGAGGGTAACAATTGAAAAAATAATCTCAAAACAAATCATATTGAATCCTAAACTGTTTTTGTTGGGTCTGTACCCAGAAAAGCATAATTTTAATAAAAGTGAAAGAACATTCATAGACCTCAGTTTGCTTAATGCCAAAAAATGTATTGCACTATTATGGAAAAAGACTCATAGACCAGATGTGACTCAGTGGTTAAGACAGATGTTAACAAACCTTCCATTAGAAAGAATAACATATATACTAAAATCAAAGGAAATTGTGTTTGAGAATATATGGAGACCTTTTATTGATTATGTAAAAAATTTAAACATAACTCTTGAAGAAGAAGGTGAATGATGTGTGTGGACCTTGTAAATTCCAAACTGGTGAACATAATATGTATACTTATGTATTGGATTGTCTAGACTAAACAGAGGAGCATTGTTGAAGACTTGATTTTGTTGGTGGTTGTTGGTGTTTTTAGTGCATTTTTTTTTTGTAGTACTTTAGTGTTAGTGTTTGATTGTTTGTATCATGTTTGTTAAAAAAAAAAAAAAAAGAAAAGGTTCAATAAAGATATTGTGGAAGAAAAAAAAAAGCATTACCTCCTTGGCGGAGGTAATAAACTGAAGTGTTGCTGTTGTGTCCATCTCCTCCATCTCCAAACTCCCAGGCTGCGGGCGTTGCAATTCACCGCACAACCGCGTACAACCCACAGGCCAATAGGTTATGCGAGCGTTTTCATAGATCACTGAAAGCAGCACTCAGGGCTTCACTGACGGATGCAAATTGGGTAGACAGGTTGCCGTGGGTTTTATATTGGGGTTGCGCTCCGCGGCAAAAGAGGATTTGGAAGCTTCCCCGGCAGAGAGCTTGTTTTTGCGCAGCCCCTATGGCTGCCCGGGGAATTTCTGCCAAATAATCCCGCGCCGGACAGCTGCCCGTCTCAGCTTTTGCAGCGTAGCGCAAACACAGGCACGCTGCCGGGCCCTGCCCACGACAGTTTTCCGCGTGTTTTCGTGCCTAAAACTTTGAAGAACACGGAGTTCGTGTTCGTCAGACACGACGACCAGCGCCCTCCATTGCGCCTGCACACATGTTGAAAATGGCCGTATCTCACAATGTTAAAGAATCCTTTAAAAAATTCCTGGATCCAGACGGTGATCCGGATCATCCCCAAAATTTAATCAGTTCTTCCTTGTACCATTTCCAACAACGCCTGAAAGTTTCATGGAAATCCATCCAAAACTTTGAGCTATCTTGCTAACCAACAGCCAGACAGACAGACAAACGCTGGCAAAAAGATAACCTCCTGCGGCCTGGCGGAGGTAACTATAGCACTGCAAAATTATGAGGGCGGGGGGGGAAGGTGCATGTAAAAGTTTAAAAAAGCAATGGTCCTTTATGTGATTATCTAAACCAGGGGTGTCAAACTTATTTTAGCTGGGGGGACCACATACTGCCGGATTTAATGTCAAGTGGGTCGGACCAGGAAAATAATGGAAAAACAACCTAATGGCGACTCCAGATTTAGTACAAAGAAGTACAAATACATCATGAAATGTTTACATTTATTGAACCATTGATCTTTTACAAAATATGAACAATCTGAATGATGAAGTTTCATCAAAGTATGAACAACCTGAATTTTCTTTTCTGCTCTGTTTTAAACTGAAGCTGCTGACGAACAATATCTTAATCAGGATAAAAACAAATGCCATTTGAGGAACCAGATATCATATTGCTGTCATCCACCGTTTAGTCCTGGAGCTTGTTTGTATTTTCAACAATGACCCCGGTTACATGGTCACGATAAACTGATTACTGGCAATATGACTCCAGTTACATTGTGGAGAAAGGGACAGGTGAGGCTCGCTTGCCATGGCATGTCAGGGTCACCAGTGTGGAGAAGGGGATAGGTGAGGCAACGAGCTGAACGACAAGGCTTTATTCTTTCTCCAACAACATAACAACAAACAGCGCAAACAGCCAACAGCCTCCAGGTCTCCGTGCATTCCCCTTTTTATATCTTTATTCCCATGCATGGAGACCAGGAGCTTCCGACCATCATACATTGTTTAACAAAGGATTGTGTGGCATATTAACATAACATAACACTGGCTCCACTCCCTTCTCTCTGGCATTTACTTCTCTCCCAGGGGGCGCGTAGTACTTACATCATTCAGGTTGTTCTGAACCCCCCCGGTGACACCTCCTCTTTTGGTGCATTGTTCCCTGGGTGGAGAAATCCAACAGCATGCCCCCACACAGCGCCCCCCCCCCCCCCGTCCTTTGGGCTTGAGCTGGCACCCATAGTGGCTGTGTGTGTGTGTGTGTGTGGGGGGGGGGGGGGGTCGCCGATCCAGTCGAATTGCCCTGCTGGAGGGGTGTACCGGAGGGCATGTCAGTCTGTGGAGGGAAAGGGGGAGGGGCGGAAGACACATCAGCTCTGTGAGTGCAGGTCCCTGCCGAGGGATTGCCAACTTGCGGAGCCGCTAACAATGGCCGTCCGCGCCAGGGTCCAGTGTGCATCATGCCTGCCGTAAACAAAACCGGCC
Organism: Pholidichthys leucotaenia; assembly: GCA_020510985.1. Classification (NCBI taxonomy): domain Eukaryota; kingdom Metazoa; phylum Chordata; class Actinopteri; order Cichliformes; family Pholidichthyidae; genus Pholidichthys; species Pholidichthys leucotaenia. Next base: position 378,365,302 of record CM035837.1, read on the forward strand.
GTCTGCAAGCTAATGTGCAGGGAAAACAATGATGGGCCGGGCCGGGTCGCTCCCAGCCTCTGTCTGTGTAAAAAAATTGCGTGGGCGGATCAGCCTCGGCGCGGTGTTTTCCGGTAGAAACCCTCCGGGGATCAGCAGCGGCTGAGAAAAAATGAGTTCTGTTAAGGAGGTTGCCAAATCCTCCTGAGGTGTGGAGCGTAACCCTAAGGTGGGGAGGCTGCCAAATCCTCCTTAGGTGTGGAGCACAGCCCTAAAAGAACCCAGGGCCAGCTGTTCCTGAAGCAGGCTTGACTCCTGTTGCGTGGCGCGTGCGTCTGTTGCCGCGACCACATAGTAGCATTTTGTGTCATCCAGAGTTATTCTGCGGAGTGTGAACTGGGCTTCTATGCGCAAAACCCATGCTGCCGGGTCGTGAAGTCAGAAGTCCGGGAGCTTGACTGAAACAACGCATGCGGTGCTGGTGCTCTCCCTCCGGGGCGGTGCTCGTCTCGCTCTCCATGGCACGTCAGGGTCACCAGTGTGGAGAAAGGAATAGGCGAGGCTCGCTTGCCATTGCACGTCAGGGTCACCAGTGTGGAGAAAGGAATAGGCGAGGCAACAAGTTGAACGATACAAGGCTTTATTCTTTCTCCAACAATATAACAGCGAAACAGTGCTACAGCACAAACAGCCAACAGCCTCCAGGTCTCTGTGCATTCCCCTTTTTATATCTTTATTCCCATGCATGGAGACCAGGAGCTTCCAACCATCATACATTGTTGTTTAACAAAGGATTGTGTGGCACATTAACATAACGCCGGCTCCGCTCCAACACACTTCTTCTCTCCAGCATTTACTTCTCTCCCCGGGGGGACGCATAGTCTTTACTGTCCCGTCTGAACCCCCCGGTGACACCTCCTCTTTTGGTCCATTGTTCCCTGGGTGGAGAAGTCCAACACCATGCCCCCACAACATGGCCTTTATTGGCTTATTCTGTTTACATGGCCACTTGAGTAATCAGATAACTGGAGAAATCCAAACACAACTGGTTTATTAGTGCACATGTAAACATGATCATTGACCATGTTTACATGCACATGAATAAACCGGTTATGATTGGATTTCTGGAGTTTCAATCCAGATTAAGACCCTTAATTTTTTGGCGGGTGAAAGGACATATTTATAAGCTATAACAGCCCTTTGAGACTATTTCACAAGTGTGACAGAGCAGCAGTATTACAGTATATTCACAATTTAACCCTGAAGAACCAAATCAAGTTATTTTTAAAGCACGAAACTGTTTCAATCATTAAGGCCCTTAATCAGTTTTTGGCAGGCAAAATACATAATTATTGTCCTGAGACTTTCACAAGCGTGAGAGAGCAAGTTACAGTATTCACTGTTTAATCCTGAACCAAATAAAATAATTTTTAAAGCATGCAAACTGTTTCAATCAACATTAAGACCTTCAGTCAATTTTTGGCAGGTGAAATAACATTTACAAGCTATAACAGCCCAGTGTTTCCTCTGGCTAAAAGACCTTGATGTGGTGGCAACATATTTTTCCCGTGGGGGGGGGGGGGGGGAGTAAACATACCGGAATATGTTAATTTTATACTATATTTCTTTTTAAAATTTTACACAGTAATGTTGCATATGGAACTTAACATTTGAAGTATTGTACAACCGAGGCTTGAATATTGGGCCAGTTGGGGTCCCACCCAGACATCCAGTGTTTAGACTTTTTAGTGGTGTTATCCTTCTCTCCTTCCTCTGCCTGAACACTTTCCTCTCCTTGGCTCCTCTCTTCTGTCTCATCTTGCCCTCTCTGAGCTCTGTCTAATTCAGGTTCTCTCTCTGTCTATGGTGGTATACACACAGGTTAGAAAATATATCAAGTGTCATGTTTTGTCCCGCAGGATTTTTTTGTCATGGTTTACGTAAATGTTAATGGAACTTCGTTGCAGTGGTTTAGATCTTATTTATCTGATAGGTTCCAGTTTGTTCATGTCAATAATGAGTTTTCTTTCAACTCAAACCGCAGTCATGGAGTTCCACAGGGATCTGTGCTAGGCCCTACTCTTTTTACGTTATATATGCTTCCGTTAGGCAACATTATTAGAAAGCACTGTATACATTATTATTGTTATGCAGTTGACACACAATTATACCTGTCAATGAAGCCAGATGATAGTAATCAATCAGCCAAGTTAAAAGCCTGTCTTAAGGAAATCAAAGCTTGGATGACTTGTAATTTCCTGCTATTAAATTCAGATAAGACTGAAGTCATTCTTGTTGGTCCAAAAACCTTAGAAATACCTTTCCAAATCAAACTTTTAGTTTGGATGCAGTTACTGTCTCTTAATAGCTCTGTGAGGAACCTTGGAGTTATTTTTGATCAAGATCTGTTTTTCAATTTACATATTAAATTCATTTCTAAGACTGCCTTCTATCGTATCGTAATATTGCCAAGATTAGAAGGATCTTGTCTCAGACTGATGCTGAGAAACTGATCCACGCTTTTGTTAGCTCTAGATTAGACTGTTATAACTCTTTATTATCAGATTGTCCTAAAACATCTCTAAAAAGTCTTCAGTCTGCAGCAAGAGTTTTAATGGGTACTAGAAAGAGAGATCATATCTCTGGTTCTGGCCTCCCTTCATTGGCTTCCCATCGAGTTTAGAATTGAGTTTAAAATCCTTCTTCTTACTTACAAAGCTCTAAACAATCAGGCCCCTTTTTATTTAAAAGATCTGATACTACCCTATTATCCTAATAGAGCACTACGCTCCCAAAATGCTGGATTACTTGTAATACCTAGAATCTCCAAAAATACTATGGGGGGCAGAGCCTTCAGGTATCAAGTTCCTCTCATGTGGAACCAGCTGCCAATCTGGATTCGGATTGCCGCTGAAGGACCTCAGTTTAGAGTGAAAATAGAGCTAGTGTTTTTAGCTGTTGCTTTTTGTCACTGCCGCTGGAGAATAAAAACGGCACGCCTGCTCGTGCGAGAAAAGAGAGAAATTACCAGTCTCTTCATTCCTGCAATTCCTACAGAACATAACTTAATATTGTAGTGGCTGGTAAAATAAATCCTCAGCAGTTAATCAGTCCCTCGCTTTTCCCTTCATATGAAGCCGGCTGCATATGAATTCTCACCATGTCTCTTAGCTAAGCGACTCTTCCATTATTGCTCCTGTTAACAGCGGGTTAAAACCATAATAAACGCCTCCAGTGCTTACATACAGTACATACCTCTTCTGATTTTTTTTTCCCCACATTTAAAGTACTTGAACAAACTCATGTTTTTGTCGACAGTCACACTTAGCGAGACACTGCCTGCTGTCTGAGTCGAGAACTCGTGTGGGCGGGGCGCTTGTAAACGCTGCTCTGATGACAGCCACGTGCGTTGTTCGTGTGCACGCTTGTGGAAAGTCATTGCTTCAGGTATTTTTCTTAATAAAATCATATCGCCTACCATACAGGCCTGATTGGTGGATTGCTGCAGAGATGGTTGTCCTTCTGGAAGGTTCTCCTCTCTCGACAGAGGAATGTTGGAGCCCTGACAGATTGACCATTGGTTCTTGGTCACCTCCCTGACTAAGGCCCTTCTCCCCCGATCGCTCAGGTTAGACGGCCGGCCAGCTCTAGGAAGAGTCCTTGTGGTTCCGAGCTTCTTTCATTTATGGATGATGGAGGCAACTGTGCTCATTGGGACCGTCAAAGCAGCAGAAATTTTTCTGTACCCTTCCCCAGATTTGTGCCTTGAGACGATCCTGTCTTGGAGCTTTACAGACAATTCCTTTGACTTCTTGCTTGGTTTGTGCTCTGACATGCACTGTCAATTGTAGAACCTTATATAGACAGGTGTGTGCCTTTCCAAATCATGTCCAATCAACTGAATTTACCACGGGTGGACTTCAGTTAAGCTGCAGAAACACTTCAAGGATGATCAGTGGAAGCAGGATGCACCTGAGCTCGTTTTTGAGCTTCATGGCAAAGGCTGTGAATATTTATATAATTTGAATAAAATGTGATTTCTTTGTTTTTTATCTTTAATAAATTTGCAGAAACCTCAAACTTTTTTCATGTTGTTATGGGGTATTGTGTGTCAAATTTTGAGGACATTAATAAATTTAATCCATTTAGGAATAAAGATGTAAAATAACGTGGAAAAAGTGAAACGCTGTGAATACTTCCCCAATGCATTGTACCTTCGCTAATTGCATGAACAAAATGTTATGTCCACTTTGGTCAAAAGCAGCCATTGGCCTCAGAATCAGAAGAGAAATGGCTTTAGCTGAGCAAGGCTCGCTCTCGCAGCGAGCCAGTCAGTTTCTGGTGGCCCATCACTTTTTGACACGACACCTGCAGCTTCTGTTGTTTTGAACATGCCCCCAAAAATTTTGTGACAAGAAAAACTGGTTCCGACCGTAAAAAGACCCTGCAAAAGGCATCAAACTGACTCCCCCCCCCCCCCAGCACCCGCTGAGCTGCAACTGTGAGACACGGGGGTAAATGCATTTTTAAAGAATAGTTATTAAATACAGTAAATAATACCATAACATTTCAGTGTGTGCTGGATCCGGCATCCATAAAAAAGTTATGGGAAGGGATAATAGCAGACGCAAGTGGGAAAATTTTGCCTTGGAGTCTTTCTGGAAGAAATTCTGTCTTCCCGACTTGCATAACATAGGGATGTGATTTTTCCGCTAATTCGCAGAATTCTGCTTTTTTTATCTTCCAAAAATTTTCAGACCAGATGGCGGCGCGTGCACAACGCGAGGCTCAGCGTCTCTTCAGATTTTGTGGATTAGCAGCGATATTTCTGCTCATTTCGGGTCTGTTCATTCAGAACAGCTTCGCTTTTACATCCTATACCCGAAATGAACTTTTGGACATTGGATTACAAAATAACGACCTTTTTATCAGCAACCTACGTTTCATCCCTGAGCTCTGGAGAACACCCGATGCTAGCTAAGCTACCCGGCCGACCGGAAGTGCTCGCAGGCGGCGTAGAGACCGTAAACAAAGGTGGGGGAAGCACGGAGGGCTAAGAGCTAAGCTAAAGCTAACACGGCACCGGCTTTCTCAACCCAGCATTTTCCTCGCTAATGTATGGTCAGTGGCGAACAGAATGGATGAGCTACGGCTTCGGATCACCAACAATAAGAAACTTATGAACTGCAATATCCTGATTTTCACGGAAATATGGCTACATAGTGGAGTACTTGTGTGGCGCCACGAGACGGCTTTTGTTGTGATGTGGTGCATTATAAATAAAGCTGAATTGAATTGAATTACTTGACGGTGCTGTCGAGCTGGCCGGACGGCACACTCTCCGGGCAGACAGAGCAGCTAATGACTCCGGTAAGACCAGAGGTGGGGGAGTATGCATTTATATTAACAAGGCTTGGTGCACGAACTCTGTCACTGTTGGGAGACACTGCTCAGCTAACCTGGAGTTTCTCATGGTTAAATGTAGACCTTTATATCAATCAATCAATCAATCAATCAAAGACTTTATTCCAGACTCATGGTCCATCAAAAATAAAATAACAAAATAAAATAAAATAAAACAAGACAGTTGAAAACAGATAAGAAAAACAATCAAAAAGTTACAAAACAATAAGACACAACTACTAAAAGAATTACAAAGACAGTACAGACTTTAAAAAGACTTAAAACGACTACTGTACCAGTGCCTTCTAAACTGTGACTGACAGCGAATAGAACTGAGCTTAATGCTAGACATGACTTGAATGATTTCATTTCTAGATACTTCAAGCCGACAGATGAATTTATACATAAGATTCCTTATTACTGCATGCAGTGTCTTTACACGTGATGAGACAAATAACTCGGAAGCACTGCACCATCGAGGCTTTTTAAGTAAAATTCTTAAAGCATCATTGTAAGCAACCTGTAATTTCTGCATACTTTGTTTCCTATAATTTATCCATAAATGAGCAGTGTATAAAGGTGTACAATAGGTTTTAAAAAGAACCAGTTTCACCTCATCTGAACAAAAACCAAACCTGCGTGCAAGAATATTTGCTTGCATGTAGATTTTGCAGCGTTGTCTGAAAATATCATCATCATCAGTCATTCTATCATTAATAAAATGTCCCAGATATTTAATTTTATCCCTGACAATTAATTCCCTGCCTGCCAATTCAAAGACTTGGAATTTCATTAACAAATCTTCTCTAGTGCGGCAAATCAGCACACAACTCTTATTTGTATTATATTTTATGTCATTTTCCTCTCCATAAGCAGTACACACTCTTAATAACTCCTGAAGACCAGCACTACTTGGACTGAGAAATAACTAGATCATCAGCATACATAAAATGATTCACCAACTTATTCCCTATTATACACCCAGTTTTACAGGCATTCAGTTGTTTTGACAACTCATCCATATAAACATTAAATAGAATAGGGGACAATATACTGCCCTGTCTGACACCACTGCTCACACCAAATGGGGATGAATGACTCTTCCCCCATTTCACCAGCATCTTCTGATGTGCGTACCAGTAGATCAGGATACGTACTAAGTACTTGGGAACCCCCCTGTCAATCATTTTCCTAAACAATATCCTGTGATTAACACGATCAAACGCCTTAGAGGCGATCAAACGCCTTATATCTGCCACAGGAGTTCACTTTTCACTTTTCTTCATCTTGCCTGCTGAAGATGTTTTGGACTATTTAAAAAATATTTTTAACGCCACACATGTGATGGATAATGCTTGTTGGAATATTTTAGGAATGCTATCTTCTTGGAATATAAGTCAGTATTATACAGTAATAAGTGACATTCAGCTGTTTGTTTTATGTCATTTAAGCACAGTTCTGGTACTTAAAAATCATAAAAACCCAGGAGCTTCGGGGGGCTTTGCCCCCCTTGCCCCCCCAACAGGGCTCTGCCCCGGACCCCCTGCTAAATGTTCAGATAATTTCCCCAACCCCAAATCACATCCCTAATAACAGACTCCCTCAGTGGAAATTGGGGATGACTTTTGTGTCTGCTACTCGTGTGACCCCAAATGGACAATTTGGGAATAGCAGTTACTTTATTGAAAAAGTGCTGCTCGTGTATTCTGTTATTTAATTTTCACACTTTGCAAATTCATTCCACCGGCCGGTTTGGATATAAGATTACTTTTCTCGTGATATGAAACTTTGGTCATATCGCACAGCCCTAGCTTGAATTCACAGCCTGAAATGATGGGCCTCAGTATACAGTGGCATGTGAGTACATTAGAATATCATCGGAAAGTTATTTCATTAATTCAATTCAAAAAGTGAAACTCATTATGTAGATTCATTATACACAGAGTGATATGTTTCAAGCATTTATTTCTTTTAGTTTTGATGATTATGGCTTACAGCTAATGAAAATCCAAAATTCAGTTTCTCAAAAAAATTAGAATGTTACATAAGATGATCAATTTTAAAAAATGGATTTTTAATAGACGTGTTGACTGACTGAAAAGTATATCCATGTACACACTCAATACTTGTTTGGGGCCTCTTTTGCATGAATTCCTACATCAAAACAGCGTGGCATGAAGGCAGTCAGCCTGTGGTACTTCTGAAGTGTCATGGAAGCCCAGGTGGCTTTGATAGCAGCCTTCAGTTTGTCCGCATTGTTGGGTCTGGCGTTGCTGATCTTCCTCTTGACAATGGAAAGCCTAAGTCACACCCCCTCTACTTTTGCATATGGGACCTTAAATCGTGGAAAAAACCTCCATTGAAGTGAATAGCAAGAGAGAAATTCTTTTGAACCTGATCGAATTTTGCCATGAGTTACATATTTTTGTCAATTTAAAAGGCAATTTTCCACATAAATAATGGTGGACGGCGCGGTGGCGGGGAGTGGTTTGCACTGCGGTAGCACAGCATCTCACCCTTGGCTGGGGGATCCTGGATTTGATCCCAGCCCCCGACCAACAGTGATCTGTGGGGAATTTGCATGTTCTCCCCGTGTCTGCGTGGGTTTACTCCGGGATTTCTCCGGTTTCCTCCCACATGCCAAAAACATGCAAGTTAGGTTAATTGGCATCAAACTGGGGATTCTAAATTGTCCTTAAGTATGACTGTGAGAGTGAATGGTTTTCTGTCTCTTTGTGTTGGCCTGCGATGGACTGGCAATCTGTCCAGGGTGTACCCTGCCTCTCGCCCAAAGATGCTGGGATAGGCTCCAGCCCCCCCCATCCCCCTGCGACCCAAAAAGGATTAAGCGGAAGAAGATGAATAAGGGCGTAAGTTGTTGTCTAGCTGTTAAGGTATAAGGTTGTGAAAATTTGTAAATTGAAAGACTGCAAACACCGACTCATGTAAGTTATGTCATGGTTTTCAAAGAACACCCAGGGGGAAGTAACAAATTACCATTTTCCACTAGCACCTACTCAGCCCGACTCGCGTCGACTCTACTCAGTTTGTAGGGTTTTCATTAGTACCTGGTACTAGGAATTTTTTTTAGTACCTACTCAGCCAGGGTTTGATGTGAGCTGAGTCGAGCTGAAAATGTGATAACAGACTGCAGGCCACTGATTGGCCAGGGCGTAACGCCACTGGATGAGTCATGAGAGCAGCGTCTTCACAAGAATCAAACCTGCCAATATAAAATTCGGCAACAGCAAGTGTGAGTTTTTATTACCTCCGCCAAGGAGGTTATGTTTTCATCGGCGTTGGTTTGTCTGTTTGTTTGTTAGCAAGATAACTCAAAAAGTTCTTGACGGATTTTCATGAAATTTTCACAGATTGTCAGAAATGGGGTATCCTACAGATGATTAGATTTTGGTGGTGATCCAGATCACCGTCCAGAAGAAAACCGCCATTACGGAAAATGACATTTTCGTCAATAACTACTGAACCACTAATCCCATCATTGTGAATCCAATTGCTAGTCATATGTTTTCATGGTCAAGGAATCTGAAAACGTACACACAAACACTGTATGGGGGAACCGTGGCGCTAAACCGCCATTACGGAAAATGCCATTTTCCTCAATAACTACTGAACCACTAATCCTATCATTGTGAATCCAATTGCTAGTCATATGTTTTCATGGTCAACAAATCTGAAAACGTACACACAAACACTGTATTGGGGGAACTGTGGCGCTTGGCGGAGGTCTGCGCTCTCAGAGTGCTTTTCTAGTTATTTCTGTGATAATCAACGAGGTAAATGGCTACACACAAATCAACACTGCGGTCCAATGATGAGGTTCAGAATTTTGTGCTTGGTTGCTGACGATAGAATACAGAGGGAGCTAAACGGAGCCACCTGAAATGAAAATGTTTACCAGCAGATCTCCGAGCTGATGGCCCTCACGAATACTGCTGGACATTAAAAGCTTATTACCAGACCATCAAGGACCACAACGGTCGAAGTGGGTCGGATTAATTTTATTTGGAAAAATCTCAGTGTCCTAGCAAAAATACAAAAGAGAGGGCATGTGTTTGCAGCCTGCATTTTCCCTGCATACCAAGGGAGACGGAGGAATGAGAGGCACACAGTCAGTAGGCTGAACCAGAGAGAGATGTCTGCTCTAGGGGGACAACAGCACCAAGACTGTCACCCCTCCATGCGTGGAACAATGGCCAGGGTCCGGTGAGGCCGCAGTTGTGGTTCCACAGCGGCCGGCGGGCCGCTCTTGGCGAGCTGCTCTTGGCTCATTTCACCAGCAGATGAAGCACTGGGAAATCCTCGGCAAGTGGGCAACCAGAGACCGGCAGGGAACCCTTTGGCCTCCACATGGGGCCGGGCAGTGACTTTCCACTCCACCGAGAATGCTCCTTCCTTGAGTTGGATCGCCTTCTTGGAGCCCTGGCCCAGTGTCGTCGTCTTCCAGCTACTGGTGGGCGGGAGTATGGGTTAAGTTAATTAGAATATTCATAGAGCCGTGCATACTTAAGCAGGTGGAAGATGTAAAAGCTCTTTCCAAGCAATTCTAAGGCAATGAAATCTTTTTTGTGTATAAAAAGCCACAATATACTATTTTGGGCAGTAGACATTTGTTTTTGAGGTGGTTTTAGAGCCGACGGAGGGCGTCTTTAACTTTTTGATGACATTCTATTTTGAGATAAAACTGTGTATGTAGACCAGCTAAGAGAAACACTGTCCCTGAAGGGGGTGTTCTCTGTATAGTGATGCTACACTGTGGTTTTCCAAAAACAAACTTTAATGTATAAGTGCATGCTATAATATGTCACACTTCTGATTTTCTGCAATGAAAACACAAAATACAGCCTAGAGGGAGGTACAGGATTCAAGTTCTCCATTTAGATTACTTATATACAATATAAAAACTGGAGTGGTGACCTAGTGGTAGTTCATCCACCCCACAGTTAGGAGGTTGTGGACTTGCACCCCAACCAGACCCTGACCAGAGAAAAATTGTACTTTTTGCTTTCTAGCTTGGTGATCACCATAATGGAATGGAGAATTGCTCACCAAACTCACTCACAATGATCCTCATGCAGGTCAGCATCCAGGTTGTTCTCAAGGTCATTTTCATGGTCAAAGGTTAGGAGATCTGAGGGCTCATGTGATTTCAGGAAAAAAAAAAAAAAATGCTACTCCTCATAGGCAGTTGCCTCAATGGTCACCAAACTCACTCACAATGATCATCAGGTTTGTCTGCATACAGGTTGAGATCAAGGTCATTGTTAAATGTAGTAAATCTGGGCAGTTACTTCATGAAAATCGTTACTCCTCCTAGGCAACTCCTTCAGTGTTTGGCAAACTCATGCACAATGATCATCAAGTGGGTTTGCATCAACAAAATACACCTTTAGTTTAGTTTATTCACATACACATCACACATTATCAACAGCATGAATGAATTAATTAATTACAGTATGTTATCACAGCATGAATTGCAGTATACAATAAGCTTCTTTTTCACATTGATTTGGAGTGTGAAAAGGTCACCCCAAGTAAGCTATTTAAAGCTTTTAGTAGGGGGCCCATTTCTACAATAAAATGATTATTATATTGATAATGATAATTGATAATTATTATAAAACAGAATAGGATAATTATATATATATTGAATATTGGTTGGATGTCTTTGTGTACAGGAACATGCAAACATATAACAGACATACACTACCGTTCAAAAGTTTGGGGTCACTTAGAAATTTCCTTATTTTTGAAAGAAAAGCACTGTTTTTTTCAATGAAGATAACTTTAAACTAATCAGAAATACACTCTAATATCTAATATACATTGCTAATGTGGTAAATGACTATTCAAGCTGCAAATGTCTGGTTTTTGGTGCAATATCTACATAGGTGTATAGAGGCCCATTTCCAGCAACTATCACTCCAGTGTTCTAATGGTACAATGTGTTTGCTCATTGCGTCAGAAGGCTAATGGATGATTAGAAAACCCTTGTGCAATCATGTTAGCACAGCTGAAAACAGTTTAGCTGGTTAGAGAAGCTATAAAACTGGGCTGCACGGTGGCGCAGTGGTTTAGCACTGTGGCAGCACAGTTTTACCCTCGGCCAGGGGACCACGGGGATCATGAGATCGTGGGTTCGATCCCAGCCCCCGACCAACAGTGAGCTGTGTGGAGTTTGCATGTTCTCCCCGTGTTGCGCGGGTTTACTCCGGGATTTCTCCGGTTTCCTCCCGCATACCAAAACATGTAGGTTTAGGGCGCTCGCGCACGCAGCGACCAGCAGCCGGTGGCTTGTCACCAGACTGCAAACCATGTCTACCTACGGGTACAAATAAGTAACAAAAAAAAAAAAAAAAAAACTGACCTTCCTTTGAGCAGGTTGAGTATCTGGAAAAAATTATTTCAAATACAAATCATTATTTCTAACCTTGTCAGTGTCTTGACTATATTTTCTATTCATTTTACAACTCATGGTGGTAAATAAGTGTGACTTTTCATGGAAAACACAAAATAATTGTCTGGGTGACCCCAAACTTTTGAACGGTAGTGTACGTATAACATATAAACCCAGCATTTGTTTACATTGATTTAGTAGGTAAGGTCAAGATACATTGGCAAGTTATTAAATACTAGTGGAGTGACATCAATATAAAAAACAAAAAGCAATGGGGTAACAACTCAGTAGTAAGCAAGCTTTGTGTAACAAATAGTGGATTAATTATGTAACGATAGGAGTTGCATTTTTATTTTTTTCTTGAAGATGGAGATGGAAGGTGACATTTTTAGATTTTTATCAAGTTCATTGCAAATCTGCGGTCCTCTGCACACAATACCGGTAGATTGCTGGAAGATTTTAGTCTTTTTTTTTTCCGAGTAATTTGGATTGGGCGGTGCGGTGGTGGAGTGGTTAGCACTGCGGCAGCACAGCAACTCACCCTTGGCCGGGGGATCCTGGGTTCGATCCCAGCCCCCGACCAACAGTGATCTGTGTGGAGTTTGCATGTTCTCCCCGTGTCTGCGTGGGTTTACTCCGGGATTTCTCCGGTTTCCTCCCACATGCCAAAAACATGCAAGTTAGGTTAATTGGCATCAAAACTGGGGATTCTAAATTGTCCTTAGGTATGACTGTGAGAGTGAAAGGTTGTCTGTCTTTCTGTGTTGGCCCTGCGATGGACTGGCGATCTGTCCAGGGTGTACCCTGCCTCTCGCCCAAAGATGCTGGGATAGGCTCCAGCCCCCCCGCGACTTGAAAAAGATTAAGCGGAAGAAGATGAATGAATGAATTTGGTTTTTATTTCTGGCGGTCTAGGCATGCATGGGAAGGAAGATTGGAATGAGTTTAACATAATTTATAGTTAAGTTTGTGGACAACCGGATACATTATACAGGCATTCTGGAAGTAATTATACTCAGCAAGTCTTAGAAGATTGTAACGGTGGAAAAGATGTCTAGTGGGAGAATTATGTTCAGACCATGATGAAGCATGTATAACTTTCTTTTGGAGAATTTCTAGCTTTTTGTAGGGGAGTTGGAAATGTGTTACACTTAGAGGTGTGCCATATCGTATCATTTACGATAATACCGGTATAAATTTTGATACCGGTGTAAAAATGAATATCGCAATATTTGGGGTCCGTTACGCTGCCAACGGAAGTGACGTGTTACCATAGAAGCAGGAAGCGGCGCTCCGTGCTTGGAATGTCTTCGTCTGGTTATAAGGAAGTACTTTAGTTTTAAGGCCGTTTCAGACTGCTGCCATCTTTTTAAAAAAAAAAAAAAAAAAAAGGTGCAGCGATGGGGATAATCTGCCCGAATTTTTTTCTGCATGTCAACAGCACTGCTTCAGGGAAAAGTTTTACTTCACCCCAAAGCGGTGTTGCTGACGTTCGAATTGTCCACAAGTTTATTTTTGGTCCGTTGTGGCTGCGCCAGCGTGATTTATTCAACCAACCGAAAGAAGGGGGGGGGGGATCCGTTAATAGCCCCAGGAGTTGTCTGTGCAATGGAGATTTGTAATGCAGGTAAACTGAGAGAAAGAGAGACGGGAGGTCTGATTCAGCAGTCATTTATCAGCAGAAATGTCTTGGGAAATGACTGACAGGTAGGCCAGCATATATTCAATATGATAAAAATGATGAAATGATAATAGTTTTAAATAAGCCCACTCCCTCCCTGTTTTATTTAGACCCTCTTCCTGACCCGGTGAAATAACATACTAGACTAAATTAATTTTATATGTTAAAAGGAGCAAAACCCCCTTGTGCCCCAGAGCATAGAAATGAGATAGAAGTAATGTGGTGAATAATGTCTGGTTATATTATCCTGCTGTAGCTGCTTATACTGTAGTTTAGGCTTTGTTTTTTAATGTAATAAGTAGGTTGCATTAACCATAGCCAAATTGCTCTTACATTTATAAGGCAGTGTTTTCAGGACTATTCAGATGTTTTAAGAAAAATCTGAAGAATTTTCAAAACTATAGGCTATATGTAGTCTGCAGTACAAACTTTACTCTCTTCTGCTTGTTGCCATTCTCTCCTAAATTAGTTTTTTCTCATTAAACATCTTTTCATAAAGGTACATATTTTTTTAAAAAAGATTTTGAACATGTTTGGCGACAAATTTGTGACCTTATTCATGCAAAATTGTAAATTTACCTAAAGTCTCTTACCTTGTGTTTTTACTCTGACAAGGTGAAGAAATCAGAAACGGCACCAGATTTAAATTAAGATTGATCAATCAGTTGTTTTAATAATCGATAGATCAGTTGACTATTTCAATCCAAATTTATCATTTTCGTCCCACCTGAAAGTTAAAATTACATTTATAACTAGTTTGATATCTGTTATTTTAAAATATTAACCTACTAAAACTGTAGTGGTTTTTGGTTTCCAACAACAGGGTGGCCTAGGATGAAGTCAAATTCCCGGCCTGATTTTGGTCCCACCCCTCAGTGCACTTAAGATGTGGTGGTTTATAATATTTTCTGGTAATATTTGGTATAGAATTAAAAAAGTTTTAAAAGCATTCTAAACTGCTCTTTATAAACTGGAGAAATAAGAGTTTTTGGTTTTACTGAATATGTTGAACATAATTAATGCTGGCCTGTGAAATTGTCCTTTATAAATTTAAAAGAAAAAACTATTCCTTGATATCGCGAAGAATATCGTTATCATGAAAATTCACAGAAATATCGTGATACTATTTTTCGGCCATATCGCTCACCTCTAGTTACACCATATGATATTGCAATAATGTAAATGAGGCTCAAATAAAGTTTTATATAGAGTGAGAAGTGCTGAAAGTGGTAGAAAATGTCTCCTTAAAAAAAAAAAAAAAAAAAGCATATTTACAGTTTTTTGGTTAGATTGTCAATGTGACACTTGAAATTGACAAATTCATTGAGAACCCCCAAGAATTTTGTAGAACTAATTCTTGTAATATTCTGACCATTGATTTTTGCGGCAAAGTTGCTTGGTGTCTGGCTTTTTATTGGAACGGAATACCTTTGGGCCATGTTTTTACTGTTACAAAAGAAAAGTTCTAACAAGGATTAATAAAGCTCACCAATCATAGAATAACTTCAAATTTTCAAAATGTTAATGTGATCAAAATTTAATTTGATTGGTTGAAAAAATGGATTCATTCTGTTGTATATTCCAGATCTGAAAGGGGGCTTGGTTAGGACTTTTTTACTAGCTCTAAAATTCATATAAAAAAAAACAAACAACAAAACTTTATGGGTGCGTTTTCACACACTATTGCCTCACTTTCTACAAATGAATGTTTGATAGGAGAGCCTCTAGAAAATGACGACTGATGATTGATGAGTGTTCTTCCTCATTTATAGCCTCTTATACTTGAGCAGTCACTTAGCTGCACCTGACTGGACAAACGACTCATATGGGCTTGTCTGCTTGTGGGTTTTAAAGTGGTAGTGATATGACAACTTGCTTGAAACTGGCTTATATTGTATCTTAAAAACAGATGGATAAATGTATCTGAATATATTTTAAATGATGCAGGCAGTTGTAGGACTGCGATTTGACCAAAATTTCATATCACTATACAAGTAGGGCTGTTTGATATATATATACAGTATATACTGTATATATATAAAATGAGGATGACGATATAAAAATGTTTGTTTTATAGAATACTCTGTCGTTTATATTGTATTTAAAATGCACATACCCCCGTTTATTCAGTAAAGTTCCTCACCACTACTTGTCAGCGCCCCGTCTCTTCCCCGCAGTGTGCGACTGCACGCAGCGGAACAGATGTGTTGGGTGGCTAGGCTTCAGTCCGGTGGTTGCTAATGCTAACTCCAAACTACCGGTTCAGATAGCTGCTACTCCTGTTTGCCAGAGATGTGGGACTGTTTTTCATCGTGCTGCATCAGAGAGGATAGTTTACTAACCTCGTTTTTTTATAGGAGGTAAGGAGGTAAGTAACGTTAACACCGTGTCTATTTATAAAATGCTAAATGATGATGCTAAATTGTGCGAACTGGAAACCGTAGCAACCATCTTTTTTTTTTTTTTTTTTTTAAATTACTGCTGAGTTTCTTAGTTTTGTCTGAAAGTTTTTTTTTTATTAAAGCAGCAAAAGTGTATGATGGTGGCACATACACATGAAATAAATGATAAATGCATTAAAATGGGTTGGAGGAGCAAGTTGGCTCTTACTGTAATTTATTTGATTTCTAATCATTTTAATTAGTCACGTAGTGATAATGAATAAAGTTAAAGTCATCACATGTAATTTATTACGTTACCTTTTCTGTCTGATTTTCAGATCATGACCAATCTGAAATATTTTTTCTAAGAAGCAAACAGGTTAAATCAGGCCAGAATGGCAGTCTTTAGGATGCAGGTCTACACTTAAATTTTCATTGATTTAAACTAACCACTAATTTATATCTGTAGATGGCAGCCATGGGTAATTTTCTCATTTTCAGACATTTTTTTATGTTATGTTGTTTTTTGTTTTTTTGCTATTCTTGTTTGGCCTAGGAAATATGTAACTTATTGATGTTTACTTTTTATTCATATATGATTTAGAAGAAAAACCTGAAATTTATGAGAATCAAGTCTCAAATGCACATTACAAAACTATTTTATAACACTGCAAAATTATGAGGGAAAATTAAACTGTAGAATTTACAGAAAATGTATATTGTGATGTATACCATTATTGTGATATAAGATGACTGATACCGTGATATGAAATTTTTTTTGCCATATCACACAGCGATATTGCACAGTCCATATTGCACAAGTACTCTTATTTGACAATAACCATATATATATCATGGTATACACTTTCTGTAAATTCTATAGTTTATATATACAACTAGAAAAGCACTCGGAGAGCGCAGACCTCCGCCAAGCGCCACAATTCCCCCCATACAGTGTTTGTGTGTACGTTTTCAGATTCCTTGAGCATGTAAACATATGACTAGCAATTGGATTCACAATGATTATTTGTTTATTTGACAGGGACAGTGCAATAAACACACAATTAATCAATGACAATCAATCTGATAGTGATAGGATTAGTGGTTCAGTAGTAAAAGCATTGCCTCCTTGGCGGAGGTAATAAACTGAAGTGTTGCTGTTGTGTCCATCTCCTCCACTGACGGATGCAAATTGGGTAGACAGGTTGCCGTGGGTTTTATATTATATTATTTTGGGGTTTCGCTCCGCGGCAAACGAGAATTTAGAAGCTTCGCCGGCAGAGAGCTCGTTATTGCGCAGCGTGTATGGCTGGCCGGGGAATTTCTGCCAAATGCGCAGCTCCTATGGCTGGCCGGAGAATTTCTGCCAAATGCGCAGCGCCTATGGCTGGCCGGGGAATTTCTGCCAAATGCGCAGCGCCTATGGCTGGCCGGGGAATTTCTGCCAAATGCGCAGCGCCTATGGCTGGCCGGGGAATTTCTGCCAAATGCGCAGCTCCTATGGCTGGCCGGGGAATTTCTGCCAAAGAATCCGTCGGCGGACAGCTGCCCGTGTGAGGTTTTGCAGTTGTGCGCAAACACAAGCACGCTGGCGGGCCCAGGCCAGCAGTGTTTTCCGCGTGCTTTTGTGCCTAAAACGTTGAAGAACGCAGAGTTTGTGTTGCAGACACGACGACCAGCGCCCTCCATTGCGCCTGCGCACATGTTGAAAATGGCCCTATGTCACAGTGTTGAAAAATGCTTTAAAAAAATTCCTGTATCCAGACGGTGAACCGGATCACCCCCAAAATTTAATCAGTTCTTCCTTGTACCATTTCCAACAACGCCTGAAAGTTTCATGCAAATCCGTCCAAGACTTTTTGAGTTATCTTGCTAACCAACAGACAGACAGACAGACAAACCCTGGCAAAAACATAACCTCCTCCTGGCCTTTTCGGCCTGGCGGAGGTAATAACAAAAAATAAAAGACCATCTCTTTTTCTACATTTTAAATACCATAGTGAAAAAAATCAATTGTACAGGTTCATCTGTCATTAATTTTATGCACTTCCCCTTATTTTTGCAGTGTTTTAAAATTGTTTTTAATGTGTATTTGAGATGACTTCAACTTTACTCATTATCGCTACCTGACTAAAAATTATTAGAAATCAAGTTACGTTAAGAACCAGTTTGCTCCTCCAACACGTTTTAATTTATTATTTATTTAGTGTGTATGCAGCCACTGTCATGCACTTTTGCAGCTTTAGTAATATTTTTTTCAGACAAAATTAAGAAACTCAGCAGTAATTTAAACCAAAGAAACAATGGTCTTATACACTGTTTCCTATTAGCAACAAGCTAGCATGGTCATTTAGCATTTGCTATTTTATAATAGGAGAGATGGTGTTAACATTACTTACCTCCAATTAAAAGGAGATTAGAGGACTATCCTTTCTGACGCAGCATGGTGGGAAAATGTCCTACATCCCTGGCAAACAGAAGTAGCAGCTATATGACCAAAATGTTAGCTTGCAGTTTGCTGCTGTGCTAACCAGTGGAACCCACTATTGAGCAGAGGCTGGGGTGGTAACAAGTAGAAACGGGGTATGCATCTTAAATCCTGATATAAACGATAGTTTTTTATGAAATGGTAGACAACCTTTCCTCAAGGTGATGCATTTAATTAGATGCAACTGAATTGAATAAAGTGTTACTGACCTCTGTTTTTTTGTTTTGGTTTTTTTGCAAATAATGAACAGGTGACTTGCCACAAGTTTGTTTAAAATAATATGAAGGGGGGATGTGATGGGAATTGTATATTGGACTGTCCCAAATACCAGTTGTGGGGCTCTGAATATTGGGAGTAATCCTGATTGAATGTTTGACTATTTTGTAGTCCCCCCCCCCCCCTCCTTCCCCCAGTGGATCTCATCAGCATCAATGTCTTATCAAAAATATAGCTTTTCTTATAATTTTTTTCCTTTAAATTTGTAACTTTTTCAAATTTGCAGTTTCTCATAAATCCGAGACATTTTTCCTTGTCAATTTATTTTTTGTACAATGCATTTTTTTTCTTTTTTTTTTTCCATACATTTAGAACTTCTCAAATTTGTGTTTGTCACTTTTGAATTTATGACTTTGTCATCAAGTTGCTTTTTCTTTCTTGTAAATTTGACAGATTTTTTCTCCTAAATTTGCAGATTTTCTTTTGTATATCTGGTAAAAATAAATAAATAAATAAATAAATAAATAACATTTGTAAATGTGCCGAGTAGTTTGGGAGGAAAAAATGAATATCCAAATACCAAATTTGAAAAGCAAATAGAAGTGTAATAAACAAATCTAGATCAGGGGTTGGCAACCTGCGGCTCTTCAGCCCCCATGTTGTGGCTCCCAGCAGTCACATCTCAAAACACATGAAAATTAGTGCAGGTCATTTTAATTACTTGATTTTTCAAATGATTGTTTATTGGATACATTTTTCAACTGAAACGCATGCTTTTATCAACTTAAAATATATTTTAAATGATTTATTATGTTGTTAACTGTATGCGTCACATCTGACAGCAGCTCGTTTGCACACAGCCACTGAGCCTCACCGTGCATATCGAGAGCACGGAGAACCCAACAGCTTCCTGCTTATCCTCCCCCACCTTCGGTAAGATATGGACAAATCCAGAAAAAAGTCAAATCACTGAGGAAAATGGAGAGTTTAATTCTGTGTGGACAGATTCATTTGCGTTCATGTATGGTTATGTGGTGAGAATTTCTCCACAAGAACACAAACGAGGAAAAAAAAACAGCCACCTCATTAGTGTCTACAGGTTTATAAAAAGTCTTAAATGTGATTATCTAAAATCAACACTGCGATTATCCTTAAAAATGAGAAACGACTCTTGCTCAATAACCATACATTAAGTAGCCTGTGCTATAAATGCTGGATTCACCAGACATGCTATCTCCTTTCTACTGTAACTGCAAAGCCCACTCCTGCTTCTCTCCTTTCTTGAGTTGATCTCCCACTCCAAAAGAAGATGTACCCATGGTCTTCCAAGCTGTCATATCCAGGCAGTCTTGTTTCACTAAGTGCAGCTATGTCTACATTGTACCTGTTCATTTTCAAGGCCACAAGTGCGGTCTATCTTTCTGGGTGCTGTGATGATGATCTGTCCGTCAGAGTGCGTACATTCCATTCTGCTACATACAAGGCTGCTGTTTTCCCCTTCTTCTCTCTTCCTGCTCCTAACACACTTTTCGCTGCCTGTCAGAGTGTAAACAGATCAGCGCGGACCTTGTTAACCCGGGCGACGTCCGAGCCGGTATGAGTTGCTTTCTGACTGACCATTTCATGAAACTACAAAGTATTTGAGTACCGCTATCTTTTGGCAGATAGAGGTATTATCAGTGACAAGGACAGGCCAAGACAAACTGACTCCAGTATCTGTTTGCAATGACTGACCAGATGATAGGTTTGTTTATCTCTGCTCTTTGTGTAGTGCATGTCATGATGCACCGACTGGCAAGTCCACCACAGACCTTGCGACAGATGTGTTGCTCATCTGCCAGGATGTCCAGTCTCACCCCGTGTAACTGGGAGTGGTCTACCACAGACCTGTGACAGATATTTTTAGTTCTGCCAGGATGCCCAGGTTCACCCTCCATGTCCTCGGAAGGGCGGGGTTGCCGGTTGAGTAGCCAACGGCCCGACCCAAAGACCATATCAAAATGGTACTTCCTGCCTTCTAGCTTGGTGCTCAACATAGTAGGATGGGGGAATGAAAAATTGAGCGGCCCCTCTGATTCTAGATGTGATTAATATTGTTGACAGGAGAAACGTAATTTTGTTCAACTGTACATGATTGGCTGTATGGATTGACAAAGTTGGCTTCGTCTTCTTCTTTATTAAAATATCAGGAACTGAAGCTGTGTAATCACTGTTGAAAGTAGATTGATGACATTTTTCAGATTTAAACTATTATTTAATTGTGCTGATAATTATAAACTATACAAAAAACTAAGTCAGATTTTCAGATATAGCCTTTATTTTTCAGCACAACACAGTTTGTAATATATTTGTAATACTTTTATTTTGTGACAGAAGCTATGTATAAAACTTGTTTTTTCACCGTTGTAGTATGAATTCATAAATGCCACATAATATTCAGAGCTCTGTATATATAAAATTTTATAAGCAGTATAATCTTTATTTTAAAGGTCAAATTGCCATTTTTGCCCTCATCTACTTCTATTTTAGCCAGAAATGGGCAAAATGGATCTTCTGTTTGCAAAGGTTGCAGACCTCTGATCTAGATAATTGAATATCTGGGTAGGCCTAAAATGATTAGTCAACGTTAATAACGTCGATCACAAAAATTTGTTGACGCATATTTTTATTGTCGCCAAATCGTGTAATTTTTTTTTTGGTAACTTTGATTTTTTTTTTTTTGTAACTTAGATTTTTATTCATTTTTCATCATATATAATGCATTCAGATCACATTCTACATTTAAAAAACAAAGGGGTTAGGGTAGGGAAAAATAAAAAAAATAAACAAAATAAAAATAAAAAATAAAAAAAAATAAAAAATAAAAGGGGGGGGGGGACAAATGTTGGAGCATCAAGTTTTTAGTTTCCATCTCTTAATTCTTCTGGTTTTTTCAGTGTCTTTGGTTATTCTTTCAATTTCTGCCTCGTTGTTGCACTTTGTAGTGTGTCCATTTCCGCCATTTTTTCTCCCATATTCCTTCTTGCATTCTTCGTCGATATGTTAGTTTTTCCATCATACGTATGTCCTCAACAATGTCAGTCCATTGTTCTTGGTCAGGAAGAACTTCTGATCGCCATTTTTTTGTGATAGTTTTTTTACATGCAATCAACAAGATTTTAACTAGATATCTGTCCTCAGCCTGTATAACACTGTCTTTTTTAAGATCACATAAGTACATCAGGTTACAGTTCATTGGTATATCCTAATATCCTCTGTATTGTCACATGCATAGATTTCCAAAATGATGATATTTTGTAGCATTTCCAAAACATATGTGAGTGGTCTGCATTTTGAGCCCCACATCCCCTCCAGCATAAAGATTGGGTATTTGTATATTTTCCTTGAATCTGTGGTGTAATGAAAAAGCGAATCAGGTTTTTCCATCCAAATTCCCTCCATGCCCTTGAATTTGTTGATGTGTGTTGTGTTTTCCATATTTCCTGCCAGCTTTCTTCTGTTATGTTTAAATTGAGCTCTTTCTCCCATTTCTCCTTTATATAGTTACTTGTATGATTGTTTGTCATAAGTTTCTGATATAGTTTTGAAATAATTCTTATTTTATTTCCTGCATATGAGCTTAAAATAAGTTGTATAATCTCGTTCACATCTGTTTGGAGGTTATGCCTAATCTTCTTCATATAGTAATCTCTCATCTGCAGATATCTGAAAAATTCCGATCTTTCTAATTTAAATTTTCTCCTGATATTTACAAAGCTCCCGAGATCTTTTTTTCCGATATTGCCCCATGCTGTGATTCCCTTGTTCACCAGATTTTTGTATCCCCTATCTTGTTTTGCCGGTTCAAACTGACTGTCAAATGCTACCCATTTCAATAGTTTTATGTCTTCCCTTATATTATATTTTTGTACTATTTTATACCACAGTTCTAAAGTAAATTTAGTGATTGGGTCTATTTGTTTGATTTGCTTATATGCATCTTTATCCCCTATTATGCTTTGTACTGGGAGTCCCTCAATTTCCTTTTCCATTTCTTTCCATTTTGCCTCATATCCCTCGTCGCACCAACATATGATAAATCTTATTTGTGCTGAGTAGTAATATTCCTTTAGACTCGGTAGGCCCATGCCTCCTTTCTCTTTTGGTAATTGGAGGGTTTTATATTTCACTCTTGGTTTTTTACCTCCCCAAACAAATCTCGATATCATCCTGTCCCACTTTGAGAATTGGGCATCTGGAATCTCTGTTGGTATAGCCTGGAAGAGGTAAAGTAATCTAGGTTGTATGCTGATTTTGACTGTCTCAATTTTTGAATTCAGATCCATATTTAAGATTGACCATCTATCAATATCTTTTTTTATTTCTTGTTCCAACCTATCATAGTTTGCTTTATATATTTTGCTTAGGTCTTTAGGTATGTTCACTCCAAGGTATTTTATTTCTTTTTGCTTCCAGTTTAGTTTGATCTTATCAGTTATCTGGTTTAGAGGGTTATAGTGGAATGTCAGTATTTGTGTTTTTGTTATGTTTATCTTGTATCCTGATAATTTTCCAAAATTTTCTATCAAGTTCATCATTTCCATTATTGATTTATCTGGTTGTTCAAGGTAAACTATAATATCGTCTGCAAATAGCCCAATCTTGTGTTCCGCCCCCTTTATTGTTACACCTTTTAATTTCTTATTTTGTCTTATCGCTTGAGCCAATGGTTCTATGAACAGAGCAAACAAGGTGGGCGATAAGCAGCATCCCTGCCTAGTTGATCTTTGTATATTTACTTTGTCTGTTAAGCTACCGTTTATCTTGATTCTTGCCACAGGTTCTTGATATAGCGTCCTTATGCATTGTACTGATTTTTCGTTAAATCCAAAGCGCTCCAGTACACTATATAGGAATTTCCAGTTAACCCTGTCAAATGCTTTTTCTGCGTCTAAACTCATTATTACTGCGCTTTTCTTTTCTTTATGTATTTGGTTAATTATATGTATTGTTCTCCTGATATTGTCATGTGTTTGGTGTCCCTCTATGAATCCAGTTTGATCATCTTCTATCAATTCCGTCAAGAATGTCTTTATTCGTTTACATATAATTGTTGTGTATATTTTATAATCTACATTTAATAAAGAGATTGGTCTATAGTTTCCGCATTGTTCTTTATCTTTCCCTGGTTTTAAAATAACTGAAATGATTGCTTCGTTCCATGATGGAGGTATTTTGTTGTTGTTCAGCGTCCAATTAAATGACTTTAGGAGTTGTGGCGTGAGTTCTTCTATAAACAGTTTATAAAACTCAGATGGGTATCCATCACTACCTGGTGATTTACCATTTTTAAGTGACTTAATCACATCTCTGATCTCTTGTGTTGTTATTTCTGCTGTTAGTTTTTCATTTTGTTGATTTCCTATTGATGGCAAGTCCAATGTGTCTAGAAATTTTTTGATATCTTTAGTATTTGTTTCTTCAGGTTGCGAGTATAGTTCTTGGTAGAAATTATGGAAAATTTCTTCGATGTTTTCTGGGTTAACTGTGGTTTTATTTGTGGTGGGGTCTTTAATCTTGTATACATTATTCATTGTTTGTTGTTTTCTTAACCGTTTTGCCAGCAGTTTTGTGGCTTTTGGCCCCGTTTCATAATATTTTTGCTTTAGATATCTATTTTTCCTTTCAATTTCATCCATTTGTGTTTCTTTTATCTTTGTTTTTTCTTCTTTAATTTCTTGATATATTTTTGGATCATTTGTGCTTTGATGTTTACGTTCTAATTCCCTCAGTCTCTCACATCTTTGTTCATACACTTCCAGTTTAGTCTTATTTGCTTTTCCTGTTTCAACAATTAATTTACCCCTTAACACGGCTTTTAGTGCGTCCCATAGTATTGTTGGGTCCACTTCTTCATTGTCATTCTCTTGGATATATTCGTTTATGTTTATTTTTATTCTTTCTTTCATTTTCTCATCATTTAACAGTCCTACGTTAAGTTTCCATGTTGTTTGTCGTTTTCTATTGTT
This sequence comes from Pholidichthys leucotaenia, assembly GCA_020510985.1. Lineage (NCBI taxonomy): Eukaryota > Metazoa > Chordata > Actinopteri > Cichliformes > Pholidichthyidae > Pholidichthys > Pholidichthys leucotaenia. The sequence continues at coordinate 378,389,873 of CM035837.1, forward strand.
TAAATATATTTCCATGTATATAGGATTATGATCTGATATTTCTGCCCCTCCAATCCAACAATTTCTCACCCTGTGTCTGTCACCTTCATTCATAAGGAAGTAATCTATTCTAGAGTGTACTTTATGGGCTGCTGAATAATGTGTATAGTCTTTTTCGAGTGGGTGTAGGTCCCTCCATATGTCTACCATACCCATTTCTGCCAGTGAGGTTCTTATGAACTTTGTTACATGTTTTTTTGTCTTCTTAACACTTGTTGTGTCAACTTCATGATCCATGACAGCATTTAAGTCTCCTCCACAAATTAGGACTCCTTCACTGTGTGTTGCTATGAGATCAAACAGATGTTGAAAAAAACCCTTGTCACTTTCTGGTGGGGCATAGATGTTCACTAATGTGATCTGCATACCATCTATTCTTCCCTTTATTATTACATACCTGCCTTCTTTATCCTGGATTTCCTGTTCACTTTCAAATTGTATTTTGTTTGAGATTAGTATCATAACCCCCCTTTTTGCTCCTCCCTTAAATGAACTGTAGTAGGAGTTCTTATAGCCAAATCTCTTTAGTTTCACATGTTCTGCCTTGCTCAAATGTGTCTCTTGCATAAATATAATTTCAGCTTTTTCCTTCTTGAATTTTCTTATTATTCTTTCCCTTTTAACAGGTGAGTTCAGACCATTCACGTTTAGTGTCATTATCTTAAGATTTTTACCCATATTCATGTTTTTCCATTTTTTTAACTTGTGCTCCTAGCCCCTTTAACAACAAAAATAACACATATTTATATAAAAACACATTAAAAAAACTCGACCTCCGTACTTTGGGCCTTTCTTCTGCCCACTGGTCCCTGTTGGTGGGTGGGGGGTTTGTCTTCACAGAGTGAAGGGCCCTCCCTAGACTTCTAATTACTATCAAAGTAATAGTCATAAGTCTAGAAATGTCCAACAAATATCACTTAAACCTCTCCTAGCCGTCTGTTTCTCTTTTACCTTGTCTTCTTGGCCTTCATTTCTTCTGTGCCTTTCTTAATCTTTGTTATGATCTAGGCTTTCAGTTGAAAGCCTTGTAGTTTGTCCTGGGCCCGCTGCTCTACGTCTCTCCCCCTTCTTCCGCCGTTCACTCGTCTCCACTCCGTCTGTCGTGGTGCGTTCAGGGCCGCCGCTGCTCCAGCCGTCTCCTTCGGCACACTCACCTCAAGGCCCCGCTCCATCATATCCCGCGCTGCCTCTTCGGCCGTGTTGTAGGTTCTTGTGCCTTCCTCCCAATGAATCCTCATTTTCGTTAGCGGCGTTTGGAATCTAATTTTTTTCTCTTTCAGCGTTTTTTTTAATATTGGCATATTTCTTCCGCTGCTGCACGATTTCTGTCGGGTAGTCATGGTCAAAAAATACCTGTTTGTCGCCGATTCGTATCTTTTTTTTCCATGCTTGAGTCAGGATTCTTTCCTTTATGTCATATTTCACAAAGTTTACCACAACTGACCTGGGTGGAGAGTTTGTTTTCGGGTTCTGTGCCGGTGTTCTGTGCGCCCGTTGAATCTGCAGATCCGTTTCTCCGGGTATTTCCAGTTCTTTTTTTAAGAACTGATCCATGAATTTTGTCATCGAGTTGCCTTCAATGCCCTCCGGAATTCCAAAGATGCGCATATTGCTTCGTCGGGATCTGCTCTCCAAGTCGTTTATTTTCTCCTGCATCCTCTGCGTTTGCGTCGTCAGGGTCTGTAGTTGTTCGTTTGCCTCGCTTTTCCAATCTTCTAGTTCCGAAATTCGGGTCTGCGCTTCTGTCATACACGCCCGCTGGGAGCGCAGCTCCTCCATGTTTTCCGTTAATTTACGCTCCATTTCTCTTCGGAGGTCCATGATTTCCTCCTTAATTTCTTTTTTCAGTTCCTCCTTAAGAGCCGCTAAATCCTGTTGTAGCTGTCGCTTGAATTCTCTCAACTCTTCACCCAAACTGGCGATGCCAGCGTTCATGTTGTCGAGTCTGGTGTCCTCCATTTTCTCTGCTGTGGACATCTCGTTTTTTTGGGCTTTGCGTACAGCGGTTTTTCCTGCGTTGTTGGAGAGGAATTCTTCAATTTTACCCTGTTTTTGTCCTTGTGCCCGGTTCCTTCGTGTTTTCATCCCTTAGTTTATTGATTCGTTTATGTCGAGTTGGCCATTTACCGATGATTTTTAATCCGGCTAGGGAGAGCTCTTTGTTTAAGTGTTATGTCTCTCCGCCATCTTCCCGGAAGTCGGTAACTTTGATTTTTATTCATTTTTCATCATACATATTACATTCAGATCACAGTCTCTATATTTAAAAAAAGGAGCTAGAGGAAGGGAAAAAAAAAGAAAAAGGGGGGGGGGACAAATGTTGGAGCATCAAGTTTTTAGTTTCCATCTCTTAATTCTTCTGGTTTTTCAGTGTCTTTGGTTATTCTTTCAATTTCTGTCTCGTTGTTGCACTTTGTAGTGTGTCCATTTCCACCATTTTTTTTTTCATATTGTCCTTCTTGCATTCTTTGTCGATATGTTAGTTTTTCCATTAAACGTATATCCTCAACAATGTCAGTCCATTGCTCTTGGTCAGGAAGAACTTCTGATCGCCATTTTCTTGTGATTGTTTTTTTTACATGCAATCAGCAATATTTTAACTAGATATCTGTCCTCAGCCCGTATTACATTGTCTCTTTTAAGATCACATAAGTACATCAGGTTACAGTTCATTGGTATATTATATCCTAATATCCTCTGTATTGTCACATGTATAGATTTCCAGAATGATGAGATTTTGCTGCATTTCCAAAACATATGTGAGTGGTCTGCATTTTGAGCCCCACAGCCCCTCCAGCATATAGATTGGGTATTTGTATATTTTCTTTGAATCTGTGGTGTAATGAAATAGCGAATCAGGTTTTTCCATCCAAATTCCCTCCATGTCCTTGAACTTGTTGATGTGTGTTGTTTTCCATATTTCTTGCCAGTTTTCTTCTGTTATGTTTAAATTTAGCTCTTTCTCCTATTTCTCCTTTATATAGTTAGTTGAATGTTTGTTTGCCGTAAGTTTCTGATATAGCTTTGAAATAATTCTTATTTTATTTCCTGCATACGAGCTTAAAATGAATTGTATAATCTCACTCACATCTGTGTGGAGGTTATGCCTAATCTTCCTCATATAATAATCTCTCATCTGCAGATATCTGAAGAATTCAGATTTTTCTAGTTTAAATTTTCTTCTCATGTTTACAAAACTCCCGAAATCTTTTTTTCCGATATTGCCCCATGCTGTGATTCCCTTGTTCACCAGATTTTTGTATCCCCTATCTTGCTTTGCCGGTTCAAACTGACTGTCAAATGCTACCCATTTCAATAGTTTTATGTCCTCCTTTATATTATACTTTTGTACTATTTTATACCACAGTTCCAAAGTAAATTTAGTGATTGGGTCTATTTGTTTGATTTGCTTATATGCATCCTTATCTCCTATTATGCTTTGTACTGGGAGTCCCTCAATTTTCTTTTCCATTTCTTTCCATTTTGCCTCATATTCTCCGTCGCATCAGCATATGATATATCTTATTTGTGCTGAGTAGTAATATTCCTTTAGACTCGGTAGACCCATGCCTACTTTCTCTTTTGGTAATTGGAGAGTTTTATATTTCACTCTTGGCTTTTTACCTCCCCAAACAAATTTCGATATCATCCTGTCCCACTTTGAGAACTGGGCACCAGGAATTTCTGTTGGTAGAGCCTGGAAGAGGTAAAGCAGTCTAGGTTGTATGGTGATTTTGACTGTCGTCATTTTTGAATTCAGATCCATATTTAAGATTGACCATCTATCAATATCTTTTTTTATTTCTTGTTCTAACCTATCATAGTTTGCTTTATAAATTTTGCTTAGATCTTTAGGTATGTTCACTCCAAGGTATTGTATTTCTTTTTGTTTCCAGTTTAGTTTGATCTTATCAGTTATCTGGTTTAAAGGGTTATAGTGGAATGTCAGTATTTGTGTTTTTGTTATGTTTATCTTGTATCTTGATAATTTTCCAAAATTTTCTATCAAGTCCATCATTTCCATTATTGATTCGTCTGGTTGTTCAAGGTAAACTATAATATCGTCTGCAAATAGCCCAATCTTGTGTTCCGCTCCCTTTATTGTTACACCTTTTAATTTCTTATTTTGTCGCATCGCTTGAGCCAGTGGCTCTATAAACAGAGCAAACAAGGTGGGCGATAGGCAGCATCCCTGCCTAGTTGATCTTTGTATATTTACTTTGTCTGTTAAGCTACCGTTTATCTTGATTCTTGCCACAGGTTTTTGATACAGTGTCTTTATGCATTGCACTGACTTTTCGTTAAATCCAAAGCGTTCCAGCACATTATATAGGAACATCCAATTAACCCTATCAAATGCTTTTTCTGTGTCTAAACTCATTATTACTGCGCTTTTCTTTTCTTTATGTATTTGATTAATTATGTGTAATGTTCTCCTGATATTATCATGTTTGGCATCCCTCTATGAAACCAGTTTGATCATCCGCTATCAATTCCGTCAAGATTGTCTTTATTCATTTACAGATGATTGTTGTATATATTTTATAATCCACATTTAATAAAGAGATTGGCCTATAGTTTCCGCATTGTTCCCTATCTTTCCCTGGCTTTAAAATAACTGAAATAATGGCTTCGTTCCATGATAGAGGTATTTTGTTGTTGTTGTTTAATGTCCAATTAAATGACTTTAGGAGCTGTGGGGTGAGTTCTTCTATAAACAGTTTATAAAACTCAGAGGGGTATCCATCACTACCTGGTGATTTACCATTTTTAAGTGACTTAATCACATCTTTAACCTCTTGTATTGTTATTTCTGCTGTTAGCTTTTCATTTTGTTGGTTTCCTATTGATGGCAAGTCCAATGTGCATAGAAATTTTTTAATATCCTTAACATTTGTCTCTTCAGGTTGCGAGTATAGTTCTTGATAGAATTTATGGAATATTTCTTCGATGTTTTCTGGGGTAACTGGGGTTTTATTTGTGACAGGGTCCTTAATCTTATATACATTATTCACTGTTTGTTGTTTTCTTAACCGTTTTGCCAGCAGTTTTGTGTCCTTTGGCCCTGTTTCATAATATTTTTGTTTTAAATATCTATTTTTCCTTTTGATTTCATCTATTTGCATTTCTTTTATCTTTATTTTTTCTTCCTTAATTTCTTGATACATTTTTGGGTCATTTGTGCTTTGATGTTTACGTTCTAATTCCCTCAGTCTCTCACATCTTTGTTCATATGATTCCAGTTTAGACTTTTTTGCTTTTCCTGATTCAACAATTAATTTACCTCTTAACACGGCTTTCAGTGCGTCCCATAGTATTGTTGGGTCCACTTCTCCATTATCATTCTCCTCGATTATACTCATTTATGTTTACCTTTATTCTTTCTTTCATTTTCTCATCATTTAATAGTCCTACATTAAGTTTCCATGTTGTTTGTCGTTTTCTATTGTTTAAATATATTTCCATGTATATAGGATTATGATCTGATATTTCTGCCCCTCCAGTCCGACAATTTCTCACCCTGTCTGTCACCTTCATTCATAAGGAAGTAATCTATTCTAGAGTGTACTTTATGGACTGCTGAATAATGTGTATAGTCTTTTTCGAGTGGGTGCAGGTCCCTCCATATGTCTACCATACCCATTTCTGCCAGTGAGGTTCTTATGAACTTTGTTACATGTTTTTTTGTCTTCTTAACACTTGTTGTGTCAACTTCATGATCCATGACGGCATTTAAGTCTCCTCCACAAATTAGGACTCCTTCACTGTGTGTTGCTATGAGATCAAACAGTTGTTGAAAAAAACCCTTGTCACATTCTGGTGGGGCACAGATGTTCACTAATGTGATCTGCATACCATCTATTCTTCCCTTTATTATTACACATCTGCCTTCTTTATCCTGGATTTCTTGTTCACATTCAAATTGTATTTTATTTGAAATTAGTTTCATAACCCCCCTTTTAGTTCCTCCCTTAAATGAACTGTAGTAGGAGTTCTTATAGCCAAATCTCTTTAGTTTCTCATGTTCTGTCCTGTTCAAATGTCTCTTGTATAAATATAATTTTGGCTTTTTCCTTCTTGAATTTTCTTATTATTCTTTCCCTTTTAACAGGTGAGTTCAGACCATTCACGTTTAATGTCATTATCTTAAGATTTTTAACCATATTCTTTTTTTTCCATTTTTTAACTTGTGCTTCTAACCCCTTTAACAACAAAACTAACACATATTTGTACAAAAACACATTAACAAATCTCGACCTCCGTACTTTGGGCCTTTCTTCTGCCCACTGGTCCCTGTTGGTGGGTGGAGGGATTGTCCTCACCGAGTGAGGGGCCCTCCCTAGACCTCTAGTTACTATCCAAGTAATAGTCATTAGTCTAGAAATGTCCAACAAAAATCACTTAAACCTCTCCTAGCTGTTTGTTTCTCTTTTACCTTGTCTTCTTGGCCTTCATTTCTTCTGTGTCCTTCTTAATCTTTGTTATAATCTAGGCTTTCCGTTGAAAGCCTTGCAGTTTTCCTTGGGCTTGGTGCGCCACGTCCGTCTCCCGCCTTCTGCCGCTCACTCGCCTCCACTCCGGCTGTCGCGATGCATTCCGTGCCGCCGCTGCTCCAGCCGCTTCCTCCGGTACGCTCACCACAAAGCCTCGCTCCGTCATGTCCCGCGCTGCCTCTCTGGCCGTGTTGTAGGTTTTCACGCCGTCCTCCCAATTTTTTTCTCTTTCAGCGTTTTTTTTTTTAATGTTGGCATATTTCTTTCGCTGCTGCACAATTTCTGTCGGGTAGTCATGGTCAAAGAATATCTGTTTGTCGCCGACTCGTATCTTTTTTTTTTCCACGCTTATGTCAGGATTCTTTCCTTTACGTCGTATTTTAGAAAGTTTACCACAACTGACCTGGGTGTAGAGTTTGGATTCGGGTTCTGTGCCAAGGCTCTGTGCGCTCGTTGGATCTGCAGGTCTGTTTCATCGGGCAGCTCAAGCTCTTTTTTTTTTAAAGAAATGATCCATGAATTTCGTCATCGAGTTGCCTTCAATGCCCTCCGGAATCCTGAAGATGCGTATATTGCTCCGTCTGGACCTGCTCTCCAGGTCGGTTATTTTTTCCTGCATCCTCTGTGTTTGTGCCGTCAGGGTCTGCAGCCGCTCCCTTGCCTCGGTCCTTCAGTCTTCCAACTCTGATATTCGAGCATGTGCTTCTGCCAAACACGCCCGTTGAGTGCGCAGTTCCTCCATGTTTTCAGCTAGCTTGCATTCCATTTCTTTTCGGAGACCCATAATTTCCTCCTCCATCTCTTTTTCCAGATCTTCCTTAACAGCTGTTAAATCCTGTTGGAGTTGTCGCTTGAAGTCTTTTATGTCTTTACTTATATTGGCGAAGCCAGTGTTCATAATATCGAGTTTGGCGTCCTCCATTTTCTCTGCTGTAGTCACCTCGTTTTTTTGGGCCTCGTGTTCAGCGATTTCTCCTGCGTTGTTGAAGAGGGATTCTTTAGTTTTACCCTGCCTTTGTCCGTGTGCCCGGTTTCTTCGTGTTTTCATCCCTTGGTTTATTGTTCCATTTATGTTGAGTTGGCCATTTACCAAAGATTTTAAATCCGACTAGGGACAGCTCTCTGTTTAAGCGTTATGTCTCTCCACCATCTTCCCGGAAGTCCCCCACCAAATCGTGTAATTTTAAAGTTTATACGCATGCCGCGGGAATATTCAGTTTAACTGTTCCAGCAAAGAAGAAGAGGAAAGCATCATGGCAACACGGAGAGAAAATTAGGCCGTGAGCAGCTCCCTCAAAATGTGGCTAGAAAATGATTTTCGTGGCACCCAACTGGGAACTACGGGATCTTTGATGATTTCTATGTAAAAAAAAAAAAAAAAACCCCTGCTGAATCCGAAAATCGATGTTCCCACTGTCAAAGGTGTGGATAGCTATGTCAAATTTGCATAAATCCAAGATGGCTGCCACAACTAACCAAGGGAATGAATGGCCTAACATTTCAACCAGTCTACCTAGAAACACGTTTGAGGCCTTTTTTTTTTTTTTCGGATAATGTTGAACCGAGGAATCGATTTCTGAGGTCGACTGTGTGATTGAGGGTCAAAGAACCACGCTAATTTGCATAAATCCAAGATGGCTGCCATGGATGGACTAACTTTTTAGCCATTCTACCTAGAATCATGTTGGAGACGTCCTTTTAGGCTAATGTTAACCCGAGGAATCAATTTCCGAGGTCATTAGTGTGACTGAGGGTCAAAGAACCCCGCTAATTTGCATAAATCCAAGATGGCCACCATGGGTGTGGATGGACTATATTTTGAACCACTCTACCTATAATCACGTTTGAGACGTCTTTTTCGGATAATGTTGACCCGAGGAATCGATTTCTGAGGTCAGATATATGATTGAGGGCTCCACTAATTTTCATAAATCCAAGATGGCTGCCATGAATGGCCTAACTTTTTTATCAGTACAACTAGAATCATGTTTGAGACATCATTTTCCGATAATGTTATGCCCAGGAATCGATTTCTGAGGTCACTTTTATGATTGAGGCTCAAAGAACTCCACTCATTTGCATAAATCCAAGATGGCCACCACAGGCATGGATAGTCCAACTTCTTAACCATTCTATCTAGAATCACGTTTGAGATGTCTTTTCTACATAATGTTGACCCGAGGAATCGATTTCTGAGGTCAAATATGTGATTGAGGGTCAAAGAACTCCGCTTATTTGCATAAATCAAAAATGGCCATCATGGATGGATGAACTTTTTTAATCAGTCCACCTAGAATCACGTTTGAGACATCATTTTCGGATAATGTTATGCCCAGGAATTGATTTCTGAGGTCACTTGTGTGATTGAGGGTCAAAGAACTCCACTCATTTAAATAAATCCAAGATGGCCGTCATAGGCATGGATAGCCTAACTTCTTAACCACTCTACCTAGAATCACGTTTGATACATCTTTTCCAAATAACGTTGACCCGAGAAATCGATTCCTGGTCAGTTATGTGATTGAGTGTCAAAGAACTCTGCTAATTTACATAAATCCAACATGTATAGCTGTCATATCCTGATACAACCTGTATTCAACCTCCACCTTATTCATCACCAGAATCATCTCCCTCATTTTCTTCCTCCTCTGCTTCCACAGATCTTTCAGATTCTGTAAGAACACGATTCACGCAATCGATGCAGGCGCATAGATCAGTGCAGCTGAGATCCGATGCCTTGCATGTACATCTGCTGGCCTCACACCTACTCCGCTTGCATGAACAGTGCACATAGTTCAAGATCTCTTCAGGCGCTGGACCAGTTGCCATCCAGTCTACAGCATGTTACACCCATATAGATATAAAACATATATAGATTGCAGATAATTTTCACATTAACAGTGAGCTTATAGTAAGAGACCTTGTGCAACCTAGTCACTGCTCAATGTAAACTTGCAAAATGGCAAGCACAGACCATGTGCCCATATTTATTGAGAGCATAAAGTATACAGGCGACTGCTGCTGCCATGAGTTTAACCTTTCTTGGGTGACACATCACAAACATATGGGCTTTCCTTAACAGGCCATTTTCCATCCGCCTAAGGCTTGATAGTATGGGTGTGACTATATGCAAACTATATAAATGTATGCCCAGACTTGTTCCTCCCTCACCTACTAGTACACTGCACCCCTTGGGCTTGGGCTGAGAAGTACATCCAACCCTCAGTCTCAGAGTTAAGCTCATTGGGATTGCTACCCTTTTCCCATTTGAGCTACTTTGTGGTAGTGGTATATTTTGACTATAATTCAGGCCCAGGGTGGGTTCTGGGGATAGATGCATCATCAGAGTGAGTCGATCTGCATCGTCTAGATCTATACTAGGACTATGTTACCTGGCACCCAGAGTCCCTTGGTTATTAGCCTCTACACCCCCAGATCGGCCTACTCGGAGTCTTAGACCAGGACTAGGTCACCCTGTGAGCAGTTGACAAAGGTTTTAGACATCTAGGGTTCCATTTTAGTTCATATTTAGAGTTACAAATGATCAGAGCCGAACGACTCCAGGGCACACGCAGTACAACCATAACAGGGATGGCAATTTTCCGCCGATCCGCGGATTTCCGCCAATTTATTTTCAAATTGATCATTTCTGTGAATCGTCTAAATCCATTGAGAAAATTTTAGGGGGGGGGGTAAGGTGCCTTATTGTTACCGATTTTAGCGAAAATCAACACGATTACATAAGCGCTCAGCGCTTTCCCGGGTCAAGTCTCGCGATAACCCGGATGTACTCAGGCTACTGCTGTATTGTAAACAGCCCTGCGATTGGATAGTTGCAAACGATTGGACCAATCGAATGGCTCGTACGCTTTGTCAAAAATTCATGGCGGCTTGTTCTCAGGGATGTGATTTTTCCGGTAATTCGCCGAATTCCGCTTTATTTTATCTTCCAGGAAGATAAAGTACGTTAAGTACGGTAGCGGCTTGTGGTCCACGAACGCAGTGAAGGTGCGCCCTTTCAGCCAGAACCGGAAGTGGGGTATAGCCAGGTGGAGAGCCATTAACTCTCTGTCGAACACGCTGTATTTACGCTCGCTGTCGTGCAAAGACCTGCTAAAAAAAAAAGGTGAACGGCTGCCAAGAACCGGCAACGCATTGCTCCACGACGGCCGCTATGCCCATGTCCGAGGCGTCGGTAGTGAGCACTGTTTTAACCTCAGAACGCCTGCTCCCGTTCAGGAGTCCAGTCGACTCTGTCCGCCGGTTTCCATTTGAGTGCAGCGTACAACGGCTGTATGAGCTGGGCTGCGCGGGGGAGGAAAATGAGCTGCTCAAGACTCAATGGAGATTGAAACTGGTGATCTGAAATGAATGCTGAAATTATAAAAAGTAATGGTATGTTGGAATTTTATTTCTATTATGGAATAGATAAAATTAACTGATTTTGATTTGATCAAGTGTTAAAGCATGTGATGGATAATGCTTGTTGGAATATTTACCTCCGCCAAGGAGGTTATGTTTTCATCGGTGTTGGTTTGTCTGTTTGTTAGCAAGGAAAAGTTATGGATGGATTTTCATGAAATTTTCAGGAAGGGTGTGTAATGGCACGGGGAACAGATGATTAGATTTTGGTGATGATCTGAGAGTGCATACCTCCACCAAGGGCTTTGTTTGTATTTGTGCAGCAGGATTACACAAAAACTACTGGATGGATTTGGATGAAATTTTCACCAGAGGTGGTTCTTGGGCTAGAGAGGAGCCCATTATATTTTGGTGATGATCTGAGAATGCATACCTCAGTCAAGGCGCTTATCTTCTCACAGTGTGTTAGCAACAATACTCCAAAACTGATGGACAGACTTTGATGCAATTTTCACCACAAGTGGCTATAGGCCTACACACAAACCCATTACATTTTGGAGTTGATCCATGACAAACGGAAGGAGCCTTGGCGGAGGTATGCACTCTATGAGTGCTTTTCTAGTTTAGGAATGCTATCTTCTTGGAACATAAGTCAATATTATACAGTAATAAGTGGCATTCAGCTGTTTGTTTTGCCATTTAAGCACAATTCTGGTACTTAAAAATCATAAAAACCCAGGAGCTTCGGGGGGCGAAGTGACAGTAAAGGTGAAAATTGGCTCAAAGTTCAACGAGGTAACAGAAACACTCGGACAGTTTCTGAAGAAACCAGAAAAGGAGATGAAGTTCAAAGTTCAGAGACTGACACAGCTTGCTGCCAAAAGGAAGAAAGTTTCACATTAGAAGTGACTTGGTGACCAGTGTAAATAGTGTAATAAACTCTTATAGAACTGTTAAATATATTGGACTAAAGACAGTGAGACAACATTGAAGAAAAAGTAAGTTAACTTTTCATTAAATTTAATGATTTGTCTAAGTCTAGTATTTCATTTTTTTTTAAATCATTTTTTTCAGTCTAAATTACTTCTGTTTTACTGAAAACCTCCCAGCTTCAGGGGGGTTGCGCCCCCCCGGCCCCCCCATAAGTCAATCGACCAAATTAGATTTCAGCTGAAATCAGAATTTCCTGTTGCCATCCCTGCCATAAACAATGGCTGCCACTCACCTTTCTCGAACAAGTCGCGACGTTGTTCTGCTACTTTCTGTTGGGGTCCGTCAAGTACAAGCCATTTTTGGGCACACTCACGTACTTTTGCCCACGATGCTTCAGTAAAACGAGTGATACTGCCCGAAAACTTATTGGAAATGTGAATAACACAGGAGAGGCTTTCAGCGCACGCTACCCCTGTGGGCGCTGCCATTTTGTTGTCACATGACCAAAGGGACGACGCTGATTGGTTAAAACGTCCCGGACTGGGCCATGTTTAAGGTAGCCAGACAATTACCGACTGACTTCAAAAGCATTTTTCATACAGCTATCCACACCTTTGGAAGTGGGAACATCGATATTTTGTCTTACAATAATGTAATCTCAATTTAGAAACACTAAAATTTTAGTTCCCCATTGGGTGCCACGAAACTGAACGAAAAGTGGCAGCTGCTCACGGCCTAAATCAAGGAGAAGGAGGCCAAAGTTTCCAAAGTATGGGAAGATTTTACTGAAAATTAATAAATGAAAAGAGTTAAATGTAGACTGTAAAGTAGTGTTATCATATCACAGCTGCACTACAGCTATGCATCCATTCCCTCCTCCTCTCCATTCCTCCGTCTACCTGTCAGCGGACTGCACCGGTAAGGTTAGCAAGTAACATTGCGCTTCTTATTTTCAGTGAGCAAATCTCTCAGCTTTAGAAAACTGATCACACTATTAATGTGTGCCGTTTAAATAGGGCTGGGAACGATCCCTAATTTCCAGAATCGATTCGATTCCGATTCTTGAGATTCTGAATCGATTCGATTCCGATTCAATCCCGATTCGATCTGGGGAATTACCATTTTAATAGCCATTTTACTTCCCATGAAACAAAAATCTTCGAGACCTAATGCTGCAAATTGTACCAAGAATCTTCTAACTTTGTTAATTCATAAATTATCACATATAGAACTGACCCAAAATCAGTTACAATAATGCACTTTTTATTATTTAACTTATCATTTCATAAAGTGCTCACAGGTGCTTTCTTTAGTGCAAAGGGTGTGTCTTGTCAAGTTCACCATCCAGAGTAAGTAAACAAATTCAATGCATGAACCATGCATACACAATCTCACTGTATTTCAGTCCCTCCAGGATTTTGTCAGCTGTTTTTGTGATTGTTGTGGCCCAAAAAGCCTGGATTTGTGGGAGCTTTTCCAAAAAGTTATGGCACTTTTAGAGTTTTTTTGCACTCAAAGTTGTGTGAGGAAGTACAGATTTTAAAGCAGCTGCTTTTCCCATAGTTTAGTGATGCTGTTCTATGTAACACCACAAGAAAAGTACAGGATTGCCAAAAATTTCTTGTTAAACAGTGATTTATTTAGAATTAAATGCTCAGTAAAATTGTAAAAAAAAAAAAAAAAAAAAAGACCAATATTGTGTTCTTGCTGAGAACTTTAAAGAAATAAAAGAATTTGTCATTACAACAACTAAATTGCATTGAATGCATGTTAGTGTGGAGAAAGTGATGGCAGCACCTCCATGAATCTTGAAGGTCTTCTTCTGTGCTGAAATCCACATGAAGCAGGGATGCTCCTCCACTGACGACCTCTGACCTTCAGAAGGTCTCATTGAGAATGAAGCTTCCAGTCTTCACACATCTGAAGGCAGATAAAAAGAATAGATTTCACTGTAAAATTAACATTCATATTTTTAGATCGCCACACCACAGTAGGGTTTAATAATTTAGGTTTTTTTTAATATTTTAACTACAAATTAACTTTCAATGTTGGAAAAGGGTTTCAGTTCATTTCCTGAGAAGGTTTGTTCATTTCAATTTAGTTCTACTGAGTAAAAATAGCTTGTTGTACTGCAGCCTTTATTAATTTTATTGTGATTTATTCTCTTCACATCGCTTAAGTGGCAGAAGTCCATAATCTCATAAAATATACCTTAATTCTGCATTTATTCACAGCGCTTAACCAACAGTTCTCTGTGTCCATAGTTTGTAAAAGAAACCACCATCATGCCAGATAAATTATTAATTGACGACATAAACGTTAAAACAAACAAATATTATTCTTACAGTCTCAGCAGCTCCAAGTCTCCCTTCACGGGTTTCAGTCTCCGCATTTTCCCTTTATCAGCCGTCAACTTGATGTTCCAACACAGCGCTGCACGGAGTAAAAGTCCGTTTATCCCCGCTTTATGAAAAATATTCAGAAGCTGTTGAGGACAGTCTTTACGGTGACTTTTGCTGCTAAATTAAGAGACGCACGTTATTAACTCCGCGTCATGTAAACACAAAAGACGTGTACACGCGCCGCAGGGAACACAGAAGTTTTATTTATGAAAAATATTCAGAAGCTGTTGAGGACAATCTTTACGGTGACTTTTGTTGCTAAATTAAGAGACGCACGTTAATATCGTAATATCGCCGCTCGTTTAAACACGAAAGAGCACGCGCGGCAGGAAACTCTTGCCGGATGAGAACCGTTTTAACACCACAGAAGAAGAACTAGCATATCCGTTAGCTTGCTAGCTCCGTTAGCGCGTCAGTTGTTTATGGTTCTCGGCCATTGTTCCTGGCTGACTGACCCGGTTTCGACCCGATTATACTCAGCAGACGTTCACAAACGTAAAAATATTATATTAAAACATATTAATATTAAAAGATCGATCCGCGGATTTTGTGGATCGATATCGGCTCAGTCAAACATGTATCGATACATATCGATATATTGATCTTTTGAACCCACCCCTACGTTTAAATGGTTTACCTGTTGTCTGACAATAATCTCTCTTGTGATAGTTGCTGACAGCTGAGCTGAAAGAAAATAAGCTACTAGCTTATTTTCTTTTCTCTTTTTCTTTTTTTTTTTTTTTTTTACTTCAATGAAGTTGAATTTTACTCATTTTTAACACACAGTTACAACAGCCTTTATGGAGCAGCAAAGCTGCTATTTGAGTTTTTACACTTACATTTACGTTTTTACATTTACATTTACAACATCTATTGTGTTGCTACGAACACTTCTGATTAAGCTGTAAAGTTCAAGTTTCCAACTCATGTTTGATGGGTTATTTTATTTAGCTATGGGAACTTTTTAATAATAGGCTACATTATATTAAGGCAGAGACTGACAACACAGTGATTTTCACAGGTGTGCAGGCTTAAACAGGTGAGGTAAAACATGACCCAGAGCCCTGAACAGGAGCTGTGCCAGCAGGAAGGTGAGCTGGCGGACATGACAGAAATAATCATGATGAGTCGACTAATTGAAAAAAATAGTCGTTAGATTAGCCGACTACCAAAATAATCATTAGTTGCAGCCCTAGTTCACACTGAAAATTGCATGGGTGTTGTACAGTGCCTCCATCCATTACTCTTTTTGTGGGCTTAACTGTTAGTGCAAAATTAAATGTTGTATTTTTAAATCTGTTCATAGGAATGATGTTAGAGTAAAATTGTCTAATACAAATGATAATATGAAATAAGTACCAGAACAAAAGCAAAATATTATTTTTATGATTTATTGTTGAATTTGTAAACTTGTTAGTTTTGTTTTGCAGTTGTAAAAAAGTGCCTCCTCCTAGACTGCTTGGCCTGCTGCATTATTTGTAATTTTTTGCACTACTTCTATGCCGTTCAATTTTAATTAGGGCTGTTATATTTGTGTATTTATAATATTTTATAATATATGTGTATTTATAATATTTATAATATTTATGTTAAATGTGAGTCAGGCTGTTATATTTGTGTATTTATAATATTTATAATATTTATAATTGTGTATTTATAATTTTTCTGCATTGATGTATGTGGTTATTGTGTATATTTTTTATCTTGATTCTTTTTTCTAAAGCCCATCCAGGGACAAGAGTTGCAAATTAGCTAATAGCTATACACTCTATGTGCAACACATCAGATTGATTGTCTTTGATTAATTGTCTATGTTTATTGCACTGTCCCTGTCAAATAAACTAATCTACTACTACTAATTGCACCCAAGGCTTAAAATGAAGCCTCTTCCACCCCCATGGTAACTAATGCCCTGGGCTGCTGTGGTCACTAGAGACCTCCAGCAGTGAAAATGAGTTGATACTTCTTCACTGCCCATGTCGCTGGCTTAGATT
The DNA here is from genome assembly GCA_020510985.1 of Pholidichthys leucotaenia. Taxonomy (NCBI): domain Eukaryota; kingdom Metazoa; phylum Chordata; class Actinopteri; order Cichliformes; family Pholidichthyidae; genus Pholidichthys; species Pholidichthys leucotaenia. Next base: position 378,406,097 of record CM035837.1, read on the forward strand.
TACAAGTGTTAATAGACTGCTTTCTGCTACCTACCCCACCTTGTGCTCCATGTTTTATTGCCAGCAGGCAGCTGAGAATAAATGGGGACACAGGTATGAATGTGGTTTGTGTGACAAGCTAGCTTTGCTGTCTCCTGACCTCCTGAGGTTTATCTGACTCCCATCCAGCCAGACAGGAACATGAGTCCATAACCAGCCCTGGAACATGACATCATGTATCACCCCATCTCTCACCCCACCAGTGTTATTTACTGCACACAGAAATGCACACAAGCATTAGTTTTTTTCTCACTTAGAAACATGTAACTTGGTGCTTGTAGGTAATAACCTTTATTCTCACATTTTCTCTGATCACTCAAACATCAATGCACAACCTACCCTCCCTCTCTGACCGTCACCATCTCTCTGTCTCTCTTTTTTTTTTTTTTTTGCACGCCATGAAACGTCCTGTCGGTCTCATCCGGCCTGATTGTCCTGTTTGGAGATGTGCCAGTTCAGGGTGGGGGATAAGTGAGGGTCAGAGATAGACAGGAAGTAAGGCGGTCTTTGCTGTGAGCGGATGGGGAGGGTTCAGTGGAGCAGGGGCTGGTGGAGGAGGAGCCTGAAGCAGAGAGGGAGGAGGGAGTCCTACTTGGATCGAGAGTGTCAGGAGCATGTGGGAACACTGCCAGACCAAACTACAGAGTAGGTCTGAATTTAAAGTATGCTGCTTTTCTTTTTCATTCTCTTTTGCCTCCTTCTCTAGAGACTGAATGGCTTTGAATTTTTTTCCAGGGGTGATGGGAGGGTGAATGTTTGCCCAGTGGTCAAATTTGGAGGGTTTTGTGTGTGTCTGTGTGCATGTGCATGCATGTGACTGGAATGTGAGGCTTTTCAGCTGTAACACAAGGCAACCTCCTTGAACTTCTGTTAACCTCTGACTGACAGACTGCCACAGCATCTGTGGGTACTGTATGAAGACCGTGTGAAAATCGGTTGTAAATTAGCTTAGTCTAGGGTGAAACGGAAGAAATGAGGGAGAAAAGCTGCAGTGTAGTGACCTTTTTTTTTCTTGTTTACACAAATATAGATTATAATATAAAATGAAAATATATAGAATAAAATTTACTAATTAAAGGTTTAGCTTGACTAGCTAAACCTTGAAGTGTACTTTTGTTCTTTTCTTATAGTTTATGGTTTTCTTCAAAGGTTTAGCTGTGCAAGAATTATGCCTGTTGTTTTGTCCAGAGAGATGATTGATGGCCAGGGGCTGTTCTAGGATCAAAGCTTTAGGGGTTCTGAGCACCCAGTGAGCTCCACCACACACACACACATTATTTTGTTAGTTATCATCTTTCATTAGTGCTACAACAATTTGTCAACTAGTCGATTGCCAGAACATTAATCGACAACTTATTTTTTTTCCACAATATCTTTATTGAACTTTTTTTTTTTTTTAACAAACATGATACAAACAATCAAACACTAACACTAAAGTACTACAAAAAAAAAAAAAATGCACTAAAAACACCAACAACCACCAACAAAATCAAGTCTTCAACAATGCTCCTCTGTTTAGTCTAGACAATCCAATACATAAGTATACATATTATGTTCACCAGTTTGGAATTTACAAGGTCCACACACATCATTCACCTTCTTCTTCAAGAGTTATGTTTAAATTTTTTACATAATCAATAAAAGGTCTCCATATATTCTCAAACACAATTTCCTTTGATTTTAGTATATATGTTATTCTTTCTAATGGAAGGTTTGTTAACATCTGTCTTAACCACTGAGTCACATCTGGTCTATGAGTCTTTTTCCATAATAGTGCAATACATTTTTTGGCATTAAGCAAACTGAGGTCTATGAATGTTCTTTCACTTTTATTAAAATTATGCTTTTCTGGGTACAGACCCAACAAAAACAGTTTAGGATTCAATATGATTTGTTTTGAGATTATTTTTTCAATTGTTACCCTCACCTCTTCCCAAAACATTCTTATTAATCTACATTCCCATAAACAATGAAATAGGGTTCCTTTACTTTCCATGCATTTTGTGCATGTATCTGGTATATTTTTGTTATATCTATTTAACTCCTCCGGTGTAACATACATCCGCATTAACCATTTGAAATGTATCAATTTAAGGCGTGCATTTATTGATTTGGTTTGAGCTTCTGTACAAGCCAATTCCCATTGTTCCTCTGAAATTTCAATTTGCAGATCTTCTTTCCAGTAGTTTAATCTTTTCAGTGAATTTTCACTTGAAGATAGTGTCAATGAGTTATAAAACTCTGAAATAATACCCTTTCTTTTACTATCTTTCATCATCATTTTTTCCAAGGATGAATAAATAGGTCGAGTGAGAGCTTTATTTTGATTTGATCGAATAAAGTTTCTAAGTTGAAGATATTTAAAAAAATGTGTTCTATTGAGATTAAATTTGATCCTCAGCTCTTCAAAAGACATTATGTTGTCTGCACATGGCAAATATAAATCCTGAATCTTTTGTATCCCTTTTAAATTCCATACTTTAAATACAGCGTCCGCTCTCCCTGGTTTAAAATATTGATTACCCCATATTGGACTAAATTGTGACAATAACTGTGGTTCTTTTAAATAGTTTTTAGCTTCACACCATATTTTGATCATATGCTTTACAAATGGATTTTTAACTTGTTTTTGTAATTTTTTTGCCGAATCTGAGTATATGAATATGGGAAGAGGTAAAGGTAAATTGTATGATTCCATTTCAGTCCAGTGAGGGAGATCATTTGATGAAAAATAATATGTCATAGACCTCAGTTGTGCCGACCAATAATACAACATAAAATTTGGACATTTCAGACCTCCACGATCAAATGGTAAATATAATAAAGACAAACGTAATCTAGCCCTCCTGTTGTTCCATATAAATTCCACTAACTTTTTTTTTATTCTTGAGAATAGATCTAAAGGTGGTGATAAGGGAATGTATTGAAATAAATAAAGTATTTTAGGTAAAATATTACTTTTAAGTATATTGATTCTCCCGATCATCGACATTGGTAGTGACATCCATCTCTGAGTTAACTCACTGATATCTGACATTAAGGCTTCATAGTTGACACTGGCGACTGATTCTAGCTTAGGCATAATTTGGATTCCTAAATATTTAAACTGATTTACAACATTGAATTGATTTACCTCAGGGGCTGGGTAATTTCTCTGGGTCTCATTTAGCATTAATATTGAAGATTTAGTTTTATTTATTTTATATCCTGATATTTCCCCAAAATTCTTTATTAAATTCAACAAGGTTGGAATTGATTTTTTTAGATTCGACATAAACAAAATTATATCATCGGCGTACAGGGAGATTTTATGTTCTGTTGGTCCAACTTTAATTCCATATATTTGTGAATGTAAACGTATCGCTAAAGGTTCAATTGCCATAGTAAACAGTAAAGGTGAAAGTGGACAGCCTTGTCGACATCCTCTATTGATTTTTATTGGTTTTGAAATATTATTTGTTAGGATTTCTGCTGTAGCATTATTGTATATTATTTGAACCCATTTTATGAAATTATTTCCAAGTCCAAACCTTTGTAGGACTTCAAAAAGAAAGGGCCATTCAACTCTATCAAAGGCCTTTTCAGCGTCCAATGATAGGAGAGCTGTATCCGGTGCTTCTTTATTAAAATAAATAATATTAAATAGTCTTCTTACATTATGGAAGCTTTGTCTACCCTTTATAAAGCCATTCTGATCTCGATTAATAATATTTGGTAAAATTTCTTGTATTCGTCTTGCTAAAATTTTACAGATTATCTTAAGGTCGGCGTTTAATAGGCTTATTGGTCTCATATTTTCACATTTATTAGAGGGCTTACCTGGTTTTGGCAGCAGTATAATTAAGGCATTATTTATGTATGATGGTAAATTATTATTTTGAAATGCTTCTAAAACCATTTCCAAAAAAGGTTTTATTAATTTATTCTTAAATTTTTTATAAAGGTCAACTGGAAGACCATCTGGTCCTGCACTTTTTCCTGATTTCATATTATCAATGGCTAGCCCAACTTCTTCTTGACTAATTTTAGACTCCAATATCTCCCTGTTTTCATTTGGAATACACGGTATAGATAGTTCGTTCAAAAACCCATTTAGTTTTGTTAAATCAGGTTCATTTTTGGTATCATATAATTTTTCATAGTAATCTCTAAAGGCTCTATTAATTTCTAAAGGATCTATAACTACCTGTCCATTACTTATAATACTGGTAATTGGTGTTTTAATTTCCAATTGTTTAATCTGCCATGCTAATAATTTTCCTGATTTTTCACCTTGTTCATAAAAAGATTGTTTCAATCTTAGAAGACTCGAGGCAGCTCTATTCGCTGATTTTTTGTCGTATTCAGCTCTCAAAATCAGTAATTCATTCTCCAACCGTGGGTCACTTCCTGCATACACTTTTTCCTGAAGATTTTTTATTTTATGTTCCAATTTAGCTCTCTCCTCTCGAGTCTTCTTAGATTTTGATCCTGTATAACTAATAATATGTCCCCTAATAAAAGCTTTGAAAGCCTCCCACTTTACACATGCTGATGTTTGTGTAGTATTGATGTCAAAGAACTCGTCTATCTGTTTTTCTATATACTTGACAAATTCCTCATCCTGAAGCCATTTATGCTGAAATTGCCATCTACCTGATTCCTTTGTCAATTTTTTATCTACATATATTAGACAACAGGGTGCATGATCAGAGATCACGATGTTATCATAAAAGCAGTTTTGAATCTTGGACCTTAATTCTGTGGAAATCAAAAAATAATCAATACGTGAGAATGTCTTGTAGGTACTGGAATAACAAGAATAGGCTTTAACTTGTGGTTTCATTTCTCTCCATATATCTAACAATCTCAATTCTTTCATAAAATGATTAATAGTCATCCTACATCCAATGTGCGTACAATCCAGTCCTGTTGATCTATCCACACCTGGATTCAATGTACAATTAAAATCCCCTGCTATTATATGTTGCCCTGTAAGTGATGATAAGATGAGAAATAAATTAGCAAAGAACTTCTGATCGTCTATATTGGGACCATATAAGTTCACAAGATTTATATTTTCTAATAGCAAAGAACCTTGAATGATTACATATCTTCCAAATTTGTCTCCAATTACATTTTTCACTTGAAAAGGAACTGATTTATGTATGAGAGTCATAACTCCCCTGGCTCGGGATGAAAATGAAGAGGTGAATACACTTCCCTGCCATCTACTCCTAATTCTTTTAACATCCTCCTCTATCAGATGAGTTTCTTGTAAAAACACAATTCTTGAACCCATGTCCTTTATTTTATTCATAACTTGTTTAAGTTTTTTTAAATTTTGTAGACCTCTGCAATTCCATGAAGTTAAATTAAGATTAACACTTTGGTCCATGATCAATAGAGAGTTTGGGATTACCTTGCAGTGTAAACATGCTCATACAGAGAAGCAAAAACATGAGTGGTTGAACATTCATCCTACAAACTACACACAAACAAATTTCCCCTTCCCACACTTGTGGCAAACCCCCCAAAATCAAAAGAAAAATTCTGTCTCCCGATATAGCCATCGACCGTTCCACACCCACGGGGAACAGCCTAAGCCACTCCTTCTTCATCCTCCCAATCACCCCAACTCTACTGCTTTTAATGACGTAACATTAACTCTCCTCTGTAGTTTTCCAACTTAACTCCAAAATTTTTAACAACTTTGTACATCATAGTTTTTTTTTTTTGTTTTTGTTTTTTTTTTTTAATATATAATACAATCTATATTTTGTAAACTTACTATTTACTTCAAGTCAGTCAGATGCCTGTGCAAATGCTTAATTATTCTACCTTATATTTTGTTCATGCTTAGCTCCCACCAGTCTCTTCTTCTTTGATCTTCTTGATGAACTCCTGCGCCTCCTCTGGGGTCTTGAAGATGTGGGTTCTGCCCTCATACGTGGTCAGCAGTCTCGCAGGATAGATTACACCATGACGAATCCCAAGGTTGCGCAGCTCCTTACGTACGGGATCAAACTGCTTCCTCAATTGCTGGATTCCTGTGGCCAAATCTGGGTAGAACCGCACCTGCTGGTCCTGGTGTTTAATCTCTCCTTTAGCACGTGCAGCGTTGAAGATCTTCATCCTGTCTCTGTTGCTAAGAAACTTCATAATTAAGGTCCTCGGCGGTCCCTTATCTCTCCGTGGGCCAATACGATGTGCTTTTTCCAGAATCACTGCTGATTGCAACTCCTCGCTGCCCAGCACCTCCGGAATCCACTTTTCCAGAAAGGAACATACGTCCCGACCTTCTGATTCCTCTGGAAGACCCACCAGCCTCAAATTATTCTGTCTCGACCGAGATTCCAAATCCAAAATATTATCTTCCAGAGATTTTTTTTTTTTTTCCAAAGTGCGCACCTTTAATTGAAGACGGGTGACGTCATCTTCAGCACTAGCGAGACGGAGCTCCATCTGCGCCGTTCGTTCTACACAGTCACCCAATTCCTTTCTTATTCCTTCCAATGCTGTCATAATCCCATCAAATCTAGAGGAAAAGTCCGCTCTCATTGAACTCATGGCAGCCATCAGCGCATCTGCGCCATTCCCCGCAGAAATCGCACCGCCGCCAGCCTCCTCCGCCATATATGGAGTTTTGTTTGCTGCGTCACAGACCTGAAAGTCCGTTAATTTGTACTGTTTCGGCGGCTCGCTTTTTCCTTTTCCTGGTTTTCCAGCCTTAGGCTTCGCCGACATATCCTCGCTCAAATGCTGGGATACGTTCTGTCCCAAATGAGAGAGTTATTTGCCGATTTTTTTCTCCAGGAGCAGAGCAGAGCGAGACACGTCCGTCCTACGTGGCAGCCATAACCGGCAATCGACAACTTATTTGATTATTTATTTATTTTTTTATTTATTTTTTTTTTGTTACTTATTTGTACCCGTAGGTAGATTTGGTTTGCAGTCTGGTGATAAGCCACCGGCTGCTGGTCGCTGCGTGCGCGAGTGCCCTAAACCTACATATTTTTGGTATGCGGGAGGAAACCGGAGAAAACCCGGAGTAAACCCACGCAACACGGGGAGAACATGCAAACTCCACACAGCTCACTGTTGGTCGGGGGCTGGGATCGAACCCACGATCTCATGATCCCCGCGATCCCCCGGCCGAGGGTAAAACTGTGCTGCCACAGTGCTAAACCACTGCGCCACCGTGCAGCCCGTAATTGACCCTTTACCAGGAAAATTTCTTAAAAATAAAAAAAATAAAAAAATAATATATTTATTTTGGGTTCTAAAACATGAAAAATTACCTCTTTTCTTGTTTGAGCGTTATGAGTTAAATATATTACGGTTTTGTAATGTCTGACAATTATGTTGCTCAAGTTTCAAATTCATGTTTGATGGGTCATTATTTTATTTAGCTATAGGGACCTTTTATAAAATGTTAGACTGAGAACAAGGTGTGCAGACTTAAACAGGTGAGGTAAAAACATGCCCTAGAGTCCTGGACAGGAGCTGTGCCAACAGGAAGCAGAGATGTTGAACATGGCAAAAATAATCGTGATTAGTTGACTAATTGGGAAAAATAGTTGTTATATTAGTTGATTACCAAAATAGTCGTTGGTTGCAGCCCTCTTTCATACATCTTCTCCCTGGCTTCTAGCTTTAATATTTTGCTTATACCAAAATGACAACAGCTTCTTCCTCTCTGATTCAAACAGCACACAGTGGTTGACTGACAATGCAACCAACGTCTGCTATTAGCTGTCTTAGCTAACTCCTTCCTAACAATATAAAAAATAATCAGGGCTTGACATTAACTTTTTTTTTTTGCTCACCCAGTGTTTCCTCTGGCTTCAAAACCTTGGTGCAGTGGCAACATATTTTTCGGGGGGGGGGGGGGGTGCACATGGCACTGTTGTAACCAGAATATGTTAATTTTATACTATTTGTTTCTTTATTTAAATTTTGCACAGTAACTTTGCATATGGAACTTACCATTTGAAGTATTGTACAACCAAGGCTTGAATGTTGGAATATTGGGCCATTTGGGGTCCCACCCAGACGTCCTGTGTTTGGACTTTTTACTGGTGTCATCCTTCTCTCCTTCCTCTGCTCTCACCTCTCCTGGACTCTCTGCCTGAACACTTTCCTCTCCTTGGCTCCTCTCTTCTGTCTCATCTTTCCCTCTCTAAGCCTTGTCTAATTCAGTCTGTGGTGGTATACAAACAGGTTAGAAAATATCAAGTGCCATGTAAATTAAAGGAGACAACCAAAAATTTCTAGTCAAGGTTACAAAGAGCACCCACTTAAAACTTGAGTAATGACTTCGGTCTTGAAGGTTTGAGGGCTTTCTCCAAAATTTATAACAATTTTCTTATAGTTTTCTACTTTTCTCTGTAAATTTATCTAAATTTGAAAGCATTTTCCTCAAATTTGTAATTTCCTCTTGCAAAATTGACGTTTCTTGTACATTTGAGACTTTATTATAAATTTATGGATTATTTTATGGCAAATTTTTAATTTTTAATTTTGTTTACTTTATTGATCCCCAGAGGGGAAATTGAGGGCATCCACCTGGATGGATGAAGCAGCCATGATACGGCGCTATCCCTTAACCATTCACACACACATTCACACCTAGGGCCACTTTAGAGTCTCCAATTAACCTAACCTGCATGTTTTTGGCCTGTGGGAGGAAACCGGAGAAATCCCGGAGTAAACCCACGCAGATACGGGGAGAACATGCAAACTCCACACAGATCACTGTTGGTCAGGGGCTGGGATCGAACCAGGGATCCCATGGCCAAGGGTGAGTTGCTGTGCTGGCGCAGTGCTAACCACTGCTCCACCGCACCGCGGTGTAGCACCGTTATTTTACACACTCCAGTGTGGAGTGTGTAAAATAAGAGACATATTCACGATAGACGGTTTATTACACACTTCACATCTTTCAAGCACAGAACAGAATGACACATTTCAGCAGGCACTCTTCTTTTACCCAAATCACTCCTCACAAGTTTCATGGCATTTCTCCACACACAGCATGACATTTGCACTACACTGCATTCAACCCCCTACGTCCTTGACTCCTTCCTGCTATCTCGCCAGGAACCTCCTGAGCATTGTTCTCCCATGCTTATCCACTGTCTCCTTAGGGATGTGATTTTTTTTCCACTAATTCGCGGAATTCCGCCTTTTTTTTTTTTATCTTCCAGGAAGATGAAGTACGTTAAGTACGTTAGCGGCTTGTGGTTTACGAATGCAGTGAAGCTGCGCCCTTTCAGCCAGAACTGGAAGTGGCGTATGGCCAGGTGGAGAGCCATGAACTGTCTGTCCAGCACGCTGTATTTACGCTCACTGTCGTGCAAAGACCTGCTGAAAAAGGTGAGCTGCTGCCAAGAACCGGCAACGCATTGCTCCACGACGGACGCTATGCCCATGTCCGAGGCGTCGGTAGTGAGCGCTATCCGAGCCGCCGGGTCTGGGTGCGCCAGTAGTGCAGCGTTTGCCAGAGCTGTTTTAACCTCAGAGAACGCCTGCTCCCGCTCAGGAGTCCAGTCGACTCTGTCCGCCAGTTTCCGTTTCTTGAGTGCGGCGTTCAACGGCTGTATGAGCTGGGCTGCGCGGGGGAGGAAACGGTTATAAAAGTTAACCATCCCCCAAACACTCGCAGCGCCCTGACATTGATGTTGAGGAGAAAAAATAGCAAAACAATTTAGTTAGTTTACTTTTATGATTCCAAACAGTTTGAAATTGACAGTGCACAGTGGATATTGACTCATAACTTTTGAATATTTCTAAGACTTGGCTACATCAGTGATTGTGCAAAATGAACTGCTCAAGTCTCAATGGAGATTGAAACTGGTGATCTGAAATGAATGCTGAAATTATAAAAAGTAATGGTATGTTGGAATTTTATTTCTATTATGGAACAGATAAAATTAACTGATTTTGATTTGATCAAGTGTTAAAGCATGTGATGGATAATGCTTGTTGGAATATTTTAGGAATGCTATCTTCTTGGAACATAAGTCAATATTATACAGTAATAAGTGGCATTCAGCTGTTTGTTTTATGTCATTTAAGCACAGTTCTGGTACTTAAAAATCATAAAAACCCAGGAGCTTCGGGGGGCTTTGCCCCCCCCCCCCCCACCGGGGCTCTGCCCTGGACCCCGCTGGGGGACTGTGTCCCCCAGACCCCCTGCTGAATTTTCAGATAATTTCCCCAACCCCAAATCACATCCCTATCTCCTGTCTGAGATGCTAAATAATCTGACTCCCCCAAGGTGCTACACAATTTTTGTCTGTTTTGTAAAATAAAATTACTGTTTGTTTGTTTTTTTGTTTTTTTTTAAATAAATTTGAAACAGACTGTGGAATTTTTTTTTTTTTTATTTTACTTTTTCCTTATAACAGTTTTCATTTTTGACCATAATTTTGCAGAGCCAGAACAGAACAACAATTTAACTCTGATATCAAACAAAAAAATTAATAAAATTGTATTTAATGAAACAAATTAACTTAAATAACCAAAGATGCAGTTTTTTCTGTTATAATATTTCTATATATTTATAGCTTTTTTTTTTTTTTTTTTTTTTTTTTTTTAGAAATCTCCTGACCACCCAGACAGCAGGAAAAACTTCCCTTATTTTGAAATCCAACTGTTTGCACATTTAGTTTGTCTGAAGGCTGCTGACGGATTAAAGTCATTGACTTAGTGAATTTCGGTCATCTTAACTTGCCATGTGCATAATAATGAACATAAATTAGTTAGTTAATATTAACTAAGGTAAAGAAAACAGCTCCTTTTTATTCTTGTCTGAAATAAGAAAAACAAAAAACTAACCACACGTATTAAATAAGCCAAGGGTTCCCAAACTTTTCAGCCCACGACCCCCGAAATAATGGTGATAGAGACTGACGACCCCCACTATCCCCAGAGGTGATTGATACGTAAGAAAACGTGCACACTGTGTGATACATCTGTAGATTAATCTAACTGCAAAGCATATTTCCCTTTCTTCAGTCTGTCAATCAGCTGACACCTTATGTTCTGAGCTATGTCCATGATGCGCCGGGGTATGGTCCCGTCAGACCTCGGGACTGCTTCCAGCTCCCACGCCTGTTTATCTCAATGCATTGTCCGACTCAAAGCGATAGCAGCGGGTTTTATTAGGGTTTCTTTGATTGTGTGTGGCGTTTTTGCCTGCGCAATTAAATATGCCACCTTTGAGCTTTGGTAGTGGTTGTTGTTTGATTAGTTATGACATTCTTTTGGTCTTGCAATTCTGTCTCCTTTTGGCGGAAAAAATCCGCTTTTTTAGCGGCAAGAGATGGGTGCTTAGTTTTCAAGTGTTTGAGCATTTTTATGGGCTTTAAACTCTCATGTGCAAGCACCTCGGTACACACTACATACACATTGGAGATATTGTACTTCACTGATAACGATGCATGAATCCATACTGAATATATTCCTCCCGATATTTGCGACACTTGGCAGCTGCTCCAGCTGCTTATGGAACCATGTACGGTGCTGTCCTCCTCCCCTCACGCCAGAAGTCGATGGCCTTTCTAATGGCATTTCACCGCCCTTTGCTGCCGTCTCCGCTGGCCTCTCTGCATTGTCTTTGGTCGGTATTAACCACCATTTCATTTTTAAAATAATATCCTAGGCTTAAAGCATAGTGTGTTTATTTGAGCTGTTCAGACAAAATCTACTGGTGCACACTGACCTGTGTGACCTGTGACATTTACTGTGGTGCAGTTAAAGTGACATGTCACCTGTGTAATCACCTCAGGAGGATTCTGAAAATCATGTTGTGAACCTACCCCCCCCCCCCCCAAAAAAAAAAAAACAAAACAAAACAAAAAAAACGTCTCGGGACCCTCACTTTGGGAATCTCTGAGCTAAGCAACTCTTCCATTATTGCTTCCGGTACCAGCGGGTTAAAACCATGATAAATGCCTTCACTGCTCACATACCTCTTATGATTTTTTTTTTTTTCTCCCCACATTTAAAGCACTTTTATAAGCTTGTGCTTCTCTCGGACAGCGATGCTCGTAGTAAGACACTCTACCTGCTGACTGGAACACGTGGACGGGGTGCTTCTGAAATCCGCGTGGGTAACGATCACGCGCATTGTTCGTGTGGCATGCTTGCGGACCGTCATTCCTTCATATTTTTTTCTTAAATTTATATTTCCTGTTGGAGTGGCAGAAATTTTTCAGGTGTGGCGGGCCGCCACCCAGAAATGTTACCTGAGGAAATCCTGCTCACCAGCTACTGTGGCTAGTGATTTTCCAAAGTTACTAGCCACTCAGCCTTTCCATTAACCACAATTTTGTGGTTGGAAAATTGTTTAATATGATTAAATTTGACTATTGCATGCTAAAATTTTCTTAAACTAAATTTACAATTGCTCCCACAGTTGATTTCTTCACACCAAGCTGCTTACCTATTGTAGATTCAGTCTTCCCAGCCTGGTACAGGTCTACAATTTTGTTTCTGGTGTCCTTTGACAGCTCTTTGGTCTTGGCCATAGTGGAGTTTGGAGTCTGACTGTTTGAGGTTGTGGACAGGTGTCTTTTATACTGATAACGAGTTCAAACAGGTGCCATTAATACAGGTAACGAGTGGAGGATAGAGGAGCCTCTTAAAGAAGAAGTTAGAGGTCTGTGAGAGCCAGAAATCTTGCTTGTTTGTAGGTGACCAAATACTTATTTTCCACCATAATTTGCAAATAAATTCTTTAAAGACAGTGATTTTCTGGATTTTTTTTTTTTTTTTCTCATTTTGTCTCACATAGTTGAGGTATACCTATGATGAAAATTGGAGACCTCTCTCATTTTTTAAGTGGGAGAACTTGCACAATTGGTGGCTGACTAAATACTTTTTTGCCCCACTGTAAGTCATCAAAAGTCAGACAAATAAGTGATCTGACAAAAAAAATAAACAAGGGTTCCGAAACAGTTGCTAATATTGGATGTCCCATTCATTTTCAATAATTTTCTGTAATTAATATTCACACAAATAATTCTAAGTGCTGTTCAGCCCTTTTATATTTGTCAAAGTCTAACGTGTGAGTGCCTACACATAGGCTACACCTCGTTGTATTCCACGCTCAAACACCACCTACATTTGGACCTATAAAGCCTAATTGGGATACCTGTTTTCTGACGAGAATACTTGCTTTCTACGGGCATGCACTAGTTTAGGAAAATCAGAGACAAATATCATTTGCATTCAAGTTCTTAGCAAGAGTATCCTATGATGTTGGTCATTTTTATCACAAATTTACTGAGCACTTCATTCTCATTTGTGCTAAATTCTGTATTTGCTGTTGCACAGAAATGTTTTTTTTCTGTATAGCTGACATTTCTGCTTAATATACAAATAAATCACTGTTTAATAGGAAATTTTTGACATTCCTGTGCATTTCTTGTCATGTTATAGAATATTGTAGTAAACTATGGAAAAAATGCATCTGCTTTAAAATTTGTACTTCCTCCCACAACTTTTAGGGCAAAAAAATCTCTAAAAGCATTGCAACTTTTTACAAAAGTTCCCACAAATTCAGGCTTTTTGGGCTGCAGCAATCATAAACCCAGCGCTTGAAATCTTTGAGGGACTGAATAGTTCAGTAGTTCTGAAGTGGGGTTTTGCTAAACACTTCTGAGTACTCAATGAATTACCGTCATGGTCTGCCTGCTCTACATTTAAAGTTTGAGTCGGGGCTGCAGTAGAGCCTAATAGATCCATTTTTAGAGCCAATTTTCACCATCTAAACATATTTAGATTTGGGATGGCTGTGCTGCAGGTGTAGTGTAGCAGACTATTAATCGGCAGGTCAGTGGTTCGATTCCTGCTCTGTCTGCAGTTTGCATGTCGAAGTATCCTTGAGCAGGACACTGAACCCCCAGTTGCTCCTGGTGGGTCAGGCCAATGCCGGTGCTTGGCAGCTCCCTCGTCATCAGTGTGTGAATGGATGGATAGCAGGATCTACAAAGTGCTTTGGTCATCTAGAGATGAGTAAAAAAAGCGCTCTATAAGTGAATGCCATTTACCATTTCACAGTGATTTGAGAGGGTGCCGTCTTAAACTTATTCATAGTGCTTCATGTTTACGTCAGAGAGTGCTTTTCTTTAGCACTATATTTTCAACAGAAAAAATTGCTACTTTGCAGCATTGCACAGTGGCTATGCATTGTATCTTTTTGGTGGCACCAGACACAACTGTGATGCGTGAAGTAGTATGAATAAATTTGAGATGGCTCTCTGTCAGTTTCCTGTAAAGTTTTGGAATCTTCAGGATTTTTAGATGGGTAAAAATTAGTTCTATAAATGGTCCATCAGGCTCTGCTGTAGCCCTGACTCTGGTCAGCTTCCCTCCCCAGTTATTCAGTGACTACTCAGAAATTTATCACAGAACCCCACTTCAGAGACACTTGTATTTCCTTTAATGTTCCACCAGTGGTTTCTCAAAGAATGTTAGTGGATGAAACTTGAGTAATACTGTCACTTCCAACTGAAAGAGAATGATTACACCTGTGATGTTTTTCAGTTTTTATGCATTTTTATTAGAATTTAATTATTTGACGTTAAAGGATAATTTGTTCACTCAAACTGCAAAGCCTTTTTTTCTGGAGCAAATTCTGATTTAGATAGTATCAATGAAGTTAATAAAAATTTAGATCTGAGAAATATGTCCTTGGTCATGGTTACATAGCAAGACCAACTCTGAGTCATCAAAATTACAGTCAGCTACTGTGTAGCAGAGTAATAGTGTCTCCTCATGTGTATACTAGGGCTGTGCGATATGACCAAAATTTCATATCACGATATAAGTAGTCTTATTTGACGATAACGATATATATCACGATATACATTTTCTGTAAATTCTGTTGTTTATATATGATAACCAATAAAAAGGACCATCTCTTTTCCTGCATTTTATATTACATACTGAAAAAAATCAATTGTACAATTCATCTGTCATTAATTTTATGCACTTTTTTTCCTCTTAATTTTGCAGTGTTGTTATAAAATTGTTTTTAATGGGCATTTGAGATGACTTCAACTTTATTCTTTATCACTACTGGACTAATTAAAAATGATTACAAATCAAGTTACATTAAGAGCCAGTTTGTTCTTCTGACACATTTTATTTTTTTAGTGTGTATGCAGCCGTTGTCATGCACTTCTGCAGCTTTAGTAATGTTTTACAGACAAAATTAAGAAACTCGGCAGTGATTTAAAACAGAACGATCGTCTGATACTCTACAATGTTTCCTGTTGGCAACAAGTTAGCATCGTCATTTAGCATTTGCCGTCTTATACTGTAATTAGAGATGGTGTTAACCTGACTTGCCTCCTATTAAAACGAGGTTAGAGGACTATCCTCTCTGACACAGCACGGTAGGAAAAAGTTCAACATCTCTGGCTGGCACAGAAGTAGCACAAACACTAGCTTGCAGTTAGCTGCTGTGGTGCACCTGATGCACTGTGGGGGAGAGGCAGGGTGGTGACAAATAGAAACGGGTATGTCTCTTAAATCTCAATATAAACGATTCACTTTTATATGAAACAGTAGACGTTTTTTATCGCATCACTGATATATATCGTCATATCGCACGGCCCTAGTGTATACAAGATTTAAAAAAAAAAAAAAAAAAAAGTAACTATTTTGCTGTATTTTTATCTAAGGCACTTGTGCCAGTATCAAGACCTGGGGGCCAGACACAGTCCTCTAATAGATTTATCAGAGTCATTAATAGAGTTGTAACTTAATTTCCTCAAAAAGGCGTGAACCCCCCTCCCCCCCCCATGTATGTCTTTGTGGTCCTCCCTTGTTTATTTTGGTTTTTCTCCTCCCCTAGTAACTTGCTTTGTAAAATTTTGCATGAACTTTGTAAAATTAAGAATTTTGTTTTCTTCCTTGTAAGTCCCATAAAAGAGATTTATTTTAGTTTTACCCTCTGCTTGTCGAAGACCAAAGGGGTCAAAGACCAAAGAAGGATTAGGTTTTGGGTTTTGGGGCGATCCATCATCCGTCCGTCTGTCCAACTTTTGTGAAATCAACTCCTCCTACAGTTTTGCTTCAATTGTTTTGAAACTTGGTACCAGGGTTTGATATACACTGATGTGTATATTGCAGTTTGGTTCTGATCAGATGACTTTTGCAGCAGTTTGGGGTCAAAAGGTCCAATGTCAAAGTTGGCATTCGCTATGCCCTATTACTATGGAATGAGTAAAGCTAGGGTTACCAAACTTGCTACACAGGTTCACCTTGAGATCCTGACCTATAACTATGTGTTGTTGTATACATCTATTTTCGTTGTATATTCATAGATGATAGGCTTATCATAATTTGGTTCTGCCTCAGTAATTATATATAAAAAAAAATGAAAGCTGCTTTCCTTCAGTGGCATATTGGGATCTTCAAAGAAAATGGATATTGCACTTGCCTCAGCGTGCTCTTGTTGGTCAAAGCCACAGTGAGCACCTTTGGTACTGAGTTTGAGCAGTAGCAATGTCGGATGCAAATATCCTTCCAGATTTTACATTGACAGACTCTATTTCACATTGGCAGTTTACCTTTTATTAAAACCAGATGGTTACAAAAAGCGAACTATTGGAGTACCATGTTTGCAAACTAAACACCAGTATGACAAATAGACAGAATATCTCAAAACACATATAGTTGAGTACAGCTAAAGAACATGTCTATGTGCCCATCCAGCAGAGATGTACCAAAAAGGCATCTACCTCACTGTGTGCTGGAGGTGGAAATCAGAGTGGGGGGAAAAAGAAATCCTCACTTCATCAAGTCCTGAAGGTGGCAGGTCAACTACTCATGTATGTGTATATGTGCGTGGTTTCCTCTCTGTGTGTTCCTCTACACACAGACATCTGCCCTGCTCTCCCTTTGCACTGCTTCAATAATGAAGGAGCTGTAAAGGTCTGGCAGCAAGTCCCTTGCTGTATTCTTTTCCACCTCATCCCTCCCTCCCTCTTTCCTTTTCTCTCCCCCTGTCTGTGTCTGCCGCTCTCTCTCTCTCTCTCTCTCTCTCTTTCTCTCTCTCTCTCTCTCTCTCTCTCTCTCTCTCTCTCTCTCTCTCTCTCTCTCTCTCTCTCTCTCTCTCTCTCTCTCTCTCTCTCTCTCTCTCTCTCTCTCTTGCATCCTCAGGGACCTCCTCCAGGCTTCACTCTTCAGTTTGCGCTGATGTTCCCATTAATGAATGGCATCATCCTGCTTGCTTGTTTTGCACAGTTCAGCTCCACTTCACTGCCTGGTGTATGACCTGCTGTGCCATCACTGATTCAAAGAGCACCACATCATTACTCAGACAACCCAGGCAAGAAGGGCAGGGAAAAAAAAACCCCAAAGAGAACTTGGAGTACATTCTGTTAATGCAATGCCTTCCACAGTTTAGTCTTCTTTGCTAATTGATGTAATTCTCCACTAGGTTTAAACCGGCACTGTGCCAGAAATCAAGTTTTTTTTGGGGGTTTTTTTTCTGTTGGTTAGCATGTCTGTAACATGTTTTTTGTGACTTACAAGACATATCGAGAGCAAAATCAGTCTCAAGTCTGTTTTTCACCTGTGAATTTCCAGTTGAGCAACACCCCCCCCCCCAAAAAAAAAGAAAAAAAGGCGAGTTTGGACAGAGCGTTTCTAGCTACGTAAGCATTCCTGCTTAATCTGATTGAGTATAACATTAACCAGTCAGGCTAAGCACTGGGCATGGCTACAGGCCTGAGTCCATTGCCTCGGGGGAAAAGGGAGGAGCCAACAAGCAGCAGGAGCTTTTCCTAGTTGAAAAGATGGAAGATTATACGTGTTCAGTTTGTGGCTGTGTGAGCAAGAAATTCTCTTCTTTTAAATTACTTGTCGTACCCACAGACATGAAAATATGACAGGAATGATTAATTTTATTTGGAAAAACCTCAGTGTCCCTGCTAAAATACCAGAGAGAGGACATTAGTTTGCAGCCTGCATTTCCCCTTGCACGCCGGGGGAGACGGCCGTCAAGAAGGTTTCCTGCCCTGGGGCACGTGGTGCAATGGCTGGGGCAAGCCGGTGCACGCTGCGATTGTGGTTCCACGGCGGCAGGCGGGCAGACCAGACTGCCGGCCTGCAGCCAGCTTGCTTCGCCAGCGGATGGGGCACCGCGCCCGCTGGCTCACCTCCTTCACTCCCAAGCAGGAGAGACTTGCAGCTTGCCGGGCAACCAGAGACCAGCAGGAAGCCCTCCAGCCTCCACACGGGGCCGAGCAGCGACTCTGGGCTGCACCAAGAATGGTCCTTCTGGAGGTTCATCTACGACTTTTACTTCCTCAAGTTGGATTGCCTTCTCGGAGCCCAATGTCCTCTTCTTCCCACTATTGGTGGGTGGGAGTATGGGTGGAGCTAATTAGAATATTCATAGATCCATGCATACTTAAGTAGGTGGAAGATGTAAGAAATCTTTCCAAGCAATTCTAAGGCAATGAAAGTTTTTGTGTGTGTGTATAAAAAGCCACAGTACACTATTTTGGGCAATACACATTTGTTTTTGAGGTGGTTTTAGAGCTGCCGGAGTGTGTCTTTAAAAATTTGGGTTTTGTTGTTCTATGTGCATCTGTTGCCTATGTCTCCAGTCCTTTTAAACTCAGATCAGATTTCTTGCGACACATCATGTGAAGTCCACAAAAACCTCTGGCTGTTGCATATGCAAAACACTGGGTAGATAATTTATGCAGCACCTGCAAATTTGTTACTTTTTTGAATGCCATCTATGTCGGGCTGCACGGTAGCGCAGTGGTTTAGCACTGTGGCAGCACAGTTTTACCCTCGGCCGGGGGATCGCGGGGATCATGAGATCGTGGGTTTGATCCCAGCCCCCGACCAACAGTGAGCTGTGTGGAGTTTGCATGTTCTCCCCGTGTTGCATGGGTTTACTCCGGGATTTCTCCGGTTTCCTCCCGCATACCAAAAACATGTAGGTTTAGGGCGCTCGCGCACGCAGCGACCGGCAGCTGGTGGCTTGTCACCAGACTGCAAACCAAATCTACCTACGGGTACAAATAAGTAACAAAAAAAAAAAAAAAAAATGTTGCTTTCATTTCAGCATAATTGAGAAGTTACCTGTTCAAAATATCAATGAGGCGTTTTAATTTGATATTGCCGATGCCTTTGGTTACTGTGAACTGAACAGTATTAAGTTTGAGAAGGACCGTCCCTCCCCAGTGGCTCTGGTGAAAAGTAAAAATATGTTTGTAGCATACTAATTGTAAGAGATGTCCCTCTATGGATGGATGAGTTCTTGTTTTCACTTTGACTCATGCTCACTAGTGCATGTGCACAGTGGTAGCCCTTAAAATATCATCTTAAATCTCTCTGAGCAACTGTCCTCTGAGATGACACCTAAAGATGCAAGAAGGGCAGATGTCCTAGTTAGAATAGTGCCTGCTCTTCTTAGTCACTGGGCCTGATTGACACAGCCAAGACAAGACTGTACTCTGTATTTGGCACAACTTGACTTTTTTTGTTGTCCATCACAGCAAACACAAATACAGACTTGGACACTAGCTGTTTTGTATTTATGTGTGTGTGTGTGTGTTTGTGTGGGTGTGTATTAGGGCTGCAACAATTAGTTGACATTGTCAATAACATCGACTATGAAAATTTGTCGACGTAGATTTTCATTTTTGACAGATCGTTTAATTTTTAAATTTATATGCATGCTGCGGATATGTTTGGTTTAACTGTTCCAGCAAAGAAGAGGAGCACATCATGGCAACACGGAGAAGGCCAACGTATGGGAGGATTTTACCAAAATTAAATGAATGGAACAAGTTAAATGTAGACTGTAAAGCAGAGCTGTCATATCGGCTGCACTACAGTGCTGCATCCGTCCCTTCTCCTCTCCGTTCCCACTGTCTCCGGCCATCTGTCAGTGGACCTCCATAGTGCTCTGCGCCACTTCTAAACACTGCACCAGTAAGGTTAGCACTTCTTATTTTCAATAAGCAACCCTCAGCTTTGGAAAACTGACCACACTATTAGTGTGTGCTGTTTAGTTTACCAGCTGTCAGAATCTCTTGGACGATGATTGCTGACTGCTGAGCTGCTTCAGTTATGCTGGCTAATATGTTAACTGCACTAAATGGGTGAATTACATGAGCAGCTTA
This sequence comes from Pholidichthys leucotaenia, assembly GCA_020510985.1. Lineage (NCBI taxonomy): Eukaryota > Metazoa > Chordata > Actinopteri > Cichliformes > Pholidichthyidae > Pholidichthys > Pholidichthys leucotaenia. Next base: position 378,426,283 of record CM035837.1, read on the forward strand.
CTCTTTTTCATCTTCTCTATTATTGTTGCAGTAGTATCAGCCTTCATTCCGAATATTAGTGCATCTCGGTAAATTAGAATACCATGATTTGTAATTTAATTAAATAAAGATAACCATAATCATCACAAATAAATTATAAAAGCTGCTTAAATTTTTCACTGTATATGTAGTGAAGGCTGACATTCCTGGACTGATATTTAAAGTGTAAATTTATTTTGGACTGGAAAAAGTTATTTTAATTTTCATCTGCAGCCTAATTAAACTTTTAAACTTCTAGACCCAGCAAGGTTTCAAACAGGATGGACTAGCTTGTTATTTTCTTTTTACTTTAATGAAGTTGAATATTGCTCTAGTTTGTTTTGAACATGCAGAGTTACAACAGCCCTTTATGGAGTAGCAGAGGCTGCTATTTCAGTTTTTGCCAGTGTTAATTTCATCGACTAAAACTATCTAGTAGACTAAAATTATTTTATCAAGTAAGTGAAGCAAGAAATTAAACTAAAATTACCATTTTTACATGTTTTGATGCCTAATTTTAGTTGAGATTTAGTCTTAGTCCTAGTTTTATTTTAGTCTGTTATCAGTGGTTTTAGTCCACAAAAATTTAGTTAGTTTTAGTCAACAAAATTACACTGTTTTTTGCACTTTATTTTGGGGGTTAAAAGACCGAACTTAGTCTGTTATTTAATAGTGTTGCTTCAAACAATTTTGATTAAGCTGTCAAGTTCAAGTTTCCAGCTTATGTTTGATGGATCATTATTTTATTTTGCTATGGGAACTTTTTATAATAGGCTACATTATATTAAGGCAGAGACTGACAACAAAGTGATATTCACAGGTGTGCAGGCTTAAACAGGTGAAGTAAAACATGACCTGGAGCCCTAAACAGGAGCCATGCCAACAGGAAGCGGAGATGGACATGAGAGAAATAATCACAATTAGTCAACTAATCGCAAAAATAGTCGTTAGATTAGTCGACTACTAAACTAATCGCTAGTTGCAGCCCATACACATACACACACCTCTACCTCTAGGCCATCAGTAGTGACCTAGAGGTAGAAAATCCACTCCACAACCAAGAGGACAGGGTTCAAATCCCGGCCGGGTCATGCCAAAGACCATATAAAAAAATAGAACTTCCTGCTGTCCAGCTTGGTGCTCAGCAAAGCTGGAACGGTCATGCAGATCCACGTTCTGGAGAAGATACGTGGATGACGTTCTGGAAAAAATAAAACATGGACACACAAGAACTTACGGACCACCTGAATACTATAGACAGCACTGGGAACATCAAATTCAAACATGAAGAAGAAACAAACCGGACCAAAAACTTTCTAGACATAAAGATTCACCATAAGGATGACGACAGCGTCAAAATCACAGTATGCAGGAAACCAACACACACAGACCAATACCTCCACTGGACATTCGAACATCCCACAACACACAAACTGTCAGTTGTGAGGACATTATTTGAATGAACCACCATCATCACGGACGAAGAGGACAGACGGAAGGACGAACGGCACATACAACATGCACTTATGGACTGTCAATACCCATCATAGGCAATAAACAAAGGAAAGCATCAAATCCAAAACGAAGACCAAGAACTAAAACAAAAGGGGGGGGGGAACACACCAAAAGCAGAAAATGTCTTGGAGAGTGCTCACCGAATCGGCCCACCGAGAGATAATAAGACACCACCGAGGACGCTGATTATGAAGTTCCTCAGCTACAGGGACAAGATGACGGTCACCAACGCGGCGTGAGCTAAAGGAGAAATTAAATACCAGGATCAACAGGTGCGGTTCTACCCAGATTTGGCCACAGGAATTCAACAATTAAGGAGGCAGTTCGACCCCGCCCGTAAAGAGCTGCGCAACCTCGGGATTCGTCACGGAGTGATTCATTCGGCAAGACTGCTGGTCACATATAAAGGGAGAACCCACACCTTCAAGACCCCTCAAGAGGCGCAGGAGCTCATCAAGCAGATCCAAGAGGAAACTGGTGGGAGCTAAGCATGAACATAATAAAGATAGAATATTTAAGCATATGTACAGGCATCTGATTGATCTGAAACATATAACATGTCTACAAAATACAGATTATATCTTTTTTTTTAATATATAATGCAATGTACAAAGTTGCTATAAAACTTTGAAGTTATGTTGGAAAAACTACAGAAGAGAGTTAATGTCATTAAAAAAGTAGTAGAGTCAGGGTGATTAAGAGGAGAAAGAGAGAGTGGTTTGACTGATCCTCGCAGGTGTGGAACAGTCACTAGCTATAACGGGAGATGGAATTTTTTTTATTTTGGGGGGATTACCACGAATGTGGGGAAAGGGAATTTGTTTTTGTGTAGTTTGTAGGATGAATGTTCAACCATCCATGTTTTTGCTTCTCTGTATGAGCATGTTTATATTGCAAGGTAATCTCAAACTCCTTATTGATCATAGATCAAAGCGTTAATCTTAATTTAACTTCATGGAATTGTAGAGGTCTACAAAATCTAAAACTTAAACAAGTTATGAATAAAATAAAAGACATAGATTCAAAAATTGTGTTTTTACAAGAAACTCATCTAATAGAGGAGGATGTAAAAAGAATTAGGAGAAGATGGCAAGGTAACGTTTTCACCTCATCATTTTCATCCCGAGCCAGGGGAGTTATGACTCTCATACATAAAACGGTCCCATTTCAAGTGAAAAATGTAATTGGAGACAAATTAGGAAGATATCTAATTATCCAAGGATCTTTGTTATTAGAAAATATAAATCTGGTGAACTTATACGGTCCCAATACTGATGATCAAAACTTCTTCATTAATTTATTTCTTACTTTAGCATCACTTACAGGGCAACATATAATAGCAGGGGATTTTAATTGTACATTGAATCCCAGTATAGATAGATCAACAGGACTGGACTGTACGCACAATGGATGTAGGATGACTGTTAATCATTTTATGAAAGAATTGAGATTGCTAGATATATGGAGAGAAATGAAACCACAAGTCAAAGCCTGTTCTTGTTATTCTAATACCAATAAGACATTCTCACGTATTGACTACTTTTTGATCTCCACAGAATAAAGGTCCAAGATTCAAAACTGTTTCTATGATAACATCGTGACCTCTGATCATGCACCCTGCTGTCTAATATATGTAGATAAGAAATTGACAAAGGATTCAGGTAGGTGGCATTTTCAACATAAATGGCTTCAGGATGAGGAATTTAAGTACATAGAAAAACAGATGAGTTCTTCGATATCAATACTACACAAACATCAGCATGTATAAAGTGGGAGGCTTTCAAAGCTTTTATAAGGGGGCATATTATTAGTTATATAGGTTCAAAATCTAAGAAGACTCAAGAGGAGAGAGTCCAATTGGAACGTAAAATAAAAATTCTTCAAGAAAAAGTGTATGCAGGAAGTAACCCTCAGTTAGAGAACGAATTACTGATTCTGAGAGCTGAATATGACAAAAAATCAGCAAATAGAGCTGCCTCGAGTCTTCTAAGATTGAAGCAAACTTTTTATGAACAAGGTGAAAAATCAGGGAAATTATTGGCATGGCAGATTAAACAATTAGAATTTAAAACACCAATTACCAGTATTATAAGTAACGGACAGGTAGTTATAGATCCTTTAGAAATTAATAGTGCCTTTAGAGATTATTATGAAAAACTATATGATACAAAAAATGAAACTGACTTAACAAAATTAAATGGGTTTTTGGATGGATTATCTATACCGTGTATTCCAAATGAAAACAGGGAGATACTGGAGTCTAAAATTAGTCAAGAAGTAGTTGGGCAAGCCATTGATAATATGCAATCAGGAAAAAGAGCAGGACCAGATGGTCTTCCAGTTGACCTCTATAAAAAAATTAAGAATAAATTAATAAAACCACTTTTGGAAATGGTTTTAGAAGCATTTCAAAATAGTAATTTACCACTATACATGAATAATGCCTTAATTATACTGTTGCCAAAACCAGGTAAACCCCCTAATAAATGTGAAAACATGAGACCAATAAGCCTATTAAATGCTGACCTTAAGATAATCTGTAAAATTTTAGCAAGACGACTACAAGAAATATTACCAAATATTATCAACCGAGATCAGAATGGCTTTATAATGGGAAGACAAGGCTCCCATAATGTAAGAAGACTATTTAATATTATTTATTCCAATAAAGAAGCACCGGATACAGCTCTCCTATCATTGGACGCCGAAAAGGCCTTTGATAGGGTCGAATGGCCCTATCTTTTTGAAGTCCTACAAAGGTTTGGACTAGGAAATAATTTCATAAAATGGGTTCAGATAATATACAATAATGCTACAGCAGAAATCCTAACAAACAGCAATATCTCAAAATCAATAAAAATCAATAGAGGATGTCGACAAGGCTGTCCACTTTCACCCTTATTGTTTACTAGGGCAATTGAACCTTTAGCGATGGCAGTACGTTTACATCCACAAATATATGGAATTAAAGTAGGACCAACAGAACATAAAATCTCCCTGTATGCCGATGACATAATTTTATTTATGTCGAATTTTAAAAAATCAATTCCGACCTTGTTAAATTTAATAAAGAACTTTGGAGAAATATCAGGATATAAAATAAATAAAACAAAATCTTCAATATTAATGCTAAATGAGACCCAGAGAAATCACCCAGCACCTGAGGTAAATCAATTCAGTGTTGTAAATCAGTTTAAATATTTAGGAATTCAAATTTTGCCTAAGCTAGAATCAGTCGCCAGTGCCAACTATGAAGCCTTAATGACAGATATTAATGAGTTACTTCAGAGATGGATGTCACTACCAATGTCGATGATCGGGAGAATTAATATACTTAAAAGTAATATCTTACCAAAAATACTTTATTTATTTCAATACATTCCTTTACCACCACCTTCAGATCTATTCTCAAGAATTAAAAAAAGTTAGTGGAATTAAATGGAACAATAGGAAGGCTAGATTACGTCTGTCCTTACTATATTTACCATTTGATCGTGGAGGTCTGAAATGTCCAAACTTTATGTTGTATTACTGGTCAGCACAACTGAGGTCTATGACATATTATTTTTCATCAAATGATCCTCTTCACTGGACTGAAATGGAATCATACAATTTACCTTTACCTCTTCCCTTATTCATATACTCAGACGCGGCTAAAAAATTACAGAAAAAAGTTAAGAATCCAATTGTAAAGCATATGATCAAAATAAGGTGTGAAACCAAAAAATATTTTAAAGAACCACACTTATTGTCACAATTTAGCCCAATATGGGGTAATCAATATTTTACACCAGGGAGAGCGGATGCTGTATTTAAAGTATGGAATTTAAAAGGGATTCAAAAGATTCAAGACTTATATTTGTCACGTTCAGATAACATAATGTCTTTTGAAGAACTGAGGACCAAATTCAATCTTAATAGAACACATTTTTTTTAAATATCTTCAGCTTAGGAATTTTATTCGATCAAATCAAAATAATGCTCTCACCCGACCTACTTATTCATCCTTGGAAAAAATTTTGACGAAAGATGGTAAGAGAAAGGGTATTATTTCAGAGTTTTATAACTCATTGACACTATTCTCAAGTGAAAATTGACAGAAAAGACTGAATTATTGGAAAGAAGACCTGCAAATTGAAATTTCAGAGGAACAATGGGAGTTGGCTTGTACAGAAGCTCAAACCAAATCAATAAATGTACGTCTTAAATTGATACATTTTAAATGGTTAATGCAGATGTATGTTACACCAGTGGAGTTAAATAGACATAACAAAAACATACCAGATACGTGCACAAAATGTATGGAAAGTAAAGGAACCCTATTTCACTGTTTATGGGAGTGTAGAAAAATCAGAATGTTTTGGGAAGAGGTGAGGGTAACAATTGAAAAAATAATTTCAAAACAAATCACATTGAACCCTAAACTGTTTTTGTTGGGTCTGTATCCAGAAAAGCATAACTTTAATAAGAGTGAAAGAGCATTCATAGACCTCAGTTTGCTTAATGCCAAAAAATGTATTGCACTACTGTGGAAAAAGACTCATAGACCAGATGTGACTCAGTGGTTAAGACAGATGTTAACAAACCTTCCACTAGAAAGAATAACATATATACTGAAATCAAAGGAAAATGTGTTTGAGAATATATGGAGACCTTTCATTGATTATGTAAAGAAATTAAACATAACTTCTGAAGAAGAAGGTGAATGATGTGTGTGGACCTTGCAAATTCCAAATTGGTGAATGTATAATATGTATACTTATGTAATAGATTACCTAGACTAAACAGAGGAGCATTGTTGATGACTTGCCTTTGTTAGTGGTTGTTGGTGTTTTTAGTTTTTTTTTTTTTTTAATTATTTTAATGTTAGTGTTTGACTGTTTGTGCCATGTTTGTAAAAAAAAAAAAAAAAAAAGAAAAAGAAAAAAAAAAAAGCAGAAAACAACAAAAACATAGTGACCCTACCATACATCCTTGGAATAACTGAACCCATACAAAGAATCATGAAAAAACATGGAATAAACACGACAATAACCCCCCCCACACACACAAAACTACAGCAGGTTTTGGTTCACCCCAAGGACAGAATACAACCAAACAGAAAATGCAACGTAAGTTATGAAATACCATGCAAATCATGTGAATAAACATACATAGGAGAAACGGAGAGGATATTTGCAACACGGAAAAGGGAACACCAAAAAGATGCGAAAAAGCAACAGCAGGGCAACTCACAAGAATGCGAAAAGAAAAGGCAGAACAGGAAAACCTCAAATCAGGAATATCAGACCACTGCAAGATAAACAACCACATCATGGACTGGAACAATGCAAAAAATAATTGGTCGGAAGACAACAAACACAAACGCTGGATCAAAGAAGTGGGCTCGCTTCCTGATTTCAATTGCAACACCGTGAACCGAGATGATGGAGCCTTCATGCTCTTGCACACCTGGGACTCTCTCCTCCAGAGGCCATCACACAGCGGGGGGTGTGACCAATCTGGCAGATCTGTCAAATCTGTCAGGTTGGTCACGCCTACAGAAAAATAAAACAGCTGATGTGACACGTCACAGACATCAGATGACATTTTCTAAAGAAGACTGCAGATGACAGTCGAAACATGTCAAAGGTATGAGACATCCCTTTCCTTTGTCTTAATAGAAGAACAAGACCAGACTCTGCTTACATCTGAAAGGAAATCTGACAAATCTACTGAGCAGTTTTCTGCTTATTACGTGTTCTGAATGGCTAAAATAAATCCTCAAATAATAGACAAATTTATCATTGCTGGCTGGTTTGTGGTTATTCACACACCTATTCCCCTCTTCCCCCACCATGTCTTTCTGGGCAAATTTAGATAAGCATTGTAGCATTCAAACTATTCAATTCAGTTCAGCTTTATTTATACTGCGCCACATCACAACAGAAGCCAAGTGGCGCTAGACTGATTTAGGTATGAATCACATAAAAGGGGTTGTAGATGCCTTTTTTCTTTACCGTACATTCCTGCTCTGCCTCCTCACAGTCACCACCTAGTGTTTAATTCTCCCCCTGCTCAGTGAGTAGGTCTGGCATGCTATACTGTACCTGTCTGCACTCATAAACCTTTTGTTGGCAGTAGTGATGTCTGTCTGTGCTGAACTTGATTAAATAAGGAAATAAGTCATCTAGCCTCCTGCATAATAGTGAATTTATAGTCCATCTTTGTTAAAGGCTTTTGGATCAGTGTTGCATGGGACATCTTCAACAGGACTGTGATGGTAAAGTATGCCCTAGTTGGACCACTCGGCAGTCTGTGCCCCATACAGTAATTGTTGTAGTTGTACTAAATTAACTGTGCACTGAGATAACTGTATGTGTTAAGAATTAATATCTTTGTTAGGAGGAGGTAGCTGTTTGTACGTGTTTTATTTCTTCTGAGCTTTTGGAGAGATGTATATAAGCAATACATGCTCAAATCTGCTGTTATCACCTACAGAAAGTACAGTTGTCATCTTTTAATCCATCAATTTTAATCTTATAAAAATGGTTAACCCATTCAGTGTACAACATAATTGTGAGGTGAAATATGCTGAATAATTCCATGACTATTTGCCACTTTCCTCTTAGAAAATAATGTACACAGAATTATGCTAGATTGGATGAATGTACTTTCAAAAGAGAAGGGAAAAAAAGTGAATCTACACTACCGTTCAAAAGTTTGGGGTCACTTAGAAATTTCCTTATTTTTGAAAGAAAAGCACTTTTTTTCAATGAAGATAACTTTAAACTAATCAGAAATACACTCTATACATTGCTAATGTGGTAAATGACTATTCTAGCTGCAAATGTCTGTTTTTTGGTGCAATATCTACATAGGTGTATAGAGGCCCATTTCCAGCAACTATGACTCCAGTGTTCTAACGATACAATGTGTTTGCTCATTGCATCAGAAGGCTAATGGATGATTAGAAAACCCTTGTGCAATCATGTTAGGTCTGCAATGCTGTAATTGCTGCAAATGGAGGATTCTTTGACGAAAGCAAAGTTTGAAGGAAAAAATTATTATTTCAAATACAAATCATTATTTCTAACCTTGTCAATGTCTTGACTATATTTTCTATTCATTTTACAACTCATGGTGGTAAATAAGTGTGACTTTTTATGGAAAACACAAAATAATTGTCTGGGTGACCCCAAACTTTTGAACAGTAGTGTATATCATTTGCAATTATAAAGTTGATAAAATACACATCATTCTTTTCATTGGTACAAATCCCATCTAAAGGTGAATGATGAACCAGCTCAACCATCTGACTGGCTATTAGTTACTTATTTTTTTTTTTTAAATGACTAGTGCATGGCCCATAGAACGCAAGTATTCCTGTCTGAAACGCATATCCCAATTAGAATTTACAGACCCAAATGTAGACTCTGTGTGAAAGTGGGCTACAAAGAGGTGTAGCCTATATGTAGGCAATTCCACATGTTGATGACTTTGACAAATATGAAAGGGACTGAATGGCACTAAGATTTGATTGTGTGAATATTAATTACAGAATACCTAATTATTGAAAATGAATGGGATATCCAATATTAGCAACTGTTTAGGATCCCTTGTTTGTCAGATCACTTATTTGTGTGAACTTTTATGACTTATATTCATAATAGTGTACCTTGCACTTTGGGGAATAAGAGTTGTTCAGTCACCATTAAAATTATTTTAGTTTATATCACTGTTCAGTAGGGGTGGACAATATGGCCTAAAAATGATATCACGATATTTCTGTGAATTTTCACGATAATATTTTTCACGGTATTACAGAGTACAGGGTTTTTTTTGTTTTGTTTTTTGTTTTGTTTTTTGCTTTTAAGTTTCTGCAAAAAGGACAGTTTCACAGGCCAGCATTATTTATCTTCAACATATTCAGGAAGAACAAAACAAATTTCTCCGTTTTATAAACAGCAGCTCAGATTTAGTTTAAAATATTTTTTAGTTCTGTATCAAATATTGCAAGAAAATAATATCAACCACTACATCTGAACTGCACACAGAAGTCAGGTTTTATGCTGAATCACTTTACCTGCATTACTCCCGTTGCATGGACCTGTCCTGGGGCGTTTTGGCTCTGGTAGCACTGAACAAATGTTTTTGGGTTTTTTTTTCCCTCTCTCTTTCGTGGTTGAATAAAATCAAGATGAAGTGGGCAAAATGGAAGTAGAAATCTACAGCCACTTCGAGCTGCATATTGTCCAACATTAATACTGCTCCAGCGGTATTGTTGACATACAGAAAAATGCAGGCAGATTATCCACACTGCTGCATCGTTTGTTTTTTTTTTGTTTTGTTTTTTTTAACATGACAGTAGTCTAATACAGAAAGTGAAACTTAAATATTTCCACTCAACTGGAGACAGTCTGACTTTGGAGCAGCAGCTTCTCGCCATGTTTGCTTTGCCATTTCTATGCGGTGTGACGTCGTCACGCAGCAGACCCCAAATATTGCGATATTCATTTTTACACCGGTATCAAAATTTATACTGGTATTATTGTGAACAATACAATATAGCACACCCCTAACTGTTCAGTGATGGAGTGAAGTGTAATATTGAATTTCTTCGGTGTATCATCAATAAACTCGTGCAGTACTATAACAGGACACGTTTACAAATATTTGAAACCCATTGTAGTGCATCATTTTATATTGTAGCAAAATTTTATTAGAAGGTTTTTAAAACCATAATCGATCAAATTAACTACAAAACAGCCAACATTATTATATACAGCAGAAGGACTTGTTTGCAACCATTGCATCAATGCTGCCCATTTTTCAGTAAATATCCATCCATCCATCCATCTTCTACCGTTTTTCTGAAGGTCAGGGTCACGGAGGCAGCAGTTGAAGCAGAGAAGCCCAGACTTCCCTCTCCCCAGCCACCTGCTCCAGCTCTTCAGAGAGGATACCGAGACGTTCCCAGACCAGCTGGGAGACATAGTCTCTCCACCGAGTCCTCGGTCTGCCCCGGGGTCTCCTCCCAGTGGGACGTGCTTGAAACACCTCAAGTGGGAGGCGTCCAGGAGGCATCCTAATCAGATGCCCATACCACCTCAACTGACTCCTTTCAATGTGGAGGAGCAGCGGTTCTACTCTGAGCCTCTCCCGGATGACTGAGCTCCTCACCCTATCTCTTGAGGGTGAGTCCAGCAATCCTACGGAGAAAGCTCGTTTCAGCCGCTTGTATCCACGATCTTGTTCTTTCGGTCATTACCCAAAGCTCGTGACCATAGGTGAGGGTAGGAACGTAGATTGACTGGTAAATCGACAGCTTTGCCTTAGAACTAAGCTCCCTCTTCACCACAACAGACCGGTACAACGTCCGCATCACTGCAGATGCTGCTCCAATCCGTCTGTCAATCTCTCGCTCCATTTTCCCCTCACTCGTGAGCAAGACCCCAAGATACTTAAACTCCTTCACTTGGGGCAGGAGCCTGTCCCCAACCCAGAGAGGACAATCCACCTTTTTCCGGCTGAGGACCATGGACTCGGACTTGGAGGTGCTGATTTTCATCCCAGCCGCTTCACACTTAGCGGCAAACCGTCCCAGCAAGAGCTGTAGGTCATTACTGGATGAAGCCAACAGGACAACATCATCTGCAAACAGAGATGAGATCCTGTGGTCACCAAGCATGACACCCTCCATTCCCTGGCTGCACCTAGAAATCCTGTCCATAAAAATTATGAACAGGATTGGTGACAAAGGGCAGCCCTGGCGGAGTCCAACTCTCACTGGGAATGACTCCGACCGAGTGTTGACAATACGAACCAAACTCTCACAACGGTCGTACAGAGACCGAATAGCTCGTAACAACAATACCCCATACTCCCGAAGCACCCCCCACAAAAAACCACGAGGGACGCGGTCAAATGCCTTCTCCAAGTCCACAAAACACATGTAAACTGGTTGGGCAAACTCCCACAAATCCTCGAGAATTCTTGAGAGGGTAAAGAGCTGGTCCGATGTGCCACGGCCAGGACGAAAACCACATTGCTCCTCCTGAATCCGAGGTTCGACCAACGGCCAGACTCTCCTCTCCAGTACCTTGGCATAGACCTTCCCAGGAAGGCTGAGGACTGTGATCCCTCTAATGTTGGAGCACACCCTCCGGTCCCCTTTTTTGAAGAGAGGAACCACCACCCCGGTTTGCCATGCCAAAGGCACTGCTCCCAACCTCCACGCAATGTTGCAGAGGCGTGTCAACCATGACAGCCCTACAACATCCAGGGCCTTGAGGTACTCGGGGCGAATATCGTCCACCCCCGGGGCCCGGCCACCAAGGAGATTTTTAACCACCTTGGCGACCTCAGCCCCTGTGATAGGCGAGTCATCCCCCTTGTCCCCAAACCGTGCTTCCTCTGTGGAAGGCGTTTCAGTGGGATTGAGGAGATCCTCGAAGTATTCCTTCCACCGCCCGACAATATCCCCAGTCGAAGTCAACAGCGCCCCATCCGCACTATACACAGTGTAGACAGGGAGCTGCTTTCCCCTCCTGAGCCGCCGGACAGTTTGCCAGAATCTCTTCAAGGCCGACCGAAAGTCTTGTTCCATGGCCTCACCGAACTCCTCCCATACCTGGGTTTTTGCTTCAGCAACCACCCGAGCTGCACTCCACTTGGCCTGCTGGTACACCTCAGCTGCTTCGGGAGTCCCACAAGCCAACCAAGCTTGATGGGACTCCTTCCTATCCCCCTACTCCCCCTCATGGATCGTCACCTTATCGTGGTGGGGGGGGGGGGGTGCGTGCCTCAGTGATCCCAGGAGCTATGTTGTCTGGGGGCAATTTGCCTCTGATAGGGTCACCCAAGACAAACTGGTCCTGGGTGAAGGGCCAGACTAAGAACGATCCAACAGACTCTCATGATAAATTCTATACCAAGGATTCAGTGTACCCCGCCCGGTGTGGGGTTACCGGAGCCCCACCCTGGAGCCAGGCCTGGGGGAGGGGCTCGAAGGCTAGCGTCTGGTGGCTGGGTTTCCACCCATGGGACCCGGCCAGGCTCAGCCCAAAGGAGTTACAGGGGTCCGCCCTCCAGTGGGCTCATCACCAGCAGGAGGGATCATGGGGGTCTGGTGCTATGTGGATTAGGTGGCGGTCAAAGGCGGAGACCTTGGCGGACTGATCCCAAGCTTTCTAAATATTTAACTAAAAATTATTTATTTCATTATTTGGGTGTTTTTGTGTCCTGTTTGGTTGTCAAGTCATTCCGGCCATTTTGCTCTACAGTCATGGCGGTATTATTAAGTTTTTAATTTTTAGATACTCACGTGTGGGGGGGGGGGCAACATGCGGTCCTGCAAAGGACAGTGGTACCATGTGAGTGAAGCAGCAGTTGGGTCTCCTGGCTACCATTGACTGGGCAGGCTGGGCTTGTCTCCTTGCAAAGGACCGAGGCCCGCCTGGTTGGGCCACTGCTTCTCCCGGCATGTCCTGTGCTGGATACACCGGTGTTCTTTGTCAGACCCAAGTCCCCGCTGACGCGCCTCCCAGTCTGCTCACACATCTCGTATTCTCCACATATGCTGAATTATCCTTTAGACCTACGCAGTCACAGCAACTTTACAGTATAATTTTTTAAGCATTAAACCTTCAATATTATCTTTTTCTAGTCAAATGTATTGCTTTTCACTTCCTTGTTTTTCTCACAGAGCGCTGTGGTGACTGGCTGTGATGCCGCATATTATCCAATCAGTACGGAGTCAATCCGAAACCCTGCCCACATTTTTAGAAACCTGGGCATGAGATATAGCGGTAGCTAAACCTTTTATTGATAAAAATTACACATTTTGACTGAACAACTCCATACTCGGGGATGCACACCCTCGTAACCTCAGCAAAACACTTATAAAATCTTAGGTCAGTCTGACAAATGGTTTGAGGGATTATATTAAGATAAATCGTTCACTCTCCAGCACCCTTAGCTGTCTGGAAGAGTTCTGCAGTATGACATTCGTTTCACCCTTGCTTTTGTTGGCTGTGTTTTGCTTAAAAAAAGCTTCAGAGGATAAACCTCAAACAAGAGTACACATACAGTGGGGCAAAAAAGTATTTAGTCAGCCACCAGTTGTGCAAGTTCTCACACTTAAAAGATGAGAGAGGTCTCCAATTTTCATCATAGGTATACCTCAACTATGAGAGACAAAATGAAAAAAAAATCCAGAAAATCACATTGTCTGATTTTTAAAGAATTTTTTTGCAAATTATGGTGGAAAATAAGTATTTGGTCACCTACAAACAAGCAAGATTTCAGGCTCTCACAGACCTGTAACTTCTTCTTTAAGAGGCTCCTCTGTCCTCCACTTGTTACCTGTATTACTGGCACCTGTTTGAACTCGTTATCAGTATAAAAGACACCTGTCCACAACCTCAAACAGTCAGACTCCAAACTCCACTATGGCCAAGACCAAAGAGCTGTCAAAGGACACCAGAAACAAAATTGTAGACCTGTACCAGGCTGGGAAGACTGAATCTGCAATAGGTAAGCAGCTTGGTGTGAAGAAATCAACTGTGGGAGCAATTATTAGAAAATGTAAGACATACAAGTCCACTGATAATCTCCCTCGATTTGGGGCTCCATGCAAGATCTCACCCCGTGGGGTCAAAATGATCACGAGAACGGTGAGCAAAAATCCCAGAACCACACAGGGGGACCTAATGAATGACCTGCAGAGAGCTGGGACCAAAGTAACAAAGGCTACCATCAGTAACACACTACGCCATTAGGGACTCAAATCCTGCAGTGCCAGACGTGTCCCCCTGCTTAAGCCAGTACATGTCCAGGCCCGTCTGAAGTTTGCTAGAGAGCATTTGGATGATTCAGAAGAGGATTGGGAGAATGTCATATGGTCAGATGAAACCAAAATAGAACTTTTTGGTAAAAACTCAACTTGTCGTGTTTGGAGGAGAAAGAATGTTGAGTTGCATCCAAAGAACACCATACCTACTGTGAAACATGGGGGTGGAAACATCATACTTTGGGGCTGTTTTTCTGCAAAGGGACCAGGACGACTGATCCGTGTAAAGGAAAGAATGAATGGGGCCATGTATCGTGAGATTTTGAGTGAAAACCTCCTTCCATCAGCAAGGGCATTGAAGATGAAACGTGGCTGGGTCTTTCAGCTTGACAATGATCCCAAACACACCACCCGGGCAACGAAGGAGTGGCTTCGTAAGAAGCATTTCAAGGTCCTGGAGCAGCCTAGCCAGTCTCCAGATCTCAACCCTATAGAAAATCTTTGGAGGGAGTTTAAAGTCCCGTGTTGCCCAGCGACAGCCCCAAAACATCACTGCTCTAGAGGAGATCTGCATGGAGGAATGGGCCAAAATACCAGCAACAGTGTGTGAAAACCTTGTGAAGACTTACAGAAAATGTTTGATCTCTGTCATTGCCAACAAAGGGTATATAACAAAGTATTGAGATGACCTTTTGTTATTGGCCAAATACTTATTTTCCACCAATTTGAATGATGTTTGCAGACACTTTTTTTTTTTTTTTTAAATTTCCAGTCACATTCATCTATTACACCAAAATTTCACTCCTCACTACTTGAATATGTCACATACTAAATATAGAAAGGTTATTTAGGTGGAGTTCCAGAATTTCTTAAAACAAAGTTATTTATTATCCAAATATACATTTGTGATTTTACATTGATATATGTATGTTTTGCATTTATTTGATTGCACCTGTATTATTAAACATTAGCACACAATTGAGTCAACATAGTTTTGCAACACTTGACACTCACGATGATGCACCGATCCCTAAAAGTATATATGGATCTTTTATTAATTGTATATGGTATCGCAATACTTAAAAGAATCATTGTATTGTGATAGTATTGCATCATGACCCAAGTATCATGATGTGCATCATATCGTGAGGTCCCTCGCGATTTTCACCCCTAGTCAACATGTTGTTTTGCTGCTTCCTCTTGTTTTTTTTTTTTAATTAACTCACATTATGGAAAGTCACTGATAAATGTTTCTACCTTGAATAGAGAGCCTAAATTATGTCCCCTCTACTTCAGCAAATGGAACCTTGCGTAGGAAAAAATCTCTGATGGAATGAATGGCAAGAGGGAAATTATCTTTCAAGCTTGATCAAATTTTGCTACGAGTTACACATATATTAGTCAGTTTAAAATATGTTCCATGTAATTAAAGTTGTAGATTGTTAATTGTTAAAGTATAAGGTTGTGTAAATACGTAAATTGAAAGACTACAAACACAGACTCACGCAAGTTAGGTCATTGTTTTCAAAGAGTGCCCAAGGAAAAGTCACTAACAGTCCTCTGGATTAGCCACAGCTCTCAAAATACAAAACAATATGTTAATGTTGTTTTTCTCCTCTTCAGAAGCTTCTTTCATCGGTCCAAAAACAGGAGGTGAACTTTGAGATGGTAACTGCCAATATCATGTTTGGGAATGTGTATTGTCCAAGATAAGCAGATGTAGTCTACTAATCATTTTCAAAAAAACGAAATATTACTGTTTTATTAAAGGACAACCTACAACTTTTATTATGTGGAAAATGTTATTTTAAATTAACAAACGTGTAATTTGTAGCAAAATTTGATCAGGATCAAAATATAATTTCTGTTTTGGTATTCACTCCAGTGGTGATTTTTAACCCCCACCCCCCCCCCCCCCCCCCGTAGTGAGGGGGCATGACTTGGGTTTTTTATCGGGAGAAAGAGAAGGAGCAATCCTTCCTTTTTTCCTTACCCTATTGGTACTTCGTATTATTGGTGTTCCATTGATCAGGGCTTTTTGTTTTTGGCTAAATATATTTTGAACATAACCAGAACAGATTGAATGGATGGCTGTGAAACTAAGTCACTCAAGCCAAAGCGCCGGATAAGTTGTGTAGTGTGTTTAGTCTGCTTTCTGAAACAGAGCCCAGAGAACTTAAAAACCAAAGGGAAATGACCTTGTACTATTTGGTTATTTAAGTTCACCTGCAGATTAAGGAAAAATAGAGCACCAAATTACCCCCTCATCTATAATATTTTAAAACTGAAATAATTTAAGCAGCTTAAGCAAACTCCCTTGTATACAAGTCAGCACACGGTGAAAAAATAAACACCGGGTCACATTATATTCTTGCTGGCTCTGCATCTCATTCCTGTGCATGAGCATAGCAGCTAGCTGTAGAGCTCTATAGCACTGGTGGGCCTGAGCTGTCATTTTCAGTCAGTGCATTGCTAGCTCTCAGTGCTCATTTCCCTAATGATGAGTTAGTGGGGATTTTCACGGTGGTGCAGGCAAGAAATGAGAGCAGTGGCACACTAATACACACCCTTTGATGAGGAAGTAATGGAGTGTTCAGAGACAGACACCTGTGCCTCTACAGCCACCATACCTCTCTGCACACTTGCACATTTTTCCCCCACCCGCCTCCTTTCACCAGCTCTGCTTCTCCCCTCCCCTTCTCTGCTTTCCTCCCCTCCCTCATCTGTCCTAAAAGGAAACCACTCCCCTCATATAGAAATGCCTGGCTTGTTTGCATATTAACTGTCTAGTTGCCAGGGAGCTGTGGCTTCATGCCATGTGACCGTTAATGCTTGTGTATTCTGTTGACTGTTACTCTCTATTCCTTTTTTGGTTATTCTTTTATGTTGTGTCCTCTCCAACTCTTATCATTATCAATGGTCTCTGGTTACTGTGTTATTTTAATCCTTTATTAAAGAGACTCTGTACTGTTTGTTTCTCACTTGCCCATTTTATCAGGCAGAGGTCAAACACATTTTTTGCATATATGGCGTTTAACTGCAACAGTTAATTGTAACTATGGGAGAGTATATTTTCTTAATTTACAAAAGGCTGGTTGCTCATATGACTGAAAGCATAGGCTGTGCCTGTTGACGCCTCGTCTTCAGGTGCCATAACCATGTTGGCATTATGTGGCAGTGTGTTTGTTTAACTTGGAGAGAAGGCTGTTGCCCAGCTTCCAATAAGCACGTGGTCTGCTTAAAGTCCAAACTCCAAGGCCTCGCTGGTAGATTGATCTGATGCCTGTTGCTGTTAACACTTGAAATGCAATGAACTCATGACAGTTATTGTTCCATTTGCAGCAAATCCATTGAGAAGCTGCGAGATGGAAAACGAAGCACGCTCAAAATGGCAAAAAAGGGAATCTTCATATTCTGTCACTCACACATATAAGGCACATGTTGAATAAAGCTGTCCACACCATTCCAGGTGATTAGAGAAACAGATTTTTATTTGGGTTTTCTGTACATGAAATTAAAAAAATTGACATCCACATATTTCTTAACAAACTCACAAGTTGTGCAAGCAGTCAAATAGAATACAAAGCCTTATATCAAAAACACAACATAATGGCAAACTCATGTTTTGTAGCTGTAATATGTTTTTTTGTTTGTTTCTATTACATAAAGTTTCAAGACGACATCTTGCTGTATGTATTCACTAAAGTCTTGCAAAGAATTATCCTCACTCCTGTGTAGAGTAGGACTTTCAAATAAAATGAGATGTTCCTTAAAAATTCACTTTATTAATATTAATAATCGATTATAAACTTGGTTTGAAATCAGCTTTAAAATGGGCTGATGGGGTTTCAATCAGTAACTCAAGTCTGACATGGTAGTTGTTGAGTCGTGTACTTGGCTTTAGGCCAGCTGTGTGTCTGTGAATAATTCCAAATACCATGCGCCAGCCGGAGCACATGGCCCCTGCATCGTGCTGTCGGGAGTTCTTTGAAAGGCCTTCTCATTCTCAAACATTTTAGCTGGCTCTTCAGAAAGAGCTGCATGTCTTGGACTCATCCCAGCTTCCCCAGGCTGACCTGACCTTGACCCTGTCAGAGTTCCTGATTCACCACTGGAGACAGTGTTAAGCCTGTTTATGCCTAGTTGGGTTGAGAAGTTGAAAGCCTGTTGTACTCTGTTGATTTTGTTTCCTAATGTGTGCCACTGTTGTGTGCTGCTTAATGAAGAGTATATTTTTAGCCTTTGGTAATTTGTATTTGTTTGTCCCTCCACCTTTTTTGTTGATCCATGAATAAATCAGCGTATCACTGGCACCAACAAATATGAGGAAGTAAAAAAGCTACAAAGTTGACAATCTGTGGCGTGGGAGAAATCCGGTACTTTGGGGGTTAAGTTGTGAAAGTTAATGTAATAACTGCTAGCACCATCTGCTGGCCTACTTCCTTACAAAGAGAGAGAGAGTGAGAGAGCAAGAGAGAGAGAGAGGGGGAAAAAACGAGTCTGGGTTTTAACGACATCTCTAATATTCATGCTGATGCATTTTGCTGCTTTGTGCTGTCATTTTGCGTTGCTCTGCCTGCCACAGTCTCGAGCTCGCCATACACGCCCCGGCCAGCGAGGAGAGGGCAGCAAGGGAGAACGAGTAAAAAGATAAGTGGGCTAAAAAGGAGGGGAAAAAAACAACAAAACAAGCCATCAAGGAAACACAAAAGCTTTTTTTTTTTTTGAGTGTTCAAAAAAGGAGTGACCTACCTTATCTCGGATGTTCCAGAATACAAGAGGAGGCGCAGAAAAGCGAAACGGCAAAGATAAAAGGGCATAAAGAAGGCAAATTGAGAGGGAGAAGGCTCATAGAGTCGCTGCGAGCTCACTCGGACAGCAGGCGGAAAGAGGAATCAATGAGAGGGGAGGAGAGAGGAGGTAGGGGAAGGCAACTCTTGACACACGCACAGCGAGCGAGTCAGCGAGGCTGGGGTGAAGCCGGACGACAGTAAAGCAGCACGCAGCAGTAGAATGAGTGCTTCCTGGACTGCCACACACCTCCTCTACCGCCAACAGCGCTGCTCCCCCATCACCCTGTGAAGAGACAAACGAGGGTGAGAGAGAAAGAGAGACGGCGCGCGCGCGCGCGTGAGTGTGTGTGTGTGTGTGTGAGAGAGAGGGAGAGCTCCCATGCGCTCCTCTTGAGCCCTGCCCGCTGGGGGAGGAGGAGACGAACAGCTCCGGCGCTCTTACACTGCCCGAGGAGAAGAGCTAACCGGGAAGGAGGGGAGGCAAGCGAGGAGAGAGGGAGGGGAGGGGGGGACAGACGGATCAAGGAAGACCAGAAGAAAAACCACCACAAGAAGGGAAAGAGTGAGTTTTTGTTGGAGAAAGTGTGCAAAGACCAACAGACAGAAGAAACCCGGCGAAAGGGCAAGGCTTTTGTTAGCCGGTTGGAGAGGGGGAGGAAAGAGGAAGGGAAAAAAAACCCACCATGTCTACAGTGAAGAGGCCAAGAGGAAGGGTAAGTGAGCTGTGCTGGGAGGGAGGAGGGACGAGGGGGAGGAGGAGGGGCCGGCAGGAACTGAACAACCTACTCTGCTACTGGCTCATGCTGCACTGCCGCCATCTTGAACTCATTGCTGCTTTTTTTTTTTTTTTTTTTCCCTCCCCCTTCTCTCCATACTCATTTTCTTTTCTGCCCTAGACCGTATCATGGTGTAATACATCTACAGTGTTTGTTTTCCCGCCATGTCTGCCTTCCATTGGTTTCACACATTACTTTTCACCCAGACTGTGCTCTCTTCCTCTGTAGTTTTGCTCTACAGTGTAGGATTGTGTGTCGTTCATGAGTTGGTTTGTCGGTCACCAGAGAGAGCTGGCTACATGTGGAAATGAGAAGGTGGGAGCGAGCGAAGGTGTCCGGCTCAAATGGAGCTTACTCTACCTTTTCATTGGCCATAATAGTCCCCGCCGTTTTCATGGGACTGCGTGCTGGTAGAGAGATTGAAATCACTGCAGTGCTGGCAGGCTGTAATTTCAGTTATTTATAGATGTATTACACAGCTGCAGTGCTCAGTTTTTGGTGCATTTTTATCTTTTCTCTCTCTCCCGCACTTCCATCCAGTCCTTGACAGAAGCCTGTCTTGTTTTGTCTTTCTACCTTTTTCATGTATTCTGTTCTTCTGCTCTGAAACATTACTTTCTACTCCTCCCTCTTTTTTTTTTTTTTTTCTTTCTGGTCATTAACTTGAATGAGAACATTCCAGTAAATTGCGTCCTACGGCTGCGTTACACACGTGAAAATCATAATGCAGCGCTTGTATCGGTGTGTTAGTGTGTAGTTTTCCCCACACGTCTTTCAAATGAATTGCTTGTTATTTAGTTCCCTTCCCCCTCTCTGTCAGTGTGGTTCAACCTTATTTTCTTCATTTAGCTAGCAGTATGGGGGGGGGGGGAGCAACCAGCCATGCTTGGGCCATGTCGACATACGCAACACATTTTTAGATTAGGTCATCCATTTATGGGTTCCCTCTCTGCTGGGCTTAAAGCCCACCACAGGGCGCTTGTGTTGGCATAACCACAGTCACGCCATCTATTATTCACATATTATCGTGTATCAGGGAGACTGGATTATTCATGTCTCCAAGTCTTACTGTAACCTACTACACTGAGCCAGTGTTTACCCCTTGCTTTGAATAGCTTGCTTGGCCCAAGAAAATTTGATTTGTCAGTCCTCATGTCACATGGTTTTTTGATTTGAGAGAATTCTCTGAAACTGATTTAAATGAAATCTTTTCAAGGTTAAATTATACTGGTAGTTACATAGGCACCATGCAGAGTAAGACAAGTTCACCCCACCACCTCCAGCATTGTTGGGGACATCAATAGACTTTGCTCTCTGAGTGGTTCACATGGCCTCTGGAAGGTCACTTTTTTTTTCTGAATCAGTGAGTGATCCTTCCATCAGCCACATGATTTCATCCGAGTATATGGCGTGTTCTTTGAAGCTTAGGTTGTTATAGTATTTGTCATAGTTCTGTCTTTCCATCTCCAGTCATGTTATACGTATATTGAATGATCACACTCTGCTTCTTATCAGACAGTGAAATTACATCTCGATGTCTGGAAGCATTTTCTGTAAAGAAAATACTGATTTGATTGTATTACTCACCTGTTTGCTGAGCTGCATGACTATAATGGACTCGAACTTTCCATCTGGCTATAAATAACGATCCTGCTATTTACAGCATCTTTTTCTGCCATCAACACTTGTTATGAAACACAAAATTCTGCCTTTTCAACAGTTCTTTTTCCTCAATTTGGATATGGAACCATGTAAGAAAAGCGTACCATAGAATGTGTAGAAATTGATAATGTTTAGGCGACTGTAGGCTGCATCTCACATGCACACAACACCTGTCTGGCTGTGGACAAATAAAATGAGGGTCTGTTTGTTTTGTGTTCCCTCATGGGTAATTCTGCAAAAGGTAGTTTTTAGGTATAACCTTTATCTGATACGCTTGACTTTGTGCCATTTGGTCTGTCTAGATTATCGTTTTCAGTCTTAAACAAAAGAGCAGACGGCATCCCCACTGCAGTATTATTCAGTGTGTTTACAGGTATACTAATGATGTTTTTCTTGATTTTTCTCCTTTTGTCCTTAGCCTCGAAAGAATGCTAATGGTCCCAGTAGCCAGGTGCGGGTCCTCAGTCCCCCAGTGAATAGTAGCTCATCGTCGTCCTCCTCCTCTTCCTCTTCGTCTTCTTCCTCATCCAGCTCCTCATCGGAGAAGAAGGTATCGCGGAAGACCCATCATCAGATGGATTCTTCTCCACAGGACAAGCAGGAAAAGGCCAACAGGATAATATCAGAAGCTATTGCTAAGGCCAGGCAGCGAGGGGAGAAGAACATCCCACGGGTTATGAGTCCAGAGAGTTTCCCCAGCTCCTCTTCTCAGTTCAAGATGCACCGTGACCGTGAGCACAAAGGAAATGGCAAGGCACGGCAAAAAGACAAGGCCTGCAGGGAGGCCTGCATTGTGCCCTCTAAATCCAAGCAGAAGGCAAAGATTGGGTATGTATTTACAAGTATTTATGCTGTTCTCTAACAGGCTGGAATGTACCTTTTAAGATGGTGTTTTTTCCTTTTTAAATAACTTGATTCACTGCAGTGTTTCAATGATTCTGAATTCACAGCTGACATATGTCACTGCTTGAAACGGGATGGCAGATATTTAGATTTTAATTCTGTCATAGTCAACACCATTTTAGCTTGACTGTTACTGTCTTTGCTTAAAATAATAATAAAAAACATATTGCAGACCTTTCCTCATGCAAATTCAAAGTGGCAAAACGAGAACGGTCTAAATTTTACATTATTGATACATTTTAGAGCTATAAATGTAAAATTATTCTCATGAGACTCCAGATTGAATCAAAGATTTTTTTTTTTGAGCTTCATTACTTGATAATTAAAATTAAACATAAAATGCATAGTGTATAATATTTATGTACAATCATACAGGCAGACCAGATATTGTTCTGATCCAGCTTCTTCTGTACTTGCAGATTTGGCCGGTACAATTTTTTTACATACTTGCATTTTCAGCCTGTGTTTTCCAAGGTAGTCACTCAAAGTTCAAAGCAATTTACAATGTGCTCTAACAATAAATTAGTCATCGGCATAGACATGGGTGGAGCAAACAAAGGCTGCATTTACAAGTGAAACAGGGCTGTTGGTATGTTACAGCAAGTAGCGCTGATGTATAGATACCTTAATCCTTCTCCCACCCCTCACCCCTCATTCAACTACTGTAAGCAGCGTGTAGCTATAAGCCACACCCAATGGATGGTGTTAAAATATCAGCCGGCACATGTGGATGCAGTGGTAGAGAGACGAAGGAATGTTGTATTAAATACAGTAATGCCCCATTGTGCAGCTGGTGCTATTAGTTCAAACATGCACAAAGAAGGCTCACATTTTTGAGACCTACGACAAGAGTGACCGACAATTGTGAACTGTAATATCTGTCTGGCAGCTGTGCTTAATATTAATTAGATGAACTGGGGGGAGGGTGAAAAGCTGTAGCTCTTAATGGATTTTAGTGGTTGTGTTTATGATAATGAGAAAGTTGTATCAGTGGTGATGTTTAGTGATGGTGAGATAATCGCTCAGTGTCACTAGTTCTTCAGTGTTTGTTGGCATTATTAGCCTAGTGATGCTTATAGTAACTCTGGTATCTTATCTTTTGATCAGCCTTAGTTTGAATCATTCAGTTTTTATTCATTTTAACATGAGGAGGCTTTAGTGTAGGTTGGGTAGTCGTGTACATCCACACTTTTTCCACTTATTTGCACCTTGTATCTACTGTGATGTTCATAATGATGTGATGTAATCAAATACAAAGACTTGTTAGTCTTGAAGGGGAGGTAGCAATTTGTCAGCAGTCCGTCATTCAGCTGTGTCACAGATTACAATATTTCTTGTTTCAGTCGCATATCCCAAGTAGCCATATCTGGCCTACATGAAAAGAGCACCAAATAAAGATGCAGGCAAGTGATTCTCATTATGGTGCACAGTACAGGCAGTCTTAACTGTCTTTTAATATTGCGTTCACTCATGTTTGATCAATTTGAAAGGTAACGGACAGTGGTAAGATGTTGATTCAGCTTTATTTATTTATATAGTGCCATTTCACAGCAATAGTCATCTCATAGCACTTTCAAATGTAGGGGAAACCCCCACAATTCCAGAAAGACCCCAGCAATCAGGTGATCCCCTGGGAGCAAGCGTTTGGCGACGATGGGGAGGAAAAACTCAGTTTTAAGAGGAAGAAACCTCTAGCAGAACCAGGCTCAGGGAGGGGCAGTCATCTGCTGCAACTGGCTGGGGGGTGAGGGGATAGAGAAGATGAAAAGAACAGACATGTAGAGAGCAAACATTAAAGGAGTGAAGCCAAGTACATTATTGGAGGTCCCCCGGCAGTCTAAATCTGTTAGCAGCAGAACTAAGGGAGGGTTTAGAGACACATGATCCCTCCCTAATCATAGGCTGTATCGAAAAGGAAGGTTTTTACCCTATTCTTTAAAACAGAGATCGAGTCTGACTCCCGAATCCAGATTGGTAACTGGTTCCAATCTAGTTGACCTGGTAATCTGACACAAATGTCAGGTCTGCACAATCTTAGTGAGTTATAGAATATGATCTTTAAAACCTGTTTGACGTGCTTGGATAGATGGTATAGTCTGTAGTTCTTGTTAATATTTTGTTAAATTAATTTCATTCAAGAATAAGATGTCTAAATGGTGCATTTAAACCTGTGACACTGTATATAGTTCTGCTGAACTTTTAATATATTTAGACAATAAAAGTTGCCTCATTTAAAATCACTTATCCTTTGAAAATTTTTAACTTGCTTTAAAGTTCAGTTGTAATGAAGGATTTTTCCATTTGCAATCTTCTGTCTATACCGGTGTACACCTGCAGTCATTATATTGGCTGTGCCTCAGTCTGGTCAGACCTATTAAAGTACAAATCTTTGTTGACTGATGTAACCAAAATAAATAATTTGTGATTTGGTTCTTTTCCTTCTAAATGCTGCAATAATGTGACTTCAGTCGTCGGGTGATTGTCTACAGGGATTGACCAAATTCTTTTTCATTTTGAGGAAAAAAGTAAAATGTAGAGAAATGTTGTGCAAAAGTAGCACAGATGTATGGCTGTCTATATACGACAAGAGACTTGTAGGAGTGTGTGAATATTTCATCTGAGGTGTGAAGATTCATTGCTTGAAAGTCTTCACGCTAAGAGATTTTATTCTTAACTAATTAGAAAATGAACAGACAAATTCAATACTTAATGATGAAATTTGCATGCTGAAAACTGAATTTGAGTATTGATGATCATGTTGATGTGGACAAAAGTGTTTTTCTCATGCATTTTTACACCAAAGAACACATTGCAAGCCAGCGTGCAATGTGTTTCGTAAAGGGCAGGGACTGATCGAGCAAGTCATCTTCTCTGAGGTGGGCAGGCCTCAGTTGTTAATCATAAAAAGTCGGAACAGGATCATTCACAGTCCTGTGGCAATTCCAGTGTAAACACACAAACTGGAACATACAGTTTTGTGAAAAAGTGTGTGCCCCCTTCCTGATTTCTCTTTTTTTTTTGTGCGTTTGTCACACTTAAATGTTTCAGATCATCAAACAAATTTAAATATTAGAAAAAGATAACACAAGTAAACACAAAATGCAATTTTTAAATGAAGGTGTTTATTATTAAGGGTAAAAAAAAAAAAAAAAAGACATCCAAACCTACATGGCCCTGTGTGGGGAAAAAGTGATCCCCCCCCCCCCCCCCATTAAAACATAAATTAACTGTGGTTTATCATATCTTTGGAAAGTTGAGTTCAATTTCTCTAGCCACACCCAGGCCTGATTACTGCCACACCTGTTCTCAATCAGGAAATCACTTAACTAAGACTTGTCTGACAAAGTGAAGTAGACCAGAAGATCCTCAAAGGCTAGACATTATGCTGCAATCCAAAGAAATTCAGGAACAAATAAGAAACAAAGTAACTGATATCTATCAGTCTGGAAAAGGTTATAAAGCCATTTCTAAAGCTTTTGGACTCCAGCAAACCACAGTCAGAGCCATCATCCACAAATGACGAAAACATGGAACAGTAGTGAACCTTCCCAGGAGTAGCCGGTTGACCAAAATTACCCCAAGAGCACAGCGACAACTCAGCCAGGAGGTCACAAAAGACCCCACAACAACATCCAGCAAGCTGCAGGCCTCACTTGCCTCAGTGTTCATGACTTCACCATAA
Organism: Pholidichthys leucotaenia; assembly: GCA_020510985.1. Classification (NCBI taxonomy): domain Eukaryota; kingdom Metazoa; phylum Chordata; class Actinopteri; order Cichliformes; family Pholidichthyidae; genus Pholidichthys; species Pholidichthys leucotaenia. Next base: position 378,452,404 of record CM035837.1, read on the forward strand.
GAAAGAGACTGGGCAACAATGGCTTGCATGGCAGAATTCCAAGGTGAAAACTACTGCTTAGGAAAAAGAACATAAAGGCTCGTCTCAAGTTTTACCAGAAAACATCCTGATGATCCCCAAGACTTTTTGGAAAATACTCTGTGGACTGACGAGACAAAAGTTGAACTTTTTGGAAGGTGTGTGTCCCATTACATCTGGCGTAAAAGTAACACAGCATTTCAGAAAAGGAACATCATACCAGCAGTCAAATATGGTGGTGGTAGTGTGATGGTCTGGGGCTGTTTTGCTGCTTCAGAACGTGGAAGACTTGCTGTGGTAAATGGAACCATGAATTCTGCTGTCTACCAAAAAATCCTGAAGGAGAATGTCCGGCCATCTGTTCGTGACCTCAAGCTGAAGCACACTTGGGTTCTGCAGCAGGACAATGATCCAAAACACACCAGCAAGTCCACCTCTGAATGGCTTAAGAAAAAGAAAATGAAGACTTTGGAGTGGCCTAGTCAAAGTCCTGACATGAATCCAATTGAGATGCTGTGGCATGACCTTAAAAAGGCCGTTCATGCTCGAAAACCCTCCAGTGTGGCTGAATTACAATTCTGCAAAGACGAGTGGCCAAAATTCCTCCACAGCGCTGTAAAAGACTCTTTGCCAGATATCGCAAATGTTTGATTGCAGTTGTTGCTGCTAAGGGTGACCCAACCAGTTATTAGGTTTAGGGGGCAATCACTTTTTCACACAGGGCCATGTAGGTTTAGATTTTTTTCCCCTTAATGATAAACACCTTCATTTAAAAACTGCATTTTGTGTTTATTTGTGTTATCTTTGTCTAATATTTAAATTTGTTTGAACTGAAACATTTAAGTGTGACAAAAAAAAAAAGAGAAATCAGGAAGGGGGCAAACACTTTTTCACTCCACTGTAAATACTCCCATGATGGCCTAAATCAGATAACCTGATTTTGAGAGGATACATCTTTCTCAGCACCTGTTTTTAGTTTTCAGCCTTTTGAATAAAATAATTTCGGTACCTAGATATGAAGGGCTGGCTCCCTGTGGGCATGGCAGTCGGATGTTTTTAGTCTCATGAATGAAACCTAATAGTTGTAATGCAACAGTGAATTGGTTGCAGCTGATTTAACAGTAACAAGTGTTTGTTTCCAACAAAAGAGAACATTTTGATAATGAACATTAAGAACTCTATCATCTTTCAGAGCAGCTGATTTAATCACAGCTGTGTTTGCGTTTTCAAACTGTAGTGCCTGTTAAGACCATCCAGTTAATGGTGTGAAGTCTGTTATTGGCTGTGTTTACATTTCCATCCTAAAGTCACTCAAATCCTCTTTAAACCAACACTATGTAAGGTTTTCACCTTGAGATAATGTTTCCAAAATTATTTTAAATGGTACATCAACCTTTGACCAGGTGAATGTCACTTCCCCCGTAGCCTGAATGGGCCTGTATTGCCTGCAACAGCTTTGTTCTTAGTAGGAGCACTGAAAAAACTAAAACTGCTATGACTGCAGCCCCAACAGCTAATGACAATGCATGACTTTAGCCGTCAACAGCAAACACCCTGTGATTGGCTGTTGGGACTGAGGTCATTTATTTAGCGAATGCAAAGTCCTTAAGCCAAGCAGTTGCCTCCTGGTTTGCTGTATGGAGGGTGTGTAATCCTCCTTCCAGTCTTTGGAGCGGGCAAGCCTCTATGATGTGTTCCATAGTTTGCTCCTCTCCACATGCGCACAGTGGGCTAGGGATACTGCCCCATCTGTGAAGGCTGGCCAAGCAGGGGCCATGTCCAGTCCTGAAGCGATTGAGTGTAGACCACTGTCTCCTTGGGAGGTTGGTGCCCGGGACCTGTTGGTTGGGGTTTATCACCAGCTGTTTGTTTAGGACCTCCTTGGTCTCCCATTCCTGTTGCCAAGCTGTCTGGATGGTAAAGTCAGCTGGGGGAGGGTTTTTCCAAATCGGCCGTCTGGATGAAAGTCGGGCAGTGGGTGGGGTGTAGATATCTGCATGGATTGGTAAGTGAGGAAAATCTTTAACTTTTTGGAGCATCCTTTGAGTTAATGCTGCTCGCCGGATGTGTGGAGGGGCTATGTTTGACAGTACAGAGAGCCAGGGGAGTGGTGTTGAGCGGATTGTTCCAGTTATAGTTCTCATGGTTGAGTTGAGCTGGGTGTCTACATGGTGTGTGTAAGATGACCTGGACCAGACAGGGGCACAATATTCTGCTACAGAGTATGAAAGGGCCAGTGCTGAGGTGCGCAGGGTGGAGACTGCCGCCCCCCATTTTGCACCAGCGAGCTTGCAGAGCAGGTTGTTTCGTACTTTCACCTTAGCAGCCGTCCCCTTTAGATGTTCCTTGAAGGATAAGGTCCTATCAAGGGTCACTCCAAGATAAGTTGGATTTGGGGCATGCTTAAGCTTGAGTCCACTCAGGTGGATGTTTAGTTCTCTGGCAGCTTTTGCATTGTGGAGATGAAATACACTGGAGACGGTTTTTGCTGGGCTTGGTTTTAGGCGCCAGATTTTGCAGAACTGGTCCAGTTTAGCAAGATCTTCCGTGAGCACCCGTTCCAGTGGTTCAAAGTCTGGTGCTTGGAATGCCAAACAGATGTCGTCTGCATAGATGAATTTGCGGGATTTTGTAGTAGGCAGGTCATTTATGTAGAGGTTGAACAGAGTTGGAGCTAGAACTGAGCCTTGTGGGAGTCCGTTTTTCTGCATTCTCCATGCACTTGTGTTCTGACTGAGGTGGACTCTGAACCTTCGGTTGGTCAGCAGGGTTTTTATAATTGCTGTTGCCCAAGCAGGGATCGCCTTTATAAGTTTCAGGAGGAGGCCTTTGTGCCAGACCGTATCATAGGCGGCTGTAAGATCGAGAAACACAGCCCCTGTCTTCAGTCTGCTCTCGAAGCCATTTTCAATGAAGGTGGTTAGGGCCAGTACTTGTTCTCCTGTACTGCGGTCCTTGCGGAAACCTGCTTGATCCACACTTAGAATATCCTCTATTTCTGGGGAAATGCGCTGCAGTATTAGGCGCTCCATGATTTTGTAAGGAACGCTGAGTAGGGAGATTGGGCGGTAGCTTGCTGGTAGTTTGTGGTCTTTGCCAGGTTTTGGGATGGCAATGACCTTTGCTGCCCGCCATTTCTTTGGGATCGAGTTCGTGTGTGTGATCCTTGTGTAGAATTGTGTCAACCAGGTTAGGGCTCGGGGGCCAAGATTTTTCATGAATTCTGGGAAGATGTTATTGTATCCTGCTGCCTTTCCACATTTCAGGCCCTGTAGGACTTTCTCCAGTTCAGCAGCCTCGAAGGGTTCAGGGTTCGTTTCCTCTACAGGCATTTTTTGGTGTTTTTTTAGCTCAGTTGTAACTGCTCTTCTGGTGTCTTTGTCTTGGGGTGCTTTGGCGATAGTCAGTAGGTGGGATGCAGCTTGGTTGGGTGTGACGGATGCTCGGCTTTGGCTAGGGGGCTTCTGTGCAGCTCCTAGGCGACGGATGAGGCTCCAACATTTCCTGCTAGAGTGGGTAAAGCTCCGGTCAGCAACTGTCTCCTCCCATTTCTTTCGCCGGGCTGTATTTAGCGATTCAATGAGATGGTCTGCTATCTCTGGGTCCCCTGATGTTTGATAGGATTGTAGGAGGGCAGCACTTTCTCCGTCCAAACATGGGACATAGAGGGGTCGGTAGCCTCGTGGGATTGCAGTATGGGCAGCCTTGAAGATTGCGCTGCAGAAGCGGTTGTATGCTTCATCTACAGTGATGGTGTGGAGTGGGATGGTAACAACGCTCCGGTCCAGAGTTTCACTGAATTTCTTCCAGTTGGCTTTGCGGAAGTTCCAGCGCATCTTCCTTGGGCTGTATATGACTGGAAGTTGTAGGAAGCTGAGGTCAAAGTTCTCATATAGTCTTTCAGTGTTCTGCCCGAGACAAGAAAGTTGCGTAGTGCTGCTTTAAGGGCTGTCTGAAAGCACAGATCTGTTCTAAAATCCAAACTTTCAGATTAGATCTGACTCTCTTCCATATGCAGTCCTAGATTAGATATACTATATATTTGATATGTAGTCATTCGACTTGAATGAGAATGGTCAGATCTGAATTCATGCGACTTTTTAACCTCTCTGCATGGGTACTGATGTCATCTTTGTTTACATATATGCTAGCTAAAAAGGGCTCACAGTGCCTGCTTTTGGGTTCCTTCCTTCAAGACCTCATCACATACAGCCTGCAGTCCACCAAAACAGAACCCTGAGCATGTTTTTACTGAAATTACTAAATTTTTCTCTTATTTAAAGCAAATGATTGGTTGCACAAATGTATTTTGCTCTTCTTGTTGACTCAGTAATGTACCTCTGTGCTCATGTGTGCCATTTCAGAAGAGAGGTGCATTAATTTGCAAATGCAATTTTTAAAAAATGAACTATGTGGCTTGTAATATAAACATAGATGTAGACATGCCTTTCAGCAAAACACTGTTAAATGCATATGTGAAAAGATAAAATAGGGTTATGTTTCTTTAAGTGTTTTAGAGCTGTCTAAATGCTAGGTTTGTTAGCTTTTGTGTTACATCAGTGTATATGCAGCTGGCCTATGTTGATATGGCTACAGTGAGGATTAGTCGTTCATGTGATTGTAATGAAAGTGATTGAGACAACCTGCACACATGATGACAGGTAGCTTCTGGTGGGAGATTCATCCCCGAGGACAGTCCTGTTATTTGCATGAGCCACCAAGGATCTCCTCGTTAAGTATTAATACAGCCTGGCAGCAGAGGTGCTAACCTTGCGTTGAAGTCATTAATTCAGCCTCTGCTCAGTTGAGGGCGTTTGCCAAGTTGTGTTCAGAAGACTTCAGGTTGTGTGCGTATTTAATGTGTGCTCATTTTTTCATTGCATCATCTGACTGTTCCTTAAAGCAGAGAATTGATCCCAACACAAGAATGTCATCTACATCTTTGAGTCTAGTGCACTCTATGGCTGAAATAATAAGTCGATATACAATAGTTGACGACATCGATCATAAAAATTTGGCAATGTGGAATTTTATTGTTGACGCGTCATTTAATTTTGAAGTTTTTATGCATTCTGTGGAAATGTTCAGTTGTAACCATTTCAGCGAAGAAGAAGAGCGCATGATGCAAAACTGAGAGAAAATCACGGAGAAGAGGCCAAAAAAGCAAGACCCAAACTTCCCAAAGTATGGGAGCATTTTCCCAAAAATGAGCAAATGAAACAAGTTAAATGCAGACTGTAAAGCAGACTTGTCATATCACAGCAGCAATGCATCTATCCTTCTCCTCCTACCCCTCTCCGTGCTGGGTCCCGCTTCATCCACAGTGATGGATGGCTGAAGTTGGACCCCCTCTAAACACCGCACTGGTAAGGTTGGTGAGTAAAGTTCTTCATTTTCCACATATCCATTTGGATGCTGCACCCCTAACAAATCTTCTATAGGCCTCCCTAGCCTGTATTCATCTGCTTACTTCTGTGATGCTTATGCCAAGTACATCAGCAATGTCATCCTTCCATCTCCTTCATGGTCTTCCCCTTTAAGTGGAAAGTTAGCACTTCTTATTTGCAATGACCAACTGCCTCAGCTTTAGAAAGCTGACTACACTGTTAGTATGTGCTGTTTATGTTAGTTTACCCGTTGTATAATACTCTTTTAGACGATGGTTGCTGATGGCTGAGTTGTTTTAGTTATGCTGACTAACGTGTTAAGTGGAGAATATGAGTGAATTATGGGTGAAACTTTCACTTATTTATCTTCTCTATTTTGCTGTAGTAATATTAACCCTCATTCTGAATGTTAGTGCATCTCAGTAAATTAGAATACCATGATTTGTAATTTCATTTAAAAAAAAACCAAACAAACTTGTAACCATAATCATCAACAATAAATTATAGCAAAGGCTCACATTCCCGCACTGCAATTTAAAGGATTTTTAAACTGTAATTTTGGACTGGAAGAACTTCTTTTAATTTTCATTGAAAGCCCCGACCAACAGTGATCTGTGTGGAGTTTGCATGTTCTCCCACTGTCTGCGTGGGTTTACTCCGGGATTTCTCCGGTTTCCTCCCACATGCCAAAAAGATGCAAGTTAGGTTAACTGGCACCAAAACTGAGGATTCTAAATTGTCCTTAGGTATGACTGTGAGAGTGAATGGTTGTCTGTCTCTCTGTGTTGGCCCTGCAGTGGACTGGCGATCTGTCCTGGGTGTACCCTGCCTCTCGCCCAAAGATGCTGGGATAGGCTCCAGCCACCCCCCCCCCCCCCCCCCGCGACCCAAAAAGGATTAAGCTGAAGAAGATGGATGGATGAAAGCCTAAATGATCTTTTAAACTTCTAGAGCCAGCCAGATTTCAAATAAGATGGACTAGTTTGTATTTTTCTTTTTTAATTTTATGGACTTGAATTTTACTCACTTGTTTTGAACATGCAGGGTTACAACAGCCCTCCATGCTGCAGCAGAAGCTGCTATTTGAGTTTTTGCACTTCATTTTTGGGCTAAAAAACCCTACAATTTAATTTGTTATATAATTGTGTTGCTACAAACACTTCTGATTAAACTGATTAAGTTCAAGTTTTCAAATCATGTTTCATGGGTCATTATTTTATTTAGCTATGGGGACTTTTTTTTAAATAAAATGTTATATTAAGGCAGAGACTGATAACAAGGTGATATTCTCAGGTGTCCAAACTTAAACAAATGAAGTAAAACATGCACTGAAGCCCCAAACAGGAGCCGTGCCAACATGAAGCAGAGATGGTGGATATGACAGAAATAATAGTGATTAATCGACTAAAAAAAAAAATACAGCCACAGGAGGTGCACAAGCCAGGGTACTTCTAGTGCCGGTCTCAAGCCAGGGTAAATGGGGACGGTTGTGTCAGGAAGGGTATCCAATGTAAAACCTTTGCCAAATTAAGCATGCAGATCATGACAAATGAGACTTCATTTCGGGTCAGTCGAGGCTCAGGTTAACAATGACCACCACCGGTGCTGTTAACCAACAGAGTGTTGGTGGAAATTGGGCTACTGTGAGTCAAAGATCGAACAGGAGGAGAGGGGGATGGCATGTTAGGAGGGAGAGAGAGAAAAGGAAAGGTAGAAGTGTGGCGGTGAGAGTAGGGATGTTAAATGTAGGGACTATGATTGGTAAAGGCAGAGAGTTGGCTGATAAGAATGATGGACAGAAGAAAGGCAGATATACAGCGTGTTTAAGAAACCAGATGAAAGGGAAGCAAGGCTAGGAGCATTGGAGGTGGATTTAAACTATTCTACCATGGTGTAGATATGAAGAGAAATGGAGTAGGAGTATTCTTGGAAGAGTATGTGAAGAGTAGGGCTGCAGCTAATCATTATTTTGGTCGTCGACTAATCTAACGACTTATTTATTTTTTTTTTTTCAATTAGTCGGCTAATTGTGATTATTACACTCATTCCTGCCATCTCTGCTTCCTGTTGGCCTGGCTCATGTTTGGGGCTCCAGGTCATGGTTTACCTCACCTGTTTAAGCCTGCACACCTGTGAATATCACTTTCAGTCTCTGCCTTAATATAATGTAGCCTATTATAACAAGTTTCCATAGCTAAATAAAATGACCCATCAAACATGAATTGGAAACTTGAACTTGATAGCTTAATTAGAAGTATTTGTAGCAACACAATTAAATAATAGATGCTAAAGGGCAGTCTTTTAACCCCCAAAATAAAGTGCAGAAACAATTAGTAGCCTCTACTACTCCATAAAGGGCTGCTGTAATACTGCATGTTCAAAAAAAACTAGAGTAATATTCAACTCCATTAAAGTAAAAAAAAGAAAACGACAAGCTAGTCCACCCGGTTTATACCCTTGCTGGGTCTAGAAGTTTAAAAATTCAGTTCAATTCAATAAAAGTTTAATTACGCTTCAGATGAAAATAAAAATAACTTCTTCCAGTCCAAAATAAATTAACAAACACTTTAAATATCATTGCAGGAATTTGAGCCTTCACCACACAATGAAATATTTATCAAGCCATTTTAATTTATTTGTGATGATTATGGTTATCCTTTTTTAATTACAAATCATGATATTCTGATTTACCAAGATGTACTAATATTCAGAATGAGGGCTTATGTTGCTGCAACAATAATGGAGAATACAAAAAAAGAGTAAGCTGCTCATGTAATTCACCCATTTATTGCAGTTAACATATTAGCCAGCATAATGGAAGCAGCTCCACTGTCAGCAACCATTATCAAAGAGAGATTATTGTCAGACAGCAGGTAAACTATTTAAATAGCATGTACTAATGATGTGGTCAGTTTTCTAAAGCTGAGTCACTCAGTGAAAATAAGAAGCGTTAACTTTACTTGTTAACCTTAACGGCGCAGTCTGCTGACAGGTGGCTGGAGACAGAGGAATGGATACATCGCTGTAGTGCAGCTGTGATATGACAACACTACTTTACAGTCTTCATTTAACTTGTTTCATTTATTTATTTTTTGTAAAATCCTCTCATACTTTGGAAACTTTTGGCCTTCTCCATGATTTTCTGTCTGTCGCCATGATGCGCTCCTCTTCTTCTTCAGTGGAACAGTTGAGCTGAACATTCCCACGCCATGCATATAAACTTTAAAATTAAACGACTTGTCGAAAATAAAGATCTGCATTGACAAATTTTTATGATCGACATTATCAACAACGTTGACTAATCGTTGCAGCCCTAGTGAAGTGTGTTCAGGGAGTAAAGAGGGAGTCAGACAGGATCATGAGTTTGAAGCTAGAAATTGAAGGTATGATGTTGAATTTTGTCAGTGCATATGCCCCACAAGTTGGATGCCAGGTAGAAGAGAGAGAGGAATTCTGGAGTAGGTTGGATGAAGTGGTAAGAGAGTGTTCCCAGGGGGGAGAGAGTGGTGATTGCAGTGGATTTCAGTGTGCATGTAGGTGAAGGGAACAGAGGTGATGAGGAGGTTCTGGGTAGGTATGGTTTTAAAGGGGACCTGTGGTGGTCGTGAAAAAAAAGATATTATATTGAGCCCCTGTCTCACGTTCTAGTTCAAGTTTAAGTTCAAGTTCAAAGCAATGCGATATAAATCCATTGCTGATGTGCTGGTTCAGCTATGTCAGCAAAACATGCACGCAGCCATACTGGCGGCTACATGGCCTGCCAGGACGCTTCCTGTGACGTAGTAGCGTGGATACCGCGATCTGGATCAATATTGGCTGAGCCTGGAGTGCCCGGATGAGCAGTGGCTTTCGGGATATTCAAATTCAAATTCAAACGTTTATTTCAAACTCAGGGTTCATATTAAATGCAGAACTAAAACGAGTAGAAAATAAATAAATGCTTAAATTCAGCGGGTCGTCTCGTCTGATCTGAGGCCGTAGCGGCCGCCAGACGGCCGGGGATTCGGCGCTGGGCTCTTCCCTCGCCGCTAAAAGTATATACAGATCAGCAGACACTTGGCGCTCTTGTAACAACAAAAACATACAATGCGATATGGATGTCGCAACATGGCTGAATGTAAAGCCTTTGGATGTCTCAATAATAAGCGAAAAAACAAAGAAACACTTCTTTTGTGTACCCAAACCCAGCTCACCTTGTCGGAAGATCGTAGTGGAAAAGTGGTTGTGCAATCTCGGAACAGGGCACAGACGTTTCCTTTCGGACGAAATTCCGTTGTGTGTGAGGACCACTTCGTCACTTTCACCCTCAGAAGACCTTTCTGGCTCAAACCTGTAGCCATGTTGACTGAATTCTTCCTCAGAGTCCGACAATTCAGCCATTATAGAACAACACTGACAAAAAGCACCCTAGTCGCTGGTACAGGCGGAGTATTGACTTTTCAGTAGCAACGTAGTGACGTCACATCCGCATGTGTCATGGCTGCGCGCATAGTTTTCGTTGGCTGGCCATGCCGGCGGTTGTATTTGCATATTTCTCTGGTGGTAGATGGCTGGCAATAATTATTTAACCAAATAACGAATACTTTGCCTAATGTTTTCAAGTTGAATGCGTTTAGACGACCACAACAGGTCCCCTTTAAGGAGAGAACTGTGAAAGGACAGATCGTTGTTGATTTTGCTAAAACAATGGAAGTGGCTATGGTGAACACATACTTCAAGAAGAGAGAGAAACACAGGGTGACTTACAAGAGTGGAGGAAGGTGCACATAGGTGGACTACATCTTATGCAGAAGGAGAAATCTGAAAGAGATAGACTGCGAGGTGGTGGCAGGGGAGAATGTAGCTAGACAGCATTGGATGTAGTCTGTAGGATGACTTTGGAAAGCAAGAAGAGGGAGAGTGAATGCAGAGCCAAAAATTAAGTGGGAGAAGTTACAGATGGAAGACGGTCACACAGAGTTCAGGAAGGAGCTGATACAGGATCTGGGTGGTAGGGAAGAATTACCAGCTGACTGGGAAAGTACAGCAAAAGCATTCAGGGAAATGGTTAGAAAGGTATGTGGTGTATCCAGTGGACAGTGGAAGGAAGACGAAGAGACTTGGTGGTGGAATGAGGAGGTGCAGGAAAGTATTCAAAGGAAGAGGTTGGCAAGGAAAAAGTGGGATAGTCGGAGAGATGAAGAAAGTAGACGGGAGTATTTACAACCTCTTTGCCATGTGCCTAGATTCCAAAGGCAAAGGAGAAGGTATATAGTGAGTTGTATGAGAGGTTGAATACTAACCCTGGATTTACACTGACTCCAGATCCGGTCCGTTAACGGCTGCGACCCGGACTCGACAGCATATAGTTCCCATTCTCGTCAATCTTCTAATCGCCACCTGGTCCAGATCACTGCGGAACGAATCTGGCTCGTTGGATTCGGACCGCAAATGAAATGCAAGGAGTCAATTTTTGACAGATGCCGGATTGAATCCACAAGGAAATGCCACGGTATCTTGCGGTTTTTAATAGCTCATTGTTCATTAAAAATGATTTTAGGATCATCTGTTATTTTCTGAGGTCTACTCCTCCACCATTGTGTTAGACAAGGTAAAAACTTTGACATAACATACAAACACTTCATCCAACTATAATTAATGGGCTAACTACGTATTATTAGAGCACAAAAATCCATGTGGAGAGCTGCTGCATCACACTTCCTTATTGTTATCATGTGATCGCTTATCGGTTCATCTCAGTCTCGTCCAGGTCTTTCTCGAGATCTTGCGTTATTTTATATAATTCTTGTACAATCTTGTATATTGAACCCTGCTTTGATCCGTGCCAGATCAAAACACAAACTGAGTAGGTGGGGACTGCCACAAGGCGCTGTCCACACTGTATCTGCAGCGGACTGCATCTATAGTCGGTGTAAATCCAGGGTAAGGAAGGAGAAAAGAACTTGTATTGATTGGCTAGACAGAGAGATCGAGCTGGAAAGGATGTGCAGCAAGGTAGGTTGATTAAGGACAGAAATAGTAATGTACTAACAAGTGACTAGAGTGTTGAGAAGGTGGAAGGAATACTTTGAAGAGCTGATGAATAAAGAAAATGATCGAGAGAGTAAGATGGATGAAGGAAAGATGGTGAACAAGGAAGTCCCAAGGATTGGCAAGGCGAAAGCGAGGGCAGCTTTGAAGATGATGAAGAATGGAAAGGTAGCGGTTGGTCCAGATGACATACCTGCGGAGGTATGGAGATGTTTTTGAGAGATGGCAGTGGACCTTTTAACCAGATTGTTTAACACAGTCTTGGAGAGTGAGCGGATGCCTCAGGAGTGGAGAAGTGTTTTGGTAGCAATTTTCAAGAACAAAGGTGATGCTCAGAACGATAGTAACTACAGAGGCATGAAGTTGATCAGCCACACTATGAAGATATGAGAAAGAGTGGTTGAAGCCAGGTTAAGAGGAGAGGTGGCATGGCAGTATTTCCCCTACCATTATATGGGGGGAGGGGGGGGCTCAATGGACCTCCACCCCCCCCCTACAGTGTCAAGTTAATATTCTATCCATCTATAAATGCAGCATTTCTTTCGTTTTGTCTGTTCCATGCATATGTTTTGAACCGTTTGTCAGACTGACCCAAGGTTTTATATGTTTTGCTGAAGTTACGAGGGTGTACATCCCTGAGTGTGGAGTCGCTCAGTCAAAATATGTAATTTTTATCAATAAAAGTTTAGCCATCACTCTCACTCTTCATGCCCTGGCTTCAAGAAGTGTGGGCGGGGTTTCGGATTGACTCCGTGCTGATTGGATAATATGCAGCATCACAGCCATGCTGATTGGATGATACACGGCACCATGACCAAGCTGATTGGATAATACGCGGCATCACGACCTGTCAGTCACCAGTGTCCCCAGGACAAAACAAGGAAGTGAAAAATGACAAATTTGACTAGAAAAGGATAATACTCAAGATTTAATGCTTAAAAAATTATACCATAAAGTTGCCATTATTGTGTCAGTCTAAAGGATAATTTGGCATATGTGGAGAACATGAGGTGCGCGAGCAGACTGGGCGGAGCATCAGCAGGGACCGGGTCTTACAAATCAACACAGAACATACCGGGAAAAGCAGCGGCCAGACACAACCTGGCTCAAAGACACACTAACTGATGGCGATTTTTTTAAAAAAAAAAAAAAGAAAGAAAAAAAAAAAGTGGAAGTAAAAGATGATGCATAAGGCTGATTTATCATGGAAAACAGCTGAGCTCTGGTTCAAGCGATCAGCTGATTGGATTCACCTCCTCCGGTGTTCTGACATTTTGGCATATCTATCAGAACAGCACCGGACCACTGATGGTACCAACTGCAAAGGTTAAAAAAAAAAAAAACATGGGAGGAATGCCCTACAACCTTTGCTCCATGGATGCGGAATGTATCAACCATATGCTGGATATGTCGGAAATTTTTCTGCATGGGGCACATATTTTTTCCAATTTATAAAATTTTTCACCGGGTCTGAGGTGTGTGTGTGTGGGGGGGGGGGACATTGCATTTTGGTTAACGTTTAGAGGGTCAAAAATGCGGTTGTTTAGGCGGAATAATAATAATAAAATCTTTCATCAATAAAAAACAAACCGCTTACAATAGAGCCAGGCACTCACATTGTTAGGCCTTGCCAGTCAAGCCCTCAAGGTTCAGATCATTATTTGGCCTCAGTATCACCCCAGCACGACAATATAAGCACCGCCTCAAACTTGGCATTAAAGTTTTAAAAAGACCTTTTAATAACAAAATATTGTTGAAATATAAAATGATGCACTACAGTGTAGGGCTGCAGCTAACGACTGTTTTACAGCTCGGGTAATCACCCACTCTAATTGAAGATTACTCGAGTAATCCAATATTTTTTTTTTTTTTTTTTTTTTTTTTTAGAACTTGCATTGACCAATATTTGCAGAACTTTGTTTCCTAAAGAGCAGTAGTAATTGTGCCAAACACTCAATAAAACAGGTACACATTTATTGCGATGCTTATTGCACAGAACGTAACTTTAAACGATAAGTTACACCATAAAGTTCCTTTTGCTAGCTTTTAGCATCCGCTAGCGGACGTCGTAGCATCCGGATGCTAACAGTGGTGGCTATATGTTATTTGGTCATATAAGCATAATTAGCATAGCTGACTACATTCTATTCATATTAATTTTAAATCTCAATCATGTACCCTGTCTCAGGTGCACTGGCTGTGCGTGATGTTGGATGCTTTCTTCCAAGACACTGCAACATCCAACATTGTAGCATGCTAGCTCGCCGCTCGACTTTACCATACAGTTGCATCTTACTAAATTAGAATGTCATCAAAAAGTTGGTTTATTTCTGTAATTCAGTTCATAAAATGAAACTCATATTTTATATAGATTCACTACAGACAGAGTTTTGGACCTGAATTAAAGTCATGTACAACACTTGGACAATTTAAACAAAAACTAAAGGAAGAAATACTCCAAACATATACACAAAACGACATGTAAAATCACATAAGGATTATCATATCCAGTCTATGTTGTGCTGTTGCTTAGTTTTTTTGTCACGTTTTGTTTTGGCTTTGTTCTGATTTGTAATCACTTTTTATTTTCCTTTTGATTTCTTAGATGGAACATGGGTGGGCAATATAAGCTGCGGCTTCAGCCATCACCCATTTTGGATAACGTATGTTGAATTGTATAATCCGAGGAGTTATTGTTTAATTTGACCTTGTTGGATTTTTTTCCCCCTTTGTTATATTATTCTGTTCCTTTCTTTTAATCTAATCTATCCGAAATAAAGATTCATTCATTCATTCAGAGTGATATATTTCAAGTGTTTCTTTTAATTTTCATGGTTAGGGCTTGCAGCTTATGAAAACCCGAAAATCAGTTTTTCAAAAAATTAGAATATTACATAAGATCAGTTTTAAAAAGTTTTTTTTTTTTTTAATAGAAATGTTGGCCGACAAAGTATTTCCATGGACACACTCAGTACTTGGTGAGGGCTCCTTTTGCATGAATTAATACTGCATCACTGTGGCATGGCATGAAGGTGATCAGCCTGTGCTACTGCCGAGGTGTTATGAAGGCCCAGGTTGCTTTGATAGTGGCCTTCAGCTCATCTGCATTGTTGGGTCTGGTGTCTCTCATATCCCTGTTGATACTTCATAGATTCTGTATGGGGTTTAGGTCAGGAGAGTTTGCTGGCCAGTAAAATATGGTGATACCATGGTCATTAAACCAGGCTTTGGTACTTTTGGCAGCAGTGTGGGCAGGTGCCAAGTCCTGCTCGCAAACGAAATCAGCATCTCCATAAACCTTGTCAGCAGAGGGACGGATGAAGTGCTCTAAATTGTCCTGGTAGATGGCTGCATTGACTCTGGACTTGATAAAACACGGTGGACTAACAGCAGCAGATGACATGGCTCCCCAAATCAGGTGCCAAGTCCTGTCACTTGGAAATCAAGGTCCCAGAGTCTGGAGGAAGAGTGAACAGGCGTGGAATCCAAGTTGCTTGAGGTCCATTGTGAAGTTTCCAGAGTCGATGATATGTGGAGCCTTGCCATCTGCTGGTGTTTTTCCACTGTGTTTAATCGAGTCCAATGTCAGTACAGCCATCTAACAGGAAATTTTAGAGCACTTCATGCTTCCCTCTGCTGACAAGCTTTATGGAGATGCTGATTATTTTTCCAGCAGGACAGGGCACCTGCCCACACTGCCAAAAGAACAAATAACTGGTTTAATGACCATGGTGTCACTGTGCTTGATTAGCCACCAAACTCTCCTGACCTAAATCCCATAGAGAATCTATGGTGTATTGTCAAGAGA
Organism: Pholidichthys leucotaenia; assembly: GCA_020510985.1. NCBI lineage: Eukaryota > Metazoa > Chordata > Actinopteri > Cichliformes > Pholidichthyidae > Pholidichthys > Pholidichthys leucotaenia. The sequence goes on from CM035837.1 coordinate 378,467,647, forward strand.
AAGACGAAATACACCAGACCCAATAATGCAGACGAGCTGAAGGCCGCTATCAAAGCAACCTGGGCTTCCATAACACCTCAGCAGTAACACAGGCTGATCACCTCCATGCCATGCTGCATTGATGCAGTAATTATGCAAAAGGAGCCCCGACCAAGTATTGTGTGTACATGGACATACTTTTCAGTTGACCAACATTTCTATTAAAAATCAATTTTTTATTAAATAAATTATTTTTATTATTTTTTTGAGAAACTGAATTTTTTTTTTTTTAATGAGCTATAAGCCATAACCATCAAAACTGAAGGAAATAAACACTTGAAATATGTCAGTCTGTGTAATGAATCTGAGTTTCACTTTTTTAACTTGAATTTTTGAAATAAATCAACTTTTCAATGACATTCTAATTTATCGAGATGCACTTGTATACATATACATGTTTTCCTTCAGTTTGAGCTTGAAATAATTCCAGTCTTGAGATAATTTTATTATTTTTTTTAATTTTCTTTATCTTTGCTGGCCCGTCATTATGCCACTCTGCAATGGCGCCATGAAACAAATATGCGTTTTGTTTGGTTAGTGTGACCGGAAGAAGGTTGCACTGAAAGAAGGTCATATAGACCGAAAGTGCTACATTAAACGGCACGTCGACGCATAAATTTTGGATCGAGAATTTTGTGTAAATGAATTATTCATGTAATCGTTGCAGCCCTATTTGGGTCACAAATATTTGTAAACATGTCCTGTTATAGTACTGCATGAGTTTATTGATGATACACAGAAGAAATTCAATATTACACTGAACTCCATCACTGAACAGTGATAAACTAAAATAATTATAATGGTGAGTTAACAACTCCCATTCTCCAAAGTGCAAGATGCATTATTATCTTGAATATAAATGATAAAAATTCACACGAATAAGTGATCTGACAAATAAATAAGGGATCTGAAACGGTCACCAATATTGGATGTCCCATTTGTTTTCAATATTTAGGTATTCTGTAATTAATATTCACACAATCAAATAAATCTTAGTGCCGATCAGTCTTTTATATTTGTTAAAGTCTAACGTGATTGCCTACATATAGACTACACCTCTTTGTATTCCACTTTCAAACACAGCCAACATTTGGGCCTGTAAAGCCTTATTGGGATACCTGTTTCAGACAGGAATACTTGCGTTCTATAGGCAATGCACTTGTCTATCTAAATGCAAGGAATCTCTGTCTGTGTAGAAAGGGTAGTCCCCACAATTGATCAAAAAATTGGTCCCCATAAAACGTGAAAACCTGTGTGTCTGTGCACGCACACGCTCTCTTCTGTCTTTCTATTCTTGTGTGGACCACCCATTGACAAACCACCTTTTTGTGAGGACATTTTTCCTTGTGAGGACATTTGGCCTGGTCCTCATAAGGAAAAATGCTAGGATCTATTCCCCAAAGTGCAAGATGCACTATTGTGAGTATAAGTCATAAAAGATCACACAAATAAGTGATCTGACAAACAAACAACGGTTCCGAAACAGTCGTATATATTGGATGTCCCATTCGTTTTCAATAATTAGGTATTCTGTAATTTTTCTATATTTTTCTATATAGCACCAGAACGCCATGATTTCATTAAAGGGAATACTCATTAAGAATTCTCTACCGAAAGCTGAGAACATAATAAATATGAATATAGTGCTTTTGTAGCCTTAATTTCGTCTAGAAAGAAAAGAAATTTAAGTTTTTTCCATAAATTGTGTGCAAAGTCGAGGCTCTGACTTCTGTATTTGCCGAATTTGGTGATGTCACCGATTGAACAAACTAAAAGCTCAGTGACTCCAGCAGATAGAACCCGCGCCCTTGATTATGCATCTAACTTGTAGAAAGAAACGGATATTGCAGACAATAGACCTTGTGAAGATTTTCATCACTCAGTCACTCAGTGGCAAGATCACTATTCTCACTGTAAGCATGGAACTTGCAAGGAGAGGTGAAGATATGAAGCAAAAATGATCAAGACTTGTCTAAAAATCATCCCGATCAATAAAGCACATATATTTGAAGAAAAAGGTCTACCGTTGCTAAAAACATAATTTGGTATTAAATTAAGAAACTCTAGTTTTTCTAAAATCTGATGAACAATTTCAGCTGAGTTGCCGATCACTCAGGGACAGCTTTTACACATTTTTTTTTAAATTTAGAGAAAAGACAATTGCAAAGTGGATTTCAAAATTTTCTATAATATAAAAGTAAGACTAGAAACATCAATAAATAAATTTACACCTACCAGTTCACAGTGTTGTTAGGGTCAAGCCGCAACTCATCTTTACAGTGCATCCGGAAAGTATTTACAGCGCTTCACTTTTTCCACATTTTGTTATGTTACAGCTTTATTCCAAAATGGATTAAATTCATTTTTTTCCTCAAAATTCTACACACAATACCCCATAATGACAATGTGAAAAAAACTTTCGAGATTTTTGCAAATTTGTTAAAAATAATAAACTAAGAAATCACATGTACATAAGTATTCACAGCCTTTGCCATGAAGCTCAAAATTGAGCTCAGGTGCATTCTGTTTCCAGTGATCATCCTTGAGATGTTTCTGTAGCTTAATTGGAGTCCAACTGTGGTAAATTCACTTGATTGGACATGATTTGGAAAGGCACATACCTGTCTAATATAAGGTCCCACAGTTGACGGTGCATGTCAGAGAACAAACCAAGCATGAAGTCAAAGGAATTGTTTGTAGACCTCTGAGACAGGATTGTCTCGAACAAATCTGGGGAAGGGTACAGAAAATGTTCTGCTACTTTGAAGGTCCCAATGAGCGCAGTGGCCTCCATCAGAATCAGAATCAGAATCAGAATCAGAATCAGGTTTATTGCCATTGTTCATGTAGTACACAAACTAGGAATTTGTCTCGGTACAATGCTGCAACATTAAACATGATAAGATAAGAGAAATAAACTATACATGTAATAAAGTGTAGGATAAGATTAAGTGATACTGGTCAACAGTTAAAATATATATTAGCCAGCAGCAGATACTGTGGAGAACTATATAGTGCAGTCGGTAATGCAGGAAGAAAACAGTGATGATTGACATGAGTCTGGTTGAGCTGCTGTACATGGTGCACGAGAGTCACTTAGTGTTCAGCAGTCTAATGGCAGAGGGGAAGAAGCTGTTCATGTGACGGGAGGTTTTAGTCTGGATGGACCGAAGTCTTCTACCAGAGGGGAGGGGGGCAAACAGTACATGACCAGGGTGTGAGGGATCGGCTATGATCCGGCCAGCACGCCTCCAGGTCCTGGAGATGTACAGATCCTGGAGAGATGGGAGCTTGCAGCCGATCACCTTCTCAGCAGTGCGCACGACGCGCTGCAGCCTTAGTCTGTCCCTGGCAGTGGCTCCTGCGTACCACACGGTTATGGAGGTGGTGAGGATGGACTCGATGATGGCTGTGTAGAACTGCACTAACATCTTGGTGGGTAGCTTGAGCTTCCTCAGCTGCCGCAGGAAGAACATCCTCTGCTGGGCTTTTTTGATGAGTGAGCTGATGGTCAGCTCCCATTTGAGGTCCCTGGTGATGGTAGTGCCTAGGAAGCGGAAGGAATCAGCAGTGGTGATGGGAGAGCCTGAGAGGGTGAGGGGGGGCAGAGGAGTAGTGACTTTCCTGAAGTCTACAATCATCTCCACTGTCTTCAGAGCGTTCAGCTGCAGGTTGTTATTGCTGCACCAGGACGCCAGCTGGGCCACCTCTCTCCTGTAGGCGGACTCGTCGCCGTTGGAGATGAGCCCGATGAGGGTGGTGTCGTCCGCAAACTTGATCAACTAGACAGACTGGTGGCTGGAGGTGCAGGAGTTGGTGTAAAGGGAGAAGAGTAGGGGGGAAAGTACACAGCCCTGGGGTGATCCGGTGCTGATGCTAGTATAGTCTGAGACAGTCTTTCCCAGCCGCACATGCTGCCTCCGGTCCGTCAGGAAGTCGATGATCCACCTGCAGAGGGAGTCAGGCACGTTGAGCAGGGACAGCTTGTCCCGGAGCAGAGCGGGGCGGATGGTGTTGAATGCGGAGCTGAAGTCCACAAACAGGATCCTGGCGTAGGTTCCCGGGGAGTCCAGGTGCTGCAGGATGGAGTGGAGGGCCAGGTTGACTGCATCGTCTACAGACCTGTTGGCTCGGTAGGCAAACTGCAGCGGGTCCAGGAGAGGGGTGGTGATGGACTTGAGGTGGGACAGGACCAGGCGCTCAAAGGACTTCATGACTACAGAGGTGAGCGCTACAGGTCTGTAGTCATTAAGTCCAGTGATCCGTGGCTTCTTGGGGACAGGGATGATGGTGGAGGATTTGAGGCAGGACGGCACGTGGCATAACTTAAGGGAGGTGTTAAAAATGTCTGTGAATACAGGAGCCAGCTGTTTCGCACAGAGTCTCAGGGTGGAGGGAGACACGCCGTCTGGGCCGGGGGCCTTGCGCAGGTTCAGTCTGGAGAACTGTTTGAGCACATCCTGCTCACTGATGATAAGGGGAGGGGGGGAGGTGGGGGGGGGGTGCCTTAAATGAAGTAGGGAATGTGGAGGCTGTGGAGCTGGAGGGAGGGGGGGAGTTGGACACAGATGACGAGGTGTCAAAACGGGCATAGTGTTGGGACAGTCTCTGACAAAGGGCTTTGTCATCCTGACCTTTAGGAGCCTTAGGCCGATAGTTGGAGATCTGCCTCAGTCCTCTCCACACGGAAGCCGAATCATTAGCAGTGAACTGCTGCTGGAGTCTCTCTGAGTACACAGATTTAGCCCTCTTCAGCTCTCTGTTAAACCGGTATTTAACCTCCCTGTAGCAGTCCCTGTCTCCACTTTTCAGCGCTGCTTCCTTCTCCTTCCTGATCTGTCTGAGCTTAGCTGTGAACCAGGGTTTGTCATTAGAGTAACTCACCCTGGTGCGTGATGGAAGAATGTTCTCTTCACAAAAGTGGATATATGAGTTCACAGTGTCCGTGTACTCATCCAGATCATGCGTGGCTCCTTTAAGCATGCCCCAGTCAGATATTTCCATGCACGTTTCCAGCTTCTCCTCAGCATCACTGGTCCGTATCTTCGTAGTGCTCACAACAGGTTTAGTGAGCTTCAATCTCTGTCTGTATGTGGGAATGAGGTGAACCATCACGTGATCAGATAATCCCAGCGCAGCTCGAGGGACAGCGCGATATGCGTCTTTCACTGTGGTGTAACAGTGATCCAGTGTGTTTAATCCTCTGGTGGGGCATTTAATAAACTGTTTGTAGCGGGGGAGATCGTGGCTCAGATTGCACTGATTAAAGTCGCCAGCCACAATAATCAGCGAGTCTGGAAAACTCCGCTCTGTGTGTTGAATGTGATCCGCGAGCACGCGCTGAGCTTCGCGCGTGTCCGCGTCGGGAGGGGCGTACACAGCGATCAGTATAAAAGAAGCAAATTCCCGTGGGGAATAAAAAGGCTTGCAGTTGATAACAAGAAATTCCAAGGCAGGAGAACAGTGTTTGGAAATTTCCGTTACATCAGAGCACCAGCTACAGTTGATGTAGAAGCAGACTCCGCCTCCTGTGGTCTTGCCGGAAAGCTCTGTGTCACGATCAGCACGGAAGAGCTGGAAGCCGTCGAGGCGCAGCGCGCTGTCCGGTATATTTTCCCGGAGCCAGGTCTCAGTAAAGCAGAGGACAGCTGAGGAGGCGAGGTCCTTAAAACGCATCAGCAGTCTCAGTTCATCCACCTTGTTAGAGAGAGAGTTGGTATTGGACAGAAATATGCCAGGCAGCGCCGTTCGCGAGCCTCTCCTGCGAAGTCGTACGAGAGCGCCCGCTCGTCTTCCTCTCTTCCGCCGTCTCACTTTCCGAGCCAAACAATAAACCAGATCGGCGGCAGGGGCTAGAAAAACTGGGAGGAGGTCCGTGGGGGTCAAAGTCCTGATATTTAAAAGTTCTTCACGGGTATAAGTGCAAGCAGACACACAATTGACAAACAAAAACAAACAAAGAGCGCAGCGAAGCACCATGTCGACCGCTGTGGGCGCCATCTTGGAAAAAATATCTTCCATCATCTGTAAATGGAAGAAGTTCAGAACCACCAGGACTCTTCCTAGAGCTGGCTGGCCGTCTAAACTAAACGATTGGGGGAGAAGGTCCTTAGTCAGGGAGGTGACCAAGAACCCGATGGCCACTCTGTCAGAGCTCCAGCATTCCTCTGTGGAGAGAGGAGAACCTTCCAGAAGGACAACCATCTCTGCAGCAATCCACCAATCAGGCCTGTATGGTAGGGTGGCCAGACGGAAGCCATTCCTTAGTAAAAGGCACATGGCAGCCTGCCTGGAGTTTGCCAAAAGGCACCTGAAGGACTCTCGGACCATGAGAAACAAAATTCTCTGGTCTGATGAGACAGAAATTGAACTCTTTGGCGTGCATGCTAGGCGTCATATTTGGAGGAAACCAGGTACCGCTCATCACCAGGCGAATACCATCCCTACAGTGAAGCATGGTGGTGGCAGCATCATGCAGTGGGGATGTTTTTCAGTGGCAGGAACTAGGAGACTAGTCAGGATAGAGGGAAAGATGAATGCAGCAATGTACAGAGACATCCTGGATGAAAACCTGCTCCGGAGCACTCTTAACCGCCGACTGTGGCAGCGGTTAATCTTACAGCAGGACAGCAACCCTAAGCACACAGCCAAGATATCAAAGGAGTGGCTTCAGGACAACTCTGTGAATGTCCTTGAGTGGCCCAGCCAGAGCCCAGACTTGAATCCCATTGAGCATCTCTGGAGAGATCTGAAAATGGCTGTGCACCGACGCTTCCCATCCAACCTGATGGAGCTTGAGAGGTGCTGCAATTGAATGGGTGAAACTGCCAAAACTGCCCAAAGATAGGTGTACCAAGCTTGTGACATCATATTCAAAAAGACTTAAGGCTGTAATTACTGCCTAAGGTACATCAGCCAAAGTACTGAGCAAAGGCTGTGAATACTTATGTACATATGATTTCTTAGTTTTTTATTTTTAATAAATTAGCAAAAATCTCAAAACGTTTTTCATGTTGTGATTATGGGGTGTTGTGTGTAAAATTTTGAGGAATAAAATTTATTCCATTTTGGAATAAGGCTGTAACATAACAATGTGGAAAAAGTGAAGCGCTGTGAATACTTTCCAGATGCACTGTATTTCGCCTCTGTTCATCTTCACCATCACAGAGGTTCAACCCGGAGGAAGTGCACCGAGCCCCCGCGTGTATCCGCTCTGATCCAGCGGCTCACACGGGACCGAATGGCTGCCCTAGGGCTCATGTCGCTGTGGCTCAGATGTGAAGGAGGGACCGTTGGTGGACTCAGACATCGGTTTGGTGGAAGTTTAAATGCCGCTTCAGCCACCGGTGGCAGCGGGACAATGAGGGAGGAGCAGCCTGGTAGGAGGACCGGAGCTAACGGGGAGCAGCAGGATGGATTAAAGAGGAATTCACCATCCGGCTGTCTTGGACTCAGTTCATGCAGGTAAGCTGAGCACTGCAGCTGCAGTGTTAGCGCTAGCTTGGTTTTCGTCGTCGGCTTCAGGGTCAAAATCTCCCAAATCTCCATCATTATCGCTGCCTGCTAAATCACTCAGTTCACCTTCTCTTTCCCTTTGTTGGTATCCACTTTGGAACTCAGATCAGCAATGCTTTCTTCCATTTTCCTCAAAATATGAACGCGATCTTGTCGTTCTCAGATTGTATTAATTCATTGTTCAGTCGGTGACATCACACATTTCAGGCTGACATTGCCAGTGATTTTCATCCATCTGAGACGGTCACTTTCGCTGATTTTTTTTCTCTGTCCGGATCAATTTATTTTTTAAAAATTGGTGATTTTGGAGGAAATTAAAAGTCAATAAATTTCCCCTTTGAGTTTGTCATTGTCAACCTTCACGCTGCCCCCTTGGGGAAACTGCATGGTCATGGGCAGGCTGACAGACGAGGTCAGGCAGGAGTCTCTGTGGACCTGATGTTTGCAGACGACATTATGATCTGTAGTGGGAGGAGGAAGCAGGTGGAAAAGAACCTGGAGAGGCGGAGGTGTACTCTGGAGAGAAGAGGAATGAAAGTCAGTGGAAGCAAGACAGAATACATGAGCGTGAATGAGAGGGAGGCAGGTGTAATGGTGAAGATGAAAGGAGTAGAGGTTGTGAAAGTAGATGAGTTTAAATACCTGGGATCAAACATCCAAAGCAATGGAAAATGCACGAGAGGTGAAGAAGAGAGTGCAGACAGGGTCGAGTGGGTGGAGACGAGTGTCAGGGGTGATCTGTGACAGAAGGATAGCAGCTAGAGTGAAAAGGAAGATTTACAATACAGTAGTGAATATGAATGCAAGTTATTGATTAATTGTTAATTGATTCGCCTTGTTGATTGATTGACCCTGCGATGGACTGGCAATCTGTCCAGGGTGTACCCTGCCTCTCGCCCAAAGATGCTGAGATAGGCTCCAGCCCCCCCGTGACCCGAAAAGGATTAAGCGGAAGAAGATAGATGGATGGATGAATGATAAGCGGCAATTTTCCTAAGAATCTGAATTTCCCTCGGTACAATGCGGTCTTTCTGTTGCATACAAAAAGTTAATTATTGTTTTTGATATACTGAATAAAACATGAACATCATATTCCTCAATGATTTATTGTACCATTTGCATTTTTTTTACTACAGACAATGGCATTTTTGTAGTTTAATAAATTTTGTATTGTATAGTGTGTGCTATGTGCTGGTACATCTCAGTAAATTACAAATGTTATGATTCGGGCTCGTTATGAGCTATCTGGTCCCTATACGACCGTTGCAAGAGTTTGGTTTGTATTGCCAACACCCAGTCAAACTCATTTCCAGTGAGAGTTTGATTCCACCAGGGCTGCCCATTATCACCAATCCTGTTGATAATTTTTCTGAACAGGATATCTAGGCGCAGCCAAGGATCGGAGGGTGTCGTGCTTGGTGACCACAGGATCTCATCTCTGCTGTTTGCAGATGCTGTCCTGTTGGCTTCATCAACCAATGACCTACAGACCTTCATGGGATGGTTTGCTACTGAGTGTGAAGCAGCTGGGATAAGAATCAGCACCTCCAAGTTTGAGTCCATGGTTCTCAGCCAGAAAAAGGTGGATTGTCCTCTCCAGGTTGGGGACAAGCTCGGGTATCTCGGGGTCTCATTTACAAGTGAGGGGAAAATGGAGTGAGAGATTGACAGACGGATCGGGGCAGCCTCTGAAGTGATGCAGACGTTGTACCAGTCTGTTGTGGTGAAGAGGGAGCTGAGCTCTAAAGCAAAGCTGTCGATTTACCAGTCAGTCTACATTCCTACCCTTACCTATGGTCATGAGCTTTGGATAATGACCTAAAGAATGAGATTGCGGATACAAGCGGCTGAAATGAGCTTTCTGTAGAATTTTTGGACTCGCCCTCAGAGGTGGAGTGAGGAGCTCAGTCATCCGGGAGAGGCTCAGAGTAGAACCGCTGCTCCTCCATATCAAAAGGAGCCAGTTGAGGTGGTATGGGCGTCTGATCAGGATGCCTCCTGGACACATCCCACTTGAGGTGTTTTGGGCACGTCCCACTGGGAGGAGACCAGGACTCGCTGGAGAGACTATAGCCACATTTCCACTATATAGTTCTGCGCTACTCTTTTCTTTTCTTTACTACTTGTTTCTCCCGCGGCTGCGCCTCCATCACAACCGCGGAAAGCCGAGAATTGCTGGGGTGGGCGGGATCGAGGTGGCGCTACACTGCTGACGTATAAAGGACGAGACTGACTCCTCAACAACACAGAAAAAAATAGCGGATTACAAGCGGAGGATTTCCACGGTTTTTAACACAATGAATGTCTTTAACGAGACAAGAGAATTTTACAGGAGAAGACGACGTGGATTGAGACAACACACGTTGGAGCAGGAGAGGAAAATAGCGGTTGCCCAGGAGGAATCTGAAGCAGCTGCATATGAAGCAGAGATCATTCAGAGATCATTTCATTTGTTCAGTGTTCATGTGCATATATATGTCAAACGTCTTTTTTAAATAAAATGTTGTGCACTTTTAAACTACGTCGCCTCTGTTGTTCAAAACGGTTAAATGTTAACAGACGGTTAATTAAATGCTGAAACACCGGGGTAATTTAAAATTATGCAGAAGCTTAATCCTAAGCCCCTTTAACTTACCAAATAATTTATAATATTATAAAAAAAGCCAATCCAAATCTAGACCCATTTTGTATATTGTGTAATAATGATACACTGATGATAAACTGACTTCCCAAAAAAAGCAGCAGCTATACAATGCACTTTTGGTTTGATGGAATTGCCATTTGACCTTGGAATTATATGTGGAAACTTGTTATACTTCCAGTCAACTTTAACTTACAAAATAATTAAAAATATTATAAAAAAGCCAATCCAAATCTAGGCCCATTTTTTGTATTGTGTATCATTTGAGTATCATTGTACAATCTATTGTCCTTTATAAAGGTTATCTGTTCAGTGGTGGCTAATTACACACTAAAACAACGTAGAAAATGACTGCAAAGAAAATGCTGCAGCTAGACAACTCACTTTTGATTTGATGGAATTGCCAATTGACCTTGGAATTATATGTGGAAACTTGTTATACTTCCAGTTAACTTTAACTTACCAAATAATTGATATTATAAAAAAGCCAATCCAAATCTAGGCCCATTGTGTATCATTTTTCCAATCTATTGTTATTTATAAGGGTTATCTGTTCAGTGGTGGCTAATTACACACTAAAACAACGTAGAAATGACTCAAAAAAAAAATATGCTGCAGCTAGACAACTCACTTTTGGTTTGATGGAATTGCCAATGAACCTAGAAATTTTATGAAACTTTTTTTAATCCTACTAAATACTGTGACATTGTCACACTGCCCAACACCAAATTATAATTTTCTTTTTCAAACCAAAGATCACTATGGATCTATTGAATCACAATAGCATAGGTTTATCATATTCATGTCAACGTTTGCAACATCAAAAATGTTATATTTGGGTTTACATGTATGAGTATTTTCGCTTTATATTATACTAGACTGCTTATAATTTATTGGAATTCTCAGAATTTGGAATGCCGATATAACATTCAATTCACATGTACTTACCTTTTACCCAATTCGACTTTCACCTTTATCAGTGTCTACTGCTGAATGTAAATTACACCTGTGCAACTGCTTACAATTTTATTTAAAAACTGTACCCAATGTAGAGCAATGGATACAGCAGTGGTAATATTTATTAAATTTAACAATAACAATTACATTACCATTAAAAATCTTGACACCTTTATGGCTGAACAGCAGGATTAGGGTCATATGAGGCAATGGAATGTGTATGTAATTATTCGCCTTTATCATCCAGTGTTATAATATACAAACCACACTTTTATCCAAAAGACTAACATTTTATTACATTACAAATATTCCCAAAACATGTTAACAAATGGGGAGCTTTCAGTACTTCGACCAGACTGCCAAAATGGTTTCGGAAGGCTCCGTGGAAGGAAGCCGTCTCTGTCAGCTCATCCCTTCTTAATGCGGCTAACTGCAGGTGTCTTTCGCGCTGTTCGAGCATCCTTTCATGGATCCGCATCTCCTCAGCATGATTCTGGGCCAACAGTGATGCAAGGTCTGCAATGTTGCTGGACCTCTTCAGCTTGCCTATATGAAAGACAGAAGTCATTGTATTTAGATAACACCGGATCAAAACATGTCAGAAAAAATATTATGAAATTAAACTGTTGAAAGCCTGTGGTGGGATGCTTCGTTGCTGTATTTAAGCTCTACTGTCATGTTGTTGCCCCGCAGTAGAGAAACTTCTGTGGTGATGTGGTTAGGCCCCCCTTCATTTCAAAAAGGATTAATTGTAAAAAGTATTTTGATTTAATGGGTTATTTTTAAAAGAATTTCTTTGTACTGTGGCCTCATAAATCAGAATGGGTTAATAGTGTTAGCTGACTTGAAGAATTTCAATCAAGCATTTTGATTTGAAGTTTGTACATGTGCTCCTTTTTTTTGGTGAAAATACAACAGTATTTCCACCACCAACACACCTATAACACTGGGCCACTGTGGCTATGAACACCCCTGAATCTAGTATTTTTATAAACGTAGAAAGACATTTTAAATTCCTTGTTATGCGTCTATAGAAAACAATCACATATTAAAACCAACCGGGTGGTAATTTTCAGTTTGTTGTGCCTTACCAGCACTTGACTGGGAGATGCCGGGGCAGTCCAGTGAGGCGGACCCCAAGGGATTTGAAAACTGTGTATAGAAGGAAAAAAACACACAATAAAGCTCACAAACAAAGTGCAACATGTACCGCAAACACAAAACTTTTTAACCAGAATACAATAAGCTTACGTCAGCGTTTTGTTCACATGAATACTGAAATAAAAGCGCGATTCAGCAGGTTGATGCCAGGTAGCAGCAAGGTACAGAGGTAGCTAGCTATTAGCGGGCTAGCCATCACCACAATTGCCCACAATCAAACAACTTTCTTTATTGCTAAAATAAAGTGCGCTTTTGACCGAAAGGCAAGAAGACGGACAATAAGAAAACAACACTCACCGTCACCGTTTTCCAATTGCGTGGCCGTGTCGAGTCCAAATTCTCTGGCATTGATAGCAGGCCGGACACTTCCTGGTATATTTTTTCATTGCAAGTTGCCCCACCAACTCGCTCTGGATGTAGTCATCGGCTACGAGGGACAGAAAAGTCCGCACCTCCTCGTTTGTTCATGGAATAAACTTGCGCGTGGACATCGTTATATGAGAACACAATTGTGAATCCAGTCACCGCAGTTACTCGCTGAAATTACAAATGGCGGACGTGTAGCTTCAACAGAAAACAAAACGGACGCGTTTGGTGACGTTACGTCCTGACCAATCAGCGTTTAGCAGTCGATTCACGTCAATTCACACCTCGCTTTTCGCTCGCTTGTACCCTGCCTCTGAACAGGCACGAAAATCGTAACGGTTAAACCGTGAGGACTTGGGTGGAAATGGCGAAAAACCGAAACAAGTAAAAAAAAGTAAAGCCCAGGTGATACTGGTGGAAATGGGGCTTATGTCTCCCAGCTGGGAATGTCTTGGCATCCTCTCTGAAGAGCTAGAGCAGGTGGCCGGGGAGAGGGAAGTCTGGGGTTCTGTACTTGAGCTGCTGCCTCCACGGCCTGGACCTCTGGAAAAGCGGTAGAAGATGGATGGATGGATGATTTTAAATTTAAAGTACTTCATCCCTGTAGTGGAGAGAATTTGGATGGAAAAATTTGGTAAGATTTTTCAGAACACCTGCACAAAACAAATTTACTTGTAAGGGGTTGAATTGTTGACGCTTGTGTGGTGAAGAGACTGCAAATCATTTTCATGTGTTTTGGTCATGCCCAGTTATCCACCAATACTGGACCAATCCAATGTACAGACACTATTGGGGAAAATATTCAAAATAACAGTTCCCTTTTCTTTTGTAACTTTGTATTTGGGTTTACTACCGGAATCACTGGAAAGACGAGGAGAAAAATACTTATTCACTGTTTTAATATTGGCAAGTAAAAAAACTCTAACAAAAAAATGGATGTTGAAGGACTGTCCTACACCTGAAGATTGGATTAATGTGATTCAGGACATTTATTCGATGGAAAAGTTGACATTCGCACTGAGACAGGACATGGATGGGTTCTTGAACTTTTGGCAACCCTGGAACGCATATGTGTCTTCCATTAGATCTAATCTTTGACAAATACCATTTCAATAATGGCACCTCTCTTTGTTCCAATGCTACTCAGATACTCTTTGTTTTTTTTTTCTTGTTTTTTTTTGTTCTTTCTTTAATTTCTCTTTTTCTTTCACTTAAAAAAAGGGTGTTGTAATAATTATTTTTCCAATGTTGTCAAAAAACAAAAAAAAGGGAACATGATGTAAATGTAAACAATGCAATGCTGTAATGACATGTATTGTGGAGTGTGTAAATGAAGAGGCAGATTCATTTCAGACGATTTATTACACACTCACATCTCACAAGCAAAGAACAGACTGAACATTTCAGCAGGCACTCTCCTCTTAAGTTTCATGGCATTTCTCCACACACAACATGACATTTGCATCACACTGCATTCAACCCCCTACGTCCTCGACTCCTTCCTGCTATCTCGCCAGGAACCTCCTGAGTATTGTTCTCCCATGTTTATCCACTGTCTCTTGTCTGAGATGCTAAATAATCTGGCTCCCCCAAGGTGCTAAAGTATACCCTTTACAAAAACTTAAATTAAAAAAAAAAAAAAAAATCAAATGCCAATATCATACATTTTTTTTTTTTTTTTAGTTATATTACAAAAAAATTACTTTCATGTTATAATTTACTGAGATGCACTAGTACACTGTTTTAACGGGACAATAAATTGTGAGCTGCTTCATCTGTTGCATGTTAAACATTATCACAGTACCCCGGCAATCCAGGCAAACCCAGAACGATCTGGGCTCCCTCTGATGTCTGTTACGTCAGTGGTAACTTGAGTCCAGTCTGCTTTCCCATCTTGCAGCAAGGGGGTAGGTTTTTGCGCTCGTGTAATCTTTTTCTTTGCTCCGGTCAGTTTCTCCACTATGTTAATTTGAAGCAGGTGGATCTTCAAACTTGTGTGCTATTAGAACATGTCGTGGCACTCCAACATAACCCGTTTTTTTTTTTTTTTTTTTTTTCCTCACTCTGCACAGCACATGCGCTGTGGGGGCTTGGCATCTTCTTCAGCTTTTTTGGTTGAAATGCGGCAGTAGGTGACCGCGTGCACCCCCATTTGGATGGCGACACCACTACATTTCATAGAATAAGCTCCCATTGAAAAGGACTGCTGAATTATCAATTAATTGACAACTAATTTAATTTAGTCAACTAAATTCTTATCGACAATTAATTGAAAGTCAATTAATCATTAACATCCCTAGTAGTGAGACCTGCTATGATGTATGGTTTGGAGATGGTGGCACTGACAAAAAGACAGAGGTGTAGCTGGAGGTGGCAGAGTTGATGCTAGGATTCCCATTGGGAGGGACAGGAGTAGAAATGAGCATATCAGAGGGACAGCTCAGGTTGAGCAGTTTGGAGACAGTGTAAGAGAGGCAAGACTGAGATGGTTTGGACATGTGCAGAGGAGGGATAGTGGATATATTGGACAAAGGATGTTGAAGATGTAGCTGCCAGGCAGGAGGAAAAGAGGAAGACCACAGAAGATTGATGGATGTAGTGAAGGAGGACGTGGAGAGGGTTGGCGTTGCAGAGGAAGATGCAAGGGATAGGGTGAGATGGAGGCAGATGATCCATTGTGATCCCTAAAGTGAGCAGCCGAAAGAAGAAAAAGAATCGACTAATCAAAAAAGAATAGCCGTTAGATTAGTTGACTACCAAAATCATTGTTAGTTGCAACCCTAGTGCACTCTTTTAACAACATTTTTACTAGAAGCATTTCCACTAGTGGATTATTTGGGTAGTTTGCTCCACTGGTTGCTTGATAAGCAAGTTTAAGGTCACGTAACCATATTTTCAAAACCTGCCTGACTAGTTTTAAAAACAAAAGTTACACAAAAGTGGGTGATGAAAATATAGATGGAACAGTTGTTACAGTTGGTGTAAAGGTGGACATAAGCAAGAGGAAAAAAAACAGCAGGATTTCTGCATGGCATCCAATACACCATAATCTGAGCTGCCACGCCAACATGCTAAAGAAAATAAATGAAGAAATGACTCTCCTCAAGCGAGTGCATGAAAAATGCACGTGACGGTCCACGCGTCAGAGTTGGGGAGCGCGCCACCCGTGTGACCGTTCCAGTCGGCAGGCAGACCTGTCTCTCTAACGTCGCTGTCCGAGAGACAAACCAGAGACTAACCTGATTCCGTGTCAGAGTGAAGCATGAGCTTGTTTAAGTACTTTAAATGAGGAATAAAAGTAGAAGAGGTATGTAAGCAGTGGAGGCATTTATCGTGGTTTTAACTAACTGCTGGTAACGAGAACAATGAGTCTCTTCATGCCCTGGCTGCAGGAAGTGTATGCAGGGTGTCTGATCGACTCCATGCTGATTGGATAATACGTGGCATCACAGCCATGCTGATTGGATAATGCACGACGTCACACCCATGCTAATTGGATAATACATGGCATCATGACCAATCATCACAGCGCTTATTTTAGTTTCTTGGTTTATTTGTTAGGGATCATGTACAGAAAAAAACATTAAACACAGGGTAAAGACGATCTGTACCAGATTATAGCGTTCTCACTAATTTCCATCTGTAGTCCCTGAGGCAGGCAGGAAGTTATTAAAAGAAAAACAGCACATATATAGAAAGCAATTCAGGTCGGGTTTCAGAAACTGTTGACCCTGAAACAAGCAGGGAGTAAGTTTAAAAGGTAAAAAGATAAGAGAAACAGCACACATTAAAACAATCTAAGAGTAGGGAGAGAGTCGGTGCTTCGCAAACAAAGAAAACAAATGAAAAGCGACAAATTTGACAAGAAAGAATACTGAAGATGTAATGCTTCAAAAAAAATTATACTACAAGGTAGCCGTGATTGCGTACGTCTAAAGGATAATTCGGGGAATGCCTGCAGACCCCGGGTTTTGCCTAAAGATCACCGGTGTTGGAGAAGCAGCGGGCAGAACACGGTCCTTCACAGGGAAGCAAGCCCAGCCCGCCCGGTCAGTGGTAGATGGGAGTCGTTTTGCAGGACAGCAACTCTGTCGCCAATGGCGCTCCTCTCGGTGTGCTTGCATGGCTATCTAAAAATTAAAAGTTAATTATAATACCACCATGACTGCGGAGTATAATGCCCAGATCAACTGCATATCATATGCGGCCACATGCACGGTGTGACTAAACGACGACCATCACCAAACTGGACAAAAAAAATGCTCAAATAACGAAATAAATATTTTTTTATTTGAATATTTACTGACAATTGGGCAACAGTGATGCAACAGTTGCAGCCAAACAGGTCATTCTGCTGTGTATAATATTGGTGTTTTGGACTTATAATATTGCTAAAATATAAAAGGATGCACTACAATGGGTCTCAAAGATTTGTAAACGTGTCCTGTTATAGTACTGCATGACTTTGACGATAGACTATAAGCTACACATGTAAACTAAAACAATTATGATGACTGAAAACTCCCATTCCCCAAAGTGCAAGATACAGCACCTGTGAATATGTCATTAAAGATCAGACAAATAAGTGATCTGACAAAAAAACAAACAAGGGTTCTGAAACAGTTGCTAATATTGGATGTCCCATTCATTTTCAATAATTGTAATTAATATTCACACAATCAAATAAATCTTAGTGCTGTTCAGTCTCTTTTATATTTGTCAAAGTCTAACATGTGATTGCCTACTTATAGGCTACACCTCTTTGTATTCCAACTGCCTACATTTGGGCCTATAAAGTGTAATTGGGCTACCTGTTTTTAGACAAGAATACTTGCTTTGTACAGGCATGCACTAGTATTAACTAATTTATGTTCATTATTATGTACTTAGCAAGTTAAAATGACCGAAATTCATGAAGTCGGTGACTAATCCGTCAACAGCCTCCAGACAAACTAACCCTGTCAACATTTGGATTTCAAAATAAATGAGGATTTTCCTGTTGTCTGGGGGGTGAGGAGAGTTCTGAAAAACTGTAAATATATAGAAATATTATAACAGAAATAACCGCATCTTTGGTTATTTTAGGTATTTTATTTCTTTAAATATAATTTTATTAATAGTTACATTTCTTTGACATTAGAGTTAAAATTATTCTGTTCTGGCTTTGCAAAATTATGGTCAAAAGTTTAAATTGTATGAGGGAAAAAATTAAGTTTTCCCACAATCCGTTTCAAATTTATAAAAAAAAAAAAAAAAATACACACAAATTAAGATAACACTAATCCCACACTGGGGAAATTCATTTGCTACAGGAGCACAGAGGTCAGAAAAAACAGAAGAAACCATAAAACAATTCACAAATTGATAATAAAGTCTCAAATGTACAAGAAAGGTCATAATTTTACAAGAGGATATTATATAAGGAAAACTGTTGCAAATCTAGATAAATTTACAGAGAAAAGTAGAAAGCTATAAGAAAATTGTTGTAAATTTTGGAGAAAAACCTCAAACCTTCAAGACTGAAATCATTATTCAACTTTTTATGTAAGTGAGTGCTTTTTGTACCTTAACTAGAAATTGTGGGGTGTTTACTTTTAATTATTAATTTCATAACACTGCTTTTACATGAGTAGATTTTTTTGGCTACTATACCCACCTCTGATCATATAATTTAAGTATGCGTGAGTAAATTACTACGATTGGTATCAAAAAGTTTTCATTTAAGGATCTGTTTGTGCAAAAAATACAAGGAATCTATAAAAATTATTGGAAAGTGCCCAGCTGTGGAGATTCT
This sequence comes from Pholidichthys leucotaenia, assembly GCA_020510985.1. Lineage (NCBI taxonomy): Eukaryota > Metazoa > Chordata > Actinopteri > Cichliformes > Pholidichthyidae > Pholidichthys > Pholidichthys leucotaenia. Next base: position 378,486,120 of record CM035837.1, read on the forward strand.
TTGAGTCTTTTGTTTACCTTTATTTTATTTATTTTTTTTACTGAAATCCTTTTACCATACAATTCTTGTCAAACTTAAGGATTGGTTTATTTTATGTGAGAAGCTGTCTTTTTAAAATGGAGTTTTATTTTCATGAAAGGTATGTTTAGTAGAAATTTAGCACCGTTTTTAGATTGTGTTCTTGGTGTATATCTGCTCTACAGGTATATTTCATTAAGAAATAGCCAACATAATTTACCCTTGGGGGGGAGGCAGGGGTTTTCTTACTGGTTAGGCTTGACCGATCACCGCACTGTGCAGGCTGGAATTTGCTTTTCCAAGCAGCCTACCTGCTGAAAAATACCCACATATAATCACCAGATGAAAGCGCCGTGCCGCTCATTCCTTTTTTGTTCTCCCCCCCCCCCCCCCATCCTCTTTACATTTTTTTCCCCAAAATATAAATTTGGTTCATCCAGCACGCTCAAAGCTGTGCATCCAATATTTCCTGTGAGCAGGCATGTTTTAAATATGCTGATACTACAAAGCAGCAGGGTAGCAGAAAAATATCAAACAAAATGGTGCTTGTGAGATCAATTACATGATAGAAAATGGAGGTTTAAGTCTAGCGTGTGTGCATACGGCAGCGTATAGCTGTTCATATTTCTGGGCCTGCCTGCTAGTCGCCTAATCTCTTTACCCTGACTTTTTTTATTGCCAAAAGCTGAAGCAATTTTTTTTAAATTGTTTTCCTAGTTAATCCTTTGCAGGGTGCATTTTTCCTCCTTTTTCACGTGTGCTGCTGTGATATATAAACAAATTTGAGGCCCTCTGCATTTCTGAATGTAAATGCACATGTCCTAGTAAGAATGTCTTGAGTGTATGAGAGAGACGGTGCTCATTTTAAAAATGTTTTCTGAATAAAGCAGAACTCCCATGTGACATGTGGACTGTGCTGATGCAGTATTTGTCTTTGAAAGCGGATTTTGAAGGTGCTTACTACTGTTTCCAGTTGTGTGCTATGTAGCACTGAGATTATAGCCTTCTGTTCATAAGACTGGGGATTTCCTGACAAGGACCAGCACCGTTGTGTCAGTAAACCCCTCAGGATAAGAAAGACGCATGCACATGGTTTTGTGAATAATTCAGCCACACACAAGCAGAATTTCAGAGGCAGATACACTGAAACATGATTTAGGCTTCTCTGACATGCTGAAGTACCACAATGTAGTGTTGACCTCAGAAATGCTGTCAGATCTATTCTATTAAAATCAAACCCTCACATATACACTCCCAGTGGCGGCATGCCAAGTAGGACAGGACAACACTAGGGGGACGAGGGATGGGGGTTATTTGGCACAAAAAGAGCAGAGAAGCCAAGAAAGCCTAGAACAGCAGCTAGTTTATTACTCTCAGGAAAAAAAGCCTTTGGTAGGCTATCAACGGGGATCCTGGTAATGTCAGATAAGGGGCAGCTGTAGTCTAATTAGAGGTGCAAGATTGTGCCCTGAGGATGGCCTTACAAAATCTTGATTGGGAAGCAAATGAATAAATCCAATTTCTATCAGTAACAAACAATAATGGCAGCCGTGCTCCCTCCAGGTGGAAATGTCTCTATTAGTAGTACAAATATGGAGGTGGAGCAGAAGAGTGTACTTGTAAGGTTGGAGTATCGAGGCTTATTATGGGTAAAGACATCAAGAGAAGAGAGAGCTGTGTATGTCCGATATAGAATCTGAAATCTAATTGTTGAAATAAAAACAGGTTTAAAAAATGTTTCTCTTCTGTTTTGTTTTTTTAATTATATGCATATCAAGTGTTGTTAACTGTAACTCTGCTTTCCTTGTGTGAATTAGTTTTAAGTACAGTAAAGCCACCATTTCATTTTGTAAAGAAAGAGAGGGAAAAGCTAATTATCTCTTAAAAGGAACATAATTGACTGAAATTGGCAAGGGTATGAAGTTGTGGATCAAAGAACAACAGTTAATTCTGCAAGTTTTTTTCCAATAATATATTCCATCTAGCCCAGAAAATGGCTAAAAATCCATCCATCCATCCACTGAACAATGACAAATGATGGGGAAGTTTAGAGCGCAATAAACGAGATCATTCAAATTGAGTTAAATCAAGGAAATAATTTATGTAAATTAGGGACGCAAGATATCAATGAATTAATAGTTGATTCACCTTATCCATCGATTAATGACGAATTGATAAGGGGCAATTTTCCTGAAAATTTTAATTACCCTTGGTACAATATGGTCTTTCTATCTTTAACATATAAAAAGTTAATTACTGTTTTTGATATACTGAATAAAACATGAACGTTTTCCTCAAAATGATTTATTGCATCATTTGCATTTTTTACTACAGACAATGGCATTTTAACAAATTTTGTACTGTATAGTATGTACTATGTGCTGGTGCATCTCAAAAAATTACAAATGTCAGGATTTTTTATTTATTTTCAAAACTGTTACCAGTATCGTAAAATTTATCTTTTTCAGTTATGTTAAAAAAAATAACATTCATGTTCTAATTTACTGAGATGCACTAGTACACTGTTTTAATGGGACAATAAATTGTGAGCTGCTTCATCTGTTGCATGTTAAACATTACGACAGTACCCCGGCAATCTAGGCAAACCCAGTACGATCTGGGCGGCCTCTGTTGTCTGTTACCTCAGTGGTAACTTGAGTCTGATCTGCTTTCCTGTCTAGCAGCAGGTTGAAGGCAGGGAGGGGATGGGTTTTTGCGCTTGTGTAGTTTCTTCCTTGCTTGGGTCCGTTTCTCCGCCCTGCTGATTTGAAGCAGGCGGGTGGATCTTCAAGCGTGCGTGCCATTGGAAGTTGTTGTGGCTCTCCAGTGTAACCCAGAAGGGTGAGTTTTTTCACTCTGCACAGCGCATGCGCTCTTGGGGGGGGGGGGGGGGTCTTGTTCTGCTTTTTCTTTAGTTTAAGTGGAAAGGTGGCAGTGGGTGACCACGTGCGCCCCCCCGGATGGCGACACCACTACATTTCATAGAATAAGCTCCCATTGAAAAAGTCTTTTGAGTTATCAATTAATTGACAACTAATTTAATTTAGTCGACTAAATTCTTCTCGACAGTTAATCAGGAACATCCCAAATGTAAATGGTTTCTTGTAAAAGTATGTGTAGCCCTTTATAGAGCACTCACTGAAATGCTTGGAAGTTCAAAATTTCAAACCTTGGAGATGTTGAAGGATATTTGATTGTTTCCGTGATTATCACTCATGTTTTTATATTATTATTATTACAAGATATTATATCCAACGGATTTAACAAATAAGGTTCTTTGGCCTATGAAGGGCTTAAAAGAATTTAGAACCCACTGATTCTGTTGATTTTTATTTTTAACACAACTGCCTAATAACACTGTAGTCATCATCATAGCAGTCTGTCATGGGTGACAATGACTGTTTCATTTAGGTCTGATCAGATTCCTCCACACAGCTCTGTCCTTAGCCTTCTGCTGCCAGGAACTCCTGTCTGTATCCAACTTCTTCAAGTTTCTTTTTACAGTGTCTTTAAATCTGAGCCTTGGTCTACCCTGATTGCGTTTGCCCTCGCATAACTGTGAGTAGAGTAACTGCTGAGGGAGACGCTGGTGGTCCATCCTCTCAACATGTCCGAGCCATCTCAGGTTCATCTGTATTAGCATGTCCTCAACTGATGGTAGACCAGCTCGTTTCAACACTTCTGTGTTGGTTATCTTGTCTTTCCATGAAATATTCATTATGGCTCGAAGGTGTCTCATCATGTACGCGTGGAGTTTCTTCACCTGCACTCTGTAGACAGTCCAAGTTTCAGCACCGTACAATAGAGTAGCCAGTACTGTCGCTCTGTACACTTTGCATTTCACACGGATAGACACATGTTGATTGTTCCACAGTCTCTCCCTCAAGTTTCCAAACACAGTGCTCGCTCTTCCCATTCTGAGAGAGAGTTCATCCTCCAGCCTAGCATTGTCTGAAACAGTACTCCCTAGGTACTTGAAAAGTCTTGCACTTGACTAGTCGCTCTGTACCAATGCTGATCTCTTCTGGTAATGATGTTGATAACTGGAACTTTGGTGGTTGATAAAGGCACTCTGTCTTCTTGAAAAGTCTTTAGATATTGAACCACTCATTGCCACGTTTGCTTGCATACCTGTATGGAGTGCCTCGATCAGGCTGACAGACTTCTCTGTACAACCATATTTCTTGAGTACCTGCCAAAGTCCTTGTCACAAAACAGTATCGAAGGCTTTACTGAAGTCTATGAAGACTACATAAAGCGGCATGTTCTGTTCGATACACTTTTCTTAAGATAAGATAAGCCTTTATTAGTCCCACAATGGGGAAATTCCAGGATTGCAACAGCACAGGGATAGCAACACTCGGAGCAACAATCAGAAGGCAAGGAAAAAAAAACAAAAAAAAAAAACAAGCAAGCAAGAGCAGCTAATATACATATGTACATATTACTATAAAATATACAGTATATATACACACACACACACAGACACACAGTGCAGAGCATTGTAGCTGGATGGAGTAAATATATGAATATGTAAACACACAGTGCGGAGCAATGTAGCTAGATGGAATAATATGTAGATATATAAACACACAGTGCGGAGCATTGTAGCTAGATGGAATAAATGTATAGATATATAAACATAAACACACCCAGTGCGGAGCATTGTAGCTAGATGGAATAAATATGTAAATATATAAACACACACAGTGCAGAGCACTGTTGCTAGATGGGATGAAACAGCACAACCGTCTACTTAGTTATCCTACATGGTATGATTATGTGCCCATACATATTCTCACTCTCCATAGCGACCGGTATTTTCCTAGTTGTATGCCGGAGGGGACCATTGTGTAAGTCTATTGCATCTTTTGCATTCAAAAAACTATTAGTTTGTTACGTCTTTTTGCTATCTCTGCGAGCAGCCCTGCTTAGGTTGTACAGTCTGACAGCCGTTGGTAGGAAGGACCTGCGAAACCTCTCGGTTGTGCACCTGGGATGATGTAGTCTGCTGCTAAATGAGCTCCTCAGTGCATTCAGTATGTCCTGCATAGGGTGGAACTCGGACTCCAGCAGAGATGACAGTTTAGCCACCGTCCTTCTCTCTCCTATCTCCTCCACCGGATCAAGGCGCTGCCCCAGGACAGAGCTAGCTTTCTTGATCAGTTTGTTCAGTCTCTTCCTATCGGCTGCAGTAATGCCACTGCCCCAGCAGACCACTCCAAAAGTGATGGCTGATGCCACCGCCGTGTCATAGAATGTCTTCAGCAGCGCACCTTGTACACTAAAAGACCTGAGTCTCCTCAGCAGGAACAGCCTGCACTGTCCCTTCTTGTAGAGTGCATCAGTATTGTGTGACCAGTCTAGTTTATTGTTCATATGAACACCCAGGTACTTATAGGCTGTCACCATCTCGATGTCTGTTCCCTGTATATTTACTGGTGCTGTGAGGGGTTGTCCTTGCCTGCGGCAGTCCACCACCAGCTCCTTAGTTTTTCTCGCGTTGATCTGGAGGCAGTTCCGATGGCACCAGTCCACGAAGTCCTGGATAAGCCCTCTGTACTCAGCTTCATCTCCATTGGAGATGAGGCCAACGATCGCAGAGTCATCAGAGAACTTCTGTAGATGGCAGTGTGTTGTGTTGTGTGAGAAGTCCGCAGTATAAAGAGTGAACAGGAAGGGAGCCAGCACCGTTCCCTCTGGGGCCCCCGTGCTACTGATGATCGTGTCGGACACACAGTCCCGGGTTCTCACAAACTGAGGCCGGTTCGTGAGGTAGTCGAGGATCCATGATGACAGGTGCTGGTCCATCCCTGCGCGCAGCAGCTTGTCCTTCAGGATCATCGGTTGGATGGTGTTGAAAGCACCATCTTGAACCTGTTTCAAGCAGAAAATCATGTCCATTGTGCTTCTTCCACTTATAAAGCCGCACTGGGTTTCCGGTAGTACATTCTGCAAGATGTGTTCATTGAGTCTTTTAAGTAGTACACGTGAGAGAATCTTACCAACAGCGGCTAGCAGTGATATACTTCGGTAATTTCCACAATCCTTCCTGTCACCTTTCTTGAACAAAGGCATAATACTTGCATCCTTCCACTCTTTTTTTTCCACAATATCTTTATTGAACCTTTTTTTTTTTAAACAAACATGATACAAACAATCAAACACTAACACTAAAGTACTACAAAAAAAAAATGCACTAAAAAACACCAACAACCACCAACAAAATCAAATCTTCAACAATGCTCCTCTGTTTAGTCTAGACAATCCAACACATAAGTATACATATTATGTTCACCAGTTTGGAATTTACAAGGTCCACACATATCATTCACCTTCTTCTTCAAGAGTTATGTTTTTTTTTTTTGTAACTTAAATAAAAAAATAAAAAAAAAATAAAAGGGGAGGGGGACAAATGTTGGAGCATCAAGTTTTTAGTTTCCATCTCTTAATTCTTCTGGTTTTTTCAGTGTCTTTGGTTATTCTTTCAATTTCTGCCTCGTTGTTGCACTTTGTAGTGTGTCCATTTCCGCCATTTTTTCTCCCATATTCCTTCTTGCATTCTTCGTCGATATGTTAGTTTTTCCATCATACGTATGTCCTCAACAATGTCAGTCCATTGTTCTTGGTCAGGAAGAACTTCTGATCGCCATTTTTTTGTGATAGTTTTTTTACATGCAATCAACAAGATTTTAACTAGATATCTGTCCTCAGCCTGTATAACATTGTCTTTTTTAAGATCACATAAGTACATCAGGTTACAGTTCATTGGTATATTATATCCTAATATCCTCTGTATTGTCACATGCATAGATTTCCAAAATGATGATATTTTGTAGCATTTCCAAAACATATGTGAGTGGTCTGCATTTTGAGCCCCACATCCCCTCCAGCATAAAGATTGGGTATTTGTATATTTTCCTTGAATCTGTGGTGTAATGAAAAAGCGAATCAGGTTTTTCCATCCAAATTCCCTCCATGCCCTTGAATTTGTTGATGTGTGTTGTGTTTTCCATATTTCCTGCCAGCTTTCTTCTGTTATGTTTAAATTGAGCTCTTTCTCCCATTTCTCCTTTATATAGTTACTTGTATGATTGTTTGTCAACTTGTCATCAAGTTTCTGATATAGTTTTGAAATAATTCTTATTTTATTTCCTGCATATGAGCTTAAAATAAGTTGTATAATCTCGTTCACATCTGTTTGGAGGTTATGCCTAATCTTCTTCATATAGTAATCTCTCATCTGCAGATATCTGAAAAATTCCGATCTTTCTAATTTAAATTTTCTCCTGATATTTACAAAGCTCCCGAGATCTTTTTTTCCGATATTGCCCCATGCTGTGATTCCCTTGTTCACCAGATTTTTGTATCCCCTATCTTGTTTTGCCGGTTCAAACTGACTGTCAAATGCTACCCATTTCAATAGTTTTATGTCTTCCCTTATATTATATTTTTGTACTATTTTATACCACAGTTCTAAAGTAAATTTAGTGATTGGGTCTATTTGTTTGATTTGCTTATATGCATCTTTATCCCCTATTATGCTTTGTACTGGGAGTCCCTCAATTTCCTTTTCCATTTCTTTCCATTTTGCCTCATATCCCTCGTCGCACCAACATATGATATATCTTATTTGTGCTGAGTAGTAATATTCCTTTAGACTCGGTAGGCCCATGCCTCCTTTCTCTTTTGGTAATTGGAGGGTTTTATATTTCACTCTTGGTTTTTTACCTCCCCAAACAAATCTCGATATCATCCTGTCCCACTTTGAGAATTGGGCATCTGGAATCTCTGTTGGTATAGCCTGGAAGAGGTAAAGTAATCTAGGTTGTATGCTGATTTTGACTGTCTCAATTTTTGAATTCAGATCCATATTTAAGATTGACCATCTATCAATATCTTTTTTTATTTCTTGTTCCAACCTATCATAGTTTGCTTAATATATTTTGCTTAGTTCTTTAGGTATGTTCACTCCAAGGTATTTTATTTCTTTTTGGTTCCAGTTTAGTTTGATCTTATCAGTTATCTGGTTTAGAGGGTTATAGTGGAATGTCAGTATTTGTGTTTTTGTTATGTTTATCTTGTATCCTGATAATTTTCCAAAATTTTCTATCAAGTTCATCATTTCCATTATTGATTTATCTGGTTGTTCAAGGTAAACTATAATATCGTCTGCAAATAGCCCAATCTTGTGTTCTGCCCCCTTTATTGTTACACCGTTTAATTTCTTATTTTGTCGTATCGCTTGAGCCAATGGTTCTATGAACAGAGCAAACAAGGTGGGCGATAAGCAGCATCCCTGCCTAGTTGATCTTTGTATATTTACTTTCTGTTAAGCTACCGTTTATCTTGATTCTTGCCACAGGTTCTTGATATAGCGTCCTTATGCATTGTACTGATTTTTCGTTAAATCCAAAGCGCTCCAGTACACTATATAGGAATTTCCAGTTAACCCTGTCAAATGCTTTTTCTGCGTCTAAACTCATTATTACTGCGCTTTTCTTTTCTTTATGTATTTGGTTAATTATATGTATTGTTCTCCTGATATTGTCATGTGTTTGGCGTCCCTCTATGAATCCAGTTTGATCATCTTCTATCAATTCCGTCAAGAATGTCTTTATTCGTTTACATATAATTGTTGTGTATATTTTATAATCTACATTTAATAAAGAGATTGGTCTATAGTTTCCGCATTGTTCTTTATCTTTCCCTGGTTTTAAAATAACTGAAATGATTGCTTCGTTCCATGATGGAGGTATTTTGTTGTTGTTCAGCGTCCAATTAAATGACTTTAGGAGTTGTGGCGTGAGTTCTTCTATAAACAGTTTATAAAACTCAGAAGGGTATCCATCACTACCTGGTGATTTACCATTTTTAAGTGACTTAATCACATCTCTGATCTCTTGTGTTGTTATTTCTGCTGTTAGTTTTTCATTTTGTTGATTTCCTATTGATGGCAAGTCCAATGTGTCTAGAAATTTTTTGATATCTTTAGTATTTGTTTCTTCAGGTTGCGAGTATAGTTCTTGGTAGAAATTATGGAAAATTTCTTCGATGTTTTCTGGGTTAACTGTGGTTTTATTTGTGGTGGGGTCTTTAATCTTGTATACATTATTCATTGTTTGTTGTTTTCTTAACCGTTTTGCCAGCAGTTTTGTGGCTTTTGGCCCCGTTTCATAATATTTTTGCTTTAGATATCTATTTTTCCTTTCAATTTCATCCATTTGTGTTTCTTTTATCTTTGTTTTTTCTTCTTTAATTTCTTGATATATTTTTGGATCATTTGTGCTTTGATGTTTACGTTCTAATTCCCTCAGTCTCTCACATCTTTGTTCATACGCTTCCAGTTTAGTCTTATTTGCTTTTCCTGTTTCAACAATTAATTTACCCCTTAACACGGCTTTTAGTGCGTCCCATAGTATTGTTGGGTCCACTTCTTCATTGTCATTCTCTTGGATATATTCGTTTATGTTTATTTTTATTCTTTCTTTCATTTTCTCATCATTTAACAGTCCTACGTTAAGATTCCATGTTGTTTGTCGTTTTCTATTGTTTAAATATATTTCCATGTATATAGGATTATGATCTGATATTTCTGCCCCTCCAATCCAACAATTTCTCACCCTGTGTCTGTCACCTTCATTCATAAGGAAGTAATCTATTCTAGAGTGTACTTTATGGGCTGCTGAATAATGTGTATAGTCTTTTTCGAGTGGGTGTAGGTCCCTCCATATGTCTACCATACCCATTTCTGCCAGTGAGGTTCTTATGAACTTTGTTACATGTTTTTTTGTCTTCTTAACACTTGTTGTGTCAACTTCATGATCCATGACAGCATTTAAGTCTCCTCCACAAGTTAGGACTCCTTCACTGTGTGTTGCTATGAGATCAAACAGATGTTGAAAAAAACCCTTGTCACTTTCTGGTGGGGCATAGATGTTCACTAATGTGATCTGCATACCATCTATTCTTCCCTTTATTATTACATACCTGCCTTCTTTATCCTGGATTTCCTGTTCACTTTCAAATTGTATTTTGTTTGAGATTAGTATCATAACCCCCCTTTTTGCTCCTCCCTTAAATGAACTGTAGTAGGAGTTCTTATAGCCAAATCTCTTTAGTTTCACATGTTCTGCCTTGCTCAATTGTGTCTCTTGCATAAATATAATTTCAGCTTTTTCCTTCTTGAATTTTCTTATTATTCTTTCCCTTTTAACAGGTGAGTTCAGACCATTCACGTTTAGTGTCATTATCTTAAGATTTTTACCCATATTCATGTTTTTCCATTTTTTTAACTTGTGCTCCTAGCCCCTTTAACAACAAAAATAACACATATTTATATAAAAACACATTAAAAAAACTCTACCTCCGTACTTTGGGCCTTTCTTCTGCCCACTGGTCCCTGTTGGTGGGTGGGGGGTTTGTCTTCACAGAGTGAAGGGCCCTCCCTAGACTTCTAATTACTATCAAAGTAATAGTCATAAGTCTAGAAATGTCCAACAAATATCACTTAAACCTCTCCTAGCCGTCTGTTTCTCTTTTACCTTGTCTTCTTGGCCTTCATTTCTTCTGTGCCTTTCTTAATCTTTGTTATGATCTAGGCTTTCAGTTGAAAGCCTTGTAGTTTGTCCTGGGCCCGCTGCTCTACGTCTCTCCCCCTTCTTCCGCCGTTCACTCGTCTCCACTCCGTCTGTCGTGGTGCGTTCAGGGCCGCCGCTGCTCCAGCCGTCTCCTTCGGCACGCTCACCTCAAGGCCCCGCTCCATCATATCCCGCGCTGCCGTGCATGTGCGCCGGAGCGAGCCCGGAGGCTCTCCTCAGCAGATACAGGCAATGCGTGTAGTCAGAAGTGGTGGTCAGAGAGTGAGCATGAGATATTCAGTCACTTATATACCCAGTTACAGACAATACATGAAAGGCATGGGACATTTGCATCACAGTCAGAGCAGCAAGCATGAACATTTGCATTTGAGTCATACATATCGACAGCAAGACTGGCAGGAAGGAGCTAGACAAAGAGCGGCTGCCTATTGATATCAATACACACATCTCATTGTTCTGCTAATTGCCCCAGCTGAGCGCTCTGCTTGTCCCAGTCTGTTGTGGGGGTCACCCACAGTCTGATGTTATTTTGGATTTCTTGTTTTTGTTTTCTTTCAATAAATGCCTTATCAAATGTCCCTTATTCTGTATTTGTTCAACCAAGAGTCTGTTCATGAAGACTGATGCCACAACATGGAAAATTTTCATATAATAATACCTTTGTCTTTCATTTCATTTTGCAAAATTTTTCTGAAAATAAGATGAGATAAGCCTTTATTAGTCCCACAATGGGGAAATTCCAGGATTGCAACAGCACAGGGATAGCAACACTCAGAGCAGCAATCAGAAGGCAAGAGAAAAACAAGAGCAGCGAGTATACATATGTACATATAAATACAGTATAAATATATAGACACACAAATCTATAAATTCATGAAATCTGTGTGTTTGTGTGTCTGTTCCACGCATATCTCTTGAACCATTTGTCAGAGTGGCCTCAGATTTTAAACGTGGTTTCCTGAGGTTACGAGGGTGTGCATCCCCAAATTTGGAGTCGCTCAGTCAAAATATGTAATTTTTATCAATAAAAGTTTAGCCACTGCTGTGTCTCATGCCCAGGCTTCTAGAAGTGTGGGCGGGGTTTGGTTTTGGATTGACTCCTACTTATTGGATAATACGCGCATTATGGCTCCAGTAACCACAGCGCTCCGTGTGCAAAACAAGGAAGTGAAACGTGACAAATTTGACTAGAAAAAGAGTACTAAAGATTTAAAGCTTAAAAAATTAAACCATAAAGTTGCTGTGATTGCGTAGGTCTAATGGATAATTCGGCATGGAGAACACGAGATGTGCTGGGGGGTGGGGTGGGGTGGGGGGGCAGCAGCTGAACTGCTGGTACCACGCTAAAGCAACAGCCGAGACTCTCGTTAACCAGGCAGGCAGGGGTGGAGCAGCGTGTACCCGCGGAACCCGGCGCCTGTCATACCTAGCTGGCTCGGAAAATTTTCCGTCGTCACAGTACCAAAGATAAAAAAAAAAAAAAAACAAACAAACATTGGGGGAAGGCCCTACAACCTTTGCTCCACAAATGTGGGATGTATCAACCATACACTGGATAAATTTTCAGCATGGGGCACATATTTTTCCAGTTTACAGAATTTTCACTGGGTCTGAGGTGTGTGTGGGGGAAAAAAAATGCATTTTAGTTAACGTTTAGAGAGTCAAAAATGCGATAGTTTAGGTGGAATAATGATATAATAAATAACCTTCTCACATGAATGAAATCGGTGACAAGGATCGGTGTCACCGATCCTGTTCATAATTTTTATGGACAGGATTTCTAGGCGCAGCCAGGGAATGGAGGGTGTCATGCTTGGTGACCACAGGATCTCATCTCTGTTGTTTGCAGATGATGTTGTCCTGTTGGCTTCATCCAGCAATGACCTACAGCTCTTGCTGGGACGGTTTGCCACTGAGTGTGAAGCGGCTGGGATGAGAATCAGCACCTCCAAGTCCGAGTCCATGGTCCTCAGCCGGAAAAAGGTGGATTGTCCTCTCCGGGTTGGGGACAGGCTCCTGCCCCAAGTGGAGGAGTTTAAGTATCTTGGGGTCTTGTTCACGAGTGAGGGGAAAATGGAGCGAGAGATCGACAGACGGATTGGAGCAGCATCTGCAGTGATGCGGACGTTGTACCGGTCTGTTGCGGTGAAGAGGGAGCTTAGTTCTAAGGCAAAGCTGTCGATTTACCAGTCAATCTACGTTCCTACTCTCACCTATGGTCACGAGCTTTGGGTAATGACCGAAAGAACGAGATCGCGGATACAAGCGGCTGAAATGAGCTTTCTACGTAGGATTGCTGGACTCACCCTCAGAGATAGGGTGAGGAGCTCAGTCATCCAGGAGAGGCTCAGAGTAGAACCGCTGCTCCTCCACATTGAAAGGAGTCAGTTGAGGTGGTATGGGCATCTGATTAGGATGCCTCCTGAACGCCTTCCACTTGAGGTGTTTCAGGTACGTCCCACTGGGAGGAGACCCCGGGGCAGACCCAGGATTCGGTGGAGAAACTATGTCTCCCAGCTGGTCTGGGAACGCCTTGGTATCCCCTCTGAAGAGCTGGAGCAGGTGGTTGGGGAGAGGGAAGTCTGGCCTTCTCTGCTTGAGCTGCTGCCTCCGCGACCCGGACCTCCGGAAAAGCGGTAGAAGATGGATGGATGGATGGACATGAATGAAAAACAAATGCTTACAGTAGAGCCGTGGTGCTCAGTCTTTGCCAGTCATGCCCTCAAGGTTCAGATCATTTGGCCTCAGTATCGCCCCACCGTGATTATATAAGCACCGCCTCAATCTTAGCATTAAAGTTTAAAAAAACAAAACAACTTTTAATCCAACTTATTCCTAGCCCCCATGATGCCTTGCGTGAATTATGGTAGCAACTTCCGGTACTAGTTTAAAACATATGGTTGTCACTGAAACGGGACACTTTTCCTTGTTAAAAAACAATGACTTCGGCATCAGAAATCGGGAATGTGGTCTCTTGCACCTCAAAACAGTAACATAATCATACCACTTCCCATGACTATCGAGGGATGGAAAGATGATCTTAAAAAGTGGCCTCGTACACGGTAGCTCCGTTACTTAGTGCCGCTGCTAAGATGCTAACGATGCAAACAATATTTTAGCTAGGTTGAAAACTTGCGTTCGGTCGGTGAGGAGTTGTGTCTTCTGCAAAAACATAAGTATTTTCAGAAAGTACAGTTTCTAAGCTTTAAAATGATACCAGACACTATGGGGTTTCCTGGGACTTTGCCGCTAGAAAACAAAGAAAAGTGTCATGATTTATGACTCCTCGTTGCCTGTAGAGCTCGTAATGACACAGTGCACATTCAACACCGTGCTTGGGCGTTTTAAATTTTGGGTAAAACGTCAGATCTGTGACATTCATCCATCCATCCATCTTCTTCCGCTTAATCCTTTTGGGGTCACGGGGGGGCTGGAGCCTATCCCAATATCTTTGGGCGAGAGGCAGGGTACACCCTGGACAGATCACCAGTCCATCGCAGGGCCAACACAGAGAGACAACCATTCACTCTCACAGTCATACCTAAGGACAATTTAGAATCCCCAAATTTGATGCCAGTTAACCTAACCTGCATGTTTTTGGCATGTGCAGGGATGGCAATTTTCCGCCGATCCGTGGATTTCCGCCGATTTTATCATCATCTATGTCATAATTTTGTACCTTTACCTTGTTCTCAATAAAGTTTGGAAAAAAAAACCATACGTGCTCGGCGCTTCCCCGAAGTCTCGCGATAACCCGGATGTACTCAAGGTACTGCTGTATTGTAAACAGCCCTGCGATTGGATAGTTGCAAACGATTGGACCAATCAAATGGCTCGTATGCTTTGTCAAAAATTCATTTCGGCTTGTTCTCAGGGATGTGATTTTTCCGGTAATTCACCGAATAACGCTTTATTTGTATATTATATGTACGTTAAGTACGTTAGCGGCTTATGGTCCACGAACGCAGTTAAAGTGTGCCCTTTCAGCCAGAACTGGAAGTGGCGTATGCCAGGTGGAGAGCCATTAACTCTCTGTCGAACACGCTGTATTTATGCTCACTGTTGTGCAAAGACCTGCTTAAAAAAAAGGTGAGCGGCTGCCAAGAACCAGCAACGCATTGCTCCACGACGGCCTCTATGCCCATGTCCGAGACGTGGGTAATGAGCGCTGTTTTAACCTCAGAACGCCTGCTCCCGTTCAGGAGTCCAGTCGACTCTGTCCGCCGGTTTCCGTTTGAGTGCAGCGTACAGCGGCTGTATGAGCTGGGCTGCGTGGGGGAGGAAAATGAGCTGCTCAAGACTCAATGGAGATTGAAACTGGTGATCTGAAATGAATGCTGAAATTATAAAAAGTAATGGTATGTTGGAATTTTATTTCTATTATGGAGTAGATAAAATTACCTGATTTTGATTTGATCAAGTGTTAAAGCATGTGATGGATAATGCTTGTTGGAATATTTACCTCCGCCAAGGAGGTTATGTTTTCATCGGCGTTGGCTTGTCTGTCTGTTTGTTAGCAAGGAAAAGTGATGGACAGATTTTCATGAAATTTTCGGGAAAGGTGTGCAATGGCACGGGGAACAGATGATTAGATTTTGGTGATGATCTGAGAGTGCATACCTCCACCAAGGGCTTTTTTGTATTTGTGTAGCAGGATTACACAAAAACTACTGGATGGATTTGGATAAAATTTTCAACAGAGGTGGTTCTTGGGCTAGAGAGGAACCCATTATATTTTGGTGATGATCTGAGAATGCATACCTCAGCCAAGAATCAGAATCAGAATCAGGTTTATTGCCATTGTTCATGTAGTACACAAACTAGGAATTTGTCTCGGTACAATGCTGCAACATTAAACATGATAAGATAAGAGAAATAAACTATACATGTAATAAAGTGTAGGATAAGATTAAGTGATACTGGTCAACAGTTAAAATATATATTAGCCAGCAGCAGATACTGTGGAGAACTATATAGTGCAGTCGGTAATGCAGGAAGAAAACAGTGATGATTGACATGAGTCTGGTTGAGCTGCTGTACATGGTGCACGAGAGTCACTTAGTGTTCAGCAGTCTAATGGCAGAGGGGAAGAAGCTGTTCATGTGACGGGAGGTTTTAGTCTGGATGGACCGAAGTCTTCTACCAGAGGGGAGGGGGGCAAACAGTACGTGACCAGGGTGTGAGGGATCGGCTATGATCCGGCCAGCACGCCTCCGGGTCCTGGAGATGTACAGATCCTGGAGAGATGGGAGCTTGCAGCCGACAAGGCGCTTATCTTCTCACATTGTGTTAGCAACAATACTCCAAAACTGATGGACAGACTTTGATGCAATTTTCACCACAAGTGGCTATAGGCCTACACACAAACCCATTACATTTTGGAGTTGATCCATGACAAACGGAAGGAGCCTTGGCGGAGGGATGCGCTCTGAGTGCTTTTCTAGTTTAGGAATGCTATCTTCTTGGAACATAAGTCAATATTATACAGTAATAAGTGGCATTCAGCTGTTTGTTTTATGTCATGTAAGCACAGTTCTGGTACTTAAAAATCATAAAAACCCAGGAGCTTCGGGGAGCGAAGTGACAGTAAAGGTGAAAATTGGCTCAAAGTTCAATGAGGTAACAGAAACACTCAGACAGTTTCTGAAGAAACCAGAAAAGGAGATGAAGTTCAAAGTTTAGAGACTGACACAGCTTGCTGCCAAAAGGAAGAAAGTTTCACATTAGAAGTGACTTGGTGACCAGTGTAAATAGTGTAACAAACTCTTATAGAACTGTTAAATATGTTGGACTAAAGACAGTGAGACAACATTGAAGAAAAAGTAAGTTAACTTTTCATTAAATTTAATGATTTATCTAAGTCTAGTATTTCATTTTTTTTATAATTTTTTTCAGTCTAAATTACTTCTATTTTACTGAAAACCTCCCAGCTTCAGGGGGGCTGCGCCCCCCCGGCCCCCCCATAAGTCAATCGACCAAATTAGATTTCAGCTGAAATCAGAATTTCCTGTTGCCATCCCTGCATGTGGGAGGAAACCGGAGAAATCCCGGAGTAATACAAGTGAAAACCTGGCTCTTGTCTTGGTGTCTGTCCCACCGATCTCACGAACAATCCTTTAGTTTTCAATGCATGATCTACTCATTGCTGTTGAAGCCACAGATTGAGCTGTGCTTATCTCTGAGGAGCCTTACACAACTAAACATTCAAAAATACAAAAACTACAAGTGCTGAAATTAGTTGCCACTTGAGTGGAAAACATGTATGTGGACTATACTTTAAAATGAATTTGAAAAACTTTTTAAAACGCTATTTTAAATGCCCCTGCAACTCTACTCAAACTGACTGATTTTACACTGGGTCAGACGAAACCGGAAGTTCCGTCCGTAATCGTTCCTACAACGGCACCCCCAGGAATAAGGTGGATAGCAAAATATTGCTAAAGTATAAACTGATGCACTACAATGGGTCTGAAATATTTGTAAACATGTCCTGTTATAGCACTGCAAAAGATCAGACAGATCAGTGATCTGAAAACAAATAAACAAGGGATCTGAAATGGTTGCTAATATTGGATGTCCCATTCATTTTCAATATTAAGCTATTCTGTAATTAATATTCACACAATCTAATCAATCTTAATGCCATTTACTCCCTTTTATAGTTGTCAAAGTCTAACATGTCATTGCCTACATACAGGAATACATATGTTCTACGGGCATGCACTAGTATTGTTTTAAGTAGTAGAGGCTTGAACTTGGAATAGCCCCGCTTGGGGACTGTGACCCCCAATTATCTTCATGCTCAACATGAGTAGCATTTGCATTTTTGTTTGAGATGGGGCGGAGAAAAAAATTTGATTAATCAATCTATCGCGATACGTTGTGTTGGTGATACTGTATCAATTCAGAGACACAGTATTGTGAAATTTTTAAATAAATGTTACAAACACAAACTTATCTATTTAGGTACCAGAGTAATAAAACTTTTTGCTCACTGGCCACTGTGGCTAGTGATTTTTCAAAGTTACTAGCCACTCAGCCTTTTCAATAGCCATAATTTTCTGGTTCGATAATTATGTTCAATATAACCAAATTTGAGTATTGCATGCTAAAATTTACTTGAACTAAATTTACATCCATTTTATATGTAAATAACCCTTACACAGTGGTGTGAAAATGTGTTTGCCCCCTTCCTGATTTCTCTTTTTTTTATGTTTGTCACACTTAAATGTTTCAGATCATGAAACAAATTTAAATATTAGACAAAGATAGCACAAGTAAACACAAAATGCAGTTTTTAAATGAAGGCGTTTAAGGATTTCTGCTGCTGATGGGCAGCAGCTGCACGCACCCTTTAGTGGCAAAGATTTTTTTGGAGAAAATATTCAGTTTAGATATCAAAAATTCCAAAGGTTATAACTTGAAAGTGGTAAGAGATAATGGTTTACTGTAAATGAGAAAGATGTAGAATATGATCCAAAGTTTGATAGGAGTTAATTTACGCATCTAATTTGCATAATGTGATGGGAACCATATCGGATTACATAACTTGCGGTCAAACTGGACTTTGGACATATTTACAAAGAGGATGATTTTGTTTTCCTTTGTTTTTGTCATCTTCAGAATATATGAACCAGAAAATCAGTAGCATGTAATCAAAGTGATAAAAACATCAGACGTACCGCGTGTCATGTGTCGCCATCTGTCGCCATCTGTCTGTGTGCTCATCCTGGTCCCTTATTTTGTCTTGTGTCAGTTATTTTCTCTTTCTCTCCCACATCCAGAAACTCATTTATCTTCTGATTTAGTCCACCTTGATTTTGGTTAGACAACGCCGCTGAACTCTCTCGCGATGACTGATGTTTGCACTTTTCCAATGTGAGACACTTGGTGGAATGATATTGGTGCGCTTACATTTTCTTGAATTGTGCAATAAAGGCATTTTTTAAAACTCAAACTCTCTCTCTATCTCTCTCTCTATCTCACTCTCTGGTGAAATGATATTGACGATCTGACATTTTTGAATTGTGCAATAAAGGGATTTTTTCAATCTCTCTTTCTCTCTCTCTCTCTCTCTCTCTCTCTCTCTCCCTCCAATTTCTCATTTTTCACAAATGTTTCACATCATCAAACAAATTTAAATATTAGACAAAGATAACACAAGTAAACACAAAATGCAGTTTTTAAATGAAGATGTTTATTATTGAGGGTAAAAAAAATCCTAACTTACATGGCCCTGTGTGAAAAAGTGACCCCCCCCCCCAAAAAAAAACAAAAAAACAAAAACTTAAATTAACTGTGGTTTCTCACATCTTTGGAAAGCTGAGTTCAATTTCTCCAGCCACACCCAGGCCTGATTACTGCTGCACCTGTTCTCAATCAAGAAATCACTTAAATAGGACTTGCCTGACAAAGTGAAGTAGACCAAAAGATCCTCAAAAGCTAGACACCATGCTGTGATCCAAAGAAATTCAGGAACAAATGAGAAACAAAGTAATTGAAATCTTTCAATCTGAAAAAGGTTATAAAGCCATTTCTAAAGCTTTGGGACTCCAGCGAACCACAGTGAGAGCCATTATTCACAAATGGCGAAAACATTGAACTTGGAAAGCAGTATGAGTCATCCACTCAGCTCCATCCACTGTCACAGGTGTCCAACGGCGCCCAGTTCCCTCAGCTAGGGCAACTTGGGCTCTGGTGCAGGAACCCTTCCGCGATGGTCCTGGTTGGGGTCGGTCCTGCCCACCTTCAAGACTGTTAGGCCAAGGTTCGTCCCATACTTCATCATCCACCACTCACAGCACCGGTCGGTCCCACAAACCACAGCCCGACCACTCCTCATCGACGCCGCTGATGGAAAACTCCAGTCCATAAGAGGTCGCAGCCCATCGCATTCTCGCCACCGCCAGTCACTATAAATTTTAGGTTGGCGACCACTGCCAACTTGTACTGGGCCGTCAGCTCCATCGAACCCACAATGGGCAGCCTCCTTCCTCCATAGCCGCGCAGCGGCTTTAAATGACCTCTGAGCTGATGGTACAGGAAGAAACTCCTCATGGTGGGCCAATTCAACACTGACCTCACTGCGCCCATGTCAACCAGTAATGGTACCTCCACTCCGTCCAGTTCCACCGCACAATAATGGCCGTCAGTGTCCGGGGAAACGGTGTGGATAACCGTGGGAGTTGGAGCAGGGGTGTCCTCTTTATGTTGCCGTTCCCCTCACTCAAACCTGTTACAGGCCCTGACAAAGTGATGCAGGAGTCCGCACTTGCCACAGCATTTGCCTCTCACCGGACACTCTCTAGCCTTATATCGATACTTATTGGACCCACAGTTCGAACATTTGGGTGATCCCGGGGCGGACCTCATCTTTACAGCTGCAGTGCATTTCTCTTCTTCGCTGTCTTCGCTGTCCAGATCCACAGCCTGCGTCATTGATTATGAGTCATGGCGGCGCAGCGTAGCTCTCTCACCGAGGTCATGTGATAGCTTGTCCGCTGCCTCACACTGCTGAGCTATCTCCACAGCAGTGGCTAGAGTCGATTCGACAGAGTGTGTCAACAGTCTTGACCACGCTGACAAGCACAACGTGTGCTCCACCAACTTGTCGTGGTCCATTTCTTCTTCTAAATCACCAAACTGGCAGTCTCTAGTCAGCTGCCGCAGGTCGGCAACATAGTGTTGCACTGACTCGCTGATCCGCTGGCGGCACTACCGAAACTGGATTCTCCTGACAATGACACTTGCAGGCGCGCGAAAATGTCACGCCATTAGCTCAACCACGTCGTCAAAGCCATCGCTAGCCCCCAGGGTGGCAAGGATATGTTGTCCTTCCATACCCAAATTGTGGACCAAAATCACCCGTGCTTGTACCTTCTTCAATTCGCCCAGGTTCAGTGCCATCAAATAGTTCTGAAAAGCGGTGAACCTCCTCACCTAAGGCACCGGAGGGTCTCCCAGACTCCAAAAATGGCTGAAAAGAAGACAAATCGGCATCCATAACTTTATCCTCGTTGCCAAATGTTATGTCCGTAAAAGGTGGAACAAGGATGAGGTGAGTAGTGAACTACACAGGACTTTATTATAGAACTCAGTGTAAATACAGAAGCTTCCGTTAGCAGAGAGGTGGTCAAGAGACCGCTCCTCTACCGCACAGCCCTCTTATACCCTTGCGACGTCACCGCCTGTGTAACACCATAATGTGTCCCATGCACAACATCACACATAGAATGACTTACCAAGAGTGGAGGAAGGTGCACACAGGTGGACTATATCTTATGCAGAAGGAGAAATCTGAAAGACATAGGAGACTGCAAGGTGGTGGCAGGGGAGAATGTAGCTAGACAGCATTGGATGGCAAACTGTAGGATGACTTTGGAAAACAAGAGGAGGGAGAGACCAAAGGCAGAGCCAAAGATTAAATGGGGTAAGTTACAGAAGGAATAAGGTCACACAGAGTTCAGGAAGGAGTTGATACAGGGTCTGGGTGGTAGGGAAGAATTACCAGATGACTGGGAAAGTACAGCAAAAGTATTGAGGGAAATGGGTAGAAAAGTATGTGGTGTATCCAGTGGACAGAGGAAGGAAGACGACTTGGTGGTGGAATGAGGAGGTACAGGAAAGTATTCAAAGGAAGAGGTTGGCAAAGAAAAAGTGGGATAGCCAGGGAGATGAAGAAAGCAGACAGGAGTATTTGGAATTTAGGTGCATGGCAAAGAGAGGTGGCAAAAAAAAAGGCATATAGGGAGTTGTATGAGAGGCTGGGCACTAAGGAAGGAGAAAAGGACTTGGCTAGACAGAGAGATCGAGCTAGAAAGGATGCACAGCAGGTTAGGTTGATTAAGGACAGAGATGGTACTGTACTAACGAATGACGAGAGTGTGTTGAGAAGGTGGAAGGAATACTTTGAAGAGCTGATGAATAAAGAAAATGATAGAGGAGGATGGATGAAGGAAAGATGGTGAACAAGGAAGTCCCAAGGATTGGCAAGGTGGAAGTGAGGACAGTTTTGAAGATGATGAAGAATGGAAAAGTACCGGTTGGTCCAGATGACATACCTGTGGAGGTATGGAGATGTTTTAGAGAGATGGCAGTGGACCTTTTAACCAGATTGCTTAACACAATCTTGTAGAGTGAGAGGATACCTCAGGAGTGGAGAAGTGTTTTGGTAGCAATTTTCAAGAACAAGGGTGATGCTCAGAACTGTAGTAACTACAGAGGCATGAAGTTGATCAGCCACACTATGAAGATATGAGAAAGAGTGGTTGAAGCCAGTGTAAGAGGAGAGGTGACTCAGTGAGCAGCAGTATGGTTTCATGCCAAGAAAGAGTACTACAGATGCAATATTTTCTCTTAAGAGTGTTGATGGAGAAGCATAGAGAAGGTCAAGGAGTTGGACTGTGTCTTTGTGGAGCTAGTGAAAGCATATGATAGTGTGCCAAGAGAGGAAGTGTGGTACTGTATGAGAAAGTCAGGAGTGGCAGAGAAGTATATGACAGTGGTGCACGACATGTATAAGGACAGCGAGATACTGGTAAGGTGCGCTGTATAAGTGACAGATTCAAGGTGGGGGTGGGATTACATCAGGGATCGGCTCTGAGCCCCTTCTTGTTTGCCATGGTGATAGACAGGCTGACAGACGAGGTCAGGCAGGAGTCTCCATGGACCATGATGTTTGCAGACATTATGACCTGTAGTTAGAATAGGGAGCAGGTGGAAGAGAACCTGGAGAGGTGGAGGTATACTCTGGAGAGAAGAGGAATGAAAGTCAGAAGCAAGACAGAATACGTGAGTGTGAATGACGGGGAGGAAGGTGCAGTGGTGAAGATGGAAGGGGTAGTGGTAGTGAAAGTAGATGAGTTTAAATATCTGTGGTCAACCATCCAAAGCAATGGAAAATGCACAAGAGAGGTGAAGAAGAGAGTGCAGTCAGGGTGGAATGGGTGGAGACGAGTGTCAGGGGGGATTTGTGACAGAAAGGTAGCAGCAAGAGTGAAAGGGAAGATTTACGAAATGGTAGCGAGACCTGCTATGATGTATGGTTTGGAGACGGTGGCGCTGGCAAAAAGACAGGAGGAGGAGCTGGAGGTAGCAGGGTTGAAGATGCTAAGATTTTCATTGGGAGTGACTAGGAGGGACAGTATTAAAAATGAATATATCATAGAGACAGCTCAGATTGAGCAGTTTGGAGCCAAAATAAGAGAGGCAAGGCTGAGCTGGTTTGGACATGTGCAGAGGAAGGATAGTGTATATATTGGTCAAAGGATGTTGAAGATGGAGCTGCCAGGCAGGAGGAAAAGAGGAAGACCACAGAGAAGATTCATGGATGTAGTGAAGGAGGACATGGAGAGGGTTGGTGTTACAGAGGAAGATGCAAGGGATCAGGTGGGATGGAGACAGATGATCCGCTGTGGCGACCCCTGAAGGGAGCAGCTGAAAGATGATCAAAAGATAATTTTGCTCTTGCCATTTATTTCAATGGAGATTTTTTCCGATTTAAGGTCCCATGTGCAGAAGTAGAGGGGGTGTGACTTAGGCTCTCTATGAGGCATTCCATTTTTTTTGTGGGGGAGTTTGTACCTTTTCCAGTCCCTTGGACGAGTTTGATTTTGACATCCATCTACTGAGGGGATGACCTGCAAGGTTAACCAGCAACTAAAAGGACTTGAATATGAACTTCTATCTATAGAAAAAGAAACTGATTCCTTTGGCTACATGCCAGATTTATAGTATATTCACATCAGATGAGGGTATGCATTACATATTGTTCAGCGAGAACTCTGATATGGGATGCATGGGTATGCAAGTTTGCTCACTATGATTCTTTAATTTTTTTTCCTTCTTTTTGCTTGCCTACTTTGTCATTTTTTTTCATTCTATGGCATTTATAACTTTAGTTAAAAAAGTTCTCTTCCTGCCCACTTGACTGTGGCACTGAAGAGTAAAACTTGCTGCTTTTTTTTACCTCTTTTTCTCTGAGTGGTTGATTTGAAGTCTGAGTTACTTCTCTGTCATTTGAGTAAATATATTTCAGCTTGTGGGGAGCCTAACCAGTCAAAGAGAGCTTGTACATTAGCACTAACAGGAGTCAACTCTTGGGTGGTCCAGTGGTTGAGCAACAGCAGGGTGGAACATGTTGTAACCCTAACTAAGATGTGGCTTTTGTTTTATTCCTTTTTTGTGTAGACATGTCTAATGTATATTTTTCATTACAATAGGTATAAACTTCAAAGTTTTCCTTAGAAATGTCATATTTGCCATATCACCGTCTGTATACATATTCTCTGGCATGGCTGGGACAAACAGTAACTTTACAGGCCTCAAGCATGTTGTTTGAAAGTTCATGTTTTCCCATGTGAGGATCAAGATATATTGTAGCGCTTTAATCTGTTGCCTGTTGATGGGAAACTGCTGTTCTGCAAGACCCATATCACAACCAGCTTATATTTGGTCTTTTTTTTTTTTTTTTTTTGAAATGTATCACAGCTGGTTATTCATATTCTTTCTGTATGTTATGCTTCATTGTGTCACTCTGACTTCTCTTATTTCTAAGCCGTTCATAGTGCCGATGAGCGTGCACCAGTGTTGTGTAGCACAGGAAGTGATGTCACCATGAAGATGATCGCCCACATAGCTAAACGCGCTCCCAGGGGCATGTTGCGTGGCAACCATAAAGTGTCATTGTCAAGAGGATTTGTGAAATGTAATATCATCTAGAGGGGCCAGGAATATCACCAGAAGGGGCAGCTCTTCAGCCCAGTACTCTTAGAAAAGCTTTTTTACCCAGCTTTACATATTTAGTATTGAGTAAAATATTTATTAACATAAATATTTTTAGTTCAACTCAAATTTCTCCATGTTGTTTTTAAGATTATCCTCTTACAAGTTCAGTGTTTCCCCTAGGTTTACAGCCTTTGGGGGGGGGGGCAGCGTAGCTTGAAGGTCGACAGTGACAAACTCTTAAAGGAATCATGGTGTTCTGGTGCTATATAGAAAAATAAATACAGAAAAATTACTGTATACCTTATTATTGAAAACGAATGGGACATCCAATACCAGCGACTGTGTTGGAACCCTTTATGTGTTTGTCAGATCACTTATTTGTGTGATCTTTTATGACATATATTCATAATAGTATATCTTGCACTTTGGGGAATGGATCCTACCATTTTTAGCATTTTTCCTTATGAGGACCAGGCCAAATGTCCTCGCAAGGAAAAATGTCCTCACCAAAAAGGTGGTTTGTCAAGGGCTGGTCCACACAAGAATAGAAACAAAGGAGTGCGCACATGTGCGTGTGAACACACACACTGATTTTCATGTTTGATGGGGACCAATTTTCTGATCATCACTTGTGGGGACTGCCCCTTCTACACAAATTCCTGGCATTTAGATTAACTTGACACTCTGGGGGTGGGGAGGGCGCCCTGCCCCCCCCCCCCCCAGTATAATGATGGGGGAAACACTGAAGTTTATGCTACGTATGTTTAAGAAGTGTTACTTCAAATAACGACTGCAACTTAACCTTTTACTCCTTTGAGCCCTTTCCTTTTGCATTGTTGCCAAGCTGTGTCTGTTGTACTGGATTCTCCTTTTAATTTTTCTGAGCATCGTCTTATTTAAAGGACTTGATTTTTGTGGTCTAACTCACCTTTTTACATACAAGCTAAATTCACATTTACATATTTGTGGAACATTTTATTCAGTGATTCCTCAATGTAAAACTTGATATCTAAAATGTTGATTTGCTATTCCAATTGGGGATGATCTTTTTAAAACACATTTTGGCTTCTTTTTAGTAATGCAATTTGGCACCAGGTCTTGTTTTAGGATTGGATAATCTTTTGTAGAGCTATACTTAAATATTTGTTGATGGGTGTATTTAGTTATCAGCTTTAAGGTTTAAATATTTGTTAGTTTTCCCCCCATATGTATGAACGGCAGCAATACCAGCTTTAACATCAGCTTCAGCAGGCACTACTTTTCATGTCATTTTTGCTGAGTGCATTTGTTGGGGGGCTTAGTGACTTTTTATGACAATAATACTCCTTTCCAGATGGTATCGCTGTCCTTATCTTTACTCTGTTCAAATACCTTCTCCCACAGTATTATGAAAATCTTTGCGTCTTGAATTTGTTTTTGTAATGCATCCTAACTTAACCAAAAAGTTTATTATAGAAAACAAAAAAATGTTGCTGTCATGCAGGAGCGTGTTGCATGCATAGAGCATGTTTCTTTAACATGTTTGTATACACATAACAAATGTGTTTCTTCCCATCAGCATCACATCAAACCTTTGATTTTACATTTGTGGGCAGCAAATAAATAATACATGTGGAGAAGTGCAAGATTAGTGTCTGCATAGATGGTGAGCGATAGTATGGGGAAAGGTTATATTAAAAAATATGCATCTGTGTTGAAAAGGAGTGAGATTTAGAGCGTGAAAGTGATAGGTTGTGCCAAGTTAATGTGCAAACTGCTTCTTTTTGGGTGCTGATATTCTAACAATGTTGTAGTCTGTGTTGGTGCTATAATTGTATAAGAAGTCATGGTGAGAATGTTGTGACTCACAAATGAGGACTTGTAGCTTAAAGAGAAATATATTTACCAATATTTGTATATGTCCAGGAAACGAGTACTGTGGTCATTTTTTTACCCATTTTTTTTTTGTCATGCTTCTTTCTTAAAAGCAGACAAAATGTTTATTTAGCATAAAATAATCTCTTTAGATAGATAGATGTATTTTATAGATCCCAAACTGGGAAATTACAGTGTAACAGCAGCATGACAGTAGACATCCAAAACGACAGAAACACACACAGCATAAAAGAAAAAAAGGGATTACCCATGGAAAGTAAAACTGCTTAAATAACTTGTATACTTTGCAGATGAATAGATGATGACCCATAGAGCTACATGAATCATACTCACTGTACAATGCAGGACTATCAGTTGCAGGGTGCAGTGTGAGGTACCAATTAGACTGCAAGGTGCAGTATGGCAGCACAGTTATGACCAGAAATCAACATCAGAGTGAGTTATTGTACAGTGAAATGGCATGTGGCAGGAAAGATTTCCTGTACCTGACCATTCGACAGCGAAGCTGTAGCATTCTTCTGGAGAAAGTGCTCTGCTGTCTGTCCAGTGTATGGTAGAGGGGGTGGTCAGGATTGTCCATGATGGATCGCAGTTTGTTCAATGTCCTCCTCACCACCACGGTCTCAGTTTCCTCAAGAAATTGACAGTTGTCCTATGATCAGTTATTTGAAGTTTTCATTTTACTTTGAAAGAGTGCTGCTGAAGGAAGCTAACGTGAGGTTTTATCATTCAAATTAGACAATTTCAGAAATCGACTAATCATTGCAGCCCTGGTGGGATTACATCAGGGATTAGCTCTGAGGCCATTCTTGTTTGCTGTGGTGATGGACAGGCTGACAGACGAGGTCAAGCAGGATCCTCAGTGGACTATGATGTTTGCGGACTACATTGTGATCTGTAGGGAACAGGTGGGAGAGAAGAGGAATGAAAGTCAGCAGACACAAGACGGAATGCATGTGTGTACATGAGATTGAGGCAGGTGTAATGGTGAAGATGCAAGGAGTAGAGGTAGAGAAGGTAGATGAGTTTAAATACCTGGGATCAACCATCTAAAGCAATGGGAAATGCACAAGAGTGGTGAAGAAGAGAGTGCAGGCAGGGCAGAGTAGGTGGAGATAAGTGTCAAGGGTGATTTGTGACAGAAGGATAGCAACTAGAGTGAAAGAGAAGATTCACAAGACAGTAGTGAGACCACTACTAATCAACCACTGTATGATTTGGAGATGGTGGCAATGACAAAAAGATAGGAGGCAGAGCTGGAGGTGGCAGAGTTGATAATGCCAAGATTCTCATTGGGTGTGACTGGGAGGAAGTATATCAGAGGGACAGCTCAGGTTGAGCGGTTTGGAGACAAAGAGAGGCAAGGCTCAGATGGTTTGGACATGTGCAGAGGAGGGACAGTGGATATATTTGACAAAGGATGTTGATGGTGGAGCTGCCAGGCAGGAGGAAAAGAGGAAGATCACAGAAGATTCCTGGATGTAATGAAGGAGGTCATGGTGAGGGTTGGTGTTACAGAGGAGTATGCAAAGGATAGGGTGAGATGGAGGCAGATGATCTGCTGTGGTGGCCCCTAAAGGGAGCAGCTGAAAGTAGTAGTCAGTCTGAGTGAGTGTGGAATCTGCATGCATAAGGTAAATTTAATGTGCTCATTCTCATGTTCAAGCCACTCCTTGCAAAAGGTGGAGAGAGAGTAAATTAAATGCAGATGCAATAAGATTGAGGATATTTGGGTTCATTAATCAGACAAGTCCTTTGCCTGAATTTGAAGTTCATGAGAGAAGAAGATTAAACTTAGAGGCATTTGTTCCCAGCATCTGCTTATGCAGAAGTATGAAAAAGTGAACAAATCTAATTGCCCTTGCCATACCTTAAGTAATGTCACTGTTTGTCAGACGTATAGAGACGAGGTGATGGCCAGGTTCACCTCCAAGGGATTATTTGTAGACTTTGCATGATTCATTATAGGAATGAGCTTCATTTGTCATGCTGCACCTTTGTGAAGATCAGTGGTGTCAAACTCATTCCAAGGAGGGCCAAGACCCTGCAGGTTTTACCGCCACCCAATGTCTTCAGCAGGTGTTTTCACTGATCAGCAATCAGTGGGAAGAAATTCAGTGAAATCACCTGTTGAAGACATTGGGTGGAGGTAAAACTACTAACTAACTAACTAACCTGCACTTATATAGCGCTTTTCTAGTCACAAAGACCACTCAAAGCGCTTTCACTAGTACTAACCCTCTATTCTAAGGGCCTATAGGAAACAGATATCTAGGGACAATTTACAACAGCCAATTAACCTAACATGCATGTCTTTGGATTGTGGGAGGAAACCGGAGCCCCCGGAGTAAACCCACGCAGCACAGGGAGAACATGCAAACTCCACACAGAAAGGTTCCAACCCCTGCCAGCCTGGGGATTCGAACCAGGAACCTTCTAGCTGTAAGGCAGCAGTGCTAACCACTGCACCACCGTGCTGCAGGATCTTGGCCCTCCTTGGAATGAGTTTGACACCAGTGGTGTAGATCATCAGCTGATTCTCTCTTGAATTTGCAGTTTTCCTCTGCTCCCTTTAAGACTAAGATTGACTGCCCCCTACAAATTAGCTGATATTTGTGCCGGGATGAGAATATTAAGGATAATCCTCTCTGTTCGATGTAGGGATGCAAGTTATCGATTAATTCATTAATCATTGATTGATTCACCTTATCAATCAATAAACCATTAATTGATAAGCAACAATTTTCCTGAGAATGTTAATTCGTCCATCTTCTTCCGCTTAATCCTTTTCGGGTCATGGGGGGGCTGGAGCCTATCCCATTGAAAAGTTAATTGTTACTGTTTTTGATACACTGAATAAAACATGAACATCATATTCCTCAGTGATTTATTGTATTATTTGCATTTTTTTTTTTTTTTTTTACTACAATGACATTTTTTGTAGTTTAAGCCAGAGGAAACACTGCACTATACAGTACAAAATTTGTTAAAGACCTTGGTGTGGTGGCAACACATTTTTCTGGGGGCAAGGGGGGCAGAAAACACATATCTATGAATATGTTAATTTTATTTATTTAATTTTGCACAGTAACTTTGCATATACAGTGGGGCAAAAAAGTATTTAGTCAGCCACCAATTGTGCAAGTTCTCCCACTTAAAAGATGAGAGAGATCTCCAATTTTCATCATAGGTATACCCCAACTGTGAGAGACAAAATGAGAATAAAAAAATCCAGAAAATTACATTGAAGGATTTTTAATGAATTAATTGGTAAATTCCTCGGTAAAATAAGTATTTGGTCACCTACAAACAAGCAAGATTTCTGGCTCTCACAGACCTGTAACTTCTTCTTTAAGAAGCTCCTCTGTCCTCCACTCGTTACCTGTATTAATGGCATCTGTTTGAACTTGTTATCAGTATAAAAGACACCTGTCCACAACCTCAAACAGTCTGATTCCAAACTCCACTATGGCCAAGACCAAAGAGCTGTCAAAGGACACCAGAAACAAAATTGTAGACCTGCACCAGGCTGGGAAGACTGAATCTGCAATAGGTAAGCAGCTTGGTGTGAAGAAATCAACTGTGGGAGCAATTATTAGAAAATGGAAGACATACAAGACCACTGATAATCTCCCTCGATCTGGGGCTCCACGCAAGATCTCACCCTGAGGGGTCAAAATGATCACAAGAACGGTAAGCAAAAATCCCAGAACCACATGGGGGGACCTAGTGAATGACCTGCAGAGAGCTGGGACCAAAGTAACAAAGGCTACATCAGTAACACACTACGCCGCCAGGGACTCAAATCCTGCAGTGCCAGACGTGTCCCCCTGCTTAAGCCAGTACATGTCCAGGCCCGTCTGAAGTTTGCTAGAGAGCATTTGGATTATCTAGAAGAGGATTGGGAGAATGTCATATGGTCAGATGAAACCAAAATAGAACTTTTTGGTAAAAACTCAACTTGTCGTGTTTGGAGGAGAAAGAACACCATACCTACCGTGAAGCATGGGGGTGGAAACCTCATGCTTTGGGGCTGTTTTTCTGCAAAGGGACCAGGACGACTGATCCGTGTAAAGGAAAGAATGAATGGAGCCATGTATTGTGAGATTTTGAGTGAAAACCTCCTTCCATCAGCAAGGGCATTGAAGATGAAACGTGGCTGGGTCTTTCAGCATGACAATGATCCCAAACACACAGCCCGGGCAACGAAGGAGTGGCTTCGTAAGAAGCATTTCAAGGTCCTGGAGTGGCCTAGCCAGTCTCCAGATCTCAACCCCATAGAAAATCTTTGGAGGGAGTTAAAAGTCCGTGTTGCCCAGTGACAGCCCCAAAACATCACTGCTCTAGAGGAGATCTGCATGGAGGAATGGGCCAAAATACCAGCAACAGTGTGTGAAAACCTTGTGAAGACTTACAGAAAACGTTTGACCTCTGTCATTGCCAACAAAGGGTATATAACAAAGTATTGAGATGAACTTTTGTTATTGACCAAATACTTATCTTACTGAGGAATTTACCAATTAATTCATTAAAAATCCCTCCATGTGATTTTCTGGATTTTTTTTTTTTCTCATTTTGTCTCTCATAGTTGAGGTATATCTATGATGAAAATTGGAGACCTCTCTCATCTTTTAAGTGGGAGAACTTGCACAATTGGTGGCTGACTAAATACTTTTTTGCCCCACTGTAATAATGCATCAGATTTATATAGCGCTTTATCATAGACACTCAAAGACGCTTTTTACAGATACATTATTCATTCACTCCAGACAGACAATGGTAGTGGCAAGCTACTACTGTAGCCACAGCTGCCCTGGGGCAGGCTGACGGAAACGTAGCTGCCAATCTGGGTCAACAGCCTCTCTGGCCACCACCGAACATTTATACACATTCATACCCAGTGTTATGGACACTGGAGGCAAGGTGGGTAGTGTCTTGCCCAGGGACACAACGGCAGGATATCTGGGGAGAGCAGGATTCGAACCGCCAACCATCCAGTTATTGGACGACCCGCTGTACCTCCTGAGCCACTGCCGTGCATATGGAACTTACAGTTTGAAGTATTGTACAACCAAGGCTTGAATGTTGGAGTATTGGGCCATTTGGGGTCCCACCCAGACGTCCTGTATTTGGACTTTTTACTGTTGTCATCCTTCTCTCCTTCCTCTGCTCTCACCTCTCCTGGACCCTCTGCCTGATCACTTTTCCTGTCCTTGGCTCCGCTTTTCTGTCTAATCTTTCCCTCTCTGAGCTCTGTCTAATTCAGGTTCTCTCTCTGTCTATGGCGGTATACAAACAGGTTAGAAAATATTAAGTGCCATGTAAATTAAAGGAGACAACCACAAAAATTCTAGTTAAGGGTACAAGGAGCACCCACTTAAAACTTCAGTCTTGAAGGTCTGAGGTTTTTCTCCAAAATTTATAACAGTTTTCTTAGTTTTCTACTTTTCTCTGTAAATTTATCTAAATTTGAAACCATTTTCCTCAAATTTGTAATTTCCTCTTGTAAATTTATATTTTTGACCATAACTTTGCAGTCAGAACAGAACAATAATTTAACTCTCATTACAAAGAAGAAAATGAATAAACTTGTATTTAATGATTTAAATTAACTTAAATGACCAAGGATGCTGTTATTTCTGTTATAATACTTCTATATATTTATAGTTTTTTTTTTTTTTTTTTTTTTTTTTAGAAATCTCCTCACTGCCAAGGAAAACCTCCCTCTTTTTGAAATCCAAATGCTGGCACGTTTAGTTTGTGTGAAGGCTGCGGACAGATTAGTCATTGACTTCATGAATTTCAGTCATCTTTTTTTTTTTCCACAATATCTTTATTGAACCTTTTTTTTTTAACAAACATAATACAAACAATCAAACACTAACACTAAAGTACTACAAAAAAAAAAAATGCACTAAAAACACCAACAACCACCAACAAAATCAAGTCTTCAACAATGCTCCTCTGTTTAGTCTAGACAATCCAATACATAAGTATACATATTATGTTCGCCAGTTTGGAATTTACAAGGTCCACACACATCATTCACCTTCTTCTTCAAGAGTTATGTTTAAATTTTTTACATAATCAATAAAAGGTCTCCATATATTCTCAAACACAATTTCCTTTGATTTCAGTATATATGTTATTCTTTCTAATGGAAGGTTTGTTAACATCTGTCTTAACCACTGAGTCACATCTGGTCTATGAGTCTTTTTCCATAATAGTGCAATACATTTTTTGGCATTAAGCAAACTGAGGTCTATGAATGTTCTTTCACTTTTATTAAAATTATGCTTTTCTGGGTACAGACCCAACAAAAACAGTTTAGGATTCAATATGATTTGTTTTGAGATTATTTTTTCAATTGTTACCCTCACCTCTTCCCAAAACATTCTTATTAATCTACATTCCCATAAACAATGAAATAGGGTTCCTTTACTTTCCATGCATTTTGTGCATGTATCTGGTATATTTTTGTTATATCTATTTAACTCCTCCGGTGTAACATACATCCGCATTAGCCATTTGAAATGTATCAATTTAAGGCGTGCATTTATTGATTTGGTTTGAGCTTCTGTACAAGCCAATTCCCATTGTTCCTCTGAAATTTCAATTTGCAGATCTTCTTTCCAGTAGTTTAATCTTTTCAGTGAATTTTCACTTGAAGATAGTGTCAATGAGTTATAAAACTCTGAAATAATACCCTTTCTTTTACTATCTTTCATCATCATTTTTTCCAAGGATGAATAAATAGGTCGAGTGAGAGCTTTATTTTGATTTGATCGAATAAAGTTTCTAAGTTGAAGATATTTAAAAAAATGTGTTCTATTGAGATTAAATTTGATCCTCAGCTCTTCAAAAGACATTATGTTGTCTGCACATGGCAAATATAAATCCTGAATCTTTTGTATCCCTTTTAAATTCCATACTTTAAATACAGCGTCCGCTCTCCCTGGTTTAAAATATTGATTACCCCATATTGGACTAAATTGTGACAATAACTGTGGTTCTTTTAAATAGTTTTTAGCTTCACACCATATTTTGATCATATGCTTTACAAATGGATTTTTAACTTGTTTTTGTAATTTTTTTGCCGAATCTGAGTATATGAATATGGGAAGAGGTAAAGGTAAATTGTATGATTCCATTTCAGTCCAGTGAGGGAGATCATTTGATGAAAAATAATATGTCATAGACCTCAGTTGTGCCGACCAATAATACAACATAAAATTTGGACATTTCAGACCTCCACGATCAAATGGTAAATATAATAAAGACAAACGTAATCTAGCCCTCCTGTTGTTCCATATAAATTCCACTAACTTTTTTTTTATTCTTGAGAATAGATCTAAAGGTGGTGATAAGGGAATGTATTGAAATAAATAAAGTATTTTAGGTAAAATATTACTTTTAAGTATATTGATTCTCCCGATCATCGACATTGGTAGTGACATCCATCTCTGAGTTAACTCATTGATATCTGACATTAAGGCTTCATAGTTGACACTGGCGACTGATTCTAGCTTAGGCATAATTTGGATTCCTAAATATTTAAACTGATTTACAACATTGAATTGATTTACCTCAGGGGCTGGGTAATTTCTCTGGGTCTCATTTAGCATTAATATTGAAGATTTAGTTTTATTTATTTTATATCCTGATATTTCCCCAAAATTCTTTATTAAATTCAACAAGGTTGGAATTGATTTTTTTAGATTCGACATAAACAAAATTATGTCATCGGCGTACAGGGAGATTTTATGTTCTGTTGGTCCAACTTTAATTCCATATATTTGTGAATGTAAACGTATCGCTATCGCTAAAGGTTCAATTGCCATAGTAAACAGTAAAGGTGAAAGTGGACAGCCTTGTCGACATCCTCTATTGATTTTTATTGGTTTTGAAATATTGTTATTTGTTAGGATTTCTGCTGTAGCATTATTGTATATTATTTGAACCCATTTTATGAAATTATTTCCAAGTCCAAACCTTTGTAGGACTTCAAAAAGAAAGGGCCATTCAACTCTATCAAAGGCCTTTTCGGCGTCCAATGATAGGAGAGCTGTATCCGGTGCTTCTTTATTAAAATAAATAATATTAAATAGTCTTCTTACATTATGGAAGCCTTGTCTACCCTTTATAAAGCCATTCTGATCTCGATTAATAATATTTGGTAAAATTTCTTGTATTCGTCTTGCTAAAATTTTACAGATTATCTTAAGGTCGGCGTTTAATAGGCTTATTGGTCTCATATTTTCACATTTATTAGAGGGCTTACCTGGTTTTGGCAGCAGTATAATTAAGGCATTATTTATGTATGATGGTAAATTATTATTTTGAAATGCTTCTAAAACCATTTCCAAAAAAGGTTTTATTAATTTATTCTTAAATTTTTTATAAAGGTCAACTGGAAGACCATCTGGTCCTGCACTTTTTCCTGATTTCATATTATCAATGGCTAGCCCAACTTCTTCTTGACTAATTTTAGACTCCAATATCTCCCTGTTTTCATTTGGAATACACGGTATAGATAGTTCGTTCAAAAACCCATTTAGTTTTGTTAAATCAGGTTCATTTTTGGTATCATATAATTTTTCATAGTAATCTCTAAAGGCTCTATTAATTTCTAAAGGATCTATAACTACCTGTCCGTTACTTATAATACTGGTAATTGGTGTTTTAATTTCCAATTGTTTAATCTGCCATGCTAATAATTTTCCTGATTTTTCACCTTGTTCATAAAAAGATTGTTTCAATCTTAGAAGACTCGAGGCAGCTCTATTCGCTGATTTTTTGTCGTATTCAGCTCTCAAAAT
The DNA here is from genome assembly GCA_020510985.1 of Pholidichthys leucotaenia. Classification (NCBI taxonomy): domain Eukaryota; kingdom Metazoa; phylum Chordata; class Actinopteri; order Cichliformes; family Pholidichthyidae; genus Pholidichthys; species Pholidichthys leucotaenia. The sequence goes on from CM035837.1 coordinate 378,521,158, forward strand.
CAGTAATTCATTCTCCAACCTTGGGTCACTTCCTGCATACACTTTTTCCTGAAGACTTTTTATTTTATGTTCCAATTTAGCTCTCTCCTCTCGAGTCTTCTTAGATTTTGATCCTGTATAACTAATAATATGTCCCCTAATAAAAGCTTTGAAAGCCTCCCACTTTACACATGCTGATGTTTGTGTAGTATTGATGTCAAAGAACTCGTCTATCTGTTTTTCTATATACTTGACAAATTCCTCATCCTGAAGCCATTTATGCTGAAATTGCCATCTACCTGATTCCTTTGTCAATTTTTTATCTACATATATTAGACAACAGGGTGCATGATCAGAGATCACGATGTTATCATAAAAGCAGTTTTGAATCTTGGACCTTAATTCTGTGGAAATCAAAAAATAATCAATACGTGAGAATGTCTTGTAGGTACTGGAATAACAAGAATAGGCTTTAACTTGTGGTTTCATTTCTCTCCATATATCTAACAATCTCAATTCTTTCATAAAATGGTTAATAGTCATCCTGCATCCAATGTGCGTACAATCCAGTCCTGTTGATCTATCCACACCTGGATTCAATGTACAATTAAAATCCCCTGCTATTATATGTTGCCCTGTAAGTGATGATAAGATGAGAAATAAATTAGCAAAGAACTTCTGATCATCTATATTGGGACCATATAAGTTCACAAGATTTATATTTTCTAATAGCAAAGAACCTTGAATGATTACATATCTTCCAAATTTGTCTCCAATTACATTTTTCACTTGAAAAGGAACTGATTTATGTATGAGAGTCATAACTCCCCTGGCTCGGGATGAAAATGAAGAGGTGAATACACTTCCCTGCCATCTACTCCTAATTCTTTTAACATCCTCCTCTATCAGATGAGTTTCTTGTAAAAACACAATTCTTGAACCCATGTCCTTTATTTTATTCATAACTTGTTTAAGTTTTTTTAAATTTTGTAGACCTCTGCAATTCCATGAAGTTAAATTAAGATTAACACTTTGGTCCATGATCAATAGAGAGTTTGGGATTACCTTGCAGTGTAAACATGCTCATACAGAGAAGCAAAAACATGAGTGGTTGAACATTCATCCTACAAACTACACACAAACAAATTTCCCCTTCCCACACTTGTGGCAAACCCCCCAAAATCAAAAGAAAAATTCTGTCTCCCGATATAGCCATTGACCGTTCCACACCCACGGGGAACAGCCTAAGCCACTCCTTCTTCATCCTCCCAATCACCCTAACTCTACTGCTTTTAATGACGTAACATTAACTCTCCTCTGTAGTTTTCCAACTTAACTCCAAAATTTTTAACAACTTTGTACATCATAGTTTTTTTTTTGTTTTGTTTTGTTTTTTTGTTTTTTTAATATATAATACAATCTATATTTTGTAAACTTACTATTTACTTCAAGTCAGTCAGATGCCTGTGCAAATGCTTAATTATTCTACCTTATATTTTGTTCATGCTTAGCTTCCACCAGTCTCTTCTTCTTCTTTGATCTTCTTGATGAACTCCTGCGCCTCCTCTGGGGTCTTGAAGATGTGGGTTCTGCCCTCATACGTGGTCAGCAGTCTCGCAGGATAGATTACACCATGACGAATCCCAAGGTTGCGCAGCTCCTTACGTACGGGATCAAACTGCTTCCTCAATTGCTGGATTCCTGTGGCCAAATCTGGGTAGAACCGCACCTGCTGGTCCTGGTGTTTAATCTCTCCTTTAGCACGTGCAGCGTTGAAGATCTTCATCCTGTCTCTGTTGCTAAGAAACTTCATAATTAAGGTCCTCGGCGGTCCCTTATCTCTCCGTGGGCCAATACGATGTGCTTTTTCCAGAACCACTGCTGATTGCAACTCCTCGCTGCCCAGCACCTCCGGAATCCACTTTTCCAGAAAGGAACATACGTCCCGACCTTCTGATTCCTCTGGAAGACCCACCAGCCTCAAATTATTCTGTCTCGACCGAGATTCCAAATCCAAAATATTATCTTCCAGAGATTTATTTTTTTTTTCCAAAGTGCGCACCTTTAATTGAAGACGGGTGACGTCATCTTCAGCACTAGCGAGACGGAGCTCCATCTGCGCCGTTCGTTCTACACAGTCACCCAATTCCTTTCTTATTCCTTCCAGCGCTGTCATAATCCCATCAAATCTAGAGGAAAAGTCCGCTCTCATTGAACTCATGGCAGCCATCAGCGCATCTGCGCCATTCCCCGCATATATCGCACCTTTGCCAGCCTCCTCCGCCATATATGGAGTTTTGTTTGCTGCGTCACAGACCTGAAAGTCCGTTAATTTGGACTGTTTTGGCGGCTCGCTTTTTCCTTTTCCTGGTTTTCCAGCCTTAGGCTTCGCCGACATATCCTCGCCCAAATGCTGGGATACGTTCTGTCCCAAATGAGAGAGTTATTTGCCGATTTTTTTTCTCCAGGAGCAGAGCAGAGCGAGACACGTCCGTCCTACGTGGCAGCCATAACCGGATGAATTTCAGTCATCTTAACTTGCCAGGTATATAATTCAGTAATCCCCCTTGCCTTTCCCTTTATATGAAGCCAGCTGCATTTGAATTCTAACCACATCTCTTAGCTAAGCGACTCTTCCGTTATTGCTCCCATTTCCAGCGGGTTAAAACCATGATAAATGCCTCCAGTGCATACATACCTCTTCTGATTTTTTTTTTTTCTCCCCGCGTTTTAAGTCTCGTGTTTCTGTCGGACAGGCGAGTTTTATTCATGCTGCATTTCCTCTCTTAGTCCGCCTTGGCCCACGTACGCTTTGGACGAGCCTAGTAAGCACGCAGCGCTGTTCATGCTCACTTTTTTCATCTACCCAGGCCAAGCGGTTGACGCATGCACACAACCATCATTTTGTAGTTTCACTCCCGCCCGATAGGTAGTGCCACGGCGCTGACGCACCAGGATTTTCACAAACGAAGAAATGGTGGACTTCTTCACAAAGTTACTCTTCAAATAGAGTCCATTTCTGCTGTTTGACTTCCCAGTTTTCACTCCTTGTCCACGAAGATGCTGCTGGCGCTAGCGAGACACTGTCTGCTGACTGACTGGAAAGCTCACGTGGGCGGGGTGCTTCTAAACTCCGCGCGTTGTTTGTGTGCTCGCTTGCGGAAAGTCATTGCTTCATATATTTTTCTTAAATTCATATCTCCTTCTTGACGTGGCGGTAAATTTTCTGGCGAGGCGGGCCGCCACCCAGAAATGTTACCAGAGGAAACCCTGATAGTGTGTACTATGTGCTGGTACATCTCAGTAAATTACAAATGTCATAGTTTTTAAAATAAATTAAAAATTATTACCAATATCATAAAATTGATCTTTTTTTAGTTGTATTACAAAAAAAAAAATAACTTTCACATTCTAATTTACTGAGATGCACTAGTACACTGTTTTAACAGGAAAATAAATTGTGAGCTGCTTCATCTGTTGCATGTTTAACATTATCACAGTACCCCGGAAATCCAGGCAAACCCGGTACGATCTGGGCGGCCTCTGCTGTCTCTTTCCTCAATGGGAACTTGAGTTTGGTCTACTTCCCCATCTAGCAGCAGATTGAAGGCAGTGAGGATGGATTTTTGCGCTCGTGTAGTTTCTTTCTTGCTTCAGTCCATTTCTCCACCGTGCTGATTTGAAGCAGCCGGGTGAGTCTTCAAGCTTGTGTGCCATAGGAACTTGTTGCTCTCCGTTGTAACCCGGCAGGGTGAATTTTTTCTCTGTGCACAGTGCATGTGTTCTGGGGGGGGCTTGGCGTTTTCTTCTGCTTTTTCTTTAGTTTCAGTTGAAAGGTGCCAGTAGGTGACCACGTGCGCCCCCCGCCTGGATGGTGACGCCATTACATTTCATAGAATAAGGTCCCATGAGTTGCTGAGTTATCAATTAATTGACAGTTTAATTTAGTCGACTAAATTCGTATTGACAATTAATCAGTTAATCATTAACATCCCTAGTTCAGTGCTATACATTCATTGAGGGGTAGGTGGGTGGGTAAACAATAAAACCAAAGTTCACAGTAATTGAAAGTGTGCATTTTGGTGACTGTTAATTTGGAATACTGATACAATTATGAGGATTTTTTTAAACGAACTTTCACTGTTATTATGGTTTATGTACAGATGCATCTCAAGAAATTGCAGTGTAAGTTGATTTATTTCAGTAATTCAATTGAATTACTGAAATAAATCAACCCATCAACCTATTCAGAATTTTTATCCGAATTTCCTGATTTCTTAGCTGATTTAGTGCTGAAATCTGATAGAATAATTATAGTAGGGGACTTTAATATACATGTGGATGTAGATAGTGACTGCCTTAATGTGGCTTTTAATTCAATATTAGACTCGATTGGGTTTTCTCAGAAAGTAGGAAATTCTACTCATTACCTCCACCATACATTGGACCTTGTTCTGACATATGGCATAGAAATAGAAAATCTGGTAGTGTCTCCTCATAACCCTGTACTGTCAGACCATTGTCTGTTAACCTTTGATTTTACTATTTCTGACTATTTGGCTCCTAAAGAAAAATATTATCACAGTAGATGCCTCTCAGATGATGCTGTTTCCAAATTTATGCAGATTGTTTCCTCTATGCCATGTGTCAACACAACGGAAATAAGCTATAGACAGCTTGCTCCTTCTGTAATTGATAACATGGTGGATAGTGTTTCAGCTTCTCTACATCAGGCTCTAGACTTGGTGGCCCCCTTAAAAAAGAAAAAGTCTAATCAGAGATTTTTAACTCCTTGGTTCAACACAGAAACTCGTAGCTTAAAACAGAAGACTCGTCAATTAGAAAGAAAATGGCGCTCTACTAATTTAGATGAAATCTATTTAGCTTGGAGAAATCATCTTTTAATTTATAAAAAATCTCTTAGAAAAGCTAGAACGAGTTATTACTCTGCATTAATAGAAGAGAACAAGAATAATCCCAGGTTTCTTTTCAGTACTGTAGCCAGGTTGACAAAGAGTCAGGACTCTGTCAATCCTAGCATCCCCTTAGAGCTTACTAGTCAGGACTTTATGAACTTTTTCAATAATAAAATTTCATCCATCAGAGATAAAATCAATCAGATTCTTCCCACAGTTAACTTAAATACTGTAACTACTACAACTCCTTCTATTGATGTCTGTCTTGATGAGTTTACTCCAATCGACCTTTGTGAGTTAGACAAAATAGTTTCCTCATCCAAACCTTCAACTTGTCTTTTAGACCCTATTCCTACCAGGTTATTTAAAGAAGTCTTCCCACTTATTGGTAGCTTTATTCTTCATATAATCAATTCTTCATTAACTTTAGGCCATGTACCGCAGGCTTTTAAAACGGCTGTAATTAAACCCTTACTCAAAAAGCCAACGCTAGATCCAGGAGCTTTAGCTAACTATAGACCAATCTCTAATCTCCCTTTCATTTCAAAAATCTTAGAAAGAGTTGTTGCTATGCAATTATTTGACCACCTGCAGGGAAATGGTTTATTTGAGGAGTTTCAATCTGGGTTTAGAATCCATCATAGCACTGAAACAGCCTTGGTGAAGGTCACTAACGACCTCCTCATTGTATCTGATAATGGACTAGTTTCTGTACTTGTCCTTTTACATCTTAGTGCAGCTTTTGATACTATTGATCATAATATTCTACTTGATAGATTAGAACACTATGTTGGACTTAATGGAACTTCGTTGCAGTGGTTTAGATCTTATTTATCTGATAGGTTCCAGTTTGTTCATGTAAATGATGAGTTTTCTCTCAGCTCAAAGCTTAGTCATGGAGTTCCACAGGGATCTGTGCTTGGCCCTACTCTTTTTAGTTTATATATGCTTCCGTTAGGCAACATTATTAGAAAGCACTGTATACATTTTCACTGTTATGCAGATGACACACAATTATACCTGTCAATGAAGCCAGATGATACTAATCAATTAGCCAAGTTAGAAGCCTGTCTTAAGGAAATCAAAGTTTGGATGACTTGTAATTTCCTGCTATTAAATTCAGATAAGACTGAAGTCATTCTTGTTGGTCCAAAAAACCTTAGAAATTCCTTTCCAAATCAAACTTTCAGTTTGGATGCAGTTACTCTTTCTCTTAATAGCTCTGTGAGGAACCTTGGAGTTATTTTTGATCAGGATTTGTCCTTCAATTCACATATTAAATTTGTTTCTAAGACTGCCTTCTATCATTTGCGTAATATTGCCAAGATTAGGAGCATCTTGTCTCAGAGTGATGCTGAGAAGCTGATCCACGCTTTTGTTAGCTCGAGATTAGATTATTGTAATTCTTTATTATCAGGTTGTCCTAAAACATCTTTAAAAAGTCTTCAGCTGATCCAAAATGCTGCAGCAAGAGTTTTAACAGGTACTAGAAAGAGAGATCATATCTCTCCGGTTCTGGCCTCCCTTCATTGGCTTCCCATAGAGTTTAGAATTAAGTTTAAAATCCTTCTTCTTACTTACAAAGCTCTAAACAATCAGGCTCCTTTTTATTTAAAAGATCTGATACTACCGTATCATCCTAACAGAGCACTACGCTCCCAAAATGCAGGTTTACTTGTAATACCTAGAATCTCCAAAAGTACAATGGGAGGCAGAGCCTTCAGTTATCAAGCTCCTCTCCTGTGGAATCAGCTGCCAATCTGGATTCGGGAGTCAGACTCGATCTCTGTTTTTAAGAATAGGGCTAAAACCTACCTTTTTGATATAGCCTACAATTAGGGAGGGATCATGTGTTTTCTGAACCCTCCCTTAGTTATGCTGCTAATAGGTTTAGTCAGCCGGGGGACCTCCAGTAATGCACTGGGCCTCACTCCTTTCCTCACTCTCTATGAAATATTTTTTTTTTGCTGGTCATTAACATTTGTTTGTTCTCTCCCATAGATTGAGTCCCCATCGTGCTGTTTGCTCTCTACATGTCTGTTCTTTTCTTCTTCTCTATCCCCTCACCCCCCAGCCAGTCGCAGCAGATGACTGCCCCTCCCTGAGCCTGGTTCTGCTGGAGGTTTCTTCCTGTTAAAAGGGAGTTTTTCCTCTCCACCGTCGCCAAGTGCTTGCTCACAGGGGATCGCCTGATTGCTGGGGTCTTTCTGCAACTGTGGGGGTCCTCCCTACAGTTGATAGTGCTATGAGATGACTGTTGTTGTGAAATGGCGCTATATAAATAAAGTTGAATTGAATTGAATTGAATTGAAAAAGGAAACTCATATAATGCACATTCATTACACACAGAGTGATGTATGTCAAGTGTTTATTTCTTTTAATTTTGATGGTTATGACTTATAGTTCATGAAACCCCCTAATTCAGTTTCTCAAAAAAATGGAATATTACACGAAATTAATTTCAAAAAATGATTTTTAATGGAAATGTTAGCTGACTGAAAACTATGTCCATGTATGCACACTATGAGGTTTTGGTCAGGCAAGTTTGCTGGCCAATCAGGCACAGTGGTACCATGGTCATTAAAACAGGTTTTGGTACTTTTGGCAGTGTGGGCAGGTGCCAAGTGCTGCTGGGAAATGAAATCAGCATCTCCATAAAGCTTGTCAGCAGAGGGAAGCATGAAGTGCTCTAAAAAATTGCTGGTAAATGGCTGTGCTGACTTTGGACTAAATAAAACACAGTGGACCAACACCAGCAGATGACATGGCTCCCCAAATCATCACTGACTGTGGAAATGTCATACTGGACCTCAAGCAGCTTGGATTCTTTATTCTGGATTGGTCTGTATAGGTGGAAGCTTGTTTACATTTAAGTATTAAGTACTTACAGTATTGAGGGGTAGGACTTGAAAAGCTTTTGTTTCTTCCTACTCTTTTTTTGGGCACTCAAGGAAAGGGTTTCGTCACTTTGTATTGTGTTTTTGTATCTTTTGGTGTATAAAATAAGATAAGATAAGCCTTTATTAGTCCCACAACGGGGAAATTCCAGGATTGCAACAGCACAGGGATAGCAACACTCAGAGCAACAATCAGAAGGCAAGAAAAAAACAAGCAAGCAAGAGCAGCTAATATACATATGTACATATTACTATAAAATATATATATATATACACACACACACACACACACAGACACACAGTGCAGAGCATTGTAGCTGGATGGAATAAATATATGAATATATGAACACACAGTGCAGAGCATTGTAGCTAGATGGAATAAATATGTAAATATATAAACACCCACAGTACGGAGCATTGCAGCTAGGTGGAATAAATATGCAAGTATATAAACACACACAGTGCGGAGCAATGTAGCTAGATGGAATAATATGTAGATATATAAAAACACAGTGCGGAGCATTGTAGCTAGATGGAATAAATATATAGATATATAAATAAAAACACAGCCAGTGCTGAGCATTGTAGCTAGATGGAATAAATATGTAAATATATAAACACACACAGTGCAGAGCATTGTTGCTAGATGGAATGAAACAGCATAACCGTCTACTTAGTTATCCTACATGGTATGATTATGTGCCCATACATATTCTCACCCTCCATAGCGACCGGTATGTTCCTAGTTGTATGCCGGAGGGGACCATTGTGTAAGTCTGTTGCATCTTTTGCATTCAAAAAACTATTAGTTTGTTACGTCTTTTTGCTATCTCTGCGAGCAGCCCTGCTTAGGTTGTACAGTCTGACAGCTGTTGGTAGGAAGGACCTACGGAACCTCTCGGTTGTGCACCTGGGATGATGTAGTCTGCTGCTAAATGAGCTCTTCAGTGCATCCAGTATGTCCTGCATAGGGTGGAACTCGGACTCCAGCAGAGATGACAGTTTAGCCACCGTCCTTCTCTCCCCTATCTCCTCCATCGGATCAAGGCGCTGCCCCAGGACAGAGCTAGCTTTCTTGATCAGTTTGTTCAGTCTCTTCCTATCGGCTGCAGTAATGCCACTGCCCCAGCAGACCACTCCAAAAGTGATGGCTGATGCCACCACCGTGTCATAGAATGACTTCAGCAGCGCCCCTTGTACACCAAAAGACCTGAGTCTCCTCAGCAGGAACAGCCTGCGCTGTCCCTTCTTGTAGAGTGCGTCAGTATTGTGTGACCAGTCTAGTTTATTGTTCAGATGAACACCCAGGTACTTATAGGATGTCACCATCTCGATGTCTGTTCCCTGTATATTTACTGGTGCTGTGAGGGGCTGCCCATGCCTGCGGCAGTCCACCACCAGCTCCTTAGTTTTCCTCGCGTTGATCTGGAGGCAGTTCCGATGGCACCAGTCCACGAAGTCCTGGATAAGCCCTCTGTACTCAGCTTCATCTCCATTGGAGATGAGGCCAACGATCGCAGAGTCATCAGAGAACTTCTGTAGATGGCAGTGTGTTGTGTTGTGTGAGAAGTCCGCAGTATAAAGAGTGAACAGGAAGGGAGCCAGCACCGTTCCCTGGGGGGGGCCCCGTGCTACTGATGATCGTGTCGGACACACAGTCCCGGGTTCTCACAAACTGAGGCCGGTTTGTGAGGTAGTCCAGGATCCATGATGACAGGTGCTGGTCCACCCCTGCGCGCAGCAGCTTGTCCTTCAGGATCATCGGTTGGATGGTGTTGAAAGCACTGGAGAAGTCAAAGAACATGATCCTCACCATATTCCCGGGCTTCTCCAGGTGGGACAGAGAACGGTGAAGGAGGAAGATCACCGCATCCTCCACCCCAATGCCATGCTGGTAGGCGAACTGGAGTGGATCCATCGCTGGTTCCACCAGGGTATTGTTGGATGTTCTTTTTTGTTTCCTTTTGTCCGAAATAACCAATAAATTCTGTGCCTCTCCACTCTGCCTCCAGACTCTGGGACCTTGATTTCCAAATGAAATGCAAAATTTACTTTTATCTGAAAAGAAGTCATCTGCTGGTGTTCGTCCATTGTGTTTTATCAAGTCCAAAGTCAGTGCAGTCATCTACCAGGAAAATCTTTAGAGCACTTCATGCTTCCCTCTGCTGACAGGCTTTATGGGGATGCTGATTTCATTTCCCAACAGGACTTGGCACCTCCCCACACTGCCAAAAGTACCAAAACCTGGTTTAATGACTATGGTATCACTGTGCTTGATTGGCCAGCAAACTCACCTCACTGAAACCCCACAGAGAATCTATGGAGTGTTGTCAAGAGGAAGATGAGAGACGCCAGACCCAACAGTGCAGACGAGGTGAAGGTCACTATCAAAGCAACCTGGACCTTCATAACACCTCACCAGTGCCACAGGCTGATTGAATTCATGCTATGCCACACTGCTGTAGTTAATTCATGCAGAAGGAGCCCTGACCAAGTATTAAATGTATACATGGACATACTTTTCAGCCGGCCAATATTTCTATTAAAAATCCCTTTTTTAAAATTAATTTTATGTAATATTCTAATTTTTTGAGAAACTTAGTTTCGGGAGGTTCATGAGCTGTAAGCCATAACCCTCAAAATTTGCAGAAATAAACTCTTCAGATGTATTACTCTGTGTAATGAATCTATATATGAGTTTCATTTTTTTTTTTAATTACTGAAATAAATCATCTTTTCAATGATATTCTTATTTATTGAGATGCACTTGTATACGATGAACTTGTGAAACTTGGAATCTGTTAACACAAGATTTCACACAGAAAAGTAAGGGTTCATATGTTTCTTCAGAGAGCTCGGTGGTTCAGCAGAGAGCTATCACTGAAGAACCTCTTTTTTTTTTTTTTTTTTTTTTTTTTTTTTTTTTTTTTAGAGGATGAACCTTTGCATACCTTATATGGTTCTTCAAATTTCTACTGAAGTTGAATGGAGGCAGAATACTGGGTATTTCTGAAAATGTTCTTTGAAGAACCACTTGCTAAAAGCTTCTTTGTTGAACTCAAAATGGTTCTTCTATCGCATCAGTTCGAAGAACCTTTTGGTTCCCAGTGGGTGCATTTTTTTTTTTTTCTTTTTTTTCTGTGTATACGTGTTCAGCTGAATTTATTTGTAGTCTTCAGGGTGTGCTCTTCTGTCCTTCAGGAAAATCGTCATCAAGATTGGAAAGAAGAAAAAGCGAAAGCCAGAGTCCTCAGAGGAGTCTGATGATGACCCTCCCCCTCGACATACTTCTAAGGATGACGACTTTGTAAGTTTCTCCCTACATCATGCACACACTTGAAGAAAAACACGCACAGCCATTTGAGTTTTTCCAATAAGATAAAAACTATTAATTTTGATTAAATTTGAATATGGCTGTGTATTTATGGTGTTAATATTATTGGCTTTGGTTTTGCACCTCTGCTGAAAATGGCAAAGGCAAATGCACTTTTTTTTTCCAGTTATGGCTCTGATAAAAGTGATGATTGAAGTGGTGTTCTCAGCCTGACTGTTCACATTGCTGCTGAACAGAGAGAGGAAGATTTAACAGCTTTAGTTTGAGCCTGGAAAAATTGATTTGGTGGTTCATTTGGAGGTCATGCAGTGGGTTGCTATCTCAAGTACACACATTCTCATCTCTGTTGATGATGAAGAAAACTGACAGCAGGGAGGTATTATCCAGGTCAGTCAAGGCTTCAGTGTGGCGATAGTATGTGAATAGATGTAGGTGACACACCTGAGTTAGTCCTTCTAGCATTTAAAGCACCTTTTGGCCTGCGTGCAGTTTCACTTACCTGCATGTTTTTACACACATCCATTATGTTCAAAGTGACATGACTCATTGAGCAAGGACGACACCCTACTAACTGCAATATATTCTGTAATATAATTACGCTCACTAAATGGTGCCCCTGGCCTTAATTAAAATGGCTTGTTGACAACTCATTTAGGATGATCATGTTGCAGAAGTTGAAGTAGCATAGCTGCCGGCTAGAACAGGAGCGTCCTCTCAGCAGAGGTTCAGCCCTTTTTGTTGTCGTGGCATGTGGCAGGTTTGTGCTCTGCAGCTTCTGGTCAACTCGGGTTTGTGGATGTGAGGGTCTATCTCCACAGGGATACTGTACTGCACACCTAATTAACTTCGGCTCAGTGGCATTTATTCCTAATTAACTACATATTATCATTAGGAGGGGCTTGTGTATTGATGCAGGATACAGCAGCCCACGCATATGATAATTACAAAGGCTTGACAGGAAGGAATAGAGAGAAGCTGCATTTTTTTTAAAGTGCTGTTTTTTCTCTATTACAGAGCATAATGTTTTTCTAAATTTCCAATTTGGTTTAACAAGGTAATTCTTTTATTTTGGGTCATGACCTGCAGAAGGGGAGAATCCATATTATCGTGTGTGTAAGTGTAAATGTTAAATGATTTTGTCAATCATGTTTTTCACACAACACTAAGCATAACCTTTGGGTTATTATTTATTGATGAAAATATTTGCAAGATGATGGGATTATCAGCGTCATGGTGGTTTTTTTTTTTTTTTTTTTTTTTTTTTTAAACATATCAGTAGTTTAATGTTCATCCCCACAATGCTTCTCCCTCCGATTGTGGCAGATTTACACTTCACTGATTGATCTTAATTTGTCCCACACTGTGGTTGGTCTCCCTCGGCCCTGTGATGGTCTCCTCCTCCTCCTCTTCTAGCCTCCCAACTGACTCCTGTATGTGATTGGTCTGGTGCATAACTTCCTCCTCCAATCAGACATCTGCCCTCCTATAAATAGTCAGGAAGTCAGAGAGGGAGGCCATGTGTGTTCCTAGCACTTGCACTGTACCCTTGTTCTCTACTGCTCTAGTTTTTCTTTACCTGTGCATATAATATTCCCCTTTCATTTTGACACTCTAGTTCATAGATACCTACACGTCAGTCTGCATTGGCCGGGGTTTTCTATTGCAGTGCAGTACATCTGCCAAAGACTGTCGCAAAATGTGCTTAGGAAATATATAGTGACTTATTTATTTAATTTAACCTTGAATGTATAGTGTTAACACTGAAATATTATTGATAATATTTCTGGTAATCCATTACAATAGATTATTATCAAATAAATCATGAGTGGTGTGTTTTAAAAGGAGTGCAGCTGTGCATAAGGTTGGTGTGTTGCTAGTTTATGGCACTGCAGTGACATTACACTTGATTGGTTTGCTGGTCAAAAACACAAAGTCAGGGATGCGTTAGCAATCATTATTTAAGTAACACATTTTAAAAACGTGCAGGTGTCGGGCAACAAAGACACACTTGCCACTACCTCATGCCATGTCTGCTTCACATCAAAAGGCTTATGTAGAACAGTGGCACTCCTGTAAATGATATTCTCGTGCATTTTTACTTTGTGCACAAGCACATTCGTTTCCTTGGTGGACAACTGATCTACCCTCCCAAATAAAAATGTTATGATAATAGCAATCCACCGTGAGCATCTGCCTGTTAAAAGTATGGTGATAAGCAAGTCTGATTCTGGTTTATTTCATGTTACGCCCAAAACACACCTGAATAATTAAGAGAGTTAGGACTCATTTTGGTCTTTTTGCACCTGGTTTTTTTCCACCATTATAAATGCACTTTGATGCAACTAATCTTACTTTTGGCCTCACCGTCATAATGGTGCCATTGGGCGAAATTTATTGTTCATACAGCCAAACATGTACAGTAGAACGAAATTATGCTTTGCCTATTGGAGGGGCTGCTGCCATGCGAGGCACTGCCACAATCTTCCCTTCCCCCATTCCGATATGCTGAGCACCAAGCTAGAAGGTGCGAAGTACCTTTTCAGTTCAACTTTATTTATACAACGCCATTTCATCTCATAGCACTTTCAAATGTAGGGGGAAAACACCACAATTGCAGAAAGGCCCCGGCAATCAGGTGATCCCCTGTGAGCAAGCACTTGGCGACAGTGGAGAGGAAAAACTCCCTTTTAGCAGGAAGAAACCTCCAGCAGAACCAGGCTCAGGGAGGGGCAGTCATCTGCTGCGACTGGCTGGGGGGGTGAGGGGATAGAGAAGAATAAGAAAAGAACAGACATGTAGAGAGCAAACAGCACGACAGGGTCTCAATCTGTGGGAGAGAACAAACAGATGTTAATGACCAGCAAAAACATTTCATTGAGAGTGAAGAAAGGAGTGAAGCCCAGTGCATTGTGGGAGGTCCCCCGGCTGTCTAAACCTATTAGCAGCATAACTATGGAGGGTTCAGGCGCACCTGATCCCATCCTAATTATAAGCTATATCAAACAGGAAGGTTTTAACCCTATTCTTAAAAACGGAGACAGAGTCTGACTCCCAAATCCAGATTGGCAACTGGTTCCAAAGGAGAGGAGCTTGATAACTGAAAGCTCTGCCTCCCATTGTACTTTTGGAGATTCTAGGTATTACAAGTACTCCAGCATTTTGGAAGTGTAGTGTTCTGTTAGGATGATAAGAGCTTTTTAAGTGAGAAGAAGGATTTTAAACTTAATTCTAAATTCTATTGGAAGCCAATGAAGGGAGGCCAGAACTGGAGAGATGTGATCTCTCTTTCTAGTACCTTTTAAGACTCTTGCTACAGCATTTTGGATCATCTGAAGACTTTTTAAAGATGTTTTAGGACAGCCTGATACTAAAGAGTTACAGTAATCTAATCTAGAGCTAACATAAGCGTGGATCAGTTTCTCAGCATCACTGAGACAAGATGCTCCTAATCTTGGCAATATTACACAAATAATAGAAAGCAGTCTTAGAAACAAGTTTACTATGTGAATTAAAGAACAGATCTTGATTAAAAAAATAACTCCGAGGTTCCTCGCAGAACTATTAAGAGAGAGAGTAACCTGCATCCAAACTAAAAGTTTGATTTGGAAAGGTATTTCTAAGGTTTTTTGGGACCAACTAGAATGACTTCAGTCCAACTGGGGCTTGAATCCCCAACCTCCCGACTATGGGGCGGATGCCCTACCACTAGGCCACCACTTCAGTAGACCACTTGGTCTGTTAGCACAGCCAAAAGCTTCACAAACCTGGTGTATTTGTTTTTTCCTACACTTGTTTATGCTGGTCTCGGTGTTAAAAATGTAACTGTTGATCTCTCCAATATGGTGAACAGGCAGACGTACAGCTGGTTGCTGAATATGTTTTGATGTTTGTGCTCTAGTTTTGAAAACTAGACCCTTGCAACCTCCCTCCACTCTTACAAGCCTGATTGGTTTAAATGTTTGGACTTAGGTCAGAATCAGAATCAGAATCAGGTTTATTGCCATTGTTCATGTAGTACACAAACTAGGAATTTGTCTCGGTGCAATGCTGCAACATTAAACATGATAAGATAAAAGAAATAAACTATACATGCAATAAAGTGTAGAATAAGAGTAAGTGGTACTGGTCAGCAGTTAAAATATATTAGCGAGCAGCAGATACTGTGGAGAACTATATAGTGCAGTCGGTAATGCAGGAAGAAAACAGTGATGATTGACATGAGTCTGGTTGAGCTGCTGTACATAGTGCACGAGAGTCAATAAGTCACTTAGTGTTCAGCAGTCTGATGGCAGAGGGGAAGAAGCTGTTCATGTGACGGGAGGTTTTAGTCTGGATGGACCGAAGTCTTCTACCAGAGGGGAGGGGGGCAAACAGTACGTGACCAGGGTGTGAGGGATCGGCTATGATCCGGCCAGCACGCCTCCGGGTCCTGGAGATGTACAGATCCTGGAGAGATGGGAGCTTGCAGCCGATCACCTTCTCAGCAGTGCGCACGACGCGCTGCAGCCTTAGTCTGTCCCTGGCAGTGGCTCCTGCGTACCACACGGTTATGGAGGTGGTGAGGATGGACTCGATGATGGCTGTGTAGAACTGCACTAACATCTTGGTGGGTAGCTTGAGCTTCCTCAGCTGCCGCAGGAAGAACATCCTCTGCTGGGCTTTTTTGATGAGTGAGCTGATGGTCGGCTCCCATTTGAGGTCCCTGGTGATGGTAGTGCCTAGGAAGCGGAAGGAATCAGCAGTGGTGATGGGAGAGCCTGAGAGGGTGAGGGGGGGCAGAGGGGTAGTGACTTTCCTGAAGTCTACAATCATCTCCACTGTCTTCAGAGCGTTCAGCTGCAGGTTGTTATTGTTGCACCAGGACGCCAGCTGGGCCACCTCACTCCTGTAGGCGGACTCGTCGCCGTTGGAGATGAGCCTGATGAGGGTGGTGTCGTCCGCAAACTTGATCAGCTTGACAGACTGGTGGCTGGAGGTGCAGGAGTTGGTGTAAAGGGAGAAGAGTAGGGGGGAAAGTACACAGCCCTGGGGTGATCCGGTGCTGATGCTAGTAGAGTCTGAGACGGTCTTTCCCAGCCGCACATGCTGCCTCCGGTCCGTCAGGAAGTCGGTGATCCACCTGCAGAGGGAGTCAGGCACGTTGAGCAGGGACAGCTTGTCCCGGAGCAGAGCGGGGCGGATGGTGTTGAATGCGGAGCTGAAGTCCACAAACAGGATCCTGGCGTAGGTTCCCGGGGAGTCCAGGTGCTGCAGGATGGAGTGGAGGGCCAGGTTGACTGCGTCGTCTACAGATCTGTTGGCTCGGTAGGCAAACTGCAGCGGGTCCAGGAGAGGGGTGGTGATGGACTTGAGGTGGGGCAGGACCAGGCGCTCAAAGGACTTCATGACTACAGAGGTGAGCGCTACAGGTCTGTAGTCATTAAGTCCAGTGATCCGTGGCTTCTTGGGGACAGGGATGATGGTGGAGGATTTGAGGCAGGACGGCACGTGGCATAACTTAAGGGAGGTGTTAAAAATGTCTGTGAAGACAGGAGCCAGCTGTTTCGCACAGTGTCTCAGGGTGGAGGGAGACACGCCGTCCGGGCCGGGGGCCTTGCGCGGGTTCAGTCTGGAGAACTGTTTGAGCACGTCCTGCTCACTGATGATAAGGGCGGGGGGGAGGAGGGGGGGGTGCCTTTAATGAAGTAGGGATTGTGGAGACTGTGGAGCTGGAGGGAGGGGGGGAGTTGGACACAGATGACGAGGTGTCAAAACGGGCATAGTGTTGGGACAGTCTTTGACAAAGGGCTTTGTCATCCTGACCTTTAGGAGCCTGAGGCCGATAGTTGGTGATTTGCCTCAGTCCTCTCCACACAGAAGCCGAATCATTAGCAGTGAACTGCTGCTGGAGTCTCTCTGAATACACAGATTTAGCCCTCTTCAACTCTCTGTTAAACCGGTATTTAACCTCCCTGTAGCAGTCCCTGTCTCCACTTTTCAGCGCTGCTTCCTTCTCCTTCCTGATCTGTCTGAGCTTAGCTGTGAACCAGGGTTTGTCATTAGAGTAACTCACCCTGGTGCGTGATGGAAGAATGACCTCTTCACAAAAGTGGATATATGAGTTCACAGTGTCCGTGTACTCATCCAGATCATGCGTGGCTCCTTTAAACATGCCCCAGTCGGATATTTCCATGCACGTTTCCAGCTTCTCCTCAGCTTCACTGGTCCGTTTCTTCGTAGTGCTCACGACAGGTTTAGTGAGCTTCAATCTCTGTCTGTATGTGGGAATGAGGTGAACCATCACGTGATCAGATAATCCCAGCGCAGCGCGAGGAACAGCGCGATATGCGTCTTTCACTGTGGTGTAACAGTAATTCAGTGTGTTTAATCCTCTGGTGGGGCATTTAATAAACTGTTTGTAGCGGGGGAGATCGTGGCTCAGATTGCACTGATTAAAGTCGCCAGCCACAATAATCAGCGAGTCTGGGAAACTACGCGCTGAGCTTCGCGCGTGTCCGCGTCGGGAGGGGCGTACACAGCGATGAGTATAAAAGAAGCAAACTCCCGCGGGGAATAAAAAGGCTTGCAGTTGATAACAAGAAATTCCAGGGCGGGAGAACAGTGTTTGGAAATTACCGTTACATCAGAGCACCAGCTGCAGTTGATGTAGAAGCAGACTCCGCCTCCTGTGGACTTGCCGGAAAGCTCTGTGTCACGATCAGCACGAAAGAGCTGGAAGCCGTCGAGGCGCAGCGCGCTGTCCGGTATATTTTCCCGGAGCCAGGTCTCAGTAAAGCAGAGGGCAGCCGAGGATGCGAGGTCCCTAAAATGCATCAGCAGTCTCAGTTCATCTACCTTGTTAGAGAGAGAGTTGGTATTGGACAGAAATATGCCAGGCAGCGCCGTTCGCGAGCCTCTCCTGTGAAGCCGCACGAGAGCGCCCGCTCGTCTACCTCTCTTCCGCCGTCTCACTTTTCGAGCCAAGCAATGAACCAGATCGGCCGCAGGGGCTAAAAAAACTGGGAGGAGGTCCGTGGGGGTGAAAGTCCTGATATTTAGAAGTTCTTCACGGGTATAAGTGCAAGCAGACACACAATTGACAAACAAAAGCAAACAAAGGGCGCAGCGAAGCACCATGTCGACCGCTGTGGGCGCCATCTTGGTCTCTGGATATGTGGATAGGTGTGTTATTCTCCCTGTGTTCTTGTTTGCATAAGCCATACCAAGCCAGCTGGAATAACTTTTTCTTTGAGGGATAATTTTTATCTGGGAAAGCAATTAATAGAATATTGTCACTCTGAAAATAAGCTTCCCTTAGTTGTTTGTGATGTGTGTTCTCACATTTATTGAAACCCATCACTTGTTTGATGTATTAAATTATTAATTTCCCCTTAAAACAACTGTGTAACACAACTATGTAAGATTTTTCACCTTAAGATGCTGTTTCCAAAATCATTTTGATGGTACATAAACCTTTGACCAAGTGAATGTCACGTCCCCCAGACCCTGCATTATGTGAAACACCACTGTGTAACTATCCTGATCCTGGTGGGAACACTGAAAAGACTGCATTGTTTTACGGCCTGTTGGACGGGCAGTTTTCACATCACTGTAAATTTCATCAATGTTGACCTTAACAATGTCCACTTGTTGCTATGGTTTCCTTCATTTAAATAAAGCACAAATGAAAGTTAATTTGTCTTAACTAAACTTTACATTTAAAACTTTGATAATAAATCAATCATGGATCCTGATCATAGAACGCTTAATCCTATGGGATTATTCTGTGTAGTTTGCTACTTCCCCCTGGCACTGCTTCAGTAATGCTGAATAATTGACAACAAACAGAAGAATGCATTCCTCTATAGAATAAAGATGCAGTGAAAATACTGTTCATATTCACAGACCGTGTCTCCTAATTCAACCAGTCACACTGAGTTAACATTTTGGGTTTTTTTTATTTATTATCTCATGGACTAGTCAGTATTGCGTTTTTCTTTTGAACTACTGTTCTCTTTTCCTAACTTCTCCAGAAGAGACGGTCTAATCGCCAAGTAAAGAGAAAGAAGTATGCCGAAGAGCTGGAGACCAGACTGTCAGATGAGGATGTCAAGGTCATTGTTAAAGCCAAGAAAACCAACACAGCAGTATCCAAGGAACCCGCTGTTCAGCTCTTCGTGGTAAGAAATTTATTGTATGCTGCTTAAAGCTGATGAGTTCCATTTCAAAATTCTAAGTCAAGTTGCTGAACACTCTTGGAAACACAGTAATTTTGGCCAGTAAATGAATGGTTTGTGACTATAATGCATGTAAACATGAAAATTGTTCTTGCATACTGAAAACTTGAAATTGTTTTGAAGTAATAGACCCACTTGCTGTGAGAAGTGCTGAACAGTTTGTTCTTTTCTCGATCATACTGTGACATACAAGCAAGGAATCCTGCAGTATAGAGGGAAGACGCATCTGTCCATTTTTAATGATTGATGCAATAGCAGATACATTAGGATAGGAGAACGAGATGACAGCCATGCACTATATATGTCTAGTAATGAAGTTCTATATTGGTTTTCACTGTTTTAATTTACTTTTTAGTTGTCATATTTCAGAATAACACATTCACCAGAGAGATTTTTGTCTAATTATGAAGACATATATGACATTAGCTGTTTGATGTCCACTAAATTTTCAGGAGAACCCCAGTGAAGAGGATGCTGCTGTTGTTGACAAAATCATGTCTTCTCGTATTGTTAAAAAAGAGGTAATAGTCACGCTTTTGTTTGTTTTTCAGTGATCAAAAAGGAATCGATAAATTGCTGCCCAGTTATTTAAAAAAAAAAAAAAAAAAGTGGGTCAAGAGTTGCGTGCCTCCAATGACGCTCAAAATTTTCTCTGCAGCATTCAGGAATTAAGTTCAAGGATCCATTAAAGTATCAGAAGCATGTGTAGTAGGGATTTGGGGAAATAATATTTGAAATGAAATGAAGGCATACACAAATATCACTGGGAAAAGCAATATTTTGCAATGGCTACATCATCAGTTATCTGTACATATCTCAAAAAAAATCATGTCTTACCTCTGAAATTTTTTGGTGCAAGATTTTTCAGTAATCTTACTAATAGACCAACAACACTAATGACCCAGCTAAATAGTGAAATTTCTTAGTATCTGATTTGTGGTTTTATTATATTTTTTCTTTGTCAGAACTTTCCTCCTATTACTATTTTTATACTGTGATATTTCTTCTTCATAGGTGTCTCAAGGAGTGTTGGTCGAGGTGGAGGAGTTTTTTGTAAAATACAAAAACTAGTAAGTTCTGTGTGATTAGTACTGAGTTTCTAAATTCTGAGCCAAAACAAATTATTCCAGTAAAGGTAATTATCTATTCAGAAACCGTGTCCCAGACATTTTTAAATTCTCCTCTTCATTCTGAATTTTTAAACAAATCATCATGCAAAAATAAGACTTGAAACAGAAACCAGATGTCTTGGAGACTTTATGAAAGGATGCTTAATCAAAATTGTGATTTTTATTTTATTTTTTAAGCTTTACAGGAACTGGGACAACTTTCAGAATTGTTGTGTGGTCTATGCTTTCATCAGATCTGGAAAGAGTTGTTTATTTTTTTCCTCTGCCAACTAAGGAACACGATGAATAATTTTTATTTAAAAAAAATCATTACTCATTATCAAACTATAAACTTTTGTGTCTTGAAAATTACATTTTCGGAGCGATTTTCAGCTTAGAAAATACTGGAAACAGATATGCAACCAACCAAATTACATTTTTTCTAACTTCTTTTGCCAAACGGTGAGGAGGATGAATGTGACACTTGTCATTTTTCTAAAACAAATGTGACTGAGCAGATCAGTTGAAACAGCATGCTAGCAAAGAGGCTCTGTGACCACATCTGCACATCAGTGATCGCAGCTGCCGTAGATGCTGTTTGGAAGGTGTTTTCGAGCTCTGTTGCCTTGTACTAATTTTCAGTGTGTGTGTGTGTGTGTGTGTGTGTGTGTGTGTGTGTGTGTGTGTGTGTGTGTGTGTGTGTGTGTGTGTGTGTGTGTGTGTGTGTCAGCTCCTACCTACACTGTGAGTGGGCCACAGAGCAGCAGCTGGAGAAGGACAAGAGAATTCAGCAGAAGATCAAACGCTTTAAGATGAAACAAGCACAGAGGGCGCTCTTCTTCACAGATGTAAGTCTGAGTGACTGATTTTGTGTCTGGGGATGCACGGTGTATTGCTTTGGGGGGGGGGCTGGTATTTCTATGAGGTGGTGTGTGCCTTTGTTATATCGGTGGCTCTGTTTTCATGCTATGTGCATGTTCAGTAGACGTTTGTGTTTGGTTTGTGTGGACAGGAACATCTGTGTGCATATATTTGAATCTCTTTAGTTATTTTAAACAGTAGTGATGTTATCTCAGATTCCAGATGGTGAGTGGGCATTTAGGTTTATTCTCCCCTTTTACGCTCTATGTATCTTTTTTTCCTTTTTGTCCATCTCCGTCACTCTCAGATGGAAGAGGAGCCCTTTAACCCTGACTATGTAGAAGTAGACAGAGTGCTCGAGGTGTCGTATTGTGAGGACAAAGACACTGAAGAGGTAAAGTGAATGCTCTTTCATTTGGTAATAACATGCGTGAGTTGTGCACTTGTCTACATTCCTGAACATGGTTTTTTTATGGTTTAGTTCTTTCAGTAAATTCTCTACTCTCGCAGTGTCTGTGTCAAAGAAATGCCCAAGGCCACCCTAATGGGTTTCCTTGCAGCCTTTGTTAATATTATAAAAAGCAAAGTGTGGCCTCGCTCAAGTCTTTTACAGCACTCATTCTCCCGTGCTTGCTGCAGGAAGTGGTGTACTACCTGGTGAAGTGGTGCTCTCTGCCTTATGAGGACAGCACCTGGGAGCTAAAGGACGATGTGGATCAGAGCAAGATTGAAGAGTTTGAGCAGCTGCAGGCGGCCAAGCCAGACTCACGCAGGATGGTAAGAAATGCCTCCCAGCATTCTTCAGTTAGCACGGTTTCCATTTTTCTCTCACTGCCATAGGGAGTGTGTTTGAGTGTATATAAATATAGATACACATTGCAGCATTTGCACAGGGAGGTGAACAAACGTAATAGACAAATGTCTGCTGTCACTCATTTCAAGATCAGTCAAATGTGTTTCTTTTGGAAGAATAAATTTAGAATGTAATAACAGGAAATTTTTGAATAAAAACTAGAAATTGAGAACAGATAAGAGATTGGAAACCTGTGGAAAGGGGGAAAAATCAGATGAGCATGAACTGCTTGTTTCAGGTCCTTCCACAACATATCAGCTGGATTAAGGTCGGGACTTTGACTTGGGCTAGTCCAAAAATTTAACTTTATTATTCTTCTTTAACCATTCTTGGTAGAATGACTTGTGTGCTTAGGATCATTGTCTTGTCGTTTGACCCACTTTCTCTTGAGATTCAGTTCATGGACAGATGTCCTGACATTTTCCTTTAGTATTTGCTGGTATAATTCAGAATTCATTGTTCCATCATTGATGGCAAGCAGTCCTGGCACAGATGCAGCAAAACAGGCCCAAACCATGATACTACCACCGCCACTACCATGTTTCACAGATTGGATAAGGTTCTTATGCTGGAATTCAATGTCTTCCTTTCTCCAAACATAACGCTTCTCATTCAAACCAAAAAGTTCTATTTTGATCTCATCTGTCTACAAGACATTTTTCCAATATCCTTCTGGCTTGTCCACATGATGATAAGCAAACTGTAGATGAGCAGTGGCTTTCTCCTTGCAAACCTGCCATGCACACCATTGTTGTTCAGTGTTCTCCTGATTATGGACTCTTGAGCATTTACATTAGCCAATGTGAGAGAGGCCTTCAGTTGTTTAGAAGTTACCCTGGGATCCTTTCTGACCTTGCCGATGATTACACACCTTGGTCTTGGAGGGATCTTAGTTGGTCGACTGCTCCTGGGGATGGTAACAATGGTCTTAAATTTCCTCCATTTGTGCAGTCTGTCTTACTGTGGATTGGTGGAGTCCAAACTCATTTGAGATGATTTTGTAACCTTTTCCAGCCTGATCAGCATCAACAACCCTTTTTCCAAGGTCCTCAGAAATCTCGTTTTTGTGCTATGATACACTTCCACAAACATGTATTGACACTGATAGATCTTTAAATGATTTTTTAAATAAAACAGGGTGCCTTACTCACACCTGCTAATCCTAGAGGTTCACAAACTTTTGCCACTCACAGATATGTAATATTGGATCATTTTCCTCAATAAATAAATTAAAAAAGTAAAATATTTTTGTCTCATTTATTTAACTGGATTCGCTTTATGTACTTTTAGGACTTGTGTGAAAATGTTTTGAGTTATATTTATCCAGAAATGTAGAAAATACTAAAGGGTTCACAAACTGTCAATCACCACTGTATTAAGACTCTTGTTTCTTCCCTTTTTCCATTGTTGCTTTCCTGTGCACCACAATTGTTCATACAGTTGTTCATGTTTTGCATGTCTGTTGCTGTAACGGTATAGCTATTGTCACAGTAGCTTATCTATCATTTGCTTGTTGTTACAGCCATGGTTTAGGCTAAATGTCAGAATGCAAACAACAATTCAATGTTACCCTGTATCTGCACCATGGTTGCCACAGCTTTTGCTCTTTATCAGCTTCCTTGTTCCTGTCCACCTGCTCCTTTTTAAATCCTTTAAAAGGGTACAGGTGGACCTTTTTAAAGGATTCTTGCTAACAAATCGTTGCAAAATTTTATTTTATTTTTTAATTCTACTTCTTTCAGCTGCTCCCTTCAGGGGTCGTCACAGTGGATCATCTGCCTCCATCTCACCCTATCCCTTGCATCTTCCTCTGTAACACCAACCCTCTCCATGTCCTCCTTGACTACATTCATGAATCTTCTCTAGGGTCTTCCTCTTTTTCTCCTGCCTGGCAGCTCCATCTTCAAGATCCTTTGTCCAGTATATCCACTATCCCTCCTCAGCACATGTCCAAACCATCTCAGCCTTGCCTCTTATTTTTCATTTCATTTCTCATTTCTAATACTGTCTCTCCTAGTCACTCCCAATGAAAATCTTAGCATCTTCAACTCTGCCACCTCCAGCTCCCCCTCCTGTCTTTTTGTCAGCACCACCGTCTCCAAACCATACATCATTGTAGGTCTCACTACCATCTAGTGAATCTTCCATTTCACTCTAGCTGCTATCCTTTTGTCACGAATCACCCCTGACACTCATCTCCACCCACTCCACCCTCCCTGCATTCTCTTTGTCACTTCTCTTGTGCATTTTCCATTGCATTGGGTGGTTAAACATATTTTGTATAAAATAAACGCTATATTTTAATGTTATATAAATGTGTTTATCCAAATAGTAATTATCAAGTTTCCTTCCAAACTGCCATGTAACACACCCCCACCCCCGGGTAATTTTTTTTTTTTTTTTCTTCTCAGGAGCGTCCCCCAGCCAATATGTGGAAGAAGAGGGAGCAGTCAAGAGAATACAGGAATGACAATAGCCTCAGGGACTACCAGCTAGAGGGTGTCAACTGGCTTCTTTTCAACTGGTATAACAGGTCAGTTTCAGCTACTCCATATGTAACCAGTACATTCATCTTATTACATTAATCCTGATAAAAGAAAGCAGCCAGGATAGCATACCAAACCGCCGCCATGCCCTGCCCATCCCCTCTTTTCTTTTTATAGTGTAGAGAAACACAAGCGCACATCAGCAGATAACAGGGTGATCGTAGTACTTAACCATCTCAACTGTTGAAGTAATAACCCTATATCCATACCTATTGCTGGTGTCATTTTGGTGGGTTTAATAGTCATTTGGTGACGTGACAGTGAAGCTGTTTTCCATCAGAACTTCTAAAATTACAACTCCACAGCCTTTGAAAAGTCATCCTTTAATCTGCCAACTCCTTTGTACAGTATGTTTGTAACAGTGAACCGCACTCTGCTAATTTCCTTGTGCATTTACTCTTAATGAGTGGGTGTCATATGTGCTGCCTCCTTAGTAGTCAGTACAGCATGCTTCCTCACAGTAAATCACATGGGGTAATTTTCATTATAAACTGAAGTAGACAATTTACTGCTGTGCTTAATATGAGAGAACAATAGCAAAATAAATCAATATTTTGATTTTATTCTGAGGTGCATGTGTTGAAAGAGAGCAGTATAAAATGATCGTGTATTTATTAATAACTAGTGCATGCCTGTAGAACGCAAGTATTCCTGTCTGAAACAGGTATCCCAATCAGGCTTTCCAGGCCCAAATGTAGGCTGTGTTTGAAAGTAAAGTGGTGTAGCCTATATGTAGGCAATCACATGTTAGACTTTGACAAATATAAAAGGGAGTAAATGGCACTAAGATTTATTTGATTGTGTGAATATTAATTACAGAATACCTAAACATTGAAAATGAATGGGACATCTAATACAGTGGTACCTCTACTTACGAAATTAATTTGTTCCGGAAGTATTTTCGTAACGTGAAAATTCCATAAGTAGAGACGCGTTTTACATGTAAATGCCCTAATCCGTTCCAAGCCCTCCAAAATTCGGACATAATTTTTTTATAAATCATAAAAATGCATCAAAACATGTAACAAATACATGTTACAATTAGATTACTGCACATAAAATGAGAGTTGTACATAATGTAAAAAACAAAGAATAAAGTAAAGAATAACAATTATGTTCATTTACCTTTCCGTTCTCCACGCGCTTCTTGTCCTTCTCCTCCCCTCCGTCCACATGCTTCGCGCCGCTGCGGGACAACCTCTCGGACAGCTTCCTGGCCCAGTGTCTCAGGCTCAGGTCCGGGGACCCCCTCCTCTTGTCCATCGCGGCCAGCTGCACGTTCCCCGTGTACCACAGGATCCACCAGGCCAGGCTGAAAAAGATGACGAGCGCGCCCGTGAAGATGAGGAAGTCCCCGCAGAAGCGGCCCTCCACGTTCAGGTCGCCGAAGATGCCCACCAGGAGCACGACCAGACCCACGGCGTCAAACAGGAGCCCGAGGAAGAACAAGAGTGCGCACCTACCCACGCACCTATGGGCCATGCCGGAGCGCAGCGGAGAGGCCGAGTAGCGGCGCTGAGCGGCTCCGCTCCGTTTCCTGGAGGTACGGGAGCTGCGAGTAGCAGCGCGTGCTGTATTTTTGCCTTTCGTATCCTGAAATTTCTTTCATAACAAGAGGCAATATTTTCCCGTTGAGGCGTGTCGTAACCTGAAAATTGCGTATGCAGAGACGTTCGTAAGTAGAGGTACCACTGTATTAGCGACTGTTTCAGATTCCTTGTTTGTCAGATCAGTTATTTGTGTGATCTTTTATCACTTATATTCATAATAGTGTATCTTGCACTTTGGGAAATGGGAGTTGTTCAGTCATCATTATAATTATTTTAGTTTATATCACTGTTCAGCATAATAGTGAATTTCTTCTGTGTATCGTCAATAAAGTCATGCAGTACTATAACAGAATACGTTTACAAATATTTGAGGCCCATTGTAATGCATCAGTTTATATTTTAGCAATATTTTGTTATTAAAAGTTTTTTTAAAAACTTTAATGCTAAGATTGAGGTGGCGCTTATATTGTCACGCTGGGGCGATACTGAGGCCAAATAATGATCTGAACCTTGAGGGCATGACTGACCAAGACTGAGCGCCATCGCTCTATTGTAAGCATTTGTTTTTATGATGTGAGAAGATTATTTATTATTATTTTTACACCTAAACTATCACATTTTTGACCCTGTAAACATTAGCCAAAATGCATTTTTTTCACACACGCCTCAGACCCAGTGAAAAATTTTGTAAACTGGAAAAAATGTGTCCCATGCTGAAAATTTATCCAGCGTATGGTTGATACATTGTGGAGCAAAGGTTGTAGGGTCTTCTCCCCCCAACCCCCCCCCCCATTTTTTTTTTTTTTTATTAACCTTTGGTTAAGAGGGGGGGGAAAAAAAGGGTGGATCTAAACAGCTGATCGCTGGGACCACAGAGCTCAGCTGTTTTCCATGATAAATCAGCCTCAGGGAAAAAGCACACGCCATGCATTATCTTTTTTTTTTTTTTTTTTCCTCACATTATTGAAAATAACTTGCAAATAACAATGTGAGCACTGCGGCTCTAGTGTAAGCGGTTTGCTTTTATTGATCAAATTTATCGCGTTTTGCTTCCTTTTTGTGCACACTGAGCTTACCCGTAGAGCCAGCGATTCAGCTGCTGCCCCCCCCCCCTTTTCCCAGCGCCATCTTGTGTTCTCCATGCCGAATTATCCATTAGACTTGTGCAATCACAGCAACTTTATGGTATAATTTTTTAAGCATTAAATCTTAAGGATTATCTTTTTCTATTTAGATTTGTCACGTTTTGCTTCCTTGTTTTGCACACGGAGTGCTGTGGTGGGGTCTATCCAAAACTAAACCCCGCCCACACTACTAGAAGCCTGGGCATGAGACACAGCGGTGGTTAAACTTTTATTGATAAAAATTACACATTTTGACAGAGCGACTCCATATCCGGGGATGCACACCCTCGTAACCTCAGGAAACCATGTTTAAAATCTGAGGCCAGTCTGACAAGCAGTTCGAGAGATATGCATGGAACAGACACACAGCCAGATTTCGTGAATTTATAGATAGATGGATTGCATTTGCATTTGTATAGCATCTTTCAAGATGCCCAAAGCACTTTACAGTGAGTCCATTGTTCATTCACTCTACAGACAGACAATGGTAGTGGTAAGCTACTGCTGTAGCCACAGTTGCCCTGGGGCAGACTGACAGAAACGTGGCTGCCAATCCACTCCAACGGCTTCTCTGACCACTACCGAATATTTATACATGTTCATACCCAGTGTCATGGACACTGGAGGCAAGGTGGGTAAAGTGTCTTGCCCAGGGACACAATGGCAGGATGTCTGGGGAGAGCGGGATTCGAACCGTCAACCTTTCTGGTTATTGGACGACCCGCTCTACCTCCTGAGCCACTGCCACCCACAATGTGGGCTGCACGGTGGCGCAGTGGTTTAGCACTGTGGCAGCACAGTTTTACCCTCGGCCGGGGGATCGCGGGGATCATGAGATCGTGGGTTCGATCCCAGCCCCCGACCAACAGTGAGCTGTGTGGAGTTTGCATGTTCTCCCCGTGTTGCGTGGGTTTACTCCGGGATTTCTCCGGTTTCCTCCCGCATACCAAAAACATGTAGGTTTAGGGTGCTCGCACACGCAGCGACCGGCAGCCGGTGGCTTGTCACCAGATTGCAAACCAAATCTACCTACGGGTACAAATAAGTAACAAAAAAAAAAAAAAAAAAAAAAAATGTAGGCGGCAGTTTCAGATGTAAAGTTCACATTTAAAACCGATTAAATGGTTTTAAATGTGAAAATGCAGTTTCAGATGGTTACATCAAACTTTATTATAATCATATTTAAGAAATATTGAATGAGAGATGTTTTGAAATTTAATTTGGTGTTAGCAATGCGCCCATGAGTATAGTTTGTGGTGTTGTGGAAAATAAATGAAAATGTTTTGCTTTCTCGAGGCACAGCTGTTTATCATTGGAGTGGCTGCACTCTAAACATATGGTGGAGCATAATGTTGAATAACACATTAAACTAGAATGGGGGGAAACAATGAAATGTGACTCCAGTGAATGCAAAAATACAGAATTATGCAGTATTTAAATAAAAAATAAAATAATTGTAATAATCCCATGTGGTAGTTTATCAGTTCACCTGAATAAGTTAAAATATTTGCTTCACAAAGAATGTTTTAATATTTTGCCCTTACTTTAGATGCTTGGTCTAGTGTTCATTTTACATGCAAGCCTTTCTGTTTATTTTGTTTCACCTGCTAACATGAGTAAAGGAAGTCTAAATAAGAGGAACATTCATAAACTGCAAAAGCACATTTGATTTTACATAGATATATTAAATGGAAAATTCAGGGTGTATTGGGGCTGTGGGTAATGAGTAATAAATGACTTATTTTGCATCGTGCATGTGGCCCATGCTGTGATTTGGTTGTATTCACATTTATTTGTTTGAGCCTGTGAGGGAGTCAAATTTCCTGTCAAGGTGCACACCGCTGCAACAATCTCTTTTCTTTGCCCACGATCAGAAAAGAAGCACTGCACGGTACATCAGGAGCACACAGTGTCAGCGTGCTTGCATTAACCCTGGGAATCGGTTTTGTTATGTGTGACCACGCAGGAGTTTGTGTGTGCCTACGCAGAGAGATTCATCAAAAGTAGAGAGCTGCTTAAGAGGCCAGTGGGAATATCTGCATGTTGTAATTAGCATCAAGACATAATACCCCCACCCACTGGACAGCTGAATAAATGGTGTGCTGGAATACACTACGCAGAAAAAGCAATGCATTTGCCCTTGTGTTGTTTTTCATATCTCTGGTCTGATATATACTGCTGATTATGTCGTTTACTACTGTTTGCTTTTTATTCTTAGTATCATGGGGGTTTCAGTCTCTACCTCATTGTACCTTTTTTTTTTTGTACCAGTAGAGTAATTTTTCTGCACAACAGATCCTCATTATAAATGCACACCATTTTGTCTTGTTTATATGTTGACACGCACAGTCATTAGAATCTGCACCCATACTGTATAGTGCAAACTACATTGGGGTTACAGTTTTGTTATGTTTTTGGTGCTGTTTGTCTGTCAGCAGGATCATGCAAAAACTGCTGACCTGGTTACAATAAAATTTGGAAGGGTGGAATGCCCTTCACTAAAGAACCCATTAGACTTTGAAATTGTTCCAGATACATTTTCAGAGCTAACCAGAATACCAGTTTTGGGGCTTTGAATATTTTGGGGGTGAATGTCCCAATATTCTGTACATTTTTTTTTTTCCTCACTCACTAGACTGTGGCCATCATTGTTTTTCAAAGATGACTTTTCTTATAAATGTAGAACTTTCTAATGTAGTTTTTTTTTTCCCCCTAAATCGGCAGCCTTTCTCTTAAATTTAACATTCATTTCTTATAAAGTTCTGATTTTGTCATGTAAAATTGAATCTTACGTTTCTGATAACCCCTCTGTGGATTGTCACCTTATCATGGTGGAGGGGTTTGAGTGCCCGAATGAACCCAGGAGCTATGTTGTCGGAGGCACCTTGCCCCTGGTAGGGCCTCCCAAGGAAAACTGGACCTGGGTGAAGGGCCAGGCTAAGAGCGGTCCAGTGGATCTCCATGAAAAACGTTACATCAAGGACCCAGTGTACCCAAAGGAGGCACATGGGTCTGCCCTCCAGTGGGCTCCCCACCTGCAGGAGGGATCATGGGCATCATGGTGCTATGTGAACTGGGTGGAAGTTTGGGCTACTGTGCCTAGACTGATGCCCCCACAACCCGGATTCTTGGATGAGCGGTAGAATGTGGATGAATGGATGTTTACTTTAAAAAGCTAGATAAAACAAAAATTGTATCCATCTTAATTTGAGGCTGCAAAGCAAGAAATTGTGACTATTTTGAAGGGGGTGATTCTTTTCTGTAGTCACTGTAGTCTTACCAATTTCCACCAGACGTGCCGATACAATACTGGTATCATATCTGTTACGATGTGACTCAAATTACCAAGTTATACCACATGCCGTAAATTTGTTAAATGTTTTACTTTAGTTTACATTACAAAGTTAGAAAATGGTATTTAATTTTGGTCAAATGCTATTTGGTGGAGCCCCAGGTTCTTCCTCACAATGAGGATTATTTTAACCTTTTCTCTTTATTGTGGTGTCAGACCAGCAGATGTCAGAGCCAAGATATATCAGTGGTCAGAAAAGCAGGTAATTTCTGCTTTCTATAACCACGAGCATTTTTCTCACATTTATGCCTGGAATTTGATGAAAAAATTCAGGCATATGTAGGAGGTGGCTATCTAACGACTCTAGCTCAAATTTTGAACATGTTCAAAATTTATATGCGTCAAGAAAAAATGATTGCAACCATAAAACCTTTTGCCGAGCTGTTGTGCAGCCTTTTCTGAACCCTGACGAAACCCCGACATTCACAAAGTTCCTCAGCATTCGTCACTCCATGAGGTACATGCCTAAGACTGTACAGGATCTGTGGTGAATCCAAATAAAGATCTGAATCTAGAAGTTTTGGCAGAGGTAGTGTTCTCCTCTTATTATTCAGCTACATGCTCTAACTCATTTTTACCTTCCACCTGACAGACGGAACTGCATCCTGGCAGATGAGATGGGCCTGGGAAAGACCATACAGTCCATCACATTCCTTGAAGAGATCCAACGTGTTGGGATCAAGGGGCCCTTCCTCATCATTGCCCCACTCTCTACCATTACCAACTGGGAGCGTGAGTTCCGCACATGGACTCACCTCAACATCATCGTCTACCATGGAAGCATAGTCAGCAGGCAGATGCTCCAGCAGTATGAGATGTATTTCAGGGATGCACAGGTAAATGAGGAGCAAACACAGCATGCTTCATCTTCACAATATTTCTGACAGTGGAACACTTTTAATCATTTTTTTAATAATCATTTTGTGGAGGCACGTCCCAGCAGGGCTGGGTGTAAATTAGTGTTAGCTGGCTGTTAAAAGTATTTGGTGGCAGGAATGCTTGTTGGGATATATATCATTAGAACTAACTGAGCGCCAGATCTCAATGTTACTGCTCTGTAGTGCTGCAGCACATTAATTATCATATGTAATTCCTGTAATTTCCTCAGAGAAAGAAATTAACGGCAAACACTAGAATATATATTTTAAAACCGTCATATAGCCAGTTCTGTTATTCCATTGTGCAGACTTGCAATTAACTGCTCATTTTGTAAATGCTTGTGAAAATAGTTTTTTTTTTTTTTTTTTTTAACATTAGCAAGGGGAGTAAAATTGAAAACTATATGTTGTATATTAAACTGACATTCCCAAAATAATTGTGGATTGTACGTTTTAAAGTCTCCACTTTAGCTTTATTCCTGAAGAACCTTGATTTTTTTTTTTTTTTTTTTTGTGGAGCTAATCGTGACCATTCTTATACCAGAGAGTGAAGAAAGCATGACTAATGCCAGGAAGCTTGGTTGGCAAGCTGCAACTATGAGCTGTATGGGTGTAATGAAAAAAACACAGCTACATGCTAGGTGGTGATGAGTAACAAACCAGTAGAATACCAGAATTTCACTCATTAAAACTTGAGCACAGACTTCCATTTTAATGCTCCAACTGGTACGAACACCATTAACTTGGTTGACAAGTTCACTTCTGCGTCTAAAGCTTCCTACACAGGTCTGTTAAAGCAGACAGACCATTCAGTTGAAGTTTTGATGAATTCCAAAAAAGTTGTATGAAAATACTTGTAGAGGTGGTAAATGTTTCCAACTCTGAAAGCCAGGATGTAGATCGACTCACTTTTTGAGCCGACTACAAGTGGCCTTTAGCGGAACTACAGGTTTTTGGCTTTCCATTTTGGGTTCTTTAAAGCCCCCAAAATTCCTTCTTCGTAGAACTTAGAAGATGGCCCCTAGAAAACACACTTTTATAATTTGTTGTACACATTGGTATTCATTTCATATCAGAAAGCTCCATAAAGGCTCTGTGTTTTAGAAATAAACAAAGGACAGGAGGGGCTTGGCGGGTATGTTGTAGATGCCACAAGGGAGCATCCAGCTTTTCTTAATTATCAAGTAAAAAAGGAATCCTGAGGATTGAGAGGGCTTTTGATCAACTTTGACACACCTTTTCTTCTCATAAAGGAACAGCAAATGGAACATTACACTGCTTACTTACCTTTTCAGAGGGGAGACCAGCAATTCACTTAGAATAAAATAATCACAAGACCTTTTTAGAAAACAGCAGCACTATGTCAGGAACGTGAAATTATGTGAGTAATATAAAGTTATGTTTCAAGCTGGAAAACATTTCAACAGTGGGACTCAGTTTTTGCAAAACGTGATTACCATGTGCAGCACGAAGCTCAAATACTCATTACAGTTTTGCATTTACTGCAACAAATTCACTTAACCAGATTTTTTAAAAAGGTATCAAGCATTATAATAAGTAACCCACCCCATTTTTTAAAAAGTCTTTGTTATTCACACGCTTTTCTTTACATTTTTAAATTTTCAGCTGGCCACTTCAGCTAGCCAGCTCAAAAGAGATGACAGATTTTTTTTTTTTTTTTTTAAAAAGGTCAAGGCCATCTCTTTGCTTATGAGTATCAATCAGCAGGGTTTATGTCCAGTTTAATCTACAAATTCTGCTACTGACCAATAGAAAAGGTTTCATTTTATTTAGCTTTATTGATTTTTGTCTTAAAATTGAGTACAATATTGACATATTAGCAGATTTTCCATCAGTAGAAATTCCGGTCAGAAACCTTTTATGCCACCCAAGACTCACTACATTGAGTGCTCTGATCAGTTAATATATGAGACAATGTTTATAAGTGTTTTATAATGCTGAGATGATATAATGAGAATGAAAGCAGGGCCTGTTCAGACAATAAGGAGGCTGTGAGCTAGTTGGCAAGCCTTGAGCATAAGCTTTCTATGGTTGGCAGGCCATGTGATGTGTCACAGCAGTCAGTTAGGACCTTTTAGTATTCAGACGAACCGTAGGAGGAATTAAGGCGAGCAAGAGTGGAGCCGAGCCGCCACCAGGCTGTCTCCCAGGCAGCCTATGATGTCATAGCAGCCCCCAAGGGGGGAGCGCTCTGTCAACGCTGCTCAGGCATATCAGAGTGAGCGACTCCTCCACAGCAGTCTGTTGGCTGGATGGCTGTGGGAGGCGGTTACTGGATAACTGGATCTCCTTGGAGGACTGTTGTCAAGGCAATGGATACAAATGGAGAGGCGGAGTAACGCAAAGCCTCCCCAGACAGAAAAACAAATATACAAACAGAATAAATACTTGCTCATAGATGCTCAGATACCAGTTCTCCTATTGATAGTCACCCATCTAAAAGGTGTTTTAAATTGTTGGACTCTTAATAAAGGACTTATAACAGTCTTATAATACCTGGGTGGGGGGGCAATTTCCTTAATTCAGGAAGTGTACAGTTTTTATGTATACAAAGTACTTCCTCTTGTAAAACTGAGGCCATTCTGTGATAACATCACAGACAGTCTAACAGTGTTTCCATCTCTCTCCCATTTTTGTCCTAAGGGTCGTGTGATACGGGGTGCCTACAGGTTCCAAGCTGTTATTACCACATTTGAAATGATCCTGGGAGGCTGCCCCGAGCTCAATGCCATCGAGTGGCGCTGTGTTATTATCGATGAGGCCCATCGTCTGAAGAATAAGAACTGCAAGCTGCTAGAGGGGTTCAAGCTCATGAACCTGGTACATAAATCATCCGCTCGGACAGAAAAGCATAACCTTACATTCTCAAACTCAGTCTTATACAGTAAGTGGACAAACTGATCCAGTGTAACCTTAAAATTTGAACTCTTGTTCTATTGAAGGAACACAAAGTCCTGCTGACAGGGACTCCCCTCCAGAACACAGTTGAAGAACTCTTCAGCCTTCTCCACTTCCTGGAGCCAGGCCGCTTCTCCTCTGAAAATGCCTTCATGCAGGAGTTTGGAGACCTCAAGACTGAAGAGCAGGTGAGCTAACCAATAAATTCAGCCTTGTCTTAAAATCAGTTATACATTAACCCCTTGCACTCTGGTCAGTTTCCCTAAAAACGCCAAAAAATAACGTACCCAAAGTAAATCAAAAGCTGTTCATCAACCCTTTGCAGCATCTTCATGGGGTTGGTCTCATTTAAAAGAAAACACTTTGAATTTTTTGGCAAAACAGTCATAATCTCTCTAAGTGCTCCTGCCACTGAGTAACAGTCATCTAAACATACTAAACTTGAAGAAAATAAATTTCGCCTGGGTGTTCTTTTGGATACAAATGCTTGCAAATAACACACAACTGTCAGATCTGGGCTGGAAAATGTAACAGAAATGTAGAACCAAGTGTTATCCAGCTGAGGTCAAAATTTTGTAACAATACCACAAAAAATGAATATATTACACAGCTTTTTCCTCAGGTTGTTCCCAGGCGTTTTTGAACTGTGCCAAATTGTGCCAAATGACACAGTTTGGAAAAACGTCTATAACTTTTGAATGATTCAATATAGAAGCTTCATTTTGGTTTCTAATGAAAGGTGACACTCAGGGCTGTGTGTGTGTGTGTGGGGGGGGGGGTTGTTTATTCATTCATGAATGAATGAATGAATGAACGAACAAACAAGCCCCTGCACACAAAGAAGCATGCCACGTAAAAAATGTGTGGCTTTTTTTTTACAAGAAAAAATAACCTACAGTGCACTAAAAATTAAAATATCTGTAATGTAGAAGATAACACCCCCCCCCCCCCCGCTACAGAGGACGGACATCGCCTATCGCTACATGATGGACCGCGGTGATGGTGCGCCGCGGTCTACTACGCACAGTTGTACTAAAATATCTGCAATAATATCTGCAATCCGCTACAGAAGAGTAGCGGGGTGTGGGGGTGGGGGTGGGGGTGTTCACGGTCCGGACGCGGCGGACGGGTCGCCGTGGTCCGTCATGTGGCGATGACGCACAGTTGTAATTTACCGATCGGTCAAAAGTCATTTTGATTACAGTTTTCAGGGATAAAGAATAATTTAGCTTATAACACTTACCTGTCCACAACAGCAGTGTCGCTGGCGAACTTCTCTTCCTCATTGTCAGACGAACATGACGCTGGTCCGCTTGTTACAGACTCGTGGTTCTGGTCACGCGACCCGGTCAAACCATGATTCCATTATTGCGGTTTAGCGCTTCCATGATTGCGGTTTTGGCAAATGATTTTTCAAAACAAATAAGAACAGTAGTAAGAAAAAAAGACTGGCGAACGCGTGTGTGTCACCCAGCGGCTTACACAAAACAGATTTTACGCAAGGGACGTATGCTTTCAGTTGTCGAAGTTCTCTGCTTCAATTGGCTCGCTGTATTCGCAGCCGTTGGTAGGCGGGTCCTTCTTGCTAGGTTTTCAGTCATTGGTTCTTCAAGGTTTCAGAAACCCAATTCAAGGCTCTTATTAGTCGAATGAGAGGTCAATCAAATCTAAACCAATCAAAGCACTCCTTTGGCTTTCTGTTCGTGGCTGTGTCTGTAGTGGAAGAACGGAAATGCAGCTTTTTTTTTTTCTTCAGTGCGCCCTAGGACGCAGAGATGTGACCGCCCGCGGTATCCCAGAGTGCAAGAGGTTAATAAATCCAATTGACCAAGGACTTGGGACTTGGGCGTCAAATTAAATGAAACTCCTGGTACAGGTGGACCTGTTTATACAGGGTATTTTCTAACAGGGCCACACTAATAACACACACATGCACATCCATAAACAACACATGGAAAAACATAACAGATGATGAATATTATGCTCTTCACTATTGGACATACTTGCTCATGACAAAAGAGGCTTTCACATCGTATTGGCACTTCTTGTAGTGTTGGTCAGTAGTGCTAAAGAGAAGCGTAAATGTGTGAGGCTGGAAGTTGTAATATTTGGAACAGCCAGTATTCAGACTTGGATATTGAACCTTGAAGTCACTAGAAATATGTAATCGGTTTTTACGGTAAAAGCTGCTGGTGCTGTTAAGGGAAACATTTTCTCCACACAACATAACTCCTACCAGAGGGACCATGCATGTGTTACTGCGGGGGAAAAAAGAAAACTGGTCCAATCCTTTGAGTGTAGTAGTATGTAAACTGTGATGCTGAACTAAAGCAATAACTCAGGATTTGTAAAATATTATCTTTATTCCCAGCTATAAATAACAATGTGGAAAGCTCTAGTTTGATCTCAACTCACTCCTGCTTTAAGAGCAAGACTATTTGTTCTTATGCATGTGATAACTCTCAAATGTTGAAAATTGTTACCACAGCTATAAATGAAAAGGGTTTACATTGAACTGCTGAGGAATTAATTATGTAGTATATCTTATCTACTTTCAGTTGTCTTTTGAAACCTGTATTTCCATTCCAGATTAATTTCCATCTCTAAAACCGAAGAGAAACTGAAGGGCTTTGTTTTTCTCAGCACCATATTTCTTTCAAGCACACCCATTAATTATAATAATTAAATAGCAACTTGGTAATGGAAATCTGACCAGAAAATGTCAAATAATTTATAGCATATACTGTATACTGACTGCTATAAACCCACACTTCCATTTGTCACCCACTAGAAAGAGAGGATGCTAGTATGAGGCAGCTGCTAAATGTCATTAAATGTAAAAGTCTCCCACCCCCCCCCCACCCCCACCCCCAGGTACAAAAGCTTCAGGGTATCCTCAAGCCCATGATGCTGCGCCGTTTGAAGGAGGACGTGGAGAAGAAGCTGGCTCCTAAAGAAGAAACCATCATTGAGGTTGAGCTCACCAATATTCAGAAGAAATACTACCGTGCTATCTTAGAAAAGAATTTCTCTTTCCTGGCGAAAGGAGCTGGCCAGTCAAATATGCCCAACCTGGTCAACACCATGATGGAGCTAAGAAAGTGCTGCAACCACCCCTACCTCATCAAAGGTAGGATGGTACTGAACAACAGCATGAGAGATAATTTAGATCAGTTTGAATTTCCTTTTTTTTTTTTTGATGATGATCCATTTAACAGATTTAAATGTTTTTCTTCCTCATGAACATCAATGGACATCAGCTTGTACATACTGCAAAGAAAAAATGTAATCAATTTAAAGAGCATTTATAATGAATTAGTCACTTTTTCAGTGCTATTAAGTGACTTTCGCATTACGAGTGCGCATGTGTGAACTATGTGAGTTCAAAGTTCACGACTACCAAACATTCGGTAGCCACCTTGCTTTTGTATAGAGACAGCACTGTCACACCTGAACAATTGCCGTTTAAAGTCTGCTTCAAGCTTTAAATTGCTGTTATGCCAGGTGCACATTGTGCTGTTGTGAAGTGTGGGAACGGCATGTATCATCTACAGCAGGGGTCGGCAACCCGCGGCTCCGGAGCCGCATGTGGCTCTTTCGTCCCTCTGCTGCGGCTCCCTGTGGCTTTGGAAAATAAATGAGTATTTAATTAAAATGTATTTTATTTTAGTTCATTAGTTTTTAAAATGTAATTCTAAATTTGAAGATTATGGTGATCTTGTAAAATCTAAAAAAAAAAAAAACGTGTTAAAGTTTAATCACCGTCAGCGAAAATCAACACGATTACATAAGCGCTCGGCGCTTCCCCGTAAGTTGTCTCCCGCGATAACCCAGATGTGTTGTGTTCAAGCTACTGCTGTATTGCAGTAGCTTGACAGCCCTGCGATTGGATAGTTGCAAACGATTGGACCAATCAAATGGCTCGTTGTATGCTTTTTCAAAGATTCATGGCGGCGTGTTCTCAGGGATGTGATTTTCTGCTAATTCGCCAAATTCCGCTTTATTTTATCTTCCAGGAAGATAAAGTACATTAAGTACGTTAGCGGCTTGTGGTCCACGAACGCAGTGAAGCTGCGCCCTTTCAGGCAGGACTGGAAGTGGCGTATGGCCACTTCCGGTAATCGGTATGGCCAGGTGGAGAGTCATTAACTCTCTGTTACTGGCGGCGTATATAACGGCTGTATGAGCTGGGCTGGCGCGAGGGAGGAAACGGTAATAAAAGTTAACCATCCCCTTTTATGATTCCAAACAGTTTGAAATTGACAGTGCACAGTGGACATTGACTCATAACTTTTGAATATTTCTAAGACTTGGCTACATCAGTGATTGTGCAAAATGAACTGCTCAAGTCTCAATGGAGATTGAAACTGGTGATCTGAAATGAATGCTGAAATTATAAAAAGTAATGGTATGTTGGAATTTTATTTCTATTATGGAACAGATAAAATTAACTGATTTTGATTTGATCAAGTGTTAAAGCATGTGATGGATAATTCTTGTTGGAATATTTTAGGAATGCTATCTTCTTGGAACATAAGTCAATATTATACATTATTAAGTGGCATTCAGCTGTTTGTTTTTTCATTTAAGCACAGTTCTGGTACTTAAAAATCATAAAAACCCAGGAGCTTCGGGGGGCCTTGCCCCCCCCCCCCCCCCCCCACCACCAGGGCTCTGCCCCGGACCCCACTGGGGGACTATGTCCCCCAGACCCCCTGCTGAATTTTCAGATAATTTCCCCAACCCCAAATCACATCGCTGGTTCGTGTTGGAATTCTGAGCTTTCGGTATTGTTTTCAGCAGAATTATGAGATTTTTATCGAAGGATCAGGAGTCATCAGTGCTAGAAATAGCACTCTCCTTTCAACCCAATGTCAACCTTCAACCCAATGTCTTTTTTTTTTTTTCGGAGTTCAAAATGTTTTTGTTGCATGCAGAAATGTAATTTTGTTTTCTCTGCAGGAGTTCCCTGATTTCATAAATGCAACACATTATAGTTTGTTTATACATAGCATAAAGGGAAAAAGTTATATGCAGTGTTATTTCATTTTAAGTGTCAAAAGGGTTTTTGTGGCTCCCAGTATTTTCTTTTCTGTGGGAAACGGGTCCAAATGGCTCTTTTGAGTGGTAAAGGTTGCTGACCCCTGATCTAGAGTGTGGAAAAAGCAAACTTGCAGCATACATGCGTGTAACTTCGGGACCAGTGTGTGCACATGTCCGCCACCATTCACGTTATATACATTCCCCACTTTGCTGAAGGATCCGGATGGATGTAATTGTTGGATTAAAGCATTAAGTCTAAATTATAACATAATTAAATAGTGTTGTGTATTGTTCAAGTTCTAGCCTAAT
Source organism: Pholidichthys leucotaenia (assembly GCA_020510985.1). Classification (NCBI taxonomy): domain Eukaryota; kingdom Metazoa; phylum Chordata; class Actinopteri; order Cichliformes; family Pholidichthyidae; genus Pholidichthys; species Pholidichthys leucotaenia. The sequence continues at coordinate 378,561,044 of CM035837.1, forward strand.
TGACACGAGTCTAAACCCTGAAGTAGTAGGGATGGACAGGCAGGCCTGGATCTAGGATCTAGTTCTTTGTATATTGGTAATGAAGCTTGATCTACACACACATGTAATTAAGGCCATTGATAAGCAGGCTGGTATAAAAGAAAATTGCAAATCATTGAAAATGTGTGGTACTTAAACTATAGTAGTATCAACCTATAGATCTAAGTAAGCAGGCTATGCCTTGTAGTGAAATTTACTCAAAATGACAAAACCAAAGTTGAGTTGTCAGACCACTCATTTACCTCCTTTGCAGTCGTTTCGGAGTCTTGCAAGTAAGGGTGCTTGGTCCTTTGACAACAAAAAATCTGCTATGTCAGCGTACATACAGGGGGGCCATTTTGGCCAATTTCTGCAACGTGGCCAAGAATGCAAGTGCAACTAGTTCATCCTTGCATTTGCGGGTACAACTGGGAAGACCCTCTACCCCGGGGTCACCAACCTTTTTGAAACCAAGAGCTACTTCATGGGTATCGAGTCATGTGAAGGGCACCAGCTTGACACACTCCTCTAAATTAATAACAAATTGTGTATATATATAAATTGTGTGTGTATATATATACAGTGGAGTAAAAAAGTATTTAGTCAGCCACCAATTGTGCAAGTTCTCCCACTTAAAAGATGAGCGAGGTCTGCAATTTTCATCATAGGTATACCTCAACTATGAGAGACAAAATGAGAAAAAAAAATCCAGAAAATCACAATGAAGGATTTTTAATGAATTAATTGGTAAATTCCTCGGTAAAACAAGTATTTGGTCAATAACAAAAGTTCATCTCAATACTTTGTTATATACCCTTTGTTGGCAATGACAGAGGTCAAATGTTTTCTGTAAGTTTTCACAAGGTTTTCATACACTGTTGCTGGTATTTTGGCCCATTCCTCCATGCACATCTCCTCTAGAGCAGTGATGTTTTGGGGCTGTCGCTGGGCAACACGGACTTTCAACTCCCTCCAAAGATTTTCTATGGGGTTGAGATCTGGAGACTGGCTAGGCCACTCCAGGACCTTGAAATGCTTCTTACGAAGCCACTCCTTCATTGCCCGGGCAGTGTGTTTGGGATCATTGTCATGCTGAAAGACCCAGACACATTTCATCTTCAATGCCCTTGCTGGTGGAAGGAGGTTTTCACTCAAAATCTCACGATACATGGCCCCATTCATTCCTTCCTTTACACAGATCAGTCGTCCTGGTCCCTTTGCAGAAAAACGGCACCAAAATATGATGTTTCCACCCCCATGCTTCACAGTAGGTATGGTGTTCTTTCTCCTCCAAACACGACAAGTTGAGTTTTTACCAAAAAGTTCTATTTTTTTTTTCCACAATATCTTTATTGAACCTTTTTTTTTTTTTTTTAACAAACATGATACAAACAATCAAACACTAACACTAAAGTACTACAAAAAAAAAAAAATGCACTAAAAACACCAACAACCACCAACAAAATCAAGTCTTCAACAATGCTCCTCTGTTTAGTCTAGACAATCCAATACATAAGTATACATATTATGTTCACCAGTTTGGAATTTACAAGGTCCACACACATCATTCACCTTCTTCTTCAAGAGTTATGTTTAAATTTTTTACATAATCAATAAAAGGTCTCCATATATTCTCAAACACAATTTCCTTTGATTTTAGTATATATGTTATTCTTTCTAATGGAAGGTTTGTTAACATCTGTCTTAACCACTGAGTCACATCTGGTCTATGAGTCTTTTTCCATAATAGTGCAATACATTTTTTGGCATTAAGCAAACTGAGGTCTATGAATGTTCTTTCACTTTTATTAAAATTATGCTTTTCTGGGTACAGACCCAACAAAAACAGTTTAGGATTATATAATAATACCCTTTCTTTTACTATCTTTCATCATCATTTTTTCCAAGGATGAATAAATAGGTCGAGTGAGAGCTTTATTTTGATTTGATCGAATAAAGTTTCTAAGTTGAAGATATTTAAAAAAATGTGTTCTATTGAGATTAAATTTGATCCTCAGCTCTTCAAAAGACATTATGTTGTCTGCACATGGCAAATATAAATCCTGAATCTTTTGTATCCCTTTTAAATTCCATACTTTAAATACAGCGTCCGCTCTCCCTGGTTTAAAATATTGATTACCCCATATTGGACTAAATTGTGACAATAACTGTGGTTCTTTTAAATAGTTTTTAGCTTCACACCATATTTTGATCATATGCTTTACAAATGGATTTTTAACTTGTTTTTGTAATTTTTTTGCCGAATCTGAGTATATGAATATGGGAAGAGGTAAAGGTAAATTGTATGATTCCATTTCAGTCCAGTGAGGGAGATCATTTGATGAAAAATAATATGTCATAGACCTCAGTTGTGCCGACCAATAATACAACATAAAATTTGGACATTTCAGACCTCCACGATCAAATGGTAAATATAATAAAGACAAACGTAATCTAGCCCTCCTGTTGTTCCATATAAATTCCACTAACTTTTTTTTTATTCTTGAGAATAGATCTAAAGGTGGTGATAAGGGAATGTATTGAAATAAATAAAGTATTTTAGGTAAAATATTACTTTTAAGTATATTGATTCTCCCGATCATCGACATTGGTAGTGACATCCATCTCTGAGTTAACTCATTGATATCTGACATTAAGGCTTCATAGTTGACACTGGCGACTGATTCTAGCTTAGGCATAATTTGGATTCCTAAATATTTAAACTGATTTACAACATTGAATTGATTTACCTCAGGGGCTGGGTAATTTCTCTGGGTCTCATTTAGCATTAATATTGAAGATTTAGTTTTATTTATTTTATATCCTGATATTTCCCCAAAATTCTTTATTAAATTCAACAAGGTTGGAATTGATTTTTTTAGATTCGACATAAACAAAATTATGTCATCGGCGTACAGGGAGATTTTATGTTCTGTTGGTCCAACTTTAATTCCATATATTTGTGAATGTAAACGTATCGCTATCGCTAAAGGTTCAATTGCCATAGTAAACAGTAAAGGTGAAAGTGGACAGCCTTGTCGACATCCTCTATTGATTTTTATTGGTTTTGAAATATTGTTATTTGTTAGGATTTCTGCTGTAGCATTATTGTATATTATTTGAACCCATTTTATGAAATTATTTCCAAGTCCAAACCTTTGTAGGACTTCAAAAAGAAAGGGCCATTCAACTCTATCAAAGGCCTTTTCGGCGTCCAATGATAGGAGAGCTGTATCCGGTGCTTCTTTATTAAAATAAATAATATTAAATAGTCTTCTTACATTATGGAAGCCTTGTCTACCCTTTATAAAGCCATTCTGATCTCGATTAATAATATTTGGTAAAATTTCTTGTATTCGTCTTGCTAAAATTTTACAGATTATCTTAAGGTCGGCGTTTAATAGGCTTATTGGTCTCATATTTTCACATTTATTAGAGGGCTTACCTGGTTTTGGCAGCAGTATAATTAAGGCATTATTTATGTATGATGGTAAATTATTATTTTGAAATGCTTCTAAAACCATTTCCAAAAAAGGTTTTATTAATTTATTCTTAAATTTTTTATAAAGGTCAACTGGAAGACCATCTGGTCCTGCACTTTTTCCTGATTTCATATTATCAATGGCTAGCCCAACTTCTTCTTGACTAATTTTAGACTCCAATATCTCCCTGTTTTCATTTGGAATACACGGTATAGATAGTTCGTTCAAAAACCCATTTAGTTTTGTTAAATCAGGTTCATTTTTGGTATCATATAATTTTTCATAGTAATCTCTAAAGGCTCTATTAATTTCTAAAGGATCTATAACTACCTGTCCGTTACTTATAATACTGGTAATTGGTGTTTTAATTTCCAATTGTTTAATCTGCCATGCTAATAATTTTCCTGATTTTTCACCTTGTTCATAAAAAGATTGTTTCAATCTTAGAAGACTCGAGGCAGCTCTATTCGCTGATTTTTTGTCGTATTCAGCTCTCAAAATCAGTAATTCATTCTCCAACCTTGGGTCACTTCCTGCATACACTTTTTCCTGAAGATTTTTTATTTTATGTTCCAATGTAGCTCTCTCCTCTCGAGTCTTCTTAGATTTTGATCCTGTATAACTAATATGTCCCCTAATAAAAGCTTTGAAAGCCTCCCACTTTACACATGCTGATGTTTGTGTAGTATTGATGTCAAAGAACTCGTCTATCTGTTTTTCTATATACTTGACAAATTCCTCATCCTGAAGCCATTTATGCTGAAATTGCCATCTACCTGATTCCTTTATCAATTTTTTATCTACATATATTAGACAACAGGGTGCATGATCAGAGATCACGATGTTATCATAAAAGCAGTTTTGAATCTTGGACCTTAATTCTGTGGAAATCAAAAAATAATCAATACGTGAGAATGTCTTGTAGGTACTGGAATAACAAGAATAGGCTTTAACTTGTGGTTTCATTTCTCTCCATATATCTAACAATCTCAATTCTTTCATAAAATGATTAATAGTCATCCTACATCCAATGTGCGTACAATCCAGTCCTGTTGATCTATCCACACCTGGATTCAATGTACAATTAAAATCCCCTGCTATTATATGTTGCCCTGTAAGTGATGATAAGATGAGAAATAAATTAGCAAAGAACTTCTGGTCATCTATATTGGGACCATATAAGTTCACAAGATTTATATTTTCTAATAGCAAAGAACCTTGAATGATTACATATCTTCCAAATTTGTCTCCAATTACATTTTTCACTTGAAAAGGAACTGATTTATGTATGAGAGTCATAACTCCCCTGGCTCGGGATGAAAATGAAGAGGTGAATACACTTCCCTGCCATCTACTCCTAATTCTTTTAACATCCTCCTCTATCAGATGAGTTTCTTGTAAAAACACAATTCTTGAACCCATGTCCTTTATTTTATTCATAACTTGTTTAAGTTTTTTTAAATTTTGTAGACCTCTGCAATTCCATGAAGTTAAATTAAGATTAACACTTTGGTCCATGATCAATAGAGAGTTTGGGATTACCTTGCAGTGTAAACATGCTCATACAGAGAAGCAAAAACATGAGTGGTTGAACATTCATCCTACAAACTACACACAAACAAATTTCCCCTTCCCACACTTGTGGCAAACCCCCCAAAATCAAAAGAAAAATTCTGTCTCCCGATATAGCCATCGACCGTTCCACACCCACGGGGAACAGCCTAAGCCACTCCTTCTTCATCCTCCCAATCACCCTAACTCTACTGCTTTTAATGACGTAACATTAACTCTCTTCTGTAGTTTTCCAACTTAACTCCAAAATTTTTAACAACTTTGTACATCATAGTTTTTTTTTTTTTGTTTGTTTTGTTTTTGTTTTGTTTTTTTTAATATATAATACAATCTATATTTTGTAAACTTACTATTTACTTCAAGTCAGTCAGATGCCTGTGCAAATGCTTAATTATTCTACCTTATATTTTGTTCATGCTTAGCTCCCACCAGTCTCTTCTTCTTCTTTGATCTTCTTGATGAACTCCTGCGCCTCCTCTGGGGTCTTGAAGATGTGGGTTCTGCCCTCATACGTGGTCAGCAGTCTCGCAGGATAGATTACACCATGACGAATCCCAAGGTTGCGCAGCTCCTTACGTACGGGATCAAACTGCTTCCTCAATTGCTGGATTCCTGTGGCCAAATCTGGGTAGAACCGCACCTGCTGGTCCTGGTGTTTAATCTCTCCTTTAGCACGTGCAGCGTTGAAGATCTTCATCCTGTCTCTGTTGCTTAGAAACTTCATAATTAAGGTCCTCGGCGGTCCCTTATCTCTCCGTGGGCCAATACGATGTGCTTTTTCCAGAACCACTGCTGATTGCAACTCCTCGCTGCCCAGCACCTCCGGAATCCACTTTTCCAGAAAGGAACATACGTCCCGACCTTCTGATTCCTCTGGAAGACCCACCAGCCTCAAATTATTCTGTCTCGACCGAGATTCCAAATCCAAAATATTATCTTCCAGAGATTTATTTTTTTTTTCCAAAGTGCGCACCTTTAATTGAAGACGGGTGACGTCATCTTCAGCACTAGCGAGACGGAGCTCCATCTGCGCCGTTCGTTCTACACAGTCACCCAATTCCTTTCTTATTCCTTCCAGCGCTGTCATAATCCCATCAAATCTAGAGGAAAAGTCCGCTCTCATTGAACTCATGGCAGCCATCAGCGCATCTGCGCCATTCCCCGCAGAAATCGCAGCGTTGCCAGCCTCCTCCGCCATATATGGAGCCTTGTTTGCTGCGTCACAGACCTGAAAGTCCGTTAATTTGGACTGTTTCGGCGGCTCGCTTTTTCCTTTTCCTGGTTTTCCAGCCTTAGGCTTCGCCGACATATCCTCGCCCAAATGCTGGGATACGTTCTGTCCCAAATGAGAGAGTTATTTGCCGATTTTTTTCTCCAGGAGCAGAGCAGAGCGAGACACGTCCGTCCTACGTGGCAGCCATAACCGGAAGTCAAAAAAAGTTCTATTTTGGTTTCATCTGACCATATGACATTCTCCCAATCCTCTTCTGGATCATCCAAACGCTCTCTAGCAAACTTCAGACGGGCCTGGACATGTACTGGCTTAAGCAGGGGGACACGTCTGGCACTGCAGGATTTGAGTCCCTGGCGGCGTAGTGTGTTTCTGATGTAGCCTTTGTTACTTTGGTCCCAGTTCTCTGCAGATCATTCACTAGGTCCCCCCATGTGGTTCTGGGATTTTTGCTCACCGTTCTCGTGATAATTTTGACCCCATGGGGTGAGATCTTGCGTGGAGCCCCAGATCGAGGGAGATTATCAGTGGTCTTGTATGTCTTCCATTTTCTAATAATTGCTCCCACAGTTGATTTCTTCACACCAAGCTGCTTACCTATTGCAGATTCAGTCTTCCCAGCCTGGTTCCAGTCTACAATTTTGTTTCTGGTGTCCTTTGACAGCTCTTTGGTCTTGGCCATAGTGGAGTTTGGAGTCTGACTGTTTGAGGTTGTGGACAGGTGTCTTTTATACTGATAACGAGTTCAAACAGGTGCCATTAATACAGGTAACGAGTGGAGGACAGAGGAGCCTCTTAAAGAAGAAGTTAAGAGGTCTGTGAGAGCCAGAAATCTTGTTTGTTTGTAAATACTTATTTTACTGAGGAATTTACCAATTAATTCATTAAAAATCTTTCATTGTGATTTTCTGGAATTTTTTTTTCTCATTTTGTCTCTCATAGTTGAGGTATACCTATGATGTAAATTGGAGACCTCTCTCATCTTTTAAGTGGGAGAACTTGCACAATTGGTGGCTGACTAAATACTTCCCCCCCCCCCCCGTGTGTGTGTGTGTGTGTGTGTGTATAAATTATCAATAACTTAGAGTGGGTAACAGACAAGATCAATATTCAACACTTTATTTTTATTAATCTCAGCAATTGTTCAGATGATCACTTCTACATTTCATTAAAAAAAATGTCCAGTTTTCACCAGTCCCTTTTAACCATAAAAAACTAAACCCTTTTAATTCATGAACTATGTTTAACCATGTTTGAAAAAGTTATGCAACATTTAAGAAAAATCAACTTTCATATTAAATAAATCTTATCACATTTTTAACTGAACAAATCTGCTGCAATTCTGCTCAAAATCTGTTACATTTAATAAACGCACTTTTGTGTGTTCTTCTTCACTGGAATTATATCCATACAGTTCTTGCCAAGAATCATGCTGGAGTAATAACCAGCGCTGTCCTTTCATGAGAAGAAGCTAAACAGCACTGAGAGTGCTTATATGCACGGTGGAGCAGTGGTTAGCACCGCGGCAGCACAGTTTACCCTTGGCCGGGGGATCGCGGGGATCGTGGGTTCGATCCCTGCCCCCGGCCAACAGTGATCTGTGTGGAGTTTGCATGTTCTCCCCGTGTTTGCGTGGGTTTACTCCGGGATTTCTCCGGTTTCCTCCCACATGCCAAAAACATGCAGGTTAGGGAGTTAAGGGGCGCTTGCGCACGCAGCGACCAGCAGCTGGTGGCTTGTCACCGGACTGCAGAACAAATCTACCTACGGGTACAAAATAAGTCCAAAAAAAAAAAAAGAGTGGGCAGCAGTTTCATGACGCGTAGTGAAGTGCCGCTCCACATAAGGTGGCGCTTCGCCATCGCCCCGCAAATGAAACACACGCAGCTTCCTTTCACAGTAGTAAAAAAGAACTCTTCCTCCCGCTCACTTTGAAAATGATAAAAAAAAAATTTTCTTTTTTTTGCCATGTTTTTGGGCTAGGAAACAGCACTCCGCTCACCATCTTCACTGGCCGCTAGCTTACGCTCCACAAGCGCGAAGGTTTTGTCATGCGCACAATACTGACCTTTGAACTAGGTCAGAGTTCACCTTAACTTTACGTATAATAAACATATTTTCATTTTTTTTTTATTTTTAAGACATTGTCATTTTAAAATCTATATAAATGCAAGTGTGATTTTAAAAAATAGCGGCAGAAAAAATTACATCTTAGACGCAGCTCACTTGCGAGTTGTGCTATTTTTAGAACAGGCCTGCGGGCGACTCATGTGGTCCTTGCGGGCGACATGGTGCCCGCGGGCACCGCGTTGGTGACCCCTGCTCTACGCATACAATATGCTCGTAGATCAGGAACTTTCCATAAATTAAATGTATCGATAGAGCATGTTTGGTAGCCACGTTCCCATGATGCTTTGCGCGAGCCGAGATGCGAAAGTCGCTTATTGTTGAATTTGGGTGTCTTGAGTGGCTGTCAAAGTAAGCACTCAAGGAAAAACACAACCCTGACACTTTTAGTGTCCACCTTATTCTCAGTAGGTCTCATTCAATGAGCTGTACAGATTTGCCCCCAGCTCACTCATTCAAGCTTGTTTCTGTGCTTATACCCTAGGGACCAGTCCTGTTCACTAATCAAAACCACACACCCCTCTCCCCAGTGATGCTTAATTTGGACTCTTACTCTCATGCATTCAGCCAGTTTTACATTAGTTGGCACAGGCTGTGTCCAGCCGAGCTAGCCAGCTAACCTTAGCCTCATTAGCATTAAAGAAACGGGCACTGAAAATGGTTCTCTGGATTATCTGCATAGAAAACAGTGACCACTTTATTGGACAACATTGGCCACATTTAATCCAATTCAGTGGCCGTCCTGTACTTTGACGCTGTGCTTATCTTCTTTTTTGTTGATTTAGTGAAAAGGTAAAAACATTTTATGTTGCAATACAACCACAATAGCAGTACATATCCAAAATAATTTTATATTTTAGGGGCAGAAGAGAAGATCCTTGAGGACTTCAAAGAAGTGCACAGCCCCACTGCCATTGACTTTCACCTGCAGGCCATGGTGCAGTCTGCGGGAAAGCTCGTCCTTATCGACAAATTGCTGCCTAAGATGAAGGCAGGAGGGCACAAGGTCCTCATCTTTTCCCAGATGGTGCGCTGTCTGGACATCTTGGAAGACTACCTCATACAAAGAAGGTAACATTGCAAATACAAGCCCCTTTTAATTTGTTCCCACCACAGGCTCTATTATAACTCTTACAACTCTGTTTTGTGGAATTCTTAATTATCTTGCTGGAGAAGTGCATAGACAACACACAAACACCTGTTTGCTAAAATGGGAGAGTCAGGAGTTACTGTGGCGATTGTATCAGTGGAAAAAACACCCTCTTTGTAAGTGGAGGCAAACAAGAAAAGCAACCTTTATGCATGTTTTTCCTTGCACTATATCTGTGGCTCTGTCGGGAGTTAGTTGTTGTTAGGTGCTAAGAAAAACTGAAATACATGTAGTGAAGAAAACACCCATCTTTACAACAGCTCCACCTATTGGGGTGCTGGACCATGAAAAGCTATATGTTGCCATAATATATCAAGTAATAGGCCCAATGTAAATACAAAGTGCATGCTTACAATAATCAGCTATATTTCTCATCTGAATAAGAAACACGGGGCAAGGAATTTTTGGTATTTTCTTTGTTTTCCATCCAAAGTGCGAGAGCAGCTGAATGCTGACTGACACGATGATTTGGAAGCATAAAGCTAGTGTGTACAAACCAAGTCCCAGCTCAAGTAAAACATTGGCTTGAGAATCAAAGAATTATGATCTCTCATCTTGCTTCTGTTTGAATGTGTCTGGTTATGTGTGTGTTAGCATCATCTCTGGTGTAAAGCCCAAAAATTGAATGTGAGTGAGGGCTTAGAAACAATCAGCAATCAAAGCTGAACTACAACTTTACTAATTGTCTATATAACGTAAGGGTTTGTATCTATTCTTGTCGTCCTTGCAATTTTTCTCCCATTCCACATTCCTTACTGTTAAAATATCTTTACTTTTATTTATATACAGTGGTGTGAAAAAGTGTTTGCCCCTTCCCGATTTCTAATTTTTTTTATATGTTTGTCACACTTAAATGTTTCAGACCATCAAACAAATTTAAATATTAGACAAAGATAACACAAGTAAACACAAAATGCAGTTTTTAAATGAAGGTGTTTATTACTAAGGGGGGGGGGAATCCAAACCTACATGGCCCTGTGTGGAAAAAGTGATTGCCCCCTAAACCTAATAACTGGTTGGGCCACCCTTAGCAGCAACAACTGTAATCAGGTATTTGCGATAACTGGCACTGAGTCTTTTACAGCGCTGTGGAGGAATTTTGGCCCACTCATCTTTGCAGAACTGTAGTAATTGAGCCACATTGGAGGGTTTTTTAGCGTGAACCGCCTTTTTAAGGTCCTCATGCCACAGCATCTTAATCGGATTCAGGTCAGGACTTTGACTAGGCCACTCCAAAGTCTTCATTTTGTTTTTCTTAAGCCATTCAGAGGTGGACTTGCTGGTGTGTTTTGGATCATTGTCCTGCTGCAGAACCCAAGTACGCTTCAGCTTGAGGTCACGAATAGATGGCTGGACATTCTCCTTCAGGATTTTTTGGTAGACAGCAGAATTCATGGTTCCATTTACCACAGCAAGTCTTCCAAGTCCTGAAGCAGCAAAACAGCCCCAGACCATCACACTACCACCATCATATTTTACTGTTGGTATGATGTCCCTTGGTGTGGGACACACACCTTCCAAAAAGTTAAACCTTTGTCTCATCAGACCACAGAGTATTTTCCCAAAAGTCTTGGGGATCATCAAAATGTTTTCTGGCAAAACTGAGACGAGCCTTTGTTGTTTTTGCTCAGCAGTGGTTTTCGTCTTGGAACTCTGCAATGCAGGCCATTTTTGCCCAGTCGCTTTCTTATGGTGCAGTCATGAACACTGACAACTGAGGCAAGTGAGGCCTGCAGTTCTTTGGATGTTGTTGTGGGGTCTTTTGTGACCTCTTGGATGAGTCGTTGCTGTGCTCTGGGGATAATTTTGGTTGGTTGGCCACTCCTGGGAAGGTTCACCACTGTTCCATGTTTTCGCCATTTGTGGATAGTGCCTCTCACTGTAGTTCACTGGAGTCCCAAAACTTTAGAAATGGCTTTATAACATTTTCCAGAATGATAGATCTCAGTTACTTTGTTTCTAATTTGTTCCTGAATTTCTTTGGATCACAGCATGATGTCTAGCTTTTGAGGATCTTTTGGTTTACTTCACTTTGTCAGGCAGGTCCTATTTAAGTGATTTCTTCATTGAGAACAGGTGTGGCAGTAACCAGGTCTGCGTGGCTAGAGAAATTGGACTCAGCTTTCCAAAGATGTGATAAACCACAGTTGATTTATGTTTTAATGGGGGGGCAATCACTTTTTCACACAGGGCCATGTAGGTTTGGATTTTTTTTTACCCTTAATAATAAACACCTTCATTTAAAAACTACATTTTGTGTTTATTTGTGTTATCTTTGTCAAATATTTAAATTTGTTAGATGATCTGAAACATTTAATTGTGACGAACTTTCAAAAAAATGAGAATTCAGGAAGGGGGCAAACACTTTTTCACACCACTATACATACATATATTTTTTTGGCTTGACACCAGAAACTAGAACAAACCCAAAACAACTGTAAACATGCTGCCCAGCACAGACCTCAGACAGGGTTCAGCAGCAGGTTACTAAAGCCCTCAGGGTTCCACCACATTAGACAAGTGTGAGATTCAGTGAGGGTTCTTCTGAGTGGAGCACATGTGGGAGAGCAGGGGGGTAGGATTGTGGGAGGGGATGAGAATTGACACAAGGTTGAAGGAGCATAACCTTTTTTTGAAGTAGCTTCAGTATAGGTAGTATTGCTGCTTTTATAGTGGGGAAAGTCTTTGTTTAAATTTTCCAAATATGTTTTAATAATAATCAAAATTTCAGCTCGGTAAGTTTATAGAGATCTGATTTAAAGTGTTTTTTGCTTAAAGAACCATTGAGATACATATGCATCACATTGTGTTTCTTTATGCTACAGGTATTTGTATGAGCGGATTGATGGCCGTGTTCGTGGGAACCTGCGGCAGGCTGCAATCGACCGCTTTAGCAAGCCTGACTCGGACCGATTTGTTTTCCTGCTGTGTACGAGAGCTGGTGGCCTCGGCATCAACCTCACAGCAGCAGACACATGCATCATTTTTGACTCTGACTGGAACCCCCAGAACGACCTGCAGGTAAAAAATTCAGAGTTCAGCAATAGAGTGCATACAGTTTCTACCTGTAGATTTGTACCAGTTATGTTTAAGGCATTCTAGAAATTTGCCATACTGACAGTTTCTTTTCTGACATCTGCTCATATTAACACCTGAAAGACTGCGATTGCACGTTATAAATAGTAGTTTGTTTGCTTCTCATCTGTCATTTTTACTTGGTACAAGAAACTGCAACAAATGCTCCTATTTAAATGTCAAATGCACTTTCATCATTTTTCCCCCCCTGTAATTAACAGGCTCAGGCTCGCTGCCATCGGATTGGTCAGAACAAAGCAGTGAAGGTTTATCGCCTGATCACCAGGAACTCATACGAGCGAGAAATGTTCGATCGCGCCAGCCTCAAGTTGGGCCTGGACAAAGCAGTGCTGCAGAGCATGAGTGGCCGAGATAACAGCCTAGGAGGAGGCCCAGGAGGAGGGGTGAGTTTGAGAAATGTCCAAATAGACTGATATGGAAATTAATGATTCAGTGGTTAAATTGGATACCATCTTCTGATTGGATCACACCAGTCACAACACTAATGTCTAATATCTAAAAGGGAGGGTTTGGAATGCATTATGTCCACCAGGGTTATGTGTTGGGTTTATTTAGTCTGATTGCAGGGTTGGTACAATTTGTATGAAGCTTTGACTAAATTCTGAAGGTAATCCAGGGGAGAGTTCTAGTGAAGATTTTAAGGATTCTGACATTATGCCAGCTAGATGTTCAGTAGTTGGGCTCACCTCATGGTTCAGGTTCTGGAATTAATCTCTTGGCAAAAGATTGGTCATTATTCCATGCTAGAGTTACCCCATGATTTTCATTGTTCCTGATTTGTCTTTTCTTTCTTTTTAATCAACTAAATTTGTTAAAATCCTTCCAATTGTTTTTTGTACAAATGCTCTACATTTTTAGCACTACATTAAACACATTTGCCAAAATAAAATTACTTTAAAATCAAACCAGTACATTAATGTTGTATTTTTCCAATTTTCTTCCCAACATGATAAAACTGGTGTCAGATTCTGGGCACTGAATAACATCAGGGGAACATTGTAACAGATTGTAAACAACAATAAGATGCCAAAACAAGAACAAAAGAATAAATGTGAAGGTCACTTAATTTTTTTTCTTCATATGTAACCGATCCTATTAGTCTAATCCATTTGTGAGGGAGGGTGTCAGCAGTGTGTGAAGTGTGTAGGTGGATGTTGAGCAGCAGTTGTCCTCTGAGAATTATTTGAACTGTACAGAAGTTGAGCAGCAATAGCAGCTTTCCACATCTGGTGTAAATGAAAACAGCTGCTGAGGTTACCTACAGAGCTGCTAATTTTTAGGATTTTAATATTATATAACACAAATGACTCTGTATGTTTATATTTAGCAGGCTATTTTTTGCTATACCCTTGTAGGTGTGTAGTGCATTCTGTTCTATTGTGTCCTGTTGTTCAGTGTTCCTTCTAATATCCATTTTGTAACTCTGATTAATCTGTTTTCAACAGTTGAATCATTTTGTGCTTGTGCTCACTTTTCAGGCAGTGCAGCAGCAGCTTTCCAAGAAGGAAATTGAAGATCTGCTGCGCCGTGGTGCCTATGGGGCAATTATGGATGAGGAGGATGAAGGGGCCAAATTTTGCGAAGAGGACATTGACCAGATCCTCCAGCGTAGGACCAAGACCATCACCATTGAGTCTGAGGGACGAGGATCAACATTTGCTAAGGTGAGGGGAAAAATGAGAAATGTTGTTCCTCTTGGATGACTGCTGCAAATATAGTTTTTACCCAGTATTTACATTCTAATAGGCATACTTCATTATTTTGTGTGTCATTATAGGTTTTCTTTCACATAGGCACAATTAGGGATGGGCCATTTGGTCTTAAATTGGCATAACGGTTATTTGAATCTTTCGTGCCCCCCCCCAAAAAAAAAACAAAACAAAACAAAACATTGACGTTCACAATTAAGCAATATTACACAAGAGTGTTATATCACTAACTCTCACTGCTGTGATTTGGTAGTAGTAAATGAGCATAATATAATAAAGACCTATTGTCATTCCATACCAAACCAAACACTGTCTACTGGAGAAGTATTTACAGCAGGGAAAATAAGTATTGAACACGTCAACATTTTTCTCATTAAACATATTTCTGATGGAGCCATTGACCTGGGATTTTCACCAGATATCAGTAACAATCCAAGTAATCCACACATACAAAGAAATCGAGGCAAATGTGTTAGCAAAATAAGTTATATTTAATTAGTTTAATTAATTTAATTAGTAATTAATTTAAAAAGTGGAATGACACAGGGAATAAGTATTGAACACACTTGGTGAAATTCATTTAACATTTAGTAGAAAAGCCTTTGTAACGGCTTGCAGGTGCCTCCTGTATGGAGAAACTAAGTGCAGGCATTGCTCAGGAGTGATTTTAGCCCATTCTTCCACATAAACGGTCTTCAAATCTTGAAGGTTCTGTGGGTGTCCTCTATGAACTCTGATCTTGGAGTTTGTTCCATAGATTCTCAATTGGATTCAGGTCAGGTGACTGACTGGGCCATTCTAACAGTTTTATTTTCCTTCTCTGGAGTCAGTTGAGTTTCCTTGGCTGTGTGTTTGTAATCATCGTCTTGCTGAAATGTCTATCCTCGTTTCATCTTCAGCATCTTGGCAGACAGCAACAGGTTCTTATCTGTATATTTGTTCATTCATCTTTCCTTCAATTATATGAAGTCTGCCTGTACTGTGTGCTGAAAAACACCCCCACACCATGATGGGATGTGCAGTGCCATTTCTCCTCCAAACATGTTGTGTTGTGGCATCCAAAAAGTTCAGTTTTGGTTTCATCTGATCAGACTATATTCTCCCAGTATTTTGCTGGCTTGCCCAAATCTTGTGCAGCAAACTTTTAACTAGCTTCAACATGCTTTTTCTTCAGCAATGGAGTCTTGCGAGGTGAGCGGGCATACAGCCCATGTCGATTGAGTGCATTACGTTGTTTTCTTTGAAACTGCAGTACCTGCTAACCCCAGGTCTTTCTGGGGCGCTCCACAAGTGGTCTTTGGCTCTTGGATAACTCTTCTGATAATTCGTTTGACTCCTCTGTCAGAAATCTTGCAAGGAGCTCCTGGTTGTGGCTGGTTTATGGTAAAATGATGTTCTTTCCACTTCCGAATGATGGCTCCAACAGTGCTCACTGGAACACTCAGCAGTTTAGAAATGTGCCTGTAACCATTGCTATCATTGTTTTACAACAATACGGTTGTGGACGTCTAGAGAGAGCTCTTTGCTTCTACCCATCATAAGTTCTTTGTGGTGTGACAATCTGATATTCACAGACCTTTTTAAAGGCTATCAGTCAGGACTTAAAGAGCCTATATCATGCTATTTTAAGCCTTTCAGAGTAAACTATATGCATGTATGTGGTAGTATATTACCTTTGGTACACTGGAGAATGAATTTCTTATGAAATATGAGTTATTTTCGCGAGCTACTTTTCCAACCCGGAAGTAAGATGCCTCGATCTCTGAGGCTCCGCCTCTCCTTCTTGTGGCTGCCGCCCATTTCATGACATAACCCCAGAGCCGGCTGCTGCTGCGTGTCGCTGGGTTCCGCCCACGAAAACTTAGAAGACATTGTCTTGCGTAAAAAAGCAAACAGTTGTTGTCACTGAGCAGATTAGGTGCGAGAGGAACTACTTCTTCACAGCGTCAATGCTAAAGTGAAAGAGTTTTGTCGATCACCGCTCCGTTAGCTGCGCGGAAAAAGTGGGTGTGTGCGTTAGCCTGGGGGCGGTGCTGGCAGCACAGGCACTTCCTGGAGTGGGAGGCTCACCCACGTTCATATGTATGAACGTGGGGACCCAGTCATTATCAGGGACAAGGCGGAGCAGCAGCTCAGAGAGCAGGGTTGAGGAGGAATACTCAGATGCGTGAATGGAGCAAAATACCACTTTGGGGGGTTTTTGGTGAGGAATTAACATTATAACATGCTTAAAAGCTCAAAAAAGTCAATTTTGCATGATATAGGCCCTTTAACCAGCTGGAATTAATTTGCACTGATGGGGGATGGGATGGCTTCCTAAATTCTGATGGATTTAGCTGGTTTCTTGGCTTTCTATGCCTTTTTGCACCTCTTTTTCTTCATGTGTTCAATACTCATTCAAAGATTCAAACATTTTTGCCAATACTTCTATACGTACAGGACATACAGGAGAATTGAAATGCTGTTTCTCTCTCTCTTAGTGGTGTGCGCAGTATATAAGAAAAGAAGGAATAAGGATGAAAAACAACAGCAGTCTGTGTACAGTAATGCTACCTGTAGTGCAAATAAAGATGAAAGATAAAACCCAGCAATCCTATACACAGAAAAAGCGGAGCTGTAATACCTGTAATTGCAGTAAAGTTCATTGCGGTAGTGTAGGTGCAGACAGTGACAGACTGGACTGCACATGACCAATATTTCAATAACAGCAGCAGGTGTGGCATTTGTGCAAATGGTTGCAGTAAGGTATAGAGACGTACAGCAGCAGATGTATTACTGTTGGTGTGCCAAGTCTTTCTGTGCAAACAGCTGAGGTAGTTATTATGTGGATGACTGTGTTACAGTCCAGGGGTGGGGGGAAGTGGGCAGAGTTCAAGGTCGTGATGGCCTGGTGAACAAAGCTGTTGAGCGGGCCCGGAGGCTCCGGTACCTTTTCCCCAAGGGCAAAGGACTGAAGAGGGACTGTGCGTTGTAGTGTCTTCTGGCAGGAGACGGTGCAGCTTCCATACCACACCGTGATGCAGCTGGTGAGGATGCTCTCAATGGTGCCGCAGTAGAATGAGCACATGAGCGGGGGATGGGACTCGTGCTCTCCTCAGTTTGCGGAGGAAATGGAGGCGAGTTTGAGCCTTCTTGGCCAGTTATGTGGTGTTGTTGGACCAGGAGAGGTCCTCAGAGATGTGCACCTCCAGGAACTTGGTGCTGCTCACCCTCTCCACAGCTGCTCCTTCGATGATCAGAGGGGGATGCTGTGTGTGTCCTCTCCTAAAGTCGACCACAATCTCCTTGGTTATTTACCCACGTTCAGGAAGAGGGAACTCTCAACTGGCTCCAGAGAAGGAGAATAAAGCTGCTAGAATGGCCCAGTCAGTCACCTGACCTTAATCCAATTGAAAATCTATGGAACAAACTCAAGATCAGAGTTCATAAGACACCCACGCAACTTTCAAGATTTGAAGACAGTTTATGTGGAAGAATGGACTAAAATCACCACTGAGCAATGCCAGTACCTAGTTTCAGGAGGCATCTGGAAGCTACTAACAACAAAGGCTTTTCTACTAAATATTAAATGAATTTCACCAAGCGTGTTCAGTAGTTATTCCCTGTGTCATTCCACTTTACTAAATATAACTTTTGTGAACACAGTTGCCTTGATTTCTTTGTATGTATGGATTACTTGGGTTGTTACTGATATCTGGTGAAAATATCAGGTTAATGGCTCCATCAGAAATGTATTTAATGAGAAAAATGTTGACATGTTCAATATTTATTTTCCCCGCTGTACATACCTCTTGAGGGGAGCCTTCCACACAGCCATAACCACACCACCATCACATAGTGACCACAACTGTCCAACCGGGTTCCTAAATACAGACCCAGCTTGTCCACGCCGCTGTCACGCTATCAATACTTGCCACAAAACATCTGAGCCGATGCAGACAGCAGCCAACAGTGATCCAGCCCTGGCGCACTCCCATGCCAGCTTAAGCACACCTTGCTCGCTCCTTCCCAGCATTCCTAGACAAAGCAAAGAGGTAGTCACGACATACTATGTAGACGGACACTGCATTTCTTTTTGGTACAGGCCGTTTTAATTTCTCTGTCATATTTTTCTGCTTCTGAACAGCACTACTTGTGCTGCTTCCAGGGTGTGGAGTCACGTGACTGTGCACAGTGTTTTCTCTGGCTTAAAGACCTTGGTGTGGTGGCAACATATTTTTCGGGGGGGGGGGAACATATGACATGATTGTTACTGGAATATGTTAATTTTATACTATATATTTCTTTTTTTTTTTTAATTTTGCACAGTAACTTTGCATATGGAACTTACCATTTGAAGTATTGTACAACCAAGGCTTGAATATTGGAATATTGGGTCAGTTGGGGTCCCACCCAGACGTCCTGTGTTTAGACTTTTTAGTGGTGTCATCCTTCTCTCCTTCCTCTGCTCTCACCTGTCCTGGACCCTCTGCCTGAACACTTCCCTCTCCTTGGCTCCTCTCTTCTGTCCCATCTTTCCCTCTCTGAGCTCTGTCTAATTCAAGTTCTCTCTCTGTCTATGGTGGCGTACAAACAGGTTAGAAAATATCAAGTGTCACATTTTGTCCTGCAGGATTTTTTTTGTCATGGTTTACATAAATAACAAAAATATGTGTATTTTTTGTATTTTTATTCTAGTGGGTGTTTTTTTCCATCGAGAGAGTAGGGAGGGGGAAAAAAAACCATTCATAATAGTAATTTACTCATGCATACTTAAATTATATGATCAGGTGGGTATAGTAACCAGAAATTCTACTCATGTAAAAGCAGTGCTTTGAAATTAATCATTAAAAGTAGACAACCAAAAATTTCTAGTCGAGTTAAGGGTACAAAGAGCACCCACTTAAAAACTTGAGTAATGACTTCAGTCTTAAAGGTATGAGGTTTTTCTCAAAAATTTATAACAATTTTCTTATAGTTTTCTACTTTTCTTTGTAAATTTATCTAAATTTACAACCATGTTCCTCAAATTTGTAATTTCCTCTTGTAAAATTGACTTTTCTTGTACATTTGAAACTTTATTATAAATTTGTTGATTATTTTATGGCTTATTTTTATCTATTTTTTTTTTAAATAAAATTACTGTTTTTTAGATCAATTTGAAACAGACTGTGGTAATTTTTTTTTTTACTTTTTCCTTATAACAATTCACATTTTTGACCAGAACTTTGCAGTCAGAACAGAACAATAATTTAACTCTGATTACAAAGAAAAAAATAATAATAAAATTGTATTTAATGAAATAACTTAAATGACCAAGGACTGTTATTTCTGTTATATTTCTTTATATATGTAGTTTCTTTTTTCTTCTTTTTTTTTTTTTTTAAGAAATCTCACCACCCAGACAGCAGGAAAATCCTCCCTTATTTTGAAATCCAGATGTTGGCACATTTAGTTTGTCTGAAGGCTGCTGACGGATTAAAGTCATTGACTTCGTTAATTTTGTTCATCTTAACTTGCCAGGTACATAATAGGTAACATAACTTAATATTGTAGTGGCTGGTAAAATATATCCTCAGCAATTCATCAGTCCCCCTTGCCTTTCCCTTCATATGAAGCCGGCTGCATATGAATTCTAACCACATCTCTTAGCTAAGCGACTTCCATTATTGCTCCTGTTTCTAGCGGGTTAAAACCATGATAAACGCCAGTGCTTACATAGCAATTCTGGGGATTTTTTCCGCATTTAAAGTACTTTAATAAACTCATGTTTCAGACAGTCATGCTAGCGAGACACTCTGCCTGGTGACTGACTAGAAAGCACAAGTGGGTGGGGCGCTTCTCACTTTCGTGCGGATGACTGTCACGCACGTGGTTTGTGTTGCACGCTTGCAGAAAATCATTGATTCATATATTTTTCTTAAATTTATATATCCTCATAAGTGCGGAGGAAATTTTTCTGGCCGCCACCCAGAAATGTTACCAGAGGAAACCCTGGTGCATGCAGGACACGCTTTAACCCTCAAGCGACCAAGCTATTTTACAGACTGAAATGACCAAGTGGGGTCATTTATGACCCCATTGTGCTCTGTACAGGGATCCTTATTATAAATGGCTGGTTGGAGGTTTATCATACCAAAACTACTCCCTGTATTTAAGACAGGTATTTTATAATGATCTAATGTAAAATGTGTTTGCTAATAATACTTTTATTGCAAGAAATAACCAAAACGCAGACTGTAAGAACAACATTACATTTATTTAGACAGTCCTTGTCAGTTCACTCTTGGAACATCATCATCATCATCGTCATCATAGTCATCATAGTCATCATATCATCATCACGATGATGATGATACCTATTATTGTAGTTACGATGATGATCATGATACCTATTATGGCATTTTGCGTAATGGCGGTTTTCTTGTGGACGGTGATCCGGATCACCACCAAAATCTAATCATCTGTAGGATACCCCATTTCTGACAATCTGTGAAAATTTCATGAAAATCCGTCCATAACTTTTTGAGTTATCTTGCAAACAAACAGACAGACAAATGTAAATCTTGCTATCCTAGGTCTGTTAGCCATGGTTCACTGCAATACAATATAAAGTACTGATTAGAAGTGGAAACCGGAGTGGTGGCTCAGTTGGTAGAGCATCCGCCCCACACCCGGGAGGCAGGGGTTCAAATCCCGGCCGGGTCATACCAAAGACCATATAAAAATGGTGCTTTCTGCCTTCTAGCGTGGTGCTCCGCATAATGGAATGGGGAAAGTAAAGTTACACACAGAGCTACCAGAGGACTGACCCCCCCGCTGTAGCTTTCACTACTTACAGTAGCTGTGTGGCCTAGGGTCAGAGAAATGGAGATAGGCGCCGCCCATATACACCTTCAGGTGTGAAGGGATTAACTAACTAACTATTAGAAGTGGAACATTTGAATAAAATTTATAAAACCAATGTTTAAAAACCAGCGCTTCTCTTCGGGGTCATAAATGACCCCACAAGAGTTTGCAATGTCTACGCCACACCAATTGGTTGATCCCTGCAAAAAACTATGAAAGTGTGTAGGATTAGTAGACTGACAAATTCATGCTAGGAAAGAAAATTTGGATAAAAAATAAAGAGACGGCACATTAAATTATATGGCTGGGGTCGTAAATGACCCCACTCGGTCGCTTGAGGGTTAAAGGGGAATGACATGGAAGCTGTTGTATACATAAGCACACAACAGGGAGAGGCAAAAACTGAAGGGGGAAAAAAAGCATGAGCAAG
Source organism: Pholidichthys leucotaenia (assembly GCA_020510985.1). NCBI lineage: Eukaryota > Metazoa > Chordata > Actinopteri > Cichliformes > Pholidichthyidae > Pholidichthys > Pholidichthys leucotaenia. The sequence goes on from CM035837.1 coordinate 378,582,687, forward strand.
ATTCATTAGTTTTACTTTCTGAATATCTCTTTTTCTTTTTTTTTTTGTTTTTAATCACCCAGCCCTATACGCAGTATTTTTCTGGCTTGATACAATTGTGATTATCTGCTTTCAGGCCAGTTTTGTAGCATCTGGAAACCGCACAGATATTTCTCTGGATGACCCAAATTTCTGGGACAAGTGGGCAAAAAAGGCTGACATCGATATGGATATGGTCAATGGCAGAGTAAGTGCATCCTGTGAAAAGGAATGGAATGCATGGAGGAATGGATAATTGGGACATAGCTTACAAAGGAAATCCATGCTGCCTTTTTAAAATGTTATCACATTTACCCAAGACCTGGAAAGTCCAGGAAGATTCACCAGTATTCCTGAATTTTTTTGTTCTGTTTATCGCCTTTGCAGAACAGCTTGGTCATCGACACTCCTCGGGTCAGAAAGCAGACAAGGCCGTTCAGCGCCACCAAGGATGAGTTAGCGGAGCTCTCAGAGGGTGAAAGTGACAATGATGAAACCAAGCCAAAACTCAGGCGAAACTATGATCGCCTTAACAGCTACGGCCGCACCGAGTGCTTCAGAGTGGAGAAGAACTTGCTTGTTTATGGGTGAGATTTATTTAGTTAATCCTAATATCAAGCATGATCAACTTGTGCACATTCAGAGACATAAACAAGGCTTTTGAGATTGAAGGGATCAATGTACAGTTTAATGGTAAAATAATGCTAATTTTGGCCATTCTCTTTTGTTTCCAGATGGGGTCGTTGGAAGGATATTCTGATCCATGGCCGTTTTAAAAAGCAGCTGACTGAGTGGGATGTGGAGTCCATTTGCAGGGCCCTGCTGGCCTATTGCCTGGTCCATTACCGTGGTGACGACAAAATTAAAAGCTTCATGTGGGACCTGATTGCCCCGACAGAGGATGGACAGACCAAAGAGCTTCAAAATCATCTGGGTGAGTTTTAGGAATTCCAGGGCTAATGGTTGCATAAGGTGAAAGCAGGGATTGGCTAATTTTAGCATAACATGTAGCGCTCCAGTGACATTTCTTCTGTTTTCCTCTAGGTTTGTCTGCCCCAGTCCCTCGAGGCAGAAAAGGCAAAAAGATGAAGACCCAGTCCAGCTCTTTCGACATCCACAAGGCGGAATGGCTCCGGAAGCACAACCCTGAGCACATGCTTCAGGATGATGGCTACAAGAAGCACCTTAAACATCACTGCAACAAGTATGTTTCGCCATGCCATGTTTCATTCACTACATTTCATGTCAACTTGCAACAGAGGGCTGCATTGTATTTTATTGGCATTAAAGTTGCTGATAGTATACTAGGTGGTTGTTCAATTGTTTGGGTGATAATCTGTGTCCTTGTTGATTTTTCACCTTTATTCTATTATAACAAGTGGCAGGCGGTCATTATTCTCTTCACACACGGAGATTGTACCCATTTATTTTTAATCGAATGAAGCCTAAGTATGTGAAAATAAAATTTGCACATGCCATCACGCCAGGGCAATTACGAAGCACTAAAATGCCTATTGGACCTGACAAGCGACTGATTGATTAAAAGGCATCACGTCCAGACTAGCTGATAAGAATCTTCATGAAACTTCAGCCCAGCTAATGGCTCTCGTTGATCTTTATTTACAGAGGGGAAGAGATGGCTCCTATCAAAACATGGGCCATCAAGGGATATTAAAATGCACTCTGGCAGCTCTAAAACCACCTCAAAAACAAATGTGCATTGCCCAAAATAGTATATTGTGGCTTTTTACCCACAAAAAACTTACATTGCCTTAGAATTGCTTGGAAAGAGCTTTTACATCTTCCACTTACATATGTGTGGATCTTTGAATATTCTAATTGGCTCCACCCATACCCCTGCTCACCAGTAATGGCTCCCCGTCTGACCTGAGAACACAGAAGACTGCTTTGCTAAACAATGGCCAACTTGCCTCCCTCCTGGAGGGAGCCGGGGGGGAGAGGGGTTGATGTCTCCTCCCCCATCTTCCCTTATGGGGGCAGAATGGTGCACCCGGGGGGGGGGGGGTGTCACCCCTGAAAACCCCTTCACTGAACCTAGTCAAACGAATGCAAAACAGACGGGTGGCGGTCTTGGTGCCGTCATCCCCTGGTTTAGCCTTCCGACCGTGTGCCTCCCATTCCTCTGTGGGTGTCTCTGGCAGCCGCTGGACTCCGGTCTCTGAGCTGACTGTGTGCTGCATGTGCTATGGGGCTCCGGAAACAGTGGCCACAGTTGGTTCGCGCCATCCTCGGGAAGGGACATCGACCTACCACTGACCACTGTCAGCATGTATAGTGATAAGTGCAGTTTGAGCCAGTCCCATTCAAGCCCGCCCCCCCCCCCCCCATCCCAAGCTCCTTCCTCTCTGTCTCTCATCTGCTCTTATAACCAATCAGACTAAGCAGGAATGCTTACATAGCTAGAAACGCTCTGTCCAAAATCACCCATTGGGGGTGGGGGGGGGGCAGAGCTTAACTGGAAATTAACAGCAGAAAAACACAGACTGACTGAGGTCAGATTTTGCGCTGAATATGTCTTGTAAGTCACAAAAAAAAAAAAAAAAAAACAACTTTGTTGCAGACATGTTAACAGCAGAAAAAACTTAATTTTTGACAGTGTCACTTTAAGCCAAATTGATGGCTGCTCCTTTCTAAAATGGGGACTAGTGTCCATTGGGATTTGGATGCAGAGCACTGCAGCTTCTATAGAAAGTTCCCCATTGTTTCCTTCTCCACTAGTGCTGAATTCAGGGATTGTCTGATATGTGACACACTGGGCATTTGGGGACATGCAGCCAGCAGGATTCGCTGACTTGTATGTTTTCACTCCGAGGACCTGGAATGCAACTGTTGGGCTGGGAGTGTTTGCTGCTTTTCTTACCAGACACAATTATAGGGCACAGGAGTCACAGAGCAATGAAAACTATAGAAACTATGGGTCAGTGATTGTTAGATGTTTAAAAGAGGGTCCACCATGTGACTTTTACTAATTAGATAACAGTATCTAAAAAACTAATGATTTCCTCCATAGTCTAGGAAAGAATTACTAAGTCTGTAGAAAACATAGTTGTTCATGTAACAAAATATCCCTGTGTAACTCACGTTTTCTACTAGCAGCTCATAGAGGATTGTCTGCATGCCACACATGTCAGGAATATTTGACTTGTTTCCTTCTGAATGATGGTATGAAAGAGCTGAGACTCCGAGTGAAGCACATCTCCCTCCCTCACACTCTAACAAAAGCTCGGAGAGAGGGTGATGAAGGGTTGTGCTGACAAGCAGAGGAAGTAGCAGCTGCTCCTGGGCGGGTCCACACACAGGGATGTGGAGGGTGGGAGAGGGAAGAGGCTCGACTCTGATTTACTAGAGCCACAAGTCCAGACTGCCCAACACAGACATCCATCACTGCGGCAGACAGGACCAGAACAACTTAAGGGCTCTGAGGTCTGTCAGTGAAAGAAGAATTTCTGGCTAATTTATAACAATATTTAGCAGAGAAAGACTGACTGCCTGACATGCTATAATTCAGAGTGCCAGTTCACAGTTCCCAGTGCTGCTGAAATAAGAGCTGCCTTTTAAAGGAAAGGTACCTGACTAAAGTGATTACAGAAGTGTACACACCTTTGTGAGTGGCATTGCATGTCAGGCACATGATGACCTCAATACAAATGACGGGCAAGAGAGTGACCCATCTTTATTGTTCTGTGTGGCTAGGGCATGAATACTTTGGAAATTCTAGACAATTAGGCTAATTATTGTACGGACAGACATGTTGACAACCTGTTGCCCCCAGGGCTGCACAAAGTTTTAGCAAATATTTGTGTCCATTTCCAACCGTTTTACTATAGGCACTGGGACCAGAAGGATTTCTTTTCATGGTAAACACGACACCCCCCACCAAACTAGACTGACTGAAACTCGGTGCAGAGATCTAGACCTCTTGTAACGTTTTGTGTGACTTTACCTGTTGTTCAGCTAATTTAATTCTAACACCAGATCACGTGCTGGTTAATTAACCCAGTGTTTTTCAACCAGGGTTCACTGGAACGGTCAGGTGTCTGTGGGAAATTTTCTAATTTCTCTTCTTGATTGGTCCAAAAATTGCAAATATTTTGCTGCTGCTGTGCATGGGTGCATGGCTGCCTACAGAACCCATGCACAACACCACCAAATTACTGAATTGGAATGTTCCGGGCAACCCTGGTTGAAAAACATTGAATCAGGCTCCTACGGCTAGCTCTCACCGGCCATATACAATGCCTATATAAAACCTTTTTAGCATATCAACAGACTGCTCAGGATTTAAACAAAAAACTTCTAAGCACTTGTAATGGGCATAACCCAGAGGCGCTGCAAAGTGAGAAACATATCATTACAAAGTTGGCACTTAGTAGCAGCCAGATATATGCATGATGACCACACACATACACAATTAAAAACCAGATAAAATAAGAAAATGTCCCTATTAATTCTTAAGTGTAGTATCTCACTTGGCTGAGACAGCTCGCAACTAGCTGGAGATTAAAAAAAAAAAGTGAGACAAATCTGAGAATTTATGACCATTTTCACTTGGAATCACACTTTCTCACAGCTGTTGCAATAATGTTGCATAAACTCCCACCCAGTTTTTGCCCAGTTTTCCGGATGTTTGCATGCATGTCATGCAAGTGTTGCAGGACACTCTCGCAACATGCGCGAGACAAAATTTAGGTTGTTTTTTTTTTTTTTTTTTTTGCACTCACAACAGTCACACAATAGCTCCCCAACATTCAAAACTACAGATATCTGTTCCAGTTGTGCAATCTTGACCTTATTAGTACAGGGTATCTCTCCACTCCAGTTATCATTTTATCATTGATGTCATACTCGTATATACGCAATACAATTTCACATGCCTGGGAACCACATCAAACAATGGAATAACGATGTTTTCACTGCTTGCCCACTGTAGCTTCTCTCCCACCAGAGTATTGCACAGAAGCACACATGTAGAATAACTTTAACACTATACAAACACATGTATACAATAAACATGCCTGGCAGTCACTAGAAACAATAGTAAAAGCATATATAACCACTTGCCCACTCCAGCAACAGGAAAAAGACCAGAAATTAGCCTGATCCCCCAAGCTTATGGCATGCAAAGAAACTCATAACTTACATTTTTCACAACATCAGTAAATGACAAGCAGATACATAAACATGATGATGGATAGACTGAAAATGACACCCTCACCTCTCCAACGCCATGGTATTATTCAAAAAGCAAAGGGGTGACGGGTGCCTCTGTATTGAGCTCTGGCCAATGATTTGGTGTAATAATGAAACACCTGCTGCTGGTCGTTCCACCTCTCCAGTCAGTCACAGCTGCTGCAGGTGCTTGTCTCCAATCAGTCAGAATTTAATTTCATAGGTCCCCAACCCACTCTAAAGATGTCTTACTTTTCTCGCACCTTCAGACTTGTGGAAACTAAATAGGGTTTGAGACACCTGCGATAACAATGACTATTTTAAGAGAAAAGCTGTCGCACAAATTTTTTTGAGCATGATCAAAACTCCTGCAAGATGAGTGCAAGACCCTGCGACTCAGGAGAGGAAAATGAGAACTAGGGCTGAAACGATTAGTCGACGTTATCGATAACGTCGGCAATAAAAATTTGTCGACAAATCGTTTAATTATAAAGTTTATATGCATGCCGCGGTTCAGCTGTAACCAGCAGGAGCAAGCTCCATTTAATCGAAACTGCAAAGCACGACCGGAACTGCTGAAGGCAGTAGCACCTCTGTTGTCTGGCATGCATGAACAATTTCCAGCAAAGAAGAAGAGGAGGAGCACAGCATGGCGAAGCGTGTGTTGTTTTGTTTTCGCGGTTGTTACAGAGTTTAAGCGCAAAGTGGCTGTATGTGTCTCTCCAACGCAGAGAAAGGAGAATAAAGACCCACTGTTGTGAAGGCATTAACGTGTGCTCCGTGTCTAACTGGTTGCAGACCCTACCTAGAGCAAAGCCTGTTACCAGCTAGCGAGCCAGGCATTTTAGCTTTAATTCACAGGGAGTCCCGGGAGCCACATTACCGTCTGCAAGGGTAAGTTTTAGCAAGTAAAGAAAGTTAGCACCACTTATTTTCATTTAGAAATTAGTTAGTATGTGCTGTTAATGTTAGTTTGCCTGTTTGACAGTAAGCTCTCTGGTTGCTGAGGGTTGAGCTGTCATGGCTAACATGTTGAATGCAGTGGCTGAATTGCAGGAGTCGCTATCACTTTTTCATCTTTGTTAATATTAGCCCTCATTCTGAATATTAGTTACACTGTGTCCAGCTGATACAAAATGGCATTTAAATGCCTCCCGCCCACAGGAGACGGTACGTTAAGAGGTATTAAACAGCGGCTGAAGTAAAATATGCAGCCCCAACAAGAAGCAGAGATGGTGGACATGAGAAAAATAAACGCGACTAGTCGACTAGTTGAAAAAAATAGTCATTAGATTAGTCGTCAACTAAAATAATCTTTAGTTGCAGCCCTAATGAGAACCACCGAGAATGTTTGGAGACCTTTTGGAAACTCCCTCGAGAATGCCATTCTCCAGCTAGTCTCAAGCTGTCGCAGCCCAGGGAGATACTACCCTAATCAGTGGGTTGTAGAAGCTGTGGATAACAACAGCAAGACGTTAATGCCATCTATTTCTCCTGTATAAATTCTGTTAGTGCATTGTTAGTCTGATGATTTTATGCTATATAGACTGGGTAGTTGCTCATCTTCCACCAAAAGCTTCTGTATCGTCCTTGCTGTGGCAGTTTATTTCAGATTTAAGGATCCCATTGCTTCACTTATGTGTTATGACTGTTTTTACCAAGGATGCAGATGAAAAAAAGCAAGTTGGTTTATTTTTGCAAACTTTAATAATTAAAATGACTCCAAATAGCAAGAAGGAGATGGAATTATATTTTTAATTGTTATAATATTTAGACATTTTCCCCCCTGCCCAAAAATCCATTAACCCCTTAGCATTCCAGCCAGTTTACCCCAGAATGCCTAAAGCTAGCATACGCAAAGTAAATCAAATTCTTTTGTCACTGAATGGCAGTAGAAAATTTGAAATGTCCTGTGGGTGGAACACCTGAATTTTAAGAGGTTAATAGTAAATATGTAAGCACTGAGGAGCTCATTTAGCAGCAGACTACATCATCCTAGGCGCGCAACCGAGAGGTTTCGCAGGTCCTTCCTACCTACGGCTGTCAGGCTGTATAACCTAAGCAGGGCTGCTCGCAGAGATAGCAAAAAAACGTGACAACCTAATAGTTTTGAATGCAAAAGATGCAATAGACTTACACAATGGTCCCCTCCGGTATACAACTAGGAAAATACCGGTCGTTACGGAGGGCGACAATATGTATGGGTACATAATCATAACATGTAGGATAACTAAGTAGACGGTTATGCTGTTCATTCCATCTAGCTACAATGCTCCGCACTGTGTGTGTTTATATATTTATTCCATCTAGCTACAATGCTCCGCACTGTGTGTTTATATATTTATATGTGCATATGTATATTCGCTGCTCTTGTTTTTTCTTTCTTCTGATTGTTGCTCTGAGTGTTGCTATCCCTGTGCTGTTGCAATCCTGGAATTTCCCCATTGTGGGACTAATAAAGGCTTATCTTATCACATATATATATATATATATATATATATATATGCAATTTTCCTGCTGCAAAACCAACCATGAGACAAGACTGGACAATTGAGATGGTTCTGCTCACACCTGCAGTGTTTCCTCTGGCTTAAAGACCTTGGCATGGTGGCAACATATCTTTCTGGGCAGGGGGGCAGAAAACACATGACATGATTGTAACCGGAATATTTTAATTTTACACTATTTATTTTAATTTTTTTTAAATTTTGCACAGTAATATTGCATAATGGAACTTACCATTTGAAGTATTGTACAACCAAGACTTGAATGTTGGCATATTGGGCCAGTTGGGGTCCCACCCAGATGTCCTGTGTTTGGACTTTTTACTGGTGTCATCCTTCTCTCCCCCCTCTACTCTCACCTCTCCTGGACCCTCTGCCTGAACACTTTCCTCTCCTTGGCTCTTCTCTTCTGTCTCATCTTGCCCTCTCTGAGCTCTGTCTAATTCAGGTTCTCTCTCTGTCTATGGTGGTATACAAACAGGTTAATGTTTGTATAAAAATACCAAGTGTCATGTTTTGTCCTGCAGGATTTTTTTTCATGGTTTACATAAATAACCAAAATGTGTATTTTTATTCTAGTGTTTCTTTTTTCCATTGACGAAGAGTAGGAAAGGGAAGGGGGGAAAAAAACCATTCATAATAGTAATTTACTCATGCATACTTAAATTATATGATCAGAGGTGGGTATAGTAGCCAGAAATTCTACTCATGTAAAAGCAGTGCTATGAAATTAATAATTAAAAGTAGACAGCCAAAAATTTCTAGTTAAGGGTACAAAGAGCACCCACTTAAAAACTTGAGTAATGACTTCAGTCTTGAAGGTTTGAGATTTTTCTCAAAAATTTATAACAGTTTTCTTATAGTTTTGTACTTTTCTCTGTAAATTTATCTAAATTTGCAGCAATTTTCCTCAAATTTGTAATTTTCTTATAAAATTATGAGTTTTCTTGTACATTTGAGACTGTTATAAATTTGTGGATTATTTTATGGCTACTGTTTAAATTTTTTATTAATCCAATCCAACTTTATTTATAAAACTCTTTAAAAATGACAGTTGACACAAAGTGCTGTACATCAACGATAAATAAAATATAAAAACAATAAAATACAGCTGAAGTACAAAATGGCACAAACAAAACAATCGTCACACAATAGAGACAATAAGAACAAATAAAATCAGTGTCTCAAACTGGGTCAAAAGCCAGAGAATAAAAATGGGTTTTACGAGGAATTTTAAAACTGGACAGTGAAGTGGCCTGTCCGATAAACAAAGGTAGATTATTATAAAATTACAGTTTTTTTAAAAAATAAATTTGAAACAGAATGTGGCATTTTTTTTTTTACTTTTCCTCATATAATTTAAACTTTTGACCATAATTTTGTAGAGCCAGAACAGAACAATAATTTTAACTCTGAATTCAAAGAAATATAACTGTTAAAATTATATTTAAATAAATAAATTAAACGACCAAAGATACAGTTATTTCTGTTGTAATATTTCTATATATTTATAGTTTTTTTGGAACTCTCACCAACCAGACAGCAGGAAAAACCTCCCTTATTTTGAAATCCAAATGTTGGCACGTTTAGTTTGTCTGAAAGCTGCTGACGGATTAAAGTCATTGACTTTGTGAATTTCGGTCATCTTAACTTGCCAAGTACATAATGATGAACATAAATTAGTTAATATTGCAGTAGCTGGTGAAGTAAATCCTCAGCGAGTCATCAGTCACTCTTGTCTTTCCCTGCAATGAAGCCTACCCACACCTGTTAGCTAAGCGACTCCTCATTGTTGTTCCAGTTACCAGCGGGTTAAACCCACCACTATATACCTCTTGTACTTTTTTCCGCGTTTAAAGTACTTTAATAAGCTCATGCTTCTCTCAGACAGCAACACTAGAGAGACACTCTCTGCCTGCAGAAACCGTCACGTGGGCGGGGCGCTTCCACGCAGATGACGGTAACATGCGTTTGTGTGCGCGCTTGTGGAGCATTTCGTTCATATTTAATTTTTCTTAAATTAATATATCATAGGTACAGCGGCATATATCCTTAGGGCGGCGGGCTGCTACACAGAAATGTTACCAGAGGAAACCCTGCACCTGCTTTAAAGAATGGTTTTAGAGTAGCTAATAACACCAACAATAAAAATGCATTAACAAATTTTAGTAAGCATTGAGAATATTAAACAGATCCCCTTTTGTCATTAAGAAGATTCTCAAGGCATGCTGCACACTACAGCCTGGCATGTCAGCACGCCGCCGTTCCCACCACTTCACTGTGTCTCCTTCAAACACCGCTGCCTGTAATGTGCGATCATGCATCACAGAGCTAATGTCTCCCCTGTGAGTCAGCCTCCTCTCTACCTTCTCAGCCTCAACTTCCCAGCCTTCATCTACTGCCAGACTACAGCCACATGACAGTTGGAGAGAGACGCTTGTCTGTTCAACCAGTCCTCAGAGCCAAGCTGCAGAACTGTTCATGACTCCCTTGTGACGCCTATACACTAACTTTAACTTGAACGACACAATAATTCACAGTTAATTGATCAGGCTTGCTGTTGTACGCTGGTCTGTCATGGTGAATTGTGTAATCTGTGGAAGGCCTGCACAGCTAATGATTTGTAGTTGCTCTTTACTCCTAATTCATATAAAATCATTTTGGTTAGGTGCATATGTATGCATGGAAAGAAATATAGGCCCATGACTATACGGGAAAATCTTTGAGGCCGCTCTACTGCAACACATTTTCGCTTGTTTTCTTTGTGCTCAATGGGCACCGTGTGTTATGTGTCTGCGTTGGTTCTGCTCGCTCAGCGTTTGTGTACGGTTGAGCTGTTTTTGTGATCAGTGGGTTTTCTGTGTGCAGGGTGCTGCTCAGGGTCAGAATGCTCTACTACCTGAAACAAGAGGTGATTGGAAGCCAGGCCCAGAAGGTGCTTGACGGCGTGGACTCAAGGTGAGAACGACCGACTCAAATGTTAGCCTGGACTCGAGGTTTAATCAGTTTCTCCCTTAAGCTACTGTTGCCACTCTTTCCACCAAGTTTCACTACTTGAGGTTCTTTGAAAATATTTAATCATGTGCACTTTCCCAGACAGAACTCCTCTGGCTATATTAAGAATGTACAGATCCTCAATGAATGCTTGTTTAAATCTACAGCATTTGCAGTCCTGTTAGGTCACACGGATTAAGCAGCTTTAATACAGCAGTAAAGACCGAGGTAGAGATGTTTTATAGCTTCTGTATTTCAAGACGAAAAACCTGCCTTATAGGTTTTTCTCCTGAAGTGGGGTCTTGGCATAAGGCATCAACCTGTTGGAGGGACAGATGATCAGCCATAATTCACTGGAAGGTTGTAGTGCTCCACCTGCTGGTGGAAGATGGGATATTTTTACATTCTTGTATTTGAATAGTTTCCACAGATTATTTACTAAGTTTTTTTTAAAAATTTAATATACTTTTTAAAAGAAGAAGAAAAAACAAATTTAATATCTTAAATATAACATTCCTCCTCACAGTATCTGTGTAAATCTTTTATTTTTTTTACTCTACAGTGAGGTAAAGATCTGGGTGCCAGAGCCTGACCACTCGGAGCTGCCGGCCTTGTGGTGGGATGTGATTGCTGATAAGTGCCTGCTGCTTGGCATCTTTAAACATGGTAATGAACATAATTTGTTTCTGTTTACCCGAGGAAGTCACCCAGATGACAAAATAAGTTATTTTACTGTTGTTTTGCTTTGCTTTTGCCATTTCTTTTCCATTCTTTTGCTTTAGTCACAGTTAACCATTTATACATGATAGTCAATGTAATCTCACCTACTTTTTAGCACAGAAATTAAAGTTGCCCAATAAAATAATATTTGTGGTGACTTTTATAGCATTTTCCTAGCGATAGTCCATATTGTGGGAAATCAACCACCTTGTTCATATTCCCTAGTAGTTCCTATCTGAAAGTTTCCGTCCATTATCCTTCGTCTAATTTAGGCATTTGCTTATCTTCCTGTGTGCTCCCAGGTTATGAGAAGTACAACACTATTCGTGCAGACCCTACCTTGTGTTTCTTAGAGCGCGCAGGACGTCCAGATGAGAAGGCCATCGCTGCTGAACAGAGAGGCAATGATTTCATGGATGGGTGAGTTCACTGCACACATGAAAACCTGAAACATACAACTGGACCATTTTAGAGATCCTTTTTAAACTGTGAGAAATGACAGAAACTTTTGCTCTGTGTAGGGATGTAGATGATCCAGAATACAAGCCTGCTCCAGCACTGCTAAAGGATGATATGGAGGTATGATTCAAGCCATATCAACCACTATTACTAATTATTTGGGGAGTAATGTCTCTTAAGCTCTGTTTGAGGTAGATTGCTTTACCATATAATCTATTAAAGTCTGGCAACCCTAGTTATGTAAGTGTAAAGCTACTTTTCATTTCATAAACACACTTTTTTTTTTTTTTTTCTTTTTCTATTGCAGGATGACGCCTCTTCTCCTGGAGACTTGATTGTCTCTGACAGGGCTGGAGGTGAGTATTACATGTTTGTAATCCACAGAGGGATAATCATGATTAACTCACCTTCCTACAGACATGATGAATCTAGAAATCTGAACTTTGGAAACATCTGGATAGAGGAATGATTTTTTTTTTTTTTTGTTCTTGTGATTCAGATGCGGTTCCAGTGACCGAGGGTGAATCTGCCTATTGGCCCTCCCCTTCAGTGTTGACAGCCAGACTGAGACGTCTCATCGCAGCCTCCCAGCGATACACCAAGAGCCGCCAGATCCTCCATATCCACCAGACTCAGAGTCAGTCCCAGCAGGCCATGATTCTCTCTGCTCCACTCTACCCGCTGCCCCCGACGCTCAACGACACCATCACCCCGAAGATGGCGGCGAAGATTGAACGGCAGCAGAGGTCAGAAAGCAAATCAATGAGACGTTGATTGGATAATTTATAATCAGTCCGTCTCGATGAGTTTTTAATCATAACTTCACTGTGTTTCAACACGTTCTACAGATGGACCAGGAGAGAAGAGGCTGACTTCTATCGTGTCGTGTCCACATTTGGTGTCGTTTTTGACCCAAGTCTTGGACAGTTTGATTGGACCAAGTTCCGGGCCATGGCTCGACTGCACAAGAAGACCGATGAGAGTCTGCAGAAGTACCTGTGTGCTTTCACCGCCATGTGCCGACGGGTGTGTCGCCTGCCACTGAAAGAGGGAGGTGAGAGCCTCGGGTTTTTTTCCTTATCAACAGAGAACCATGCACATGCACGTGAGAGCTTGTTTATTTTTACAAATCTAAGGTGGAGAGGTTGGAACTCTCAGAATAGCGTTTGGAAAGCAGTGCACAGGCAGGGTATGCTAGTCAGAAATGTCATGTTGAAGATATTATTTCGTGCTCTGTGTGGCACATATTCAAATGGTTCTATTTTAGGTAGCAGTCATTTGCTCCTGATAAACAAGCTGGCTCAGCAACACTGAGGTCGAAGGCTGATAAGGTTAATCATTGGTGGAAAAGCAAACACTGATGCTGAAGCTCTCTGCTCAAACAAACAGAGAAGCCCTCATTTCCTCACACCTGCTTCTTTATGCTTGTTCCAGACGCCGCAGTGGACCCATCGCTTACAATACAGCCTATCACAGAGGAGCGGGCATCTCGTACACTATACAGAGTAGAATTGCTTCGTCAGGTGAGAGAGCAAGTCCTGCGACATTCGTTAATATACGAGCGTCTGTCACTGTGCCAGATGAGCTCGGACTTGCCTGTCTGGTGGGAGGTTGGTACTCATGATCGGGACCTGCTGATTGGTGCTGCAAAGCATGGAGTTAGCCGTACTGATTACCACATCCTCAGAGACCCTGAGCTCAGCTTCATGGCTGCCCAGCGCAACTACAACCAAACAAAAGCTGCACAGCAACAATCGCATGCACCCACCCCACTCCTACACCCTCAGTACCAGGCTTCCAGCTCAGTGTTGACAGGCTCTCCACTGCCTACACCCACCCAGAGGGAGATGGACCCATGCGGGATTGTGCCCAAAGTGGAGCCTCCCTCAGAGGGGGAGGAGGGAAAGGAGAGGCAGGGAGAGAACTGGAGCCCCCCACGGGCACCAGCTACTCTCACAGGTCTGGATGAGAAGCTGGTTTCAGTGATGCGGGACAATGAGAGGCAGATGGTGGCGGCACGAACCAAACCGCTCACGCCAAACTCCTCAGAGAGGAAACCCAAGAAGGCCAGCAAGAGGAGCCGCAGGGAGGCCCAGCGTGGCTCAGACTCTGACTCCGATGGCTCTTCCTCAAGCTCTTCCTCACGCTCCTCTTCATCTTCTTCATCGTCGTCTTCTTCCTCATCACATTCTGGGTCCAGTTCCTCTTCCTCTTCATCATCTTGCTCATCTGGTTCTTCGTCGTCATCCTCCTCCTCCTCTTCTTCTTCTGATGACAGTGATGGTGAGGGAGAGGAAAGAAAGAAGAAAGGTAAAAAGTATTTTAAGTATTTTAGAGTGTGAGATCCTTTCTGAGTGACTCTAAGCTGACCTGAAAAATGTACCTTTGTTTTGATCCAGTGCCTGCAGCAGCACGTGTGAAGGGCTTTGATGAGGACAGCGTGGCGTCTCTGAGCACCACACAGGATGAAACGCAGGATACCCACGTGGCCGAGAACGGCATCAACAACAGCTCTTCTCATCCTTTTCAAGGAGGAGGAGGGTACATAATAGCTGCATCACACTGGCCAAAGGTGAGCTGCAATTACATTCACCAGCACAGTCACTGTTATTTACAGCACATTTTCCTCTCCATAGCTGTGTCCATGTAGCTCTTGACAATGTTTATCATAGAAATATTTGCCTATGGCAGTTGGTTCACATTGATATAATTCATGGAGTCAAATTGTAGCATTTATTTACAGCTTGGTGTCGCAGTAGTGTTGGGTTATAGTCTCATTATTGGGTCTATCTGCTTATTCACCCAAATTCTCATTTGTTCACCGTTGTTATGCTTAAAGACAAAAGACCTACATCAGTCTTCTTTCAGGATTTATCCTTTACTTTTGACTCTTGGTGGAAATTAAACTGTTGTTGCAAGGTTTGCTGAAATTTCTCTTTGAGTTGACTCCAAAACAAATTTTAAAAAGTGTTTCATCTTGCAACAGTTCACATATTGCATCTCAACTGTCCACAAGATAAACAAGCCAACTTTCCTGTTAGGATGTTTTGGCAACTTTTTTGTCAGCGCCTTAGGCTTTGAGTCAGAACACATCAGGATTGGCATATTTCACTGCCTCCGGCATGTGTCGGCATCAGCAACAGTTAAAATGAATAAAACTGCTAATAACACTTCCTCTTTCACCAGAGTAAAAAATGTTCAGTCTGCTGTCATATCAGTTTAAAGTAATAAGATTAAAGTGATTGATTGCACATACCCTCACAATTGATCAGTTGGTTGAAGATCTGAAGATTTCATCCTTACTGTTGGGAGATCTCACTGGGTTGTGTGTTATCTTGTTTTTAAGGATCGTGTGATCATCAACCGCCTGGACAGCATCTGCCAGGCAGTGCTTAAGGGCAAGTGGCCAGAAACACGTCGTGTCTATGAGCCCGGAGGCACAGTGGCCTCCTTCTACACCACCAAGCTGCTAGACAACGCCAGCAGCCTCTGCGAGGACCCCTCTGCTTCACCACAGGGGTCAAAGGTGACCAAGCATGTTGCAGAAAACAAGGAGTTCTCAGTAAAACTCAACGACGTATGTTGATTTCTCCCTTGTTACCCTGCCCCCTCCGCTTCGCCCTAATCGTAGGACCCTGCCACTTCCTGCTGCCATGACCAGTGCTAGTTGCCATGTTCAGCATGTTTCTCTGGTTTTCTTCCTGCTTTCCTTTGGGTATGATTAGTGGTTTTGACTGCCAGGCAGGAGGAGAGATTAATTTAATAGCAGCCTTCCTCTCTTTTCCCACACACTCAATTTGAATTGGGCTCTCGGGCTGTGATTACATGAGCACAAATCATTCAGTCATGAGAATATAATAAGGTTCAGTTTGAAGCCTTTCTAACTGAAGGGGTATTGCTAATAATCAGATTGAAATGGAGACCTCTGCTGTGGGTGTTCTTTAATATGCTTCTAGGCAACGTGGCGATTAACTTGGCAGGCTTCAGATTTGTATATTTATTCTTCACTTCAATGATGCTTTGAGGTGATCTTTCTGTAGACGTAACGTTTATTATTACCCACACAGACCCTCAAACACTTGATCACTGCCACCTTCAGAATTGAGACTTTATACGCTGACAGCAGCTACCGCTTAGGCATGGCTTCCAACTACAACCCAAACTATGAAAAAAAACAAAACATCGCCCTGCTACGCTCTACCCACTGTGTGTCTGTGTCCCAGTGCTACTAACAAGAAGCTACCTCATGGATATTTGATGTTTTTATGTGAAATACTTTCAGACAACATAAAGAACACTTTGAAGACACACTAAGGGTGCGTCCCAATTCACCCCTTCGCCCTACCCCTCCGTTTTGCGCATTCACAGTGAATGTGCAAAACGGAGGGGTAGGGCGAAGGGGGGAATTGGGACGCACCCTTAGTGTGTCCTAAATCAGACAGTGATAGTGACATAAATGCTTAGTGTAAATCAGTGAAGGCAGAAGCTTCTTATTATCGATAGGTGTTTCTGCCGTGTCCCCTTTGTCTATCTCACACCGTTGTTTGTTTAAAGCAGGAAGGAGGTCTGAAGTTGACCTTCCAGAAACAGGGTATCCCCATGAAGAGGCCCTTGGACTCTGAGGAAGGTCCCCAAGCCCAGCAGCAGTACCTGGCCCGACTTCATGAGCTGCAGAGTGCCTCAGACACTGGCCTGACCGACATCACCAAACCACAGTGTAGCTTTCAGACTGGTGAGTGTTTCTAACAGAACTGCTTTAATATGTTGAGTTCAGTCTGTATGTTCGCAGGTCCTTACAAAGGCTTAAATTTGTTTATTGAAAATTAAGGACCTAATTATTAAGAATGCCTATTATTAACCCCCCCTTCTTTTTTTTTTTTTTTTTAAACAAGAATACAACTTCAAATTTATGAGGAAAAAATGTAAGTTGGCACAAATTTGTGAGGAAAAATATTCCAATTTGCAAGAAAAAATTAGAAATTTACCAAAATTTTGTTGCAGGTTAAATAAAATGCAAGAAAAAAGTGGCAAATTTGAGGAAAACCATCTTCAAGTGTATAAGAAAACTTGCAGATGTAAGGGAAAAAGTTAGTTTTACAAGAAAAACAGTTGATTTTCTGTTTTGTCTACTGAAATATAGTATTTAATCTTCATGAATTTCTAACTTGAAATTAGCCAAAACAACAGCAGTCCTTCACGTCTGACCTGAAGTGATGAGCAATAATGTTAAGCAATTTCCTCTCTGGTGGAGGGGAAAAAAGGTTAGAATAGGATCAGTTTTTGTTCTTTTTATAAATGTGAGCTATTAAAAAATTGATCAGCTTTCCTTAAACAGGTTAAACACACATATTTAAAACCCATCTTTAAATATGCAGCTACAGTTCACTTTATCACCAATAGGGGGCTGCAAAACACAGTATTGATACAGTGAAGAAGACTTGGAGACAGGACTGTGGTGTTCACTTATCCAAGATGTAAAAGGGCTGCTTTTTTTCTCCTGTTCCTCCAGGTCTTACTGGCCAGATGAGACTGAACGGAGTAATGGAGGGTCAGCCAGTGGTTAAGAGGCGGAGAGGAAGGAGGAAGAACGTGGAGGGGGTGGATCTGCTCTTCATGAACAAAAACAGAGTCCCTGCTGTTCCTGATCAGGTAGCATTAACATTTCTGTACAAATTAAGAATTTTTTTCAGGCGTCATTTTAGTAAGTGGCTTTAGATGCTGCATGTGAGAAGTTGAAATAATAAAGCTCTTGACATTATTCTCGTGTCTCCAGGCACCTCCAGGATGGGGAGGTATTGGCCAGGTGGGCATGGCAATGGCCCCTGTGCCCAGCTACAGCCAGAGCTCCAGTCAGGTCCCTGGGGACACAGAGAGCAGAGTTCCAGTTATCAACCTCAAAGATGGCACACGGCTCGCAGGAGATGATGCTCCCAGGAGGAAAGACCTGGAACAGTGGCTAAAGGAGAACCCTGGCTATGTGGCAGACACAGGAGCCTTTATCTGCGTGAGTCCTGTTTTTAATCATACTCTGCCTCAGACTAATAAAGTGAAGCCCCTTGAGTTTATTAAAATAGAGGCATTTGACAATTATACAAATCTCTTTAAATATTTAGTGCATAACCCCCGCCCCCATAACCTCGCTGCAGTTAGTATTCAGTTTGATTTAATGACTTTCTTTCCTATTATTGTTCAGGGAGTCAATAAGATGCAAATGCAGTTCCACTTCCAGGACGGTCGGCCCAAACAGAAGAGGCATCGCTGTAGGAACCCCAACAAGATCGACGTGAACAGCCTGACAGGAGAGGAGAGGGTCCAGATCATCAACAGGAGAAATGCACGAAAGGTATGCTACTGTCTTTGTGTCTTCTGCTTTAGAAATGCAAATAAATGTAATATTTTTGTACACTTGGGTTTCATATGGTGTATTAATCTATATTGTTTTCTGCAGGTTGGCGGAGCTTTTGCCCCCCCTCTCAAGGATCTGTGCCGCTTCCTCCAGGAAAACCCTGAATATGGAGTCCCACCTGAATGGGCTGATGTTGTGAAACAGTCGGTGAGTCACGTTTGTGAAACCGAAACTTAACAGTCATGTCAAGAAAGACTTATGACTAGACTGGTTGTACAATATTGTGTAGTCAGGTGCAGGCTTATGTGTTCCCTGTGACAATAAAGTTATTTTGCTGTATAGTTATTCCTCAGTTGAAGGCTTTATTGTGTGTCTTTTTATATCAGTAAAATAAATTAGAATTAAAGTGGAGTGCATTACTTTTAATTTATTATAATTAAATTATCATTTAATACATGTATTCAGCTGTTGTCACATGAACTTTGAGAGGCGTAATTAAGGTCAGGTCGTTAAGATTTTATAACTGCAAGTATTGATAAATCAACGCTGTGACACAGTTGTGTGACGGGGTAGGAATTCAGCTGTTTAGTTGTGTTCTTGTTTTAAACGACACAAAACCATCAAATGAAAAAGGCTCATCTTGTAGCCGCTAAAGTAATCAAGCATGTCAGCATTGGGGGATGACGCACGATTGATAACTCTGGTATACATCTCGGGACATACAGTAAGTGACGAGCATATTTGGCTTCAAGGTCGTTTGTTACTTTGATATTACTTGGGGCACATTTTCACTGGTGCCAGGTGACTTGTTCTGTGCAAAGTGAAATGGTTCTCTGCTCCTCCGTCAGTGGGGGGCCTGCACTCACATTGTTTTTGTTTAGCACAGTTCGCAGACTTCCTTAAGGAATCCCTGACAATAGAAGTGAAGCTTTTTCACCTTACCCGAGCAATATTTGCATTCATTCCATTCCAGAGACTACCTCTACCAATTGTTCCAGAACTGGGGAAATGTTCCGTTCTGCAGAACAGTAGGGACCGATCACACTTATCGGGCGTTCCAGACTTTAGGGGTCACACCTTGATCAGTCCGGAACAGGCTCTACAGTGTGAGCGCACCGTAAGGCCAGACACACAATAACCCCACAACTCTGGCAAAACCTAATGAACAGTGTCCTGCTCTGTCCCCTTTTTTTGAGTTTGTCAGTGTAAAAAAAAAAAAAAAGTTCTCCACCTACACACACTGGGGAGACTAAAATCCAGTGGCACCTGCGCTCCATTTCACCAACAAATCCGACACAATTCAGTACATTGAATCTGCAAAAAAAACCAAAAAAAAAACAGACGATGTTTGTTTTGTGCCGGTGGTGCAGGACACACCAGGAAACGAGGCTCACTGATGACTTGAACTTGCCAGATGGCCAGTCATCGGCTTTGTGTGTCTCTGGCCTAAGACATCGGAATTCAGACTTCCACACTCATGTTTTGGTCTATAGCACTTAATATTGACCGTACAACACCTGGTCTCCAAAAGCATTCAGGAGTCTGTAGGTAATGAGGATGATAGAGATCAGTGTGTTTACAAATACCTCAAAGTAGAACAGAGGCACCTAATAATGCAGACAACTCAGTTATTGAAATTAAACAATAAAAACCTTTGTCACACATGTGGGCAAAATTGTTGGTACCCCTCTGTTAATGAAAGAAAAACCCACAATAGTCACAGAAATAACTTGATTCTGACAAAAGTGGTAATAAATAAAAATTCTATGAAAATTAACCAGTGAAAATCAGACAATGCTTTTGAATTGTGGTTCAACAGAATTATTTTAAAAAACAAACTCATGAAACAGGCCGGGACAAAAGTGGTGGTACCCTTAACTTAATATTTTATTGCACAACCTTTTGAGGCAATCACTGCAATCAAACGATTTCTGTAACTGTCAATGAGACTTCTGCACCTCTCAGCAGGTATTTTGGCCCACTCTTCATGACCAAACTGCTCCAGTTGTCTCAGGTTTGAAGGGTGCCTTCTCCAGATGGCATGTTTCAGCTCCTTCCACAGATTTTCAATAGGATTTAGATCAGGGCTCATAGAAGACCACTTTAGAATAGTCCAGTGTTTCGCTCTTAGCCATTCTTGGGTGTTTTTAGCTGTGTGTTTTGGGTCGTTATCCTGTTTCAAGACCCATGACCTGCGACTGAGACCGAGCTGTCTGACACTGGGCACCACATTTCCTGTAGAATACCTTGATAGTCTTGAGATTTCATTGTACCCTGCACAGATTCAAGACACCCTGTGCCAGATGCAGCAAAGCAGCCCTAGAACATAACAGAACCTCCTCCATGTTTCACAGTAGGGACAGTGTTCTTTTCTTGGTATGCTTCATTTTTGTGTCTGAACATAGAGCTGATGTGCCTTGCCAAAAAGTTCCAGTTTTGTCTTGTCTGTCCATAAGACATTCTCCCAGAAGCTTTGTGGCTTGTCAACATGCAGTTTGGCAAATTGCAGTCTGGCTTTTTTTTTTTTTTTTTTTTTATTTAAGTTTTTGTAAAGGGTATACAGGTCGTTACAGCAATGCATTGTTTACATTTTCATCACATGTTCCCTTATTTTCTGATATCTGACAACATTGGAAGATTAATTCTTACAACACCCCCCTTTTTTTTTTTTTAAAGTGAAAGAAAAAGTGAAATTAAAGAGAAAAAAAAAAAAAACCAAACAAACCAGCAAAAAACAAACAAAAAGAAAAAGTAAGTAAATAAAGGTAAAAGAGCATCTGAGTAGCGTTGGAACAAAGAGCGGAACCGTTATTGAAATGGTATTTGTCAAAGATTAGATCTAATGGAAGACACATATGCGATCCAGGGTTGCCAAAAGTTCATGAACCCATCCATGTCCTGTCTCAGTGCGAATGTCAACTTTTCCATCGAGTAAATGTCTTGGATCACGTTAATCCAATCTTCAGGTGTAGGACAGTCCTTCAACATCCATTTTTTAGTTAGAGCTTTTTTGCTTGCCAATATTAAAACATTGAATAAGTATTTTTCTCCTCGTCTTTCCAGTGAGTCCGGTAGTAAACCCAAATACAAAGTTACAAAAGAAAAGGGAACTGTTATTTTGAATATTTTCCCCAATATTGTCTGTACATTGGTCCAATATTGGTGGATAACTGGGCATGACCAAAACACATGAAAATGATTTGCAGTCTTTTCACCACACAAGCGCCAACAGTTCAATCCCTTATGGGTAAATTTGTTTTGTGCAGGTGTTCTGAAAAATCTTACCAAGTTTTTCCATCCAAATTCTCTCCACTGCAGGGATGAGGTACTTTTCCATTGCTGTTTAGTTAGCTTTTCCCATATTTCCAGTTGTAAAGTGAAATTCCCCTCTTTTTCCCCATCTCTCTTTTATATAAGATGTGTTGTCTCCTTTTAAGTCTTGAAGACCTTGGTATATTTTAGAAATGTATCTGATCCCTGGGATCCCTTTATATGCCATTAAGAAGACCTTCAGAACACCTGACTGGGCCCTTTCCAAAACCTCCTTTTTAAGTATATTGTTTATGTGGTGTCTAAGCTGGAAGAACCTGTAAAGGTCTTGATTTATTAGGCCTTGTTTTTTCAAATCTTCAAAACTTCTTAAGATTTGCCCTTTAAAAAAATCGTAATATTTTATCAGCCCTTTCTCCTTCCACTTTTTAAATCTGGTGTCTGTTTTATTAGGAGTAAAGTCCTGATCATAGGCAATCCATTGCAGAAGTCGATAGGGCTCTTTAGTTTGATTCTCTCTGACTATCTTAAACCAAATTTTTAGCGGGGTCTCTATCCACGGGTTAGTGTTATTCAAAAGCTTAGGTAAGGCATTGTTCCCTATTATCGCCTGTAGGGGGATGTCACTTGTTATTTGGCATTCGATCTCCTTCCATTGTGCAGTGTAGACTGGGTTACATATCTCTACTAAAGTTTTAATTTGTGCGGCTTTAAAGTAGTCCCTGATATTTGGCAGCGCGAGCCCACCTTTGTCTTTGTTTAGCTGTAGGGTTCTATATCTGATTCTAGGTCTCTTGCCCTGCCATATGAATCTTGAGATCCTTCTGTCCAGCTCCTGCCATGTTTTTTTGGGAGGTTCTACCGGTATTGTTTGGAAAAGGTATAGAAGACGTGGAAGTATATTCATTTTGACTGCTTCAATTCTTTGTGCAGTACCCAAGAATGGTATCATATTCCATCTTGCTAGGTCAGATTTTATTTTTGTCACTAGTGGATCATAGTTTAGTGATATAATTTTGTTGAGTTGTTTCGGGATATTGACCCCCAGATATTTCATAGATTCCGACTCCCAGTTAGTTTTGAGTTTGCTTAGTGAATAATGATTTGGGTCATAGTTGAATGTTAAAACTTGGGTTTTATGCATGTTTAATTTGTACCCCGATAAATCTCCATACTCTGAAAAAACTGAGGTTAGTTCTGGTAAAGAAGTGTCCGGCTGCCCTAGGTATATTAAAATGTCATCAGCAAAGAGTGCTATTTTATGTTCCTTCTGACCAAGTGTAATACCTTGAATTTTTTGATTTTGTCTTATCCATTGGCTCAGAGGTTCTATGAAGATTGCAAAGAGCAGTGGAGACAGGGGGCAGCCCTGACGACATCCTCTTTCCAGTTCAAAAGATGATGATAAATTACCGTTAATCCTTATTTTAGCTGTTGGTTTTTTATATAATGCCTGTATAGTTCTAATGAAGTTGTTATGAAAATTGAAACTGGATAAGATTCTATATAGAAAAGACCAGTCAACCGAATCGAATGCTTTTTCAGCATCTAATCCCAATATGACTGCATTTAAGTTATATTTTTTTATATGATGAATTATGTGTAAAGTGCGTCGAATGTTGTCTTGTGTCTGTCTTTGTCTTATAAAACCTGTTTGGTCTAAATGAATTAGGTCTGTCAGTATATTTTCTAACCTTTTGGCAAGGATAATGGTAAAAAGCTTATAGTCCTGATTTAGTACACTGATTGGTCTGTAGTTGGAGCAATCTAGTTTATCCTTTTCAGGTTTAGGTATAACTGCAATGACCCCTTCTCTCCAGGAGGGGGGGATTTCTCCTGTGTGGAGGACATAATTAAATGTTTTCAGGAGGAGAGGAGATAGTTGCTGTTTAAAGGTTTTGTACCACTCTGCTGTATAGCCATCAGCTCTTGGGGATTTGTTAGCTTTAAGTTTCATAATTGCTTTTTCCAATTCTTTAGGATGTATTTCTGACAGTAGTGTTTTATTTTGTGACTCCGTAAGTTGGGGAAGGTTTAATGTGTTTAGGAATGCCTCGGATGCGTTTTTATGTTTTTTGTGGGAGTATAAGTTCTTATAGTAATTCTCGAAGCTTTTAAGAATATCCTGAATTCTGAATTTTATTTCCTTTGATACTGGGTCTCTGATTTTGTAGATTGCTCTTTCTGTTTGATGTTTCCTCAATTTATAGGCTAGCAATTTTGCCGATTTACTGCCTGCTTCATAGTATTTTTGTTTCAAAAATGTAAGTTTCTTCTGGATTTCTATTGTGTAGCTCTCATTTATTTGGTTTTTAATTTCCTTAATCTTGAGCGAGTCAGTAGAATGAGTGTTGCCTTTGTGTTCTTTTTCTAGGTTCCTAAGTTCTGACTCTAATGTGGATAGTTTTTCTTGTCTTAGTTTCTTTTGGGTTGCCAGTTTTGCAATAATCTTTCCTCTTATTACAGCTTTGCATGCATCCCACAGTATTAAAGGGGATACTTCTCCATTATCGTTATCTTCCAAATATCTGAGAATATCTGATTCCAATTCATCTTTCAATGGTCCTTTCAGGACATTTGAATTTAACCTCCAAGAAAATGTATTGTGTATTTTTGGATATTTAAGTCCATGTAGATCGGACTGTGGTCAGAGAGATCCATCAGTCCTATTTTACATGTTTTTACTCTTCCAATGTCTCTATTAAACATAAAAAAATAGTCAATCCTTGAGTAAGATGAATGTGGAGTTGAGTAAAATGTATAGTCTTTTACACTGGGGTTGAGTTCCCTCCACACGTCACAGATTCCCATTTCTTTTAGTAGCATCCGAGTCTTCCTGTTTTGGGTGTTATTTTGATGTGGAGAATTACCAGAAGCATCCCAGTATGGATTCAGTCTAAGATTGAAGTCCCCACCACATATCACTAAACCTTGAGCTTTAGTTATCATTAGGTCGAATACATTTTTATAAAATTTCCAGTTAGCCCCTGGGGGAGCATACACATTCAGCAGGGTGATATCTTCTCCCTCTAGCCGCCCAGTTACCAAACTGTATCTCCCTTCTTTATCTTTGTGTTCTGATTTTTTTTCAAATGTAATTTTGGTTGATATCAATGTCGCTACTCCCCTCCTCCTCCCTGACTTATATGAAGATGAAGAGATCATTTTAAACCCTTGTCTACTGAGTTTATTGTGTTCCACGTCTGTTAGGTGAGTTTCTTGTAAAAATATTATTCCTGCTTTGTCTTTTTTCATTTTGCCTAGAATCTTGGATCTTTTAACTGGATTCAGGATTCCTTTTACATTATATGAAATTATTTTGGTTACACCCTGTTTCTCCATTGTGTTGTTTTGTTTAGTATAACTGTGTGGTGGCCCTCATTTGTGCTACTCAGAAACTGAAAGAACATTAAAAACAAGAAAAACATTAAGAACATAGTGTATAAAACTTTAAAACAAAAAGCTGTCAGAAGAACTTCCTGAGCTGAGGTCTTTTTAAAGACCCTGGAAGAGCCTTGATGGAGTGAAGGCCCTGAGGGAAATTCCTCAAACTCTGTTACGTGTTGAGGGCCCTCTCTTACCCCTGTAAGCTGCCCCATGCTTTTAACGTGAGTTTCAGAACCCAATCCAAACTTGTAATGATTTTTTTTTTCCTTTTATGCCTAAACCCTGTGAAATTGTGTGCACCTTCCCACCCCCATCACATCAAACATTCACGCAAAAACAGTATTTGTTAGTATGAGGAGAACATGTGGATTATTGTCACATTTCTATTTTAACAAGTTTTTTTGTTTTGTTTTTTTTATTACAAAGACTTATTTGTTTCAAATATTATGACTGTTCCATGAAATGTTTTACCACATGCTGAATACGCATCTCCTTTAATGTTTGTTACCTTGTATGAGGGGGGTTGGATGTGCGGATTGATTCAAGAGAAAAAAAAAAAAAAGGTCGCTATTCCAACCTGAAAACGGATAGTTTATCCGCGACGCTCTGGCGCTGGGTTTCCCGCTGCTGGTCCGTGGATTTTGAAGGTCTTTGTGTTGTCCATGTTTGCACTTTGATCTTCTCACTCGGGTCTGCTGCGGGTTTAAATACCGTTACCGGGAGCCCTCTTTTCGCCATGTCAGCTGTTGCTTCTTCCGCCGAATTATAGAGACACGTTTCTTCGCCGTAGAAGACCCTTCGCAGGAAATGGAGTCTGAAAGCGCAATTTCTTCTCTCTTAACACCTTTTTCGCGTCATTGTATTCCCTGCGCTTTTTAAGGACCTCCGGGGCGTAATCGTGTTCCACGTAGACTTTTCTCTCCTGGTGCATAAATCCTTTTTTCTGCCAGGCCAGTCTTACAACCTCTTGTTTTATTTTGAAATTGGAAAATCTTACCAACACCGAACGTGGGGGCGCTTCCGCCGCCGGCCTAGCGGCTAATGAACGATGTGCCTTTTCTATCTTCAAGTCGGTGGTTTGTGGAATATCCAATTTCTCTCTTAGTAAGGATTCCACGCATTCTGCCATTGAGTTAAAACCGTTTTCGGCTCCTTCTATCAGACCATGAATTCTTATGTTGTCTCTTCTTTGTCTTCCTTCTTGGTTGGCTAGCTTAGCCTCTATAGATGCTTGTCTTTTGCGTAGGTCCAGCACAGAATCTTCGAGCACTTTTATTCGTTCCTCTGTTTCCAAGATTCGGTTCTCGGCCTGGTCCACTCTGCTGTTTGTCCTTTTCAATTCTTCTCTGAATTCCCGAAATTCGGCCGTAACTTCTCGGCGAAATCGTCGTAGCTCCTCAAATAGTGATTTCAGGCTAACCTTTTTGTTAGCTATCACCAGTTCCTCGTCTTCTGAACGGAGATCTTCCAGTTCAGATTCTCCGGCCGATACGTGTCCTGGCCTGGAGAATTTCAGTTTGTTCTGTTTTCCTTTAGACATGATGATTTTGTCTTTTGATTTTCACTCCTCCAAAAATCTGTTAAGTTTGATTTTCAAGGTGTTATCCTGGATTGGGTCTGAGAGCTTCAGTGTTAAGCTGCAGTCGCCATGGCGTCCAGACCAGAAGTCCGCAGTCTGGCTTTTTTATGATTTGTTTTCAACAGTGGTGTCCTCCTTGGTCATCTCCCATGAAGTCCACTTTGGCTCAAACAACAATGGATGGTGCGATCTGACACTGATGTACCTTGACCTTGGAGTTCACCATGAATGTGTTTAGAGGTTGTTCTGAGGTCTTTAGTTACCATTCGTATTATCCGTCTCCTCCTGCGGCCACGTCCAGGGAGGTTGGCTACAGTCCCGTGGATCTTAAATTTCTGAATAATATGTGAATAATATGTGCAACTGTAGTCAGAGGAACATCAAGCTGCTTGGAGATGGTCTTATAGCCTTTACCTTTAACATGATTGTCTATAATTTTCTTTCTGATCACCTGAGACAACTCTCTCCTTTGCTTCCTCTGGTCCATGTTTAGTGTGGTACACACCATGTCACCAAACAGCACAGTGACTACTTGTCACCCTTTAAGTAGGCCAACTGACTGATTACAAGTTTGTAGACACCTGTGATGTTAATTAGAGGACACATCTTGGTTGATGTATTTGTCTTTTCTAGGGGTACCATCGTTTTTGTCCAGCCTGTTTCATGAGTTTGTTTTTTAAAATAATTCTGTTGAACCACAATTCAAAAGCATTGTCTGATTTTCATTGGTTAATTTTCATAGAATTTTTATTTATTACCACTTTTGTCAGATTCAAGTTATTTCTGTGACCATTGTGGGTTTTTCTTACATTAACAGAGGGGTACCAACAATTTTGTCCACGGCTGTACATTGACTCGGCTGTACATTGACTCTGAAGCTGTTTTATCAATATTATCTACTGTTGTCCTATCTGACCTCACACATGTTCCATGTTTCTTTTCCCCCCCTAGGGGTACCTTCCTGAGAACATGTTTGACCGGATACTGACGGGACCCATCGTCCCTGAGGAGGTGAGCCGGCGTGGACGACGACCCAAGAATCCCCTGGCCAAAGCAGCAGCAGCAGCTGCAGCAGCAGCAGCCAAAGCAACATCCACTCCGGCAGCCTCTGCCTTGGGTTTGAACCCCCTGCTGACCAACGGCCTCCTCTCTGGAATGGACCTCACCAATCTGCAGGCCTTCCAGCAAAACCTCCAGAGTCTACAGTCTCTGCAGCTAACTGCAGGCCTGATGGGGTTGCCATCCGATGCTAGCAACCTGGCTGCGAGTAACTTAGCTGCCATGTTTCCCATGATGCTCTCTGGTATGCCAGGACTGCCAAACCTGCTTGGCATGAGCAGCTTGATTGGGAATCCTGCTCAGGAAGGTACAGGAGGCCCCGAAGAGAAGACAAAGGGAATCCTGAGCGGTGGAGCGGGAGAGCCGTCTGCCGCTAACGCCCCCTCTCACACCTCAGACACCAAAGGAGAAAGGACAGAGGGCTCGGACGTGACTCCTTCCTCTACTTCCAGCACTGCTTCCTCTGCCACACAAAGTGCTTCAGCTGCCACCGCAGCCTCCAGCCAGCCTCTTTCTCTCAACCCCTTGTTACTCTCCAGTATGCTTTACCCAGGGATGCTTCTCACTCCAGGCCTTAACGTTCCTGTGTCTGCCACACAGCCGCAGAACTCCAGCAGCAACCCCACCCTCCACCCCGCTCCTCCTGCACCCACAGCCTCCCAGTCATCGCCACAGGAGACGATGCAGCCAAGGCAAGAGAGGGAGGGAGAGGTGGAGGATGAGACGTGCGAAGAGGCTTTGGATGAGGAAGATGAGGAGGAGGAGTCCACTGAACAAAAAGACAACAGTGGTGCTGAAGGTTCAGGGAAAGCAGAATCATCTTCATCAGAGTCTGGGAGCTCTTCCTCATCCTCAGACGACTCAGACTCCAGTGATGATGACTGATCTTATTAATATATAAGTATAAATTTATTTATGTATTGCTTAGAAATGTATACAGATATTCACATATATGGATTTTCCAGCACATGTTCCGATTTATTTACGTGTAAATACAAGAACTAACAACAGCGTTGTGTAATAAAGACTACAAAAACCTAAAAAAAAAGCCTAAAAGGAACTGAAATAAAATGTCAATGTTTGTTCACAAGGTACAGTCTTGTTTTGAGACATTTTGCATGTCAGACTTTAGTAGACTTCTGCACTTGTACCACACAATTATGTAAAATTGCAACAAAAAAAGGCATTATTGTAATTATGTCAGGATTAATTTTATTAAAAAGTAAACTACATCAACGCGATTGTTGAGCTGTACTATTAATATATTTTGATTGTTGGGAGGTGTGGGGATTGACACTTGACAAACACTTTGGGTTCTCTTGTAAATACTCAGTACTTTTACAGGTTTGTTAACACTTGTGCTTCGCAGCTCATACGTTGGATTTGTCAGCAATAACTTGGGCAGCTAATGAATGTCACTGAAGCTGTAGAATCTGTCTGCCATGTTCCACCCCAGTGCACCGCCTCACCACCCTGTCACTTCCCCACACTGAAAATATTTCCACTTCTGTTTTCAGTTTTGAACAAACGAGCTCCCTCTTAAATACTCATTTGGGGTAAAAATTTGTACAAGTGTTATTTTTTTTCCAGTCATTACAAAGTTCAAATCGCTGAAAGCGATTCACAAATATTTGTCTTTTAAAGTTTCATTTCAGTATCTAATTTTAAGATGATTTATTTTCACCATCACCTTATCAACATGCCACATGCTTGTTAATGGCGCTCTTTAGCCACCCACAGTAGGGATTTACTTGCACATGTTTTGATTCAAGCTTAAATGGTCCCTTTTTTTTTTTTGAATCATGGTGACAGAACAACCAGCTACTGTGTGCCAAAAAACTGCCCTTTGACCCTCTGTGGTCCTGACAGTTGTTGTTCGGACTCTACAGTGTTGATGGATATTATTACAACAGCTCCAGCGTGTTTGACTGCATCTTACCTCAAAATTTGCTATAAATGGATTGGCTTCACTGTGCAAATGTACATGTGCATGGGCGCGGAATCTTACCGTCAAAGATGTCCTCATCTCAGCTGGAATGTGTCTGTCAGAGGCCTTCCCCCCCCCCTTCTTTTATAAGAGAGCTTCCTCTGTGCTGTTTTGCTTTTCGGCTGCTCCTCTCACTGCTTCCACAATTTCCCAGTCTGAATGTTGAAGACCGAAGAGGCTTGCGAGCTTTGACCAGTAGAAAACATCACGCCTTCCAACACATCTTGTAAGAAATTTGTAGGAAACTAAACTCACTGAAATCAAACATTGCATGGTGGCGCGTGTTCCACCAGGACATACGTGGCACTAGCACAAAGCAGTTGGCATACTGATGAAGATTGTAAGGAACAGTTATCGTCTTCAACCAGTGCCAGATGGGTTTGTTTCAGGAAGGGCTCAATAATGGCGGCTTTTGTTGCTGGGATAATTTTTTTTTTTTTTTTTACTTTTTCAAAGCTGTTTGTCTAATTTCCCTTTGTCCTCAGCTCCGTTCTGCTGACGGAGGTTCAGCTAGCTGTAGAAGTGCCCTTATCCTGTACCTCACTCTCTCTCTCTCTCTCTCTCTCAATAAATCTGCGCTCTGTCCATGCCTGTGCTTCTTGTTCAGCATCCCTGCACATGTCCATTTTAACCTGTAACCAGGACACACACACACTGGAGTTCACAGGAACCTAAGTACCTTTTTGTAATTTTATGGCACAACCGTGCTGGCTCTAGCACTGCTGTTACACAGTGGACTGTTAAACACACACACTCACCTTGTCTCTGTTTTAGTTCAGGCGATCATGGATGACTCCCTGCTGAGAAAAAAAAAAAACAAAAAATGTTCATCGTAGCTGTAGCATCTTTCTCCAGACTGCAGACACGCCTGATTTCTAATGTTGCTTTTAACTGTTTTTTTTCTTGTATGCCTGTTCTATATAGACCGTGTTGAGTTTGCTTGCAATGCAACTGCATTTTTTTTTTTAGTAATTATTACTAACAGTATGATATTTTTCTATGAGCGTTGAACTTAAACATGCCACTGTCATTTTGTATATCTGCACTTCTGCGCTCTTTAAACTTGTAGTGCCCTTATGCAATCACCCCAGCCACTGCTACGACTTCTGCTGTAGGTGATGGAGTTTTGTGAGTTGTGCAAATTTTTTTGTTGCCCCGCAGCAATGACAGATTGACGACTGTGTCAGGTCTCTTGGCTAAAAATGTTAACATAAGATGGGATTTTTTATTTTTATTTATTTATTTTTTTTGCTTTCATTGCTTTTCTCATTTTTTTTTTTCCATTTGTTCATGGACTCTGTCTGAAAGCACTTCTAGCGCTAAATAAAAATAGTGCTGAACCTGCATTTAACACACACACAAGTAAACAAAGACCAATATGCAAGAGGAGTGACAAACACCTACTGCTGTACAGGGATGTTTTCATACATGTATTTACCCAGATGACAGAGCTACCATTGTGGGGTTTGTGTTTTTATTTCAAGCTTGATAATATCCTAATGGTCACCCTAGTCACTTTGTGTCTTTTTGGGTTTTTTTTTTTTCCTCCCATTGGACAGTTGTTATATTTGCAAAATTGTGCTCTGAGTAGTCAACATAATTCTTTATGTAGTACAGGAAAACGTCTTAAGTCATTTGTAATTTATTGAATTACTTTCTATGAAGTTCTATAGAGGAAATTGAGGTTTAATTATTTTTATTAAACATATTCTTCTGACTATCAGTTAAGTGTGCCTTTGCCTTTTGTTTTGTCAGCACCTTTTACTCAGTGACATCAGCAGTTACCCCTTGTTGTTTGAAAAATGTTTGAATACGTACATACATAAACTGAAGCAACAGAAGCCCTGTAACAAATTAGATTGGTGCTTTTTTCTATTTTAAATGTCATCTCTATTTAAAAAAAAAAAAAAAGCTTGCAGCTGCCAGTGGTACTGGGGGGGACGCAGGGGTCATACCCCCCCCCCTTCCATAAAGCTGCCCCCCCCCCAAAAAAAATCACATTGTAAACACAAGCATGTTTTATTTGAACAGCATAGTAATGTTTGTTGAAGGCACAATACAAGTGGCGTGACTTAAAAACACGTTGACTTTTATAACTATTGAAAGATTAGAATCCACCCATCCTCACAGTGGTTTAGTTCAGTCTGTTTCTCCCCCGCAGGCGGGGCTGCTGCGGCTCCTTACACACGCTGGCAGAGAGCGGTTGGGAGTAAGTGCTTTGAAAGCTTAATGAGTGAAAGGTTAAGTTATCAGTCCATGTTTTCAACAGTCACATACAGAACATGAAAAGCGATATTTCATCTCATTTGTCCAAAGTCTGCTGGCATGTTTTACATAAACTCAGCATATAGCATTGTCAAGAATCTCTGAAAACACTTAGAATATGATCGTATATTAGTTCATTACCTCAATAAAGATTCGAGACACAAGAATATTCTATTAAGAGTTTTTACTTGCATAAATTATATACAAGGAGTATGGACCCTCAGGTTGCAGGAGGTCAGTACTGAAGGCTGCCTTCAGGAGCAGGCTTATATAAGAGAGGCAGTTGCAATACACAAACGATTTCAGCTGAATGCATCAAAGACAGGGATGAAACAGGTCTGGCACGTTATCAGCAGGGCTAGACAGAGTTCGTTAATCCGGAACCGGGTGTATTGACCTTCTTATGGGCCATTTCCATCAGTATCACCTTGGCTTTATCACCAGGGCTAAGGGGGCCCTGCTCCCTTTCTCGCTCCGCAGGGGGCTCTTTGTGTCCTCTTGCTCTCCAGGGGGCTTCCTGTACCTTTCCGGCAGAACTGGCTTCTTAGTGTTAATCCAGAGGAACACGCTTCTCCGGTACTTTTCCACACTTCTATACTTGTATAAGGCTTAGACATTCAAAATGATAACGTGTGTACATTTTTCTGACAAGCATGTTAAAGCTAATTAGTAGGGCTGTAATGTAACGATGCATCACAACACGGATACACTGTGTTATGAAGTTTAGACCAGACCATAAATCTGAATCTGAAGTTGTGTTTTATACTGGATATTTAGTTCAGTGTTCTGGACTTGTAGCCTACACATTCATGCCGAAATAAATCTAGGGTAATTATGCACATTATCTGTAGTTAGGTGTTGCATCTGTCCTAAATCTGAAAATAACCTGTGTGCTTGTGCTTATCCAGTTATGGCAGAGAAAAGAAAAGTAACAGACATCCGGTCATTTTTCAATGCACTGAAACGACAAGTAAGTAGAAAAATCCCAATAATGTTAAGGCAGTTTGCTGAAAAATGTCCATATAAAGGAATGAGGAGTTTTATGGAAATATTTAATAATTGTTAACATTAGGGACAGCAAATTCAGGGCAGAGAGCTGGGCACAGAGAGACAGTCAGTAAACCAGACAGAGTCTCAGGCAAGTGTTGAGCTTTTGTTTAGTGTGATGAAATATGGAGAACTCTCTTATTTAGACTACTGAAAAAAATATAGTGCCTTGCAAAAGTATTCCCCCCTTTTTCTTTTTACCTATTTTGTTACATTACAACCTGTAATTTATATGTATTTAATTGAGATTTTATATAATAATTTGCAAAAATAGTCTACATTTGTGAGATGAAATGAGAAATATGAAAATATAAAAAAAACATACATTGGCATATGCATATGTACAGTATTCACCCCTTTGCTATGAAGCCCCTAAAAGTTCTGGTGCAACCAGTTACCTTCAGAAGTCACAAGAACAGTAAAATAAAGTCCACCTGTGTCCATTCTGTGTCACATGATAATTTTGAATGAATTGACAAGGCACTGTATATGTGTATTGGGTAGTTGCGAGTTTGAAAAATATATTTACTCTAGGATTCAGACAGTGGTGGAAGGGCCAACCAGCAAGCTGGAGACTTCATTTCCTAGCCCAGGGGACAGGGATACAGCCAGCCAGGATCAGAAACGTTCTACCAACAGCAGCACAGGGACAGGGGACAGAGGTACAGCAGAGAAATCAGACCTCAGTGACTGTACCAAACCGTATCAACCACATACACAATTTACTGAACTACAAGCTCACTCATAGAACACTTACATTCCAAGACAAATGGTTTCGGGATTATCCCTGGTTACATTACTGTCCATCACTTAAAGGGGTCTTGTGTTTTTACTGCAGCAAAGGCTACTCTCATAAGTCCTCTTTTGGACAAAGAGCTGATGCTGCATTCACCAGTGAAGGCTTCAGAAACTGGAAAAAGGCCATTGAAAAATTCACAGAACACTAAAACTCTCAAGCCCACTGTGGTAGACTGCAAGTCTAATTTAAAACATTACTGGCACATGCCTCTAGGGGGAACTACCTGTATTGTTTAGCACTACTATTAAGGGGACACATTAGAACAAGAGTGTGAAAACCCCGCGCAGAATCCATGTTCAGTCATATTATGTGTGTTGCAGAATAAACGGCAGAGTTAGCCAAAGAAATAACTCAAGTGTGATCATTGCTACACGGTAGGATATCACACAATTGGCGACGAGGATTAAAAGAAAAAAATCAGCGGCGAGAAACAGAGAACATTGCAAGTGTGGCGAACTCAAGTGACTCCAGTAGTTCGAGTGCAAGTTCAGAGGAGGAAAAACGAGGTTTCCCCACCACGACGAGCAATGGCGGCTGTAATCAGAACGGTAACCCCTTTTGATAACTCGACTCAGTCATGGGAAGAATATAGTGAAATGTTGGACTTTTTCTTCCAAGCTAATGATATTGAGGAGCCAGACAAAAGGAAGGCTGTACTGTTGAGTGGAGTTGGTGCAACTACTTACAGTTTGTTGAGAAATTTAATAAGCCCTGCATTACCGAAAGATAAAACGTACGACCAGATTACTGCAGAGCTTCAGAAGCACTTCAGCCCCAAACCGAGTGAAATAGTGCAACGATTCAAATTTAATTCACGCATAAGGAGGAACACTGAGTCCATAGCAGAGTATGTGGCAGAATTGAGGAAATTAGCACTGCACTGTGATTACAAAGACTCATTGGAAGAAATGTTAAGAGACAGACTTGTGTGTGGAGTGAATGATGACCGAATGCAACGGCGACTTTTATTTGAAACAAAACTCACTTTTGTGAAGGCTTTGGAATTATGCCAAGCGATGGAAACAGCATCTAAAGATGTGAGAGAGATGCAAGGGAAGCTAACAGAGGACACAGCAACGCATGTTCGTGTGCCTAAGACCCAAGTAGGTGTCCACAAAGTGTTGACTGACAAAACTCAGCACAAATTCCCCAGTTGTTATCGCTGCAAAGGCCAGCACAATGCCGCCGAGTGCAAATTTGCCACTGAGCTGTGTCATAATTGTGGCAAGCGAGGGCACATTAAGAAAGCATGTAGAATAAAGGTGGACAGCGCACAGGTGCTGAAAGCGACAGTTAATGGGCAAAAGTATGAAAACAAGGGCCCAGGAAAGGAACAGCGAGCGAATCAACTGAGAGGGGAGGGAGAAAGTGATACAGAAGACATGGGTTTTCACACAATTTACAACACGTCAGAGGAGCTGACCAAGGTAGCGCCCATCACGCGTACCATGAATGTTAATGGAATGAAAGTAACATTTGAAGTTGATACAGGCTGTGGAGTAACCATATTAAGTAAACAGCAATATACACAACTGTGGAAGAAAACAGACACAGCAGAATTAAATCCCTGTTCATTAAAATTAAAAACATACACAGGAGAGAAGCTAGACGTGCTAGGCATGGCACAAGTGAAGGTGCAACACGAAAACAAAGAAAAGGACTTACCTGTAGTAGTAGTTGGGAGCGAAGGACCAAATCTACTAGGGCGAAGTTGGCTACAAGAACTGGCCATGATGGATCAGTTGGTGAATAAAGTGGAATCTCAGCCCAAATTGCAGCTGGAGGAGATCCTCGAAAGACACGCTGAGGTGTTCAAAGAAGGCTTAGGACAGCTAAAAGGTGTCACTGCAAAGATTAATGTGGACAAGGAGGCCCAACCACGATTCTGCAAACCCCGACCGGTACCCTATGCAGTCAAGCCACTGGTTGAAAGCGAGCTACAGAGGCTGCTGGATGACAAGATCATTGAGCCAGTGCAGGTTGGCAGAATGGGCGGCGCCCATAGTCCCAGTGAGAAAGCCGGATGGCTCCATTAGAATATGTGGAGATTACAAACTCACTGTCAATCGAGCATCACGGGTGGATCAGTATCCAATTCCTAAAGTGGAGGACCTCTTCGCACAGCTGAACGGCGGCCGACACTTCACGAAATTAGACATGAGTCACGCCTACCAACAAGTAGTCTTGGAAGAAGAATCAAGAAAGTATGTAACCATCAATACACACAAAGGCTTATATACCTACACACGCTTACCATTTGGAGTAGCTTCCAGTCCTGCTATATTCCAGAGAACTATGGAGGGCATCCTAGGGTGGAATTCCGAATGTTGCCATTTATTTGGATGACATCCTTTGTACAGGACCAAATGAACAAGAACATCTGAAAACGCTGGAGGAAGTGCTTCAACGGTTGGAGAAAAGCGGTCTGAGGTTGAAAAGAAGCAAGTGGAGTTCATGGGAAAAGATGTGGTGTTCCTAGGCCACAAGATCAACGCAAGTGGTCTACACCCTCTAACAGACAAAGTGGAAGCCATTGCGGAGGCGCCTGAGCCACAAAATGTTACTGAGTTAAAAGCCTACCTGGGCTTGTTGAACTATTACCATAGGTTCCTCCCAAAGCTCTCCACGCTGCTGGCACCACTACATACCTTACTTAAGAAGGAAGAAAAATGGTCATGGGGGGTCAAGCAGCAGAAGGCGTTTGAAGAGTCCAAAGCGCTACTTCAGTCCTGTAGTGTGTTAGTGCACTATGATTCAAACAAACCACTCATCCTGGCGTGTGACGCATCACCCTACGGTGTGGGTGCTGTACTCTCTCATCGTATGGAGGATGGCTCAGAGAGACCCATAGGGTTCGTCTCAAGAACTCTTAGTGCAGCTGAGAAAAACTACTCCCAGCTAGACAAGGAGGGCCTTGCAGTAGTATTTGGTGTAAAAAAGTTCCACAAATACCTGTACGGGAGACAGTTCGCTATAGTGACTGACCACAAGCCACTAATTTCACTGTTCAGTGAAATGAGAGCCATACCCCAGATGACATCTCAGAGAATTCAGAGATGGGCCGTTACATTAGCAGCGTATGAGTACACCATCGTTTACAAAGCCGGACGGGACCATACGAATGCTGACGCGATGAGTAGGCTACCCTTGGATGGAGGAAGAGACAGCACGCCTGAGGAGGAGGAGAGAGTGCTATTGTTTGAAGATATCGGCGTGCCCCTGGTGAACGCACAACAAATAAAGAAGTGGACAGACAAAGACCCTGTTCTAGCAAGAGTGCGAGAATACATCTTGCGAGGATGGCCGAAGATGAACAGTCCCTGAGTTCATTCCCTATGCCCGACGACAGGATGAGCTCAGCACCCAGGAAGGTTGTATCCTGTGGGGAGGACGCGTGGTTGTTCCACCACCTGGTAGGAATGCCTTACTGCAACAACTACACCAAGCACACCCTGGGCATCACTCGCATGAAAGCGTTGGCGAGGAGTTACATGTGGTGGCCCAACATGGATGCAGAGGTGGAGGCGCTTGTGAAGTCATGTGCGGCATGCCAGGAGAACAGGAACAGTCCTCCAGCAGCCCCACTACATCCCTGGGAAGTTCCAGATAAACCATGGAGAAGAATTCACATTGACTACGCAGGTCCATGGATGGGAAGAATGTTCCTGATCATAGTTGACGCATACTCAAAGTGGATCGATGCATATTCTGTGAGTAGCTCTACTTCTACTGTTACCATTGAATGTCTTAGAAAGAGTTTCAGCCAACATGGGCTACCTGAAATCATAGTATCAGATAACGGTACATGTTTTACGAGTGAACAGTTCCAAGAGTTTCTGAAAAGAATGGCATACGTCACATAAACGACTGCGCCATACCATCCTTCTTCTAACGGCTTAGCCGAGAGGGCCGTGCAGACATTCAAGTCACTCATGAAAAAGATGACAGGAGACTCTATTGAAACCCGAATGTCGAGAGCTCTGTTCAGCTATCGAATAACACCCCAATCTACAACTGGCAAGTCACCAGCTGAGCTGTTGTGTGGAAGGAAGTTGAGGTCAACATTTGACTTAATACATCCAGACTTCAGAAACAAAGTGCATGATAAACAAGAGAAACAAAAAGGTTATCATGACATGCATGCTAGAGAGAGAATACTGAGAGAAGGAGACGTGGTCTACACCCGCAACTTTGGCTCAGGACCAGCCTGGGTACCAGGAGAAATAACAGAAAAGACAGGCCCTGTGTCATTCAAGGTGACATTAGGTCATGGACAAGTGGTGAGGCGACACATCGACCAAGTTCGTGGTAGGAGCTCCATTCCCCTGCCGATGGCACCAGAGGTGTTGTCTGACACCCATTCTGAGGAGAGCATCAACGAACCACCACTTCAGGTGAAACCTGAGGTAACCGTCTCTGCAGATTCTAACGGGCAGCACTGCAGCAGCCGAAACAGTGGAGCAGTCTGAGTCTTCACCTGCAGTTGGCTCACCCCGCCGGTGAGAAGATCTCAGCGAGCTAGGAAAGCTCCAGACTACTTGAAGGACTATACTTAGTCAGTAGTGAGTTCCCCAGCCCACAGGACAAGAATGCGTCCTGGAACCTCACTGGGATGCGGTAGTCAAACCAATTCCCCAGTTAGACTGTTATGTGTGTTATACATGTAAAAAAAAAAAAAAGAGAAAGAAATTATGTGTATGGCACATGTGTTTTAAGAAGTTAAAAGTAACTGTGATTGTTTAGGGTTAAATGGAGTTCCAGGATGTCTAGCATAATTGGCTAGTGTAATTAAAAGTAGTTTAATCTAGAGGGGGAGGGATGTGGTAGACTGCAAGTCTAATTTAAAACATTACTGGCACATGCCTCTAGGGGGAACTACCTGTATTGTTTAGCACTACTATTAAGGGGACACATTAGAACAAGAGTGTGAAAACCCCTGCGCAGAATCCATGTTCAGTCATATATGTGTGTTGCAGATAAACGGCAGAGTTAGCCAAAGAATAACTCAAGTGTGATCATTGCTACACGGTAGGATATCACACCCACCACCACTATGTAAGTGTGAGTGCACATCAGCCAAATCCCATCAGTGCCCAGTTATCCAGCACATGGGGTAAACAGCAGGAGGTAGCAAGCCATTGCATAGCAAAAACTGTTAGTTCTGTGCAGCATGTAGCAAGACAGGGACAAGCCTTAAGAGGCTGCACTACTGAAAGTGGTAATCTATATCAGCTCTTGAAACTTAGGGCAGCAGAGGATGACCTAGTGTTGCACAAGTGGTTAACAGAGTGCAGCACGATGTACACAAGCCCCAAATCTCAAAATGAAATTCTCAATATTATGGCCAATACCATAATTCAAGGCATTGCAGCTGAAATTACATCTCTTCCCGTTGTTCAGTTTTCAGTGATTGCTGATGGTACTCAGGATGTTTCTGGTGCTGAGCAGGAGATTCTGTCTGCACTATGTGGACCATGACCTCGTCCCACACGAGGAGTTTGTTGGGCTGTACGAGGTGTCTGAGACAACAGGCCAGGGCATAGCAATAGGTGGCAGCTGATGTGTTGTTGAGGCTTAACCTAATTGTGTGAGGGCTTCTCTTAAGGGATAGAGAAATGACAAGAGCGACCTTGCATTATATGAGAAAGCTACAACATTGGTTGACTCCATTGAAGCCATTGAATCTACTGAGTTGAAACATCCAAGATGCTTTGCTGGGAAACCAATAGATTACTACAGGGCAGAGTTCTTTAAAGTGTTGGGACAGTGTGGAGGTTCAGTTTGGTGAGTGCTTTGACCAGGAGACCCTAAAGCTTCTGCAAAAGGTGGAGAGTGCACTCCTCACAGGGGAATTAGATGACTCTCTAGAGCAGTACCCTGAGCTGAACAGACCTTCTCTCTCCGTGCAGTTGCCCATCTTTCACAACAAATAGCCCTGTAGCAGCAGTGTAGAGGCAGCAGAGATTCTCAGGGTGCTGCTAGTGGAGGTGAGGGGGTTGTTCGATCAAGTAGAGATACTCATCAGAATCTTGTTGGTAGTGCCAGTGTCTTCATGTGAAGTTAAGAGGAGTTTTAGTGCACTGCACAGACTTATTAAGAGTTGGCTTCGAGCTACTAAGGTCCAAGACAGACTGAACAATGTGGTTGTCTGTAATGTCCATAAGGAGAGACTGGACAAACTGGACATAAAAATGATCTACCCGGAGTTTGTTGGATCCAATGACACCAGAAGAAAAACATTTGGTTCTTTTGTTTAGCTAGATGGAGACCAGGTTGTTGTGACACGGTGTTCCAGAGAGTGTGCAAAATAGTTCCCCCTAGTGTGGAGTGTGTAAATGAAGAGGCAGATTCATTTCGGACGATTTATTACACACTCACAACTCACAAGCAAAGAACAGACTGAACATTTAAGCAGGTACTCTCCTCTTAAGTTTCATGGCATTTCTCCACACACAACATGACATTTGCATCACACTGCATTCAACCCCCTTCGTCCTTGACTCCTTCCTGCTATCTCACCAGGAACCTCCTGCCCATTGTTCTTCCATGTTTATCCACTGTCTCTTGTCTGAGATGCTCAATAATCTGGCTGTCTCAAGGTGCTAACCCCCCCCCCCCCCAGCATCTTAGATAGAACAATAGAATAACAGTCCACATGCTGTGATAGAACAATAGAATATCAGTCCACATGCTGTTTGGGCTTCCGTCTCCTCCTGTATCTGCTGTAACTGGGGTTTACCACCTCCATGGCGCTGCTGTGCCGGTGGGGGGCTGCTGGGAGTGTGTCTGACTGCGGGTGAGCTGTGACTGGGGCGGGGGGGGCACTTCAGTCTGTCCGTGTGGCTGCTCTGATGAATCGTTTCCCCGGGG
Organism: Pholidichthys leucotaenia; assembly: GCA_020510985.1. Taxonomy (NCBI): domain Eukaryota; kingdom Metazoa; phylum Chordata; class Actinopteri; order Cichliformes; family Pholidichthyidae; genus Pholidichthys; species Pholidichthys leucotaenia. The sequence continues at coordinate 378,623,181 of CM035837.1, forward strand.
AGCTCTCCGTGGGGGTCTTCCATGCCGAGGGGCCCTAGCCAACAGCACTTGCTCGTCCGCCACAACGAAAGCGGGTTTGAGTCTGTCTATGCCAATCTTTTCCCTCCTACCCCCCAAGTCTAGCAAAAAATGCTTATCCCCTGTTTCCAACACTCTGAACGGTCCATCATAGGGTGGGCGCAATGGAGGGCGTCTGATAAACACGAACTCCGCGCTCTTCAAAGTTTTAGGCACGAAAACACGTGGAAAACTGTGGTGGGCAGGGTCCAGCAGCGTGCCTGTGTTTGCGCTACGTTGCAAAAGCTGAGACGGGGAGCTGTCCGGCGCGGGATTATCTGTCAGAAATTCCCTGGGCAGCCATATGGGCTGCGAAAAAACGAGCTCTGCCAGGGAAGCTTCCAGATCCTCTTTCGGAGTGGAGCGCAACCCCAATAAAACCCACGGCAGCCTGTCTACCCAATTTGCATCCGTCAATGAAGCCCTGAGTGCTGCTTTCAGTGATCTATGAAAACGCTCTTATAACCCATTGGCCTGTGGGTTGTACGTGGTTGTGCGGTGAATTGTAATACCCGGGCTGCGGGTTTGGAAACAAATTGAGGACCCCTGTCGGATGTAATGTCCGACGGGACTCCAAAATGCGCCACCCATGCTGTTAAAAAAGCGCGTGCTACGTCTGCGGATGTGGTTGCCGCCAGCGGGACTGCTTCTGGCCAGCGCGACTGCTTCTGGCCAGCGCGTGGTGCGGTCCACCACTGTCAGGAGGTGCGTGCACCCCTGAGATGGCGGGAGGGGGCCCACGAGGTCCACGTGAGCATGGTCAAACCTCTTAGCCGGGATACGAAACGGCTCCAAGGGAGCCTTTGTGTGTTTGTGTACCTTGGCTCGTTGGCACGCCACGCAGGCTGCAGCCCACTCTTTCACTTGTTTGCGTAGGCTTGGCCACACAAACTTCTCTCCCACCATTTTGACCAACGCGCGCACTCCTGGGTGCGCCAGAGTGTGAACCGACTCAAACACGCGGTGGCGCCACGCGACTGGGACCACCGGACACGGGCGACCCGTGGAGACATCGCAGATTGGGGGGGGGGCACCATCTTGCAGCACCCTGCTCTCCAGCTTTAACCCTGTTGGTCCAGACTGGAGCACGCGCACGTCTGCATCGCTAATCTGCTCCGCGGCCATGGCTGCGTAATCTATCCCCACACAGACCCGGGCCACCACGGCGCGCGAGAGGCAGTCCACCACCACATTCAGTTTACCCAACACATGTTGAATATCGGTAGTAAACTCTGAGATCATGGCCAGCTGTCTCTGCTGCCAGCCCGACCACGGTTCTGAAACCTTGGCCATTGCGAATGTTAGCGGCTTGTGGTCCACGAATGCGGTGAAGCTGCGCCCTTCCAGCCAGAACTGGAAGTGGCGTATGGCCAGGTGGAGAGCCAGCAGCTCTCTGTCAAACGCGCTGTATTTACGTTCGCTGTCGTGCAAAGTTCTGCTTAAAAAGGGGAGCGGCTGCCAAGCCCCGGCAACGCGCTGCTCCACGACAGCCCCTATGGCCACGTCTGAAGCGTCGGTGGTGAGCGCTATGCGGGCTGCCGGGTCCGGATACGCCAGCAGTGCGGTGTTTGCCAGGGCTGCTTTAACTTCCGAGAACGCCCGCTCTCGCTCCAGGGTCCATTCGACCCTATCCGCAGGTTTCTGTTTCTTGAACGCGGCGTACAATGGTTGCATGAGCTGCGCCGCGCGGGGAAGGAAACGGTTATAAAAGTTCAACATCCCCAAAAATTCCTGCAGCACCCTGACTGTCTGAGGCCGGGGAAAATCCGCCAAGTAGAGCAGCTTGTTCTCTTCACCGAGGGTCACAGCTGCTACTGATCCCCGGCCTTGGCGTTTCCCGAGTGCTTGAATTGGCACGGTGGCGCACATCTGCGTGCCTTCTCTCCGAAACGGCGGTGATAGAAACAGAGCGTGTCTCTCTGGCGCTCCTTGGCCCCCGCTGCTGCTACCATCGGTGGCTCCTCGCCTCCTCTGGTCGTCTCGCTGGGCTCCGCTGCTGTCGTGTTGACTGTGATCGCCCTGGTGGCGAGGATGATCCGGTCTGCCTCCCGGGCTAGCACACGGTAGTCGCGCGCGGCCAGCCATGGTGAATTGGCCAGAACCGCTCTCGCTACTGTCGGAAGGTTCCGGAGGAAGAGGTGGGCAAACAGAAAGTGCCCGTCGTCCGTGCCTATTAACGCCAGCATCTTCTCCATCAGGTCTACGGCCGAACCATCTCCTAACTCCGTCCGCGTCAGGAGTCTCTCCGCTCTCTCACAGTCCTAGAGCGTGTAGCGCTGGATAAGCGCAGCCTTGAGCGCCTCATATTTGCTGCTGGCTGCTGGCTGATCGAGCAGGCTCGCTACCTGCTGAGCTGTGCAGGCGTCAAGCGCTGTGACCACATGGTAGAATCTGGTATCGTCTGCCGTTACTCCCTGGAGGGCGAACTGGGCCTCGGTGAGGTGGAACCAAGAGCGCGGGTTGTGCTGCCAGAAATACGGTAGCTTGACTGAAACCGCACACGCGTGGCTGGAGGTTCCAGTCCGGGCTGTCTGTGGGATGGCTGCCGCCTCTCTGTAGCTTCCTGACCGGGCCGGCTCCGGGGATCTTGCCTCGTGTTCCATAATACGTCTTGGGTCGCCAGTGTGGAGTGTGTAAATGAAAAGGCAGATTCATTTCAGATGATTTATTACACACTCACATCTCACAAGCAAAGAACAGACTGAATATTTCAGCAGGCACTCTCCTCTTAAGTTTCATGGCATTTCTCACACACAACATGACATTTGCATCACACTGCATTCAACCCCCTTCGTCCCTGACTCCTTCCTGCTATCTCTCCAGGAACCTCTTGCATATTGTTCTCCCATGTTTATCCACTGTCTCTTGTCTGAGATGCTAAATAATCTGGCTCCCCCAAGGTGCTAAAGTGGCTCCATTGATGGTGCACTGTTAAATCACATTTTCTATGCTGATGATCTTTGTTTGTTAATTTTTTTCTACTGCAGCTATGCAACATCTCCTCTCGGTATGTGAGAAATTTGGTGAAAAAAATGACATCTTGTTCAACTGTACTAAATCTATGTGTATGGCATTCAAACCTAAGGGTGTCAAAACTTTGGATCCTGTTATGCCACTTTGTGGTAATAGTTTGAACTTGGTTGAAAAAGCCAAATACCTAGGTGTGTGGATTGAATGTGATAAGACCAATGTTGACTGTAATAGGCAACTCAGGAAACTCTATGCTCAAACAAATTTACTGTTGCGAAATTTCCATAGGTGTTCTCCTGATGTTAAATGTATGTTGTTCAAGACTTTCTGTACCTCAATGTATTGCTCGCCTCTATGGTTTAATAGCAATGTTGCTGTTAGGAACAAAATCCACATTGCATATAATAATACCCTAAGAAGGTTGTTAGCTATACCTTGTAGGTCGAGTGCAAGCGAGATGTTTGTGTCCTTGAATATTCCGTCTTTTGGCGAGTTGTTACGAAAGAATATCTATAGTTTTATGAAAAGGTTGCTGGCATGTAACAACCATTTTATATCCGCAATTGTTAACTCGTCACTCACACTTCACTCCAGCATTTGGAAGTTGTGGCATTCTATTTTATACTGAGTTCATTATTGTATTTTATTGTTGTTACATGAGCGCCGTGTGATTGCTGAATTTTATACACTTTTATTTTTACACGTTTTATACACTTTTATTTTTTTTACACATGTTTTGTATATACTATGAACCTTGAGTTCAAAATAAACGCTTGAATTTATCTTAACCATACTTTTAATTTCTCTGATATGAAAACATGTGACCAGCTATTGTGTGTCTCTTAATACTTTATTTGTGAATGAAGCGAATTAAATGTGCTGCAGCCTCTTAAGATGATTTTAATTTATTACAACTGCAATCATCCTTCCATCCATCTTCTACTGCTTATCTGAGAATCCAGGTTCAGGTTCAGGTTCAGGTTGAGGTTACTTTATTTGTACCCATAGGTAGATTTGTTTTGCAGTCTGGTGACATCCATATATACAAGCCACAAATTACATTCAACATAGACACAAACACAGGCACACATGAAGCTGACTATAAACATGATAAAAATACTCAAGGCTCCATCAATCAGGGTATAAAAAGACAAAGAGATGGGAGAAAAACCAGAGGTAAGAGAGAAGGGTCATAAGGGTCAGTTAAAAACTAGTCAAAGAGGTTAAAAACTCAGAAGTCTAAAACCCAATAAAATATTTAGAACCCAAGTGACATCCTACAAAAATAAGTAAATATAAAATGGAGTTAATAAATAGGTACCTAAATTATGTGCAATATATTTTTACAGCTTGTTCAACTCTTTGACAGCAGCAGGAACAAAGCTGTTTTTGTAGCGCTGGGTTCTACTTTTTGGGACAACAAACCTCCATCTTGAGGGAAGAAGCTGAAAGTGGCAGTGCAAAGGGTATGAGTCATCATTTAAAATGGAGGTAGCAATCCTCTGTACTTGTCTGGTGTACAGGGATGTCAGGCTCAGCTGTGGCTCACCAAGCAAACGACTGGACCATCTAACTACCTGATCCAAGGATTTCCTCTGTTTCAGTTTTATCTGACCAAACCATGACACTAAAGAAAAGGATAAAACAGATTCAATAAAAGCCCGATAAAACATTGTCATTATGGTTTGGTCAGCTTGGAAGTGTGCAAATTTTCTCAAGCAATGCAAATGTTGCTGACCCTTTTTGCACACCCTTTCACAGTTCTCTTCAAACTTTAAATTACTATCAATAATTGTCCCAAGATATTTGTAGGATTGTACACATTTGGTGGTCTGGCCTTTTAGTACGGTGACTTTGTGCCTGGGATTTTTCCTCCTAAAGTCAATAATCATGTCTTTAGTTTTTGTCGTATTCAGCTGCAGGTAGGAATCCTCACACCACTGAACAAAATCATCAACTACTGGGCCGTGGCCACTCTCACCATCCTGGAGGAGACTGACAATAACTGAGTCATCAGCATACTTTATAATGTGTCTGTTGTCATGTCTGCTCCGACACATGTTTGTGTACAGGATGAAGAGTAGTGGTGACAACACACACCCCTGAGGAGAGCCAGTAGAAGAGCACTTTAGGTCAGACAATGTACCATTGACCCTTACTCTCTGCATCCTGTTGGTTAAGAAATCCAGAATCCAACCCACCAGATTACTGCTCAAATCAAATTGCTGCAGGAGCCTTTCAACTAAGATACGAGGTTGGATTGTATTGAAGGCGGCAGGAGTCCACAAATAAAAGTCTGGCGTGTGTCCCATTAAAATCCAGATGTTTAAAAAGCATGTTAAACAGAGTGGCAGTGGCATCCTCCACTCCTCTGTGAGGCCTGTAGGCAAACTGCAGAGGATCCAATGCATGCTCAGTCTGCTTTAGGACCTCACATCTGACCAATTTTTCAAAAATTTTCATTAAAATTGAAGTCAAAGCAACTGGTCTAAAGTCGTTTACCATTTTAGGACAGCTGGATTTTGGAACGGGAACAACCGCGGCTTCTTTCCAGATCTTAGGCACATGTTGTGTCTGTAAGGACTTATTGAAAATGTAATGAAATATAGGACTCAGTTCATGTGCACAGGACTTTACCAAGCGCCCACATATATTATCAGAGCCCTGACTTTTGTTCACTTTTACAGCGCAGAACTCCCTTTTAACATCCTGCACCTCAATATTAAAGTGCTGATTGTTTTTGAGTTTCTGCTTCAAATCTTGGGTTTCAGTGCTAAAATCAAAGGAGTCAAAACGACCATAAAAACAATTAAGAGCATTAGCTAGCTCTGTGTCTGAATTAAAACCATCTAAAAACACACAATTACTGCGCTCTGTGCTCTGAAGGCCTGCAATAGTTTTCATACTGGCCCAGGCTGAACCAAGTTTCTTTGCTGCCATCTTGCTTTCCAACTCTGATTTATAATTCTGTTTTGCTCTTAAAATTTCGGCCTTCAGCTCCTTTGTGGCAACCTGTAGCTCAGAAACAGACCCCTGTTTAAAGGCAAGTGCTTTCCTCTGTAAGCAGGATTTAACTGATTTTGTAACCCATGGTTTGTTGTTGGGATATATTTTGACACGTTTACGTGGAACGATCTTATTTTTACAGAAAGCCATGTATGAGCATGTGACGTCCACCAAAGAGTCCAAATCATCCCCGCAGGACAGTGTGAACATCTCCCAGTCTGTACAGTCAAAATATTCCTGGAGGCTGTGCACTGAATCTTCTGTCCACACATCAATGTCTCTCGTCTCCACCTTGCCTCTTCTGAGAGCAGTTTTATATGTGGGCAGCAAATGTACACAGTTGTGATCTGAGGATCCTACAGGAGGAAGGGGGAGTGATTTATAGGCCCTCTCTATGGATCCATAGCACAGGTCCAATGTCTTTTTTCGCCTGGTTGGGCAGGAGACATACTGATAAAAGTTTTTAAGTGTCTTCTTTAAAGAAACATGGTTGAAATCCCCAAGAATGAAGTTTGGCACCTCTGAAGAAATTGATTGCAGCTGCTGGATCACATCAAAGATTGTGCTGCAGGCGGAGTCAGCGTTTGCCCTCGGGTGAATGTACACAATTGTGATGAAAAGTTGGGGGAACTCGTGAGGCAAATAAAAGGGGCGTAGTGACACAGACAGCAGCTCCACATCGGGTGTACAGATGCGCTCTCTGACCGTGACAGATGTGCAGTACTGCTTATTAATGTATAAACATACGCCGCCCCCCTGACGCTTCCCCGTTACCTCTTCCTGCCGATCCAAGTGCAGCGGGGCTCCAAAGCCGTCAATCCACAGGTCTGCATCTCGGTCATGCGCAGTAAGCCAAGATTCGGTGAAGGCCATGATGAAGCAGTTCTTAAAGTCCTTCTGGTAGCGTACATTCCCTTGAATTTCATCCACCTTGTTTCTCAGAGACTGTATGTTCCCAAAAATCATCGAAGGAAGAGGAATGTTACCAAACTGACGTCTCCTCAGGCGCAATTTCACACCTCCACTTCTTCCGCGCTTCCTTCTGCCGTCTCTCTTTTCACCGCTATATCCAGGTCACAGGGGACATCAGTCCAGGCAGAGAAGCCCAGACTTCTGCACAGTTCACATAGCACCATGATCCCTCTTGCAGGTGGTGAGACCACCGGAGGGGGGACTCATGTGCTTCCTTTGGGTACACTGGATCCTTGTTGTAATACTTTTTCATGGAGATCCACTGGACCACTCTTAGTCTGGCCCTTCACCCAGGACCAGTTTGCCTTGGGAGACTCCACCAGGGGCAAGTTGCCCCAGACAACATAACTTCTGGGATCATTCGGGTACTCAAACCCCTCCACCATGATAAGGTGGCGATCCATGAAGGGGGAACTGCAATCCATTAAATCATATTTTTTTTAAACTGCACAATTAACCAGAGATTTTATTAAATTGTTTAAATGATGTGTAAATAACCCTATGTACATTTCTTCATTTGCTTATATTTTATTTTGGAGCTTATTACTTTTATGTACTATCAGTTACGGTTAGCTTCCTGTTTGATATTCGGTGCTTTTATTTTGAAGGAACTTCCGGTTATAACCGTTAGCGTAAGCAAACTAACGGCGGCAAAAGACGGGGGAGAAAAGGTTGTGAAAAATATAAAACGTATTTGTTATTAGCAGCCCCCTTGATAGAGGCACAAGGTATGTTTAATATGTAAATATGACAATTTGAATTTTCGTGTTAACATGTATGTATATTTTGTAGTATTTAGTGTCAAGAGTTAAGGTTATTTTTAGCTAACAGTTGTAAGAGTGTGGACTTTAGCTTATACAATGTTTTTCTGTGTGGTTCCCAGCTCTTACGGTGAATTTGAGGGTTTACTGCCATTAAACCTAAAAATCATCAGTAAAGTGTCAACCTTCATTCGGGGGGGTATGCTACAGTAAGAGCTTACCTCCGGGAGAGGTGAAGGCCTGTCACCTGGTCGAGGCCAAGAGGAGACGCTTCACCCAACGTGCTACAACGAGCTGCCCGCGATTTCAAGGAACGGCACGGAAACGACGCGGAGCAGCGAGCTGCAGCAACGGTCTAAGGATACGGTGACAAGCAATCACTCTCAAAATGGAAGATAATAAATCAGTACAGATAAATGAAAAGGAACAGCGAGAGGAAACAGTTAATGAAACGTTACCAAGGCGGTCAGAAAGGCCTAGTGTGCCTACAGAGAAAATGCTGTTATATCAGAAGGATGAACAGACTAAAAGAGAGAAAAGGCTGTTAACTATCTATGAACATTGGAAAGGTCAGGTCAGAATTTACAGAGCAGACCTCAAAAGTGAGCTGTCAGATTCACAGTTAGCAGAAATGGCTGATGATATTGAAAGCACAGTAAATGACATGACAAAAGCATACAGTGAACTAAGAGAGCATAATGCACCATCCCATGTCATAAGGCGTAAAATGGACTCCTGTGAATCTGTGACAAAAGACATTATGAAAATCATTTCAGAGCGTTTGGCAGCCATAGATGAATATGATGCAGATAGAGAAAAGCAGCGCCTCCATCAACTCTTAACTTATGACCATGCTAAGTCCATTTTTGGCACTTCATCACAGTCCAGTTATCACTCTGAAGCGAGCATCACTGCCAAAAGAATTGATGCAGCTGCAGAATTAGCTGCTAAAGAAGCTCAGTATAAAATCACACAAGAGGAAATCAAACAAAGGGAAAAATTAAGAGAAATGGAAGAGAAACACAGAAGAGAATTGGATGCACAAAAGTTTGAACTAGAGCGCTTACAAGCAGAAAAGGAAAGGCAAGCTGCACGTGCAAAATTAGAGATTTATGACAAGGAATTGAAAGTTGATACGGACAGTCAATGTATGTTACAGAACAATGGGACTTCTGTCAACCAAAGCTTTGCACAACCAGCCCCATTGCTCTCCACAGGTTCATACCACCTGCTCATGCAACAATATGCATCCTTTCCTGTCAACTATTCTGTGCAACAACCACACTCAAGTTGTTTCTCCATCGCCTCCCACAGACATTTCCCAGCTGGCTAAAGCTATCCAAGACAGCATAGCTGTAAACAGAATCCCAGTGCCAGTGCCTATCGTGTTCAGCGGAGATCCCATCACCTATATCGAATGGAAGGCTTCCTTCAGCTCACTGATAGACTGCAAAGGTATATCTCCTGCTGATAAACTGCACTTGTTAAAAAGGTATATTACTGGCCCAGCACTTAAATGCCTTGAGGGCACATTTTATCGTAGCGACGAAGAGGCATACAAAGATGCCTGGAAAAGGCTTGACCAACGGTATGGTCAGCCTTTTGTTGTTCAAAAGGCATTCAGAGACAAGCTGTCGAAGTGGCCTAAAATCCACTCAAAGGATGCAGAAGGTTTACGGACGTTTTCTGATTTTCTCACAACCTGTCTCCAAGCAACACCACATGTAAAGGGCTTAGAGATACTGAGTGACTGTGAGGAAAACCAAAAGTTATTGCAAAAGGTTCCAGAATGGCTCGCAACACGTTGGAATCGTCAGGTCACAGTTGCTCTCATGGAAGGTAAAGATTTCCCCTCTTTCAAAGATTTTGCAGAGTTTGTAGCACTCGAGGCGGAAATTGCATGTAATCCTGTGACTTCTTCCTATGCACTCCATTCATGCAGTTCATCTCTGGAAAAAGGACATGCAAAAGAGATTAAACCAAACAGATTTGCAACCCAAGTCTTTACAACACAAGCTACAGCACATGCAGATAAAGCAAAGTTAAATGACACAAAGTTAAAGGTACCCTGCATGTTCTGCAAAGATGAACGGTATCAGTTGTCAAAGTGCCCAAGCTTCTCAGAAAAGTCACTAGACGACAAACGGACATTTGTAAAGGACAATAAACTGTGCTACGGGTGCTTAAAGGTGGGCCACAATGCCAAAGACTGTCGTCATCGCCACACATGTGACACTTGCAAAAGACGACACCCCACTTGTTTGCACAATGAGAATCACAAGGCAAATGAAAGACCTCAGAGCTCCACAAACATTACACCAACCACAGAAAATGATACTATGGCAGTCACAGCTCTGAACGTCACAAAGGTGGGTCAATCAAGTAGTACCTCCATGATTGTTCCTGTGTGGGTTTCCACTACCCAGAGACCTTCTAAAGAGCAGTTAGTGTATGCTTTATTAGATACACAAAGTGACAATACATTTGTTAGTGAAGAGGTAACTAACCAGTTACAAGCAGACTCTCATCCAGTTAATCTAAAACTAACCACAATGCTGGGAGTTCACATGACAGTCAAAAGTCAGAGAGTACCAGGGTTACGTGTGAGAGGTTACAACTCAGATGTTTGTATTGACCTTCCGCCCTCTTACACAAAGGACTATATTCCGTTTAATTATGACAACATACCCACGAACGAAACTGCAAAGCAATGGCCCCATCTGTCAGAGATTGTTGATAAGATACCTCCTCTTCTGAGCTGTGATGTTGGACTACTTATTGGATTTAACTGTTCCAGAACTCTAGCTCCAAAACAGGTTCTACTTGGAAAGGACAATGAGCCATTTGCAATCCAGACAGAGCTGGGGTGGAGCATTGTCGGTGGCTCCACATCAGAGTCAAATGAAACTGAAACAAGTCTGTGCCACAGAGTCATGGTAAAAGAACTACCTCCTGTAAACACAAACACAAGGGACTTAACATTCAAAGACATGCCACAAGAAAGAGCACTAGGCATCCAATGGAACATTGAAAAGGACTGTTTCAAGTTTGACAACACACTAAAAGTACAGCCAGCCACACGCAGAGGCATTCTGTCCACTGTTGCGTCAATATATGACCCGCTTGGATTCTTAGCGCCATATGTACTGAACGGAAAGAGAATCTTGCAAGAAATGTGCCAACACGGTATCGGATGGGACGACCCCCTACTGAACACACTCAAGCCAAGGTGGGAGAGTTGGCAAAGTGACTTTGTAAATCTAGAAAAATTAAACATACCTCGTTGTTATCTACCTGCTAGTTTTGGTGAGCCTAAAGAAATAGAGTTGCACCACTTTTCAGATGCGAGCTCAAGTGGATATGGACAATGTAGCTATCTGAGAGCTAAAAACGCTAAAGATGAGATTCACTGCTCTCTAGTAATAGCAAAAGCGCGAGTTTCTCCTACTAAACTCACCACGATCCCCAGACTTGAACTCACAGCAGCTGTAGTTTCAGTCTCAGTCAGTAACATGTTACGGGAAGAACTGTGTTATGATGTGAAAGAATATTTCTGGACTGACTCAAAGGTGGTACTGGGTTACATAAATAATGATGCACGTCGTTTCCACACTTTTGTAGCTAACAGGGTCCAAAAGATTAGACAAAGTACAAGCCCTCAGCAATGGTTTTACGTGCCATCAGAAGTGAACCCAGCCAACAGTGCTTCAAGGGGTCTAACTGTCAATGAGTTAGTTAAGTCTAGCTGGTTCACTGGCCCCACCTTTTTGTGGAAAAATGAACTGCCCACACCACAAACTGTTGAGCCGGATCTATCCATAGGAGATCCAGAAGTCAGAAAAGTACAGACAATGTTAACTAAAGTCACAGACACTGCGAGTCTTGCTGAACGTCTAAGTAAGTTCTCGTCATGGTCCAGAGCAATCAAAGCTGTAGCACATCTTATAAGAAGGGCTAAACATATCAAGTCAAATGCACCAGCTACAGTGAGTGAACAGGAAAATGCTGAACTTGTGATCATTTGTGATGTGCAGCATCAAGCATACGAACAGGAAATAAAACTGTTGAACAAAGGAAAACAGCTCCCACGTCACAACAAACTGTTTAAACTGGACATTTTCATGGACACAGATGGTCTCCTCAAGGTGGGAGGGAGACTTCGACATTCACCAACAAGTGACACCTTCAAACATCCAATCGTGATCCCAAAGGATCACTGTGCAGCTAAGCTCATAATATCTCACTGTCATAACAAGGTAAAACACCAAGGAAAGGGATTTACCATAAATGAAATCAGATCTAGTGGCTACTGGATTCCAGGAATGAGTAAAACAGTTGCTTCATACATCGGTCAGTGTGTGACCTGCCGCAGACTCCGCAAAGCTCCAGAGGGTCAGAGGATGAGTGACCTACCTCCACAGCGCTTAGAGCCCTCTCCTCCCTTCACACACTGCGGCATGGACTGTTTTGGCCCGTTTGTGACAACAGAAGGAAGGAAACAACACAAACGGCATGGACTCTTATTTACTTGCTTTTGCTCTCGTGCCATCCACATCGAGCTATTAGAGGACTTGTCTACTGATGCATTCATTAACGCATTAAGGTGTTTCATTTCAATCAGAGGTGCAGTTAGACGAATCCAATGTGACCAGGGAACAAACTTTGTTGGCGCTCAAAATGAGTTTAAAGCAGCCCTAAATGAACTAGACACTCAGAAGCTAAGTACTTACTTATCCGAAAGACAATGTGACTTTGTTATGAATGCACCCCACTCCAGTCATGCAGGGGGAGTGTGGGAGCGTCAGATAAAGACTGTCAGAAGTGTACTGAATACCACTCTGTCACTTGCTCATGGTAGACTCAATGATGCTTCATTAAGGACTCTATTCTATGAAGCCATGACTATAGTCAACAGCAGACCCCTAACTATAGATAACTTGAACAACCCTGACAGCTTAGAACCACTTACGCCCAATCACCTGCTCCACATGAAATCCAACGCACCGTTGCCCCCACCTGGCACGTTTCCAAAGGAGGACCTATATGGCAAAAAGAGATGGCGCCGCGTGCAGTTCCTTGCAGAGCAGTTCTGGAGCCGCTGGAGACGGGAATATGTTCACAACATCATTTCAAGGCAAAAATGGCATTCACCAAAAAGGAATCTAAAAGTAGGTGATGTTGTGTTAGACATGGATGAACTAGCGCCCAGAGGTGAATGGAGACTTGCAAGAGTTTTAGAGACTGTTAGTGGAAAGGATGGACTTGTGCGAAGAGCAAAGATTTCGCTTGGAGAAAAGAGACTAAATAACAAAGGTCAACGCTCTAGTAAGCTATCAGTCCTAGAGCGTCCAGTACAAAAACTGGTCTTGTTGTTAGAAAGTTCTTAAGGCGACCTCTTTATATGAGTTCTTTTGCTTGAGAAAATTATTTGTTGATGTTCTTATGGAACCCAAATACTCATAATTTTGGTGGGAGTGTAAATAACCCTATGTACATTTCTTCATTTGCTTATATTTTATTTTGGAGCTTATTACTTTTATGTACTATCAGTTACGGTTAGCTTCCTGTTTGATATTCGGTGCTTTTATTTTGAAGGAACTTCCGGTTATAACCGTTAGCGTGAGCAAACTAACGGCGGCAAAAGACGGGGGAGAAAAGGTTGTGAAAAATATAAAACGTATTTGTTATTAGCAGCCCCCTTGATAGAGGCACAAGGTATGTTTAATATGTAAATATGACAATTTGAATTTTTGTGTTAACATGTATGTATATTTTGTAGTATTTAGTGTCAAGAGTTAAGGTTATTTTTAGCTAACAGTTGTAAGAGTGTGGACTTTAGCTTATACAATGTTTTTCTGTGTGGTTCCCAGCTCTTACGGTGAATTTGAGGGTTTACTGCCATTAAACCTAAAAATCATCAGTAAAGTGTCAACCTTCATTCGGGGGGGTATGCTACATGATGTCTAATTCAGCATATGCCTGAAGTCTTTGTCATATATTTTTATTTTGGCAAAGAAATAAATTCTTGGGCAATTTGATTACCTTAAGTCAACATAGCATGTTGACCTAGGAAAAGGGGGCATGATGGGTGCAAAAAGTCAGTGAGTGAGCAGTCAGCCATTTCCTGATTTCAGACTGGGACAGCCCTAAACCTTCGGTCACTTACTGTGAATGCGCGTCAAAGTCAACAAGTCTTCAAGGGTGGAGATTGAGGTTTGGCCATAGTTTATATGGCATTTTGACCATGACCTTTTACCATGACCTCAAGGTCAGAGGTCACTCAAATTCAAACTCGTCCAAGATTTTTCTTAGATACGTCTTCTTCTTCACCTTTCGTCTGCTCCCTTTAGGGGTTGCCACAGCAGATCAGCTGCCTCCATCTCACCCCATCCGTTGTATCTTCCTCTGTAACACAAAACCTCACCATTTCATCCTACACTACATCTATGAATCTTCCCTGGCCTTCCGCTTTTCCTCCTGCCTGGCAACTCCATCTTCAACATGCTTTGTCCAATATATCCACTATCCCTCCTCTGCACATGTCCAAACCGCTCAACCTGAGCTGTCCCTCTGATATACTCATTTCTAATCCTGTCCCTCCTAGTCACTCCCAATGAGAAATTAGCATCTTCAACTCTTCCACTTCCAACTCTGCCTCTTGTCTTTTTGTCAGTGCCACTGTCTCCAAACCATACATCATAGTAGGTCTCACTACAGTCTTGTAAAGTTTCCCTTTTATTCTAACTGCTATCCTTCTGCCGCAAATCACCCGTGACACTGTCCTCCAACGTTCCTGCACTCTCTTCTTCACCTCTGTTGTGCATTTTCCATTGCATTGGATGGTTGACCCCAAGAATCTAAACACATCTACCTTCACTACCTCTAGTATGGTATCTATTTGAAAAGTCTACATCATTTCTTTCTTCTGTTTATCACATTCACAAGGTAGGTATTTACTCCCATGCCCATCCGCCCAGCGGGATGACGACGATGCCCCTTCAGCCTTTTAGAGGATAAGAGGTAAAAACAGTGCAACCTTGACCAAATAAGCTAATTCTCTTTCTCATATTTTAATTTCTCCTAAAAGCCCCTTTGAGAATGGAACAAAATTGTGATACAACTTGTTCGTAATTTTCATGGATTTATTATTATCCGCCTTACCTCTCTGAGCTTCTTCACCCTTACACTCCTGCTCGGTCTCTCGGTTCAGCTGATCAGCTGCTCTTGGAGATACCGAGATTGAAGAGGATGCTCAGAGGGGACAGAGCTTTTTCTGTTGCTGCTCCTAAACTGTGGAACAATCTGCCTTTGTCCATCAGACAGGCCCTTCACTGGCCCAGTTTTACTCCTTGGCCTTCAACCCAGCATTAGACATTGATTTCACTTGTTTTATTGCTTTTATTACGTATATGATTGTCATTTTTACTTGTCCTGTTTTATACTTTTTTTTTAGCTGTATTGTGACGTCTGCAAGGTTCACACAAAGAAAATGGAGCAGATGGCTGTGATCAACCAGATTTATTTTACACACACCCCAACCCCAACTTGCCACTTAGTACACAGAGCAGGGGAGGTCATTCTCACAGACCCCTGTTTGAATCATGGTTACACACACAGATACATCTTGCCCTAATCCTGCTAAACACTGCTGGGTCATTATAATGCAGTTATAATGACCCAGCAGTATAACTCAGAAATAACACATTTAACACACACAGTAACGTTTCAAACTGGCAAAGCATGCTGGGAAATTCACTTAACATGGCCCCAACGTTACACTGCCCCCCCCCCCGGACTGGTTTCTGTCCCCAGAAAAATTAAAGTCCAATTTAAAAGTCCAATACAAACTCATCCAGGTGTCGGGGCGGTCTTCGGCGCCGGTGGCCAACACGTACAGGCCCCCTAGTGTCCATCTGGGTCTCGGTCGGGGTATCGGGCCGGGATGGAAGCTCCGGTTTGTCCACCAGCGGTGCAGATGGCCGATACGGGGCGAGACGGTCACGATGAAGAACCACAACCCGGTCCCTTTTTCTAAGCCTCACCCTGTACACCACATCTGACAGTCTCTCCAGGACCACGCATGGCCCCGACCAATGGCTCGCCAGCTTCGGTGATCGTCCTCTCTTCCTCTCAGGGCAGAAAACCCAGACTCGATCTCCCGGTGCAAAGTCCCTCCCCTGGCAGCGGGAGTCATACGCTCGCTTCTGCCGACCCCCTGCCGCTGCCAGGGCCTCTCGAGCCAGCTCGTGCACCGTGTGGAGACGTTCTTTCAAACAAAAAAAATAATCCAATCCAGGTTTTCCTTCCACCTCCGGCTCAGGGGGACAACCGAATACCAAATCGACCGGTGTGCGCAGCTCGCGTCCAAACATGAGCGCCGCAGGGGTGCACCGGGTAGATTCCTGAGCTGCCGTCCAGTACGCCCACAAAACAAAAGGCAGATGCAGGTCCCAGTCTCGCTGTCGCTGGTCCACTAGGATAGCGAGCTGGGTGGTGAGGGTCCGGTTGAATCGTTCGACCAGGCCGTCGCTCTGTGGATGCAGTGGGGTGGTCCGGGTCTTCCGGATGCCCAGCCGTTTGCAGACCTCTCCGAAGACCTCCGCCTCGAAGTTCCGACCCTGATCGCTGTGCAGCTCCTCCGGTGCGCCAAACCGACAGAACATTTCATCCACCAGCTTTGATGCCGTCGTAGCGGCGCTCTGATCCGGGACCGCGTACGCCTCTGGCCACTTAGTGAAATAATCCATCGCGACCAGCACGTAGCGGTTCCCCCGGTCCGTGGTCGGGAAAGGGCCCAGGATGTCCACTCCCACTCGCTCCATCGGTGCTCCCACCCGGTACTGCTGCAGGGGAGCGTGGGATCGCTGAGTTGGTCCCTTCTGAGCTGTGCATGTGTCGCAGCGATGAACGTGGAGCTCCACGTCCTGATGACAGCCGGGCCAGTAGAACCAGGCCCGAAGGCGCTGCAGCGTCTTTGTCACCCCGAAGTGGCCCGCTCCTACCGCCCCATGAACCAGCTGGAGTACTTTGGGCCGGAGTCGACGAGGAACCAGCAGCTGCCAAATGTGCCGCTGCCCAGCTGGAGTCTGCCACTGCCGATACACCACGCCCTCATGACAGCGGAGGTTGGCCCACTGGGAGTGTAGGGCCTTAGTCTCTGGGTCCAGCGGTGACACAACCTCCCAGGCGGGCCGCTGTCCTGCGTCCAGCCACTGCCGAACCCGCGAAATGACCGGGTCTCTGTCCTGCTCGCTCTGCAGCTGCTGCGTGCCAAGAACCTCTGTGACGTCATCGCCGGGGAGAACTGCCTGATCATCTGAGGAGGGGCTGTGCATCGCTGCGTGATTCCTGCTCGCAGCGGCTCGGAGAGCGGCAGCCCGTGGGGCGATTTGGTCCCGATCTTCAGCCCGTTGACAGTGACGACACTCCTCTGTCGCGCAGGGGCGCTGAGACAGCGCGTCAGCGTTGGCATGGAGGCGGCCTGCCCGATGCACAATCTGGAAATTATAATCCTGCAGTGCCTCCAGCCACCTTGCCAACTGTCCATCCGGTTCTTTGAAATTTAACAACCAGGTCAGGGAAGCGTGGTCCGTCCTGAGCTGGAACCTCCCACCGTACACATACGGGCGGAAATGACGCAGTCCTTGAATGACAGCCAGCAGCTCTCTGCGAGTCACACAGTAATTTCTCTCTGCTCTGCTGAGAGTGCGGCTGAAGTAAGCGACTGCCTGCTCTCCATGCTCTCCCTCCTGGGATAGCACCGCCCCGATGCCCTGGTTGCTGGCGTCCGTGTCCACAATGAAAGGGCGGCTCGGGTCAGGATACTGCAGGACGGGGGCTCTGATGAGCGCTGCGCGAAGCTGGCAGAAAGCAGCAGCACAGCTGTCACTCCACTGGAACGGGCGTCCTTTCTGCGTCAGCTGATGCAGCGGGCTGGCAATGGTGGCGAAGTCTTTCACAAACTTCCTATAATAGGAGGCCAATCCAAGAAAACTCCTCAGTTCTCCAACGTTCCGCGGCACTGGCCAGTCTCTCACTGTTGCCACTTTTTCCGGGTCGGTGGCGACCCCTGCTGCGCTGACGACGTGGCCCAAAAAGGTGGTCTCTCGCCGGAACAGGTGGCATTTCCTAGGGTGTAACCGTAGCCCCGCCTGCTGGATGGCTCCCAGCACCTCTCGGAGATTTGACAGGGCGCTGTCAAAATCAGCTGCATGCACCAGCAGGTCATCCAGGTAAACAACGCAGCGGCTCCTGGGCACGTGAGCCAGCACTCGCTCCATCAAGTGCTCAAAGGTGGCCGGAGCGTTGCAGAGTCCAAATGGCATCACTTTAAACTGGTACAGTCCCTCCCCGATGGAGAAGGCTGTTTTTTGGCGGGCCTCGGGTGACAGCTCTACCTGCCAATAGCCGCTGCGTAGATCCAGCGAGCTGAACCAGCTGGAGCCTGCGATGTGGTCCAGCGCGTCATCGATGCGGGGCAGGGGGTAGGAATCTTTCCTGGTGGCATCGTTCAGGCGTCGGTAATCCACACAGAACCGCCACGACCCGTCCTTCTTCTTGACCAGCACCACAGGCGCTGCCCAGGGGCTGCTGGAAGGCTCAATAACATCTGCCTCCAGCATTTCTCGCACTTTTTGTTCCACCGCTGCCCGCCTTGAAAAGGGCAGCCGGCGTGGGTGGAGTCGAATCGGCCTGGCCTCACCGGTGTCGATCTCGTGCTGCACCAACCCGTTCCGGCCGCATTCCTCATCCTTCGCAGCGAAAACACCCACGTAATAGTCCAATAGCTCCCGCAGCTGGCGTCTCTGTTCCGGGTCCAGCCCGCTGCAGCTCCGCTGAAATAATTCCTCCACCGCCTGCTGCGTCTCTGCTGACACGTTGGCCCCTCCCCTTGCTGTCCCTGTGTGTGCTCGTGCTCCCTCTGTCCGCGCTGGTGACATCATCGTGTCCAGTCCTCGCGGTGGCCTGCCTGGTCCGGTCTGTCTTGGCGATCCCTCGATTGCGCGGGCCCCCGCGTCCCTTCTCTGGGTTCTGCTGTGGAGCGTGATGGTCCGGTTTCCCAGCTGGAGGGAAGGTCCGGCGGTGTCGATCTTGGCACGCCAGGCTGTGAGCAGGTCTAATCCAATAATACAGGGGTCTTGGATGTCAGCCAGCCAGAACGGGTGTCTTATGTTCTGACCGGCCACCCCCACCACCAGCATTCTCCGCCCCTTCAGTCGGGCGCGCTCACCGGTAGCTGTGGTGACGCAGCGCTCGGTGGGTTCCCACCCCCGCGGAGCCGTCTTGCTCGTGCCCGGCAGTACGCCCGGTCGAACCAAGGAGATTGTAGAGCCGGTGTCAATCAGGGCCCGGATCGACGTCTTCCCCAAGCTGCACTGTAGATAGATCCCTGGAGAGTGTCCAACTCGGCCCACGCGCGGTGCCGGCTCCTCGGGGGAAACATCTGCTGGAGGTGGCCTGTCCCCGTTCACGCCACCTCGCTCTAGTTTAACGCCGGCGAGGGGCCGGTTTGTCGTGGGGTGGGTGCGGGGCAGTATCGCGCGATGTGTCCCATCTCTCCGTAGCGGAAGCACCCTTCCTCGTGCCGCCGAGGCCATCTTCTCCGTGGACGCGCCGCCATGGTCTGCCGTAATTCCTCCTCCTCCCCCTCGCTCTCCATCGTAGCCTGGTAGGTTCTTCGGCTGTGCGTTGCTGCTTCAGTGGTGCGATTTATGAGCGGCTCTGCCCGCTCTGCTTCTGCCACTGCAGTCTTCCAGTCGCTCGCGGCGTGGAGCCGTACGTGGCTCTGGAGCTGGGCCGGGCGGAGACCTTGGATGAAGCTCCGGAGGGCGAGCTTCTCTACTGCCTCCGGCGCGAAATCTGGGTAGCTGCGCCGGGTTAACAGCCATATGTCTGCAGCATAGGCTCCTAGTTTCTCCTGGTGGTTCCGGCGGCGGCGGGTCAGTTGTTCTTGGGCGTGCTCAGCGTCCGCTATTCTCCCAAATCGTCTCTGGAGCGCCCCTTGTAGTGCTGGCCAGCTGTGGTGCTCCTCGGGCCGGAGATCAGAGAGCGTGCAGAGGGCTTTCCCTTCCAAGGCCAGCGCGACCTGTACGGCGGTTTCCTCTGGTGACCAGCCGTTCAGCGCCGCAGTCAGCTCGACCTGTGTCAGGTAGTCATCTAATGTGGCTTCGCCGTTGAAACGGGGAATCTTGGCCCGCTGTCGAACAGGTGGGGTGGTCGTTTCCTGATCGATCGCCACCCTTGATCGCCGTGGGGTCGCCAGCCCGTGCTGTCCTGAGAAGGGTGGAACGTTTGCTCTGTTCTGCCCGCTCTGTCTTGAAAAAGACAGGAGGCGGGGTGCGCTGGCCCCGTCAGGTCCGCCGCTTCGTTCGTCCCGGCTCCAGGCTCCCGGTGGTGGTGTCTCGTCATCCATCATCAGCTGAGCAATGGCCTGCTCCAGCTGCCGGATCTCCATTCTGATCGCTTCCATTTGCTCCATGCCCACTCCTGACACCAGTGTGACGTCTGCAAGGTTCACACAAAGAAAATGGAGCAGATGGCTGTGATCAACCAGATTTATTTTACACACACCCCAACCCCAACTTGCCACTTAGTACACAGAGCAGGGGAGGTCATTCTCACAGACCCCTGTTTGAATCATGGTTACACACACAGATACATCTTGCCCTAATCCTGCTAAACACTGCTGGGTCATTATAATGCAGTTATAATGACCCAGCAGTATAACTCAGAAATAACACATTTAACACACACAGTAACGTTTCAAACTGGCAAAGCATGCTGGGAAATTCACTTAACATGGCCCCAACGTTACAGTATTTTACTGTGTGTTTACTGTGTGTTTTAGATGTCTTTCACATTTTATTTATTCCTGATATACAACGCTTTGTGTCAGCTGTAGTTGTTTTTAAAGTGCTTTAGAAATAAAGTTGGATTGGATTATGAGCACTTTCCTACAAAGATCTATGAAATCTAGTTGACAAAATAATATTTAAAATAAAATCCTTGTGTTGTTTATCTCCCCCCAAAGTCTAATTGATTGATTCCTTTCTGAAAACTCTTGAAAATCTTGTTCCTTTCTGTTAACAACACAAAAACAGACCCCAAAAACTAAGTTACAAATTTATGAGAAAACAGTTTCAAGAATAAGTCAAATTTAAGAGAAAAAACAGCTACAAATGTATGCAGAAAATTTAGCCAGTTTAAAATAAAATAACATCCATACAAGGAAAAACTTTGCAAATCTACAAGAAAAGTCAAATTTATCAGAGAAAAGTTTGATATTTAAGTGAAAAAATGTACAAGTCAGTTTATATCTTAGTATTATCTCAGTTATTTTACCTTCATTGTAAAGCTCACGTTTACAGATTTATGCAGAATTATTTGTTGTGTGGCGGATGAAATAATAGGCAGCGAACTGTGAGTTTTTGAGGGAGTTTATTATTCTTCATCCCGCCATCATAGAACTCACTCCAGCCCTGTGCAGGCGGGCTGGAGCGGGTCCTCAGGCTCTCGTGAGGAGACACAGAATGCGTGTCGTCAGAAGCAGTGGTCAGAGAGAGAGTGAGCTACAGAGCATATGCAGTTTTTATACCCAGTTACAGACAATACATGAAAGGCATGGGACATTTGCATCACAGTCAGAGCAGGAAGCATGAACGTTTGCATTTGAGTGTCACACATAACAATAGGGAGATTACTGGCCGGAATTCGCCTCTGCTCCGGAGCTGTAGGACAAAAGAGGTTACAAGGCACATCTACATATTGTTATCAGTCCACAGATCACACTGCTGTGTTAATTGCTCCCGCTGAGCGCTCTGCTTGTCCGTGGCTGTTGTGTGGGTTACCCATAGTTGGGGTGTTTTCCTCAAAAAATCGCAACATTTTCTTCCTAAATTTGTGACATTTTTTTTTTTTGGCATACATTTTCAGTTTTTCTCATAAATTTGTTATTTTTCTATTAAATTTAATTTTTTTTCCCTTGTGGGCACCCAGCACAGTGCAGACTGATAATATTCACGCTCAGCAGGGATTGCATATGAACAGAGAGCCCTAGGGGGACAACCAGAACAATGACTATTGTTATACATCCCCGGAGTAAGGAGAGGAATTCCGGCGCCAGTTAATCACACGATTGATATGGATTGACTGATATGTATATCAATATGTAAATGTGTCATACATTCTCTCTTGTCTGTATAAAAGAGCTGACTTTACATGCCTCACAGAGCGCACTCACAGGAGCACGCACACGCACACACACACACACACGCACAGCGCACAGCTCACAGCGCTATAGTGTATCTCATGATGATGGAGGAATAAAACTCTGAAACCTTCAGCTCGCCGTGTCTCGCCTGAACTTATTTTGTTCTTCCACACTGGTGACCCTTGACAAAGAATGGAACATGAGGCGAACACCCCACGGGTACAAATAAGGGCCTTTTCCACTAGCACGCTTTAGCGCGACACGGGACGGCTCAGCACGCTTGAACCTGGAGATCACCCCGACCGGGAAAGCCCCAGCACGTGTCATGGTGCACTCCTCGCCTGATCTTTTACCTCCACACTGGTGACTTGACGAGGGAGAATGACCGTCTGCTCCCTCTCACCGCGCTGTGGATTCCAGAGACCTGGGATCGCCTACACCCTTCGCATCCACACGGGAGCGTGAGCGACTTGTCCTCTCTCCATGATGGCAACCTCCAGGGCCGGACGGAGAGCGCAGTGTTGGGACCGAGACACACGAGGAATAGTGACACGAGCAACGCACAGAAACGGCCTGAACAGGGAAGACCATCGGCGCCGACTGCGTTGATCTCCATCAAGCTCCCTGACCCTGACTCAGCTCTCGATAACGGACCTTCCGTGCACAGAAGCCACGCGCACACATTGCAGGATTACGAGGACAGCGCAACTTTCAGCTATATGGTCACTACACCACTCACGGGACAAAACCGGCTCCACAGACTGATACATTCGTCCTCCGCCGCTGCACATGCCCGAGAAAAACGTCCGATCGCCACCCTCGGGACCTTCAGGGCTGCTTGTGCACCTGAAGTGGAGCAGCCCGCACACAGGACTTTGTATGGGTTTCCAGCCACGGTGCACAAGGGAAATTTAGCCGATTGCTTTCCCCGATGACTTTAGGGCTGTTTCCCGCACCTAAAGCCAAACTGTCGAGTCCCTGACACAGCTTCAGTTTATCACAGCCGCTACGCATCCTCAAGGAATTTGGCCGCTCGCCTTCCCCACATCCTTGCTGGTTCGAGCCACGAGAGAAGTCATATATATATATATATATATATTTTTTTTTTTCACAGCTGCTGTGGATCTCCGCCACGTTTAACGGGAAAGTCCCTCACCATTGCGGATCCACATGCAATTTTTGCGTGGCCCAGGCACCTTTGAGGTCCCAGGCCGGCACTCGCTTACTCCCACCCCCTACCCTTCCTACACAGAGCTTTTCCGGCACCTCACTCCCTAAGCCAACCCATCGCCATCTGGTTCTATTATGCACGACAACACACCGGCTCGTGCGCCCACGATCCACGGCCGTTCAACGTGCTGGAACTCGGAGCAGAGCACACTGCCCTTTCCACCCCTCCCCCGTCCCCCTCACGGACTAACATGCCCTCCGACAGTTCTACTGGAGCTGGAGCCAAACGGGGGGGGGGGGGGGGGAGCACAACCCCTTCTGACCATTCTGGGGGGAGCTGTGTGGGCACCCAGCACACACACGCACACACACACACACGCACAGCACAGCGCACAGCGCTACAGTGTGTCTCATGATGATGGAGGAATAAAACTCTGAAACCTTCAGCTTGCCGTGTCTTGCCTGAATTTATTTTGTTCCTTCACATCCTCACAAATCTGTGCCCTCTTTTCTCATATTGTTATTATTATTATTTATTTACGAGACAGCGTCCATCCCACTTTGGATGGTGCATCTCATTTATCTAACAATCTGGCATCTTTTTTATCCAAATTTCCAAAATCTTGACAATTCATAGTTGGGATCAGGAAGCAGAGTCGCAGTCTTACACGCCCCTCTGCAGCTCCTCTTCATCCGCCACCCCTCAACTTAGCTCCTGTCTTCCCCATCAGAGAATCATTGTCTGCTCCCTCCAAAGTAAATAAAAATATAATGTATATGCATCCCAAAGTGATTAAACAAAAAGTTGGTAAAACTCAAATTAAACATGAAGCCTCTAAATTGAATGATTTGGCCTCTGTTCCTCCTCGTAATTTAAAAATTAAATGTGGTTTGTTAAATATTAGGTCTCTAACTCCCAAGTCTCTGCTAATCCATGATCTGTTAATTGATCATCAGATTGATTTAATATCCCTTACAGAGACTTGGTTAGGACAAGAGGATTATGTTGGTTTAAATGAATCAACTCCCTCTGGTTATTTAAACTGTCAAAATCCCACAAGTTCTGGTTGTGGAGGAGGAGTAGCAACAATTTACCATTCCAAATTACTAGTTAATGTAAAGCAAAAAAACATGTTATAATTCCTTTGAGAGCCTGGTCCTCAGTATTGGGCACTTTAGCAATTCTAGGCTAAACCCAATTTTATTTGCCATAGTTTATCGTCCTCCATCAACCTACTCAGAATTTTTATCCGAATTTGCTGAATTCTTAGCTGATTTAGTGCTGAAATCAGATAGAGTAATTATAGTAGGGGACTTTAATATACATGTAGATGTAGATAGTGACTGCCTTAATGTGGCATTTAATTCCCTATTAGACTCGACTGGGTTTTCTCAGAAAGTAGGAAATTCTACTCATTATCTCCACCATACGTTGGACCTTGTTCTGACATATGGCATAGAAACAGAAAATCTGGTCCTGTCTCTTCATAACCCTGTACTGTCAGACCATTGTCTGTTAACCTTTGATTTTACTATTTCTGACTATTTGGCTCCTAAAGAAAAATGTTACTACAGTAGATGCCTCTCAGATGATGCTGTTACCAAATTTATGCAGATTGTTTCCTCTATGCCATGTGTCAACACAACGGAAATAAGCTATAGACAGCTTGCTCCTTCTGTAATTGATAGCATGGTAGATAGTGTTACAGCTTCTCTGCATCAGACTCTAGACTTGGTGGCCCCCTTAAAAAAGAAAAAGTCTAATCAGAGATTTCTAACTCCTTGGTTCAACACAGAAACTCATAGCTTAAAACAGAAGACTCATCAATTAGAAAGAAAATGGCGCTCCACTAATTTAGATGGAATCTATTTAGCTTGGAGAAATCATCTTTTAATTTATAAAAAATCTCTTAGAAAAGCGAGAACGAGTTATTATTCTGCATTAATAGAAGAGAACAAGAATAATCCCAGGTTTCTTTTCAGCGCTGTAGCCAGGCTGACAAAGAGTCAGGACTCTGTCAATCCTAGCATTCCCTTAGAGCTTACTAGTCAGGACTTTATGAACTTTTTCAATAATAAAATTTCATCCATCAGAGATAAAATCAATCAGATTCTTCCCACCGTTAAATACAATAACTACTACAACTCCTTCAACTGATATCTGTCTTGATGAGTTTACTCCAATTGACCTTTTAGAGTTAGACAAAACAGTTTCCTCATGCAAGCCTTCAACTTGTCTTTTAGACCCTATTCCTACCAGGTTATTTAAAGAAGTCTTCCCACTTATTGGTAGCTTTATTCTTCATATAATCAATTCTTCATTAACTTTAGGCCATGTACCGCAGACTTTTAAAACGGCTGTAATTAAACCCTTACTCAAAAAGCCAACGCTAGATCCAGGAGCTTTAGCTAACTATAGACCAATCTCTAATCTCCCTTTCATTTCAAAAATCTTAGAAAGAGTTGTTGCTACACAATTATTTGACCACCTGCAGGGAAATGGTTTACTTGAAGAATTTCAATCTGGGTTTAGAATCCATCATAGTACTGAAACAGCCTTAGCGAAGGTCACTAACGACCTCCTCATCGCATCTGATAATGGACTTGTTTCTGTACTTGTCCTTTTAGACCTTAGTGCAGCTTTTGATACTATCGATCATAATATTCTACTTGATAGATTAGAACACTATGTAGCATACCCCCCCGAATGAAGGATGACACTTTACTGATGATTTTTTAGGTTTAATGGCAGTAAACCCTCAAATTCACCGTTAAGAGCTGGGAACCACACAGAAAAACATTGTATAAGCTAAAGTCCACACTCTTACAACTGTTAGCTAAAAATAACCTTAACTCTTGACAATAGATACTACAAAATATACATACATGTTAACACAAAGATTCAAATTGTCATATTTACATATTAAACATACCTTGTGCCTCTATCAAGGGGGCTGCTAATCACAAATACGTTTTATATTTTGTCACAACCTTTTCTTCCCCGTCTTTTGCCGCCGTTAGTTTGCTCACGCTAACGGTTACAACCGGAAGTTCCTTCAAAATAAAAGCACCGAATATCAAACAGGAAGCTAACCGTAACTGATAGTACATAAAAGTAATAAGCTCCAAAATAAAATATAAGCAAATGAAGAAATGTACATAGGGTTATTTACACTCCCACCAAAATTGAGTATTTGGGTTCCATAAGAACATCAACAAATAATTTTCTCAAGCAAAAGAACTCATATAAAGAGGTCGCTTTAAGAACTTTTTAACAACAAGACCAGTTTTTGTACTGGACGCTCTACAACTGATAGCTCACTAGAGTGTTGACCTTTGTTATTTAGTCTCTTTTCTCCAAGCGAAATCTTTGCTCTTCGCACAAGTCCATCCTTTCCACTAACAGTCTCTAAAACTCTTGCAAGTCTCCATTCACCTCTGGACGCTAGTTCATCCATGTCTAACACAACATCACCTACTTTCAGATTCCCTTTTGGTGAATGCCATTTTTGCCTTGAAATGATGTTGTGAACATATTCCCGTCTCCAGCGACTCCAGAACTGCTCTGCAAGGAACTGCACACGGCGCCATCTCTTTTTGCCATATAGGTCCTCCTTTGGAAACGTGCCACGTGGGGGCAACGGTGCGTTGGATTTCATGTGGAGCAGGTGATTGGGCGTAAGTGGTTCTAAGCTGTCAGGGTTGTTCAAGTTATCTATAGTTAGGGGTCTGCTGTTGACTATAGTCATGGCTTCATAGAATAGAGTCCTTAATGAAGCATCATTGAGTCTACCATGAGCAAGTGACAGAGTGGTATTCAGTACACTTCTGACAGTCTTTATCTGACGCTCCCACACTCCCCCTGCATGACTGGAGTGGGGTGCATTCATAACAAAGTCACATTGTCTTTCGGATAAGTAAGTACTTAGCTTCTGAGTGTCTAGTTCATTTAGGGCTGCTTTAAACTCATTTTGAGCGCCAACAAAGTTTGTTCCCTGGTCACATTGGATTCGTCTAACTGCACCTCTGATTGAAATGAAACACTTTAATGCGTTAATGAATGCATCAGTAGACAAGTCCTCTAATAGCTCGATGTGGATGGCACGAGAGCAAGAGCAAGTAAATAAGAGTCCATGCCGTTTGTGTTGTTTCCTTCCTTCTGTTGTCACATACGGACCAAAACAGTCCATGCCGCAGTGTGTGAAGGGAGGAGAGGGCTCTAAGCGCTGTGGAGGTAGGTCACTCATCCTCTGACCCTCTGGAGCTTTGTGGAGTCTGCGGCAGGTCACACACTGACCGATGTATGAAGCAACTGTTTTACTCATTCCTGGAATCCAGTAGCCACTAGATCTGATTTCATTTATGGTAAATCCCTTTCCTTGGTGTTTTACCTTGTTATGACAGTGAGATATTATGAGCTTAGCTGCACAGTGATCCTTTGGGATCACGATTGGATGTTTGAAGGTGTCACTTGTTGGTGAATGTCGAAGTCTCCCTCCCACCTTGAGGAGACCATCTGTGTCCATGAAAATGTCCAGTTTAAACAGTTTGTTGTGACGTGGGAGCTGTTTTCCTTTGTTCAACAGTTTTATTTCTTGTTCGTATGCTTGATGCTGCACATCACAAATGATCACAAGTTCAGCATTTTCCTGTTCACTCACTGTAGCTGGTGCATTTGACTTGATATGTTTAGCCCTTCTTATAAGATGTGCTACAGCTTTGATTGCTCTGGACCATGACGAGAACTTAGTTAGACGTTCAGCAAGACTCGCAGTGTTTGTGACTTTAGTTAACATTGTCTGTACTTTTCTGACTTCTGGATCTCCTATGGATAGATCCGGCTCAACAGTTTGTGGTGTGGGCAGTTCATTTTTCCACAAAAAGGTGGGGCCAGTGAACCAGCTAGACTTAATTAACTCATTGACAGTTAGACCCCTTGAAGCACTGTCGGCTGGGTTCACTTCTGATGGCACGTAAAACCATTGCTGAGGGCTTGTACTTTGTCTAATCTTTTGGACCCTGTTAGCTACAAAAGTGTGGAAACGACGTGCATCATTATTTATGTAACCCAGTACCACCTTTGAGTCAGTCCAGAAATATTCTTTCACATCATAACACAGTTCTTCCCGTAACATGTTACTGACTGAGACTGAAACTACAGCTGCTGTGAGTTCAAGTCTGGGGATCGTGGTGAGTTTAGTAGGAGAAACTCGCGCTTTTGCTATTACCAGAGAGCAGTGAATTTCATCTTTAGCGTTTTTAGCTCTCAGATAGCTACATTGTCCATATCCACTTGAGCTTGCATCTGAAAAGTGGTGCAACTCTATTTCTTTAGGCTCACCAAAACTAGCGGGTAGATAACAACGAGGTATGTTTAATTTTTCTAGATTTACAAAGTCACTTTGCCAACTCTCCCACCTTGGCTTGAGTGTGTTCAGTAGGGGGTCGTCCCATCCGATACCGTGTTGGCACATTTCTTGCAAGATTCTCTTTCCGTTCAGTACATATGGCGCTAAGAATCCAAGCGGGTCATATATTGACGCAACAGTGGATAGAATGCCTCTGCGTGTGGCTGGCTGTACTTTTAGTGTGTTGTCAAACTTGAAACAGTCCTTTTCAATGTTCCATTGGATGCCTAGTGCTCTTTCTTGTGGCATGTCTTTGAATGTTAAGTCCCTTGTGTTTGTGTTTACAGCACATTCAGATGGAGGGATACTTCGCAAAACAGTGAGATCATTAGAAATGAACTTGTGAAGACGGAGGTTACCTTTGCTGCAGATTTCTCTGGCCTCTTGTGCCAGCTGTATTGCTCCTTCCACTGTGTTTGTGCTTGTAACTCCATCATCGACATAAAAGTCTTTCTCCATGAACTGTGAACCTGCTGGGTACAAGACACAGTGCTCTTTGGCCAAATATTTCAGTCCGTAATTTGCACAGCCTGGGGACGATGCCGCACCGAAAAGGTGTACCTTCATTCTGTAGGTTTGAGGTTGTGTGCTTGTATCACCGTTTTTCCACCAGAGGAAACGCAGATAGTCCCTGTCCCCTTCATCGACATGAAACTGATGGAACATCTTTTCTATATCACACGTTAAAGCAATAGAATGCTGCCTAAACCTCAAGAGAATGCCAGTCAAATTGTTTATTAAGTCAGGCCCTTGGAGGAGATGATCATTGAGACTTGTTCCGTTGTGTTTAGCTGAACAGTCGAATACGACACGCAGTTTTGTGGGCTTTTTGGGATGGTAAATCCCGTGGTGCGGGATGTACCATTGTTCACCCTGTATTCCTTCGCTATGTACTTCTTCGATGTCTCCTCTTTCAATTATGTCATTCATGTATGCAACATAGTCCCTTTTGTATTTCTCATCCTTGTTGAACTTTCGTTTTAAGTGTTCGAGTCTAATTTCTGCAAGCCTTTTGTTGTCTGATAAGTGTGGCCTTTGTTTGAATGGAAGAGGCATCTCACAGTATCCTTGTGCATTTTTCTTTATTCCTTCCTTGAGTTTGTCTAGAAAAATGAGATCCTCTTGTGAGACTATTTTGTCGCTTGCCTTTGCATCCTTAAAATCAGACTCAAGAACTTTGATAACATCCATAGGTGTTACAGGAGGTAGTTCTTTTACCATGACTCTGTGGCACAGACTTGTTTCAGTTTCATTTGACTCTGATGTGGAGCCACCGACAATGCTCCACCCCAGCTCTGTCTGGATTGCAAATGGCTCATTGTCCTTTCCAAGTAGAACCTGTTTTGGAGCTAGAGTTCTGGAACAGTTAAATCCAATGAGTAGTCCAACATCACAGCTCAGAAGAGGAGGTATCTTATCAACAATCTCTGACAGATGGGGCCATTGCTTTGCAGTTTCGTTCGTGGGTATGTTGTCATAATTAAACGGAATATAGTCCTTTGTGTAAGAGGGCGGAAGGTCAATACAAACATCTGAGTTGTAACCTCTCACACGTAACCCTGGTACTCTCTGACTTTTGACTGTCATGTGAACTCCCAGCATTGTGGTTAGTTTTAGATTAACTGGATGAGAGTCTGCTTGTAACTGGTTAGTTACCTCTTCACTAACAAAGGTATTGTCACTTTGTGTGTCTAATAAAGCATACACTAACTGCTCTTTAGAAGGTCTCTGGGTAGTGGAAACCCACACAGGAACAATCATGGAGGTACTACCTGATTGACCCACCTTTGTGACGTTCAGAGCTGTGGCTGCCATAGTATCATTTTCTGTGGTTGGTGTAACGTTTGTGGAGCTCTGAGGTCTTTCATTTGCCTTGTGATTCTCATTGTGCAAACAAGTGGGGTGTCGTCTTTTGCAAGTGTCACATGTGTGGCGATGACGACAGTCTTTGGCATTGTGGCCTACCTTTAAGCACCCGTAGCACAGTCTGTTGTCCTTTACAAATGTCCGTTTGTCGTCTAGTGACTTTTCTGAGAAGCTTGGGCACTTTGACAACTGATGCCTTTCATCTTTGCAGAACATGCAGGGTACCTTTAACTTTGTGTCATTTAACTTTGCTTTATCTGCATGTGCCGTAGCTTGTGTTGTAAGGACTTGGGCTGCAAATCTGTTTGGTTTAATCTCTTTTGCATGTCCTTTTTCCAGAGATGAGCTGCATGAATGGAGTGCATAGGAAGAAGTCACCGGATTACATGCAATTTCCGCCTCAAGTGCTACAAACTCTGCAAAATCCTTGAAAGAGGGGAAATCTTTACCTTCCATGAGAGCAACTGTGACCTGACGATTCCAACGTGTTGCGAGCCATTCTGGAACCTTTTGCAATAACTTTTGGTTTTCCTCACAGTCACTCAGTATCTCTAAGCCCTTTACATGTGGTGTTGCTTGGAGACAGGTTGTGAGAAAATCAGAAAATGTCCGTAACCCTTCTGCATCCTTTGAGTGGATTTTAGGCCACTTCGACAGTTTGTCTCTGAATGCCTTTTGAACAACAAAAGGCTGACCATAACGTTGGTCAAGCCTTTTCCAGGCATCTTTGTATGCCTCTTCGTCGCTACGATAAAATGTGCCCTCAAGGCGTTTAAGTGCTGGGCCAGTAATATACCTTTTTAACAAGTGCAGTTTATCAGCAGGAGATATACCTTTGTAGTCTATCAGTGAGCTGAAGGAAGCCTTCCATTCGATATAGGTGATGGGATCTCCGCTGAACACGATAGGCACTGGCACTGGGATTCTGTTTACAGCTATGCTGTCTTGGATAGCTTTAGCCAGCTGGGAAATGTCTGTGGGAGGCAATGGAGAAACAGCTTGAGAGTGTGGTTGTTGCACAGAATAGTTGACAGGAAGGGATGCATATTGTTGCATGAGCGGGTGGTATGAACCTGTGGAGAGCAATGGGGCTGGTTGTGCAAAGCTTTGGTTGACAGGAGAAGTCCCATTGTTCTGTAACATACATTGACTGTCCGTATCAACTTTCAATTCCTTGTCATAAATCTCTAATTTTGCACGTGCAGCTTGCCTTTCCTTTTCTGCTTGTAAGCGCTCTAGTTCAAACTTTTGTGCATCCAATTCTCTTCTGTGTTTCTCTTCCATTTCTCTTAATTTTTCCCTTTGTTTGATTTCCTTGTGTGATTTTATACTGAGCTTCCTTAGCAGCTAATTCTGCAGCTGCATCAGTTCTTTTGGCAGCGATGCTCGCTTCAGAGTGATAACTGGACTGTGATGAAGTGCCAAAAATGGACTTAGCATGGTCATAAGTTAAGAGTTGATGGAGGCGCTGCTTTTCTCTATCTGCATCATGTTCATCTATGGCTGCCAAACGCTCTGAAATGATTTTCATAATGTCTTTTGTCACAGATTCACAGGAGTCCATTTTACGCCTTATGACATGGGATGGTGCATTATGCTCTCTTAGTTCACTGTATGCTTTTGTCATGTCATTTACTGTCCTTTCAACATCATCAGCCATTTCTGCTAACTGTGAATCTGACAGCTCACTTTTGAGGTCTGCTCTGTAAATTCTGACCTGACCTTTCCAATGTTCATAGATAGTTAACAGCCTTTTCTCTCTTTTAGTCTGTTCATCCTTCTGATATAACAGCATTTTCTCTGTAGGCACACTAGGCCTTTCTGATCGCCTTGGTAACGTTTCATTAACTGTTTCCTCTCGTTGTTCCTTTTCATTTATCTGTACTGATTTATTATCTTCCATTTTGAGAGCAATTGCTTGTCACCGTATCCTTAGACCGTTGCTGCAGCTCGCTGCTCCGTGCCGTTTCCGTGCCGTTCCTTGAAATCGCGGGCAGCTCGTTGTAGCACGTTGGGTGAAGCGTCTCCTCTTGGTCTCGACCAGGCGACAGGCCTTCACCTCTCCCGGAGGTAAGCTCTTACTGTAGCATACCCCCCCGAATGAAGGTTGACACTTTACTGATGATTTTTTAGGTTTAATGGCAGTAAACCCTCAAATTCACCGTAAGAGCTGGGAACCACACAGAAAAACATTGTATAAGCTAAAGTCCACACTCTTACAACTGTTAGCTAAAAATAACCTTAATTCTTGACAATAGATACTACAAAATATACATACATGTTAACACAAAGATTCAAATTGTCATATTTACATATTAAACATACCTTGTGCCTCTATCAAGGGGGCTGCTAATAACAAATACGTTTTATATTTTGTCACAACCTTTTTTTCCCTGTCTTTTGCCGCCGTTAGTTTGCTCACGCTAACGGTTATAACCGGAAGTTCCTTCAAAATAAAAGCACCGAATATCAAACAGGAAGCTAACCGTAACTGATAGTACATAAAAGTAATAAGCTCCAAAATAAAATATAAGCAAATGAAGAAATGTACATAGGGTTATTTACACACTATATTGGACTTAATGGAACTTCGTTGCAGTGGTTTAGATCTTATTTTTCTGATAGGTTCCAGTTTGTTCATGTCAATAATGAGTTTTCTTTCAACTCAAAGCTCAGTCATGGAGTTCCACAGGGATCTGTGCTAGGCCCTACTCTTTTTAGTTTATATATATTTCCATTAGGCAACATTATTAGAAAGCACTTTATACATTTTCATTGTTATGCAGATGACACACAATTATACCTGTCAATGAAGCCAGATGATAGTAATCAATTAGCCAAGTTGGAAGCCTGTCTTAAGGAAATCAAAGCTTGGATGACTTGTAATTTCCTGCTATTAAATTCAGATAAGACTGAAGTCATTCTTGTTCTTCCAAAAAACCTTAGAAATACCTTTCCAAATCAAACTTTCAGTTTGGATGTGGTTACTCTTTCTCTTAATAGCTCTGTGAGGAACCTTGGAATTATTTATGATCAAGATCTGTCTTTCAATTCACATATTAAATTTGTTTCTAAGACTGCCTTCTATCATTTGTGTAATATTGCCAAGATTAGGAGCATCTTGTCTCAGAGTGATGCTGAGAAACTGATCCACGCTTTTGTTAGCTCGAGATTAGATTATTGTAATTCTTTATTATCAGGTTGTCCTAAAACATCTTTAAAAAGTCTTCAGCTGATCCAAAATGCTGCAGCAAGAGTTTTAACAGGTACTAGAAAGAGAGATCACATCTCTCCGGTTCTGGCCTCCCTTCATTGGCTTCCTATAGAGTTTAGAATTAAGTTTAAAATCCTTCTTCTTACTTACAAAGCTCTAAACAATCAGGCCCCTTTTTATTTAAAAGATCTGATACTACCGTATTATCCTAATAGAGCACTACGCTCCCAAAATACAGGATTACTTGTAATACCTAGAATCTCCAAAAGTACAATGGGAGGCAGAGCCTTCAGTTATCAAGCTCCTCTCCTGTGGAACCAGCTGCCAATCTGGATTCGGGAGTCAGACTCGATCTCTGTTTTTAAGAATAGGGTTAAAACCTTCCTTTTTAATATAGCCTACAGTTAGGGAGGGATCATGTGTTTCTGAACCCTCCCTTAGTTATGCTGCTAATAGGTTTAGTCAGCCGGGGGACCTCCAATAATGCACTGGGCATCATTCCTTTCTTCACTCTCAATGAAATATTTTTTTTTTTGCTGGTCATTAACATCTGTTTGTTCTCTCCTATAGATTGAGTCCCCATCGTGCTGTTTGCTCTCTACATGCCTGTTCTTTTCATCTTCTCTGTCCCCTCATCCCCCAGCCAGTCACAGCAGATGACTGCCCCTCCCTGAGCCTGGTTCTGCTGGAGGTTTCTTCCTGTTAAAAGGGAGTTTTTCCTCTCCACCGTTGCCAAGTGCTTGCTCACAGGGGATCGCCTGATTGCTGGGGTCTTTCTGTAACTGGGGGTTCCCCCTACAGTTGAAAGTGCTATGAGATGACTGTTGTGAAATGGCGCTATATAAATAAAGTTGAATTGAATTGAATTTATTTTGTCAAGACGTTAAGGAGTCGCTGGCTATAAGCAGAAGAACCACAAGTTGCAGACCCCTCCAGCACGGGCACCACAAATGAGAGCAACCAGCTTTGCAGCGGAACTATCCTGTCATAATCAGAGTGTGATAAAGCAGAGCTCTAACTAGTTCTCCTCCTCCAGTTCTCCTGCAGGTGGAGCTCCTTTTTAAGCCACTTCTGCTGCAGTTCAACACTTATCTTAGCAACCAGACCCAGATGACATGCCCAGGCTTGTCTGCTGTGAGATGTCACTGGGCTGAACTTCCTCAGCCTGCATAGCCACAGGTTGACTGTCCTGAGTCATGCTGCACTGCTACCAGCTGGACTTTAAATGCATAAACAACCACACGGGGAGGATTCTTAGAAGCAGAAGACCAACTTCCTGTCGCCTGAACCCACCAGAACCTCCTCATACAGCTGCTGACACTGGTAAGTGATTCTGAGCTTGTTTTTATGAATTCTGTTTAGTTGAGCCAAGTTAGACTGAAATGACACCACAGAGTCAGCTGAGATTAAAGTTAAAATACAACACTGACATTACCTCCTAAATGCTTCAAGACTGACTGAGCCTCTGCTACATAACTACTGAATACATTCTTATTCGCCAAAGCATCAGTGCACTCTGCAGCAACACGTGACTGATAGTCAACATTTAGCAGTTAAATACCCTTTTAAAAAGCAACACGTGGGGCAGTGAAAGCAAAGCTGATTTTGATGCAACTTCTCTCTGTGGAGTCCCCTGCTGAAAAAACAGGAAATGGGTGTAAACACTTCACAGACAGCGCATATTCAGATTCTAGAAACGCGCAAATACAAGATAAGGTGTGATTCATATGAACAACAGGCTAATCACATGATGGTTATGTTATGACGCCTCCAAGTTCCTGATTCCAACCATTACCTGCAGGAAATGAGTCAGACTGAGAGACAACTTTGTCTTTTTATTGCTGCTCACATTTCAGCTTTTGAAGTTTAGTGTGGGGAGACATGAGAGCTTTTCATGCCTTTTATCCTGCACTGTAAAAGACCTGTCTTTTCAAACTCGACTTCCTCCACGGAGAAGACCTTGGACAGTTGGTGTTGCTCAAACCGCTTCACAGTAAGTCATCCGTGCACTACACAACTGGTGTTACATCAGAATTCATTCATTCAGCTGCACTTACGGTGGGAGAAAAACAAGGCAGCATTTAAACTATAAAAGATGGGCTGTTTAAAAGGAACACCAACATATTTAACATTTTGAAGTCTGTGATGCTTTTAAAACTTGGTTTACAAGTGTAAAAACAGCATGTTTACAAACTTTGCTTTCCCTTTTGTACTTTTTGCAAAGTACGTCAGCATTTGCCTGACAAAACAGGAACGGCATAGTAAACTTTTAACCAGTGACCATATACTGTACAGGTAAAAGTTGTGCAGCTTTTAACAGGGTAGCCCTGAGAGCTCACATACTGCAAGTTAATACAGGGATGTCCAGTTATGGGCCATGGAAGACCAAGACCCTGCAGGTGTTCACTTCTACCCAGACTCTTCAGCAGGTGTTTTCACTGATCAGAAATCAGTGGAAAGAAATTCAGTTAAGTCAAACCCAAATTACGCTATATTGCCAAAAGTATGTGGACACCCCTCCAAATGAATGAGCATCAGTGCACATAGCAAGGATCAGAGAGGCATGGATGAGTTTGGTGTGGACGAACTTGACTGGCCTGCACAGAGCCCTGACTTCGACCCGACAGAACACCTTTGGGATGAATGAGAACAGAGACTGAGAGCCAGGCCTTCTCGTCCAACATTAGTGCCTGACCTCACAAATGCTCTTCTGGAAGAATGGTCAAAAATTCTTCTGCTATACTTTACTGCTATAACAGCTTCAACTCTTCAGGGAAGGCATACAATGTTTTATCAAAGATTCCGTTTAAATTTCCAACATTTCATAGTCCACCCAAACTAGAGTGACTGGCAGACAATGCAGAGACCCTAAGATGTCATAATGTCAGGGGTGTGATGACTTTCTCTGTCATTCAGCTATTCTGATCCTAATACTGGTGTAAATACTAATTAATTAGCCTCTTCCTGCTAGCTCTCACGATGCTGTACAACACCACAATAAAACTTTTAACAGCCTTTTAATTGAATAGCATCCAAACACTAATAATAATAATAATGATAACTAGAGGGCACTCAGAGAGCGCAAACCTCTGCCAAGGCTCCGCCCCTCTCTCCTTTTGTCCTCCCCTCTATCCCTTTGTCCGTCCATATCGCCATCCATCTGTACATTGCAAGATGGGGCCTTGGCGGAGGTATGCACTCACGGATCACCTCCAGCATCTCATGAGTTCGTCTTTGGGCCAAGGGCCACCTCTGGTGAAAATTTCATCCAAATCCATCCAGTAGTTTTGGAGTACTGTTGCTAACACTCTGTGAGAAGATAAGAGCCTTGGAGGAGGTATGCATTTTGAGATCATCACGAAAATCTAATCATGTGTTCAGTGTGCCATTACAGATCTTTCCTGAAAATTTGCATGAAAGGCGCTATATAAATGCAATCCATTATTATTATTATTATTATTATTATTATTATTATTGACAGACAAAGAAACAACAGCAAAAACAATATGACTACATTATATGACTACCTAATAATAATAATAATAATAATAATAAGACTATCATAATTGTATTGACCATTTCAAGATCCAAAGGCTTTATTATCATGTGCACAGTTAAGAAATGCAACATTTCCTGAGCAATGAAATTCTTACTCTGCTCTCCGAACGAATGCCAAGGTAATAGGTACAAAACAATACTAATGAGGTAATAACACAGAACCAAACCACAGAATAACTAGAGGAAACAAGAAGAATGAAATTTGAAATTCCCTGGGTGACTGTAGTCGACAGTGGTATACTGACTGTCGACTATAGTCAATTAGTCGATTAGTCGATTGTCGACTATAGTCGATTAGTTATTCTGTGGTTTGGTTCTGTGTTATTACCTCATTAGTATTGTTTTGTACTTATTACATTGGCATTCCTTCAGAGAGCAGAGTAAGAATCTTGAAATGGTCAATACAATTATGACAGTCTTGTTATTATTATTATTATTAGGTAGTCATATAATGTAGTCATATTGTTTTTGCTGTTGTTTCTTTGTCTGTTAATAATAATAATAATGATGGATTGCGTTTATATAACACCTTTCATTCAAATTTTCAGGAAAGATCTGTCAGAGATGATATGAACCTGAGATGGCATAAGCCTATGTACAGTGTGCAAATGAGCAGTGTGCAAATGAGCAGTATACGAATTACAAATTAGCACCCAGTGTGCAAATTTCTCTGTAATGATAATACCAGTAGACTGTACATGTTAATTAGCAGCAGAGTTGATATGGACATCAGACGGTGTGAGACTATGTACACTGTACAAATGAGCAATGTGCAAATTTAGCAACTGGTGTGTGAGTTCCTATTTGCAAGCTGTGTTGCGGAGTTTTGGGAGTTTGTTATTTATTCAGGAGTCTGATGGCAGTGGGAAAGAAGGAGTTTTTTTAGTCTGGATGTCCTGCATTTCACA
The DNA here is from genome assembly GCA_020510985.1 of Pholidichthys leucotaenia. NCBI lineage: Eukaryota > Metazoa > Chordata > Actinopteri > Cichliformes > Pholidichthyidae > Pholidichthys > Pholidichthys leucotaenia. The sequence continues at coordinate 378,661,280 of CM035837.1, forward strand.
CTTCTGTACCTCCAGCCTGAGGGTAGAAGTGTGAACATTCTGTGCTGGGGGTGGGTGGAGTCCCGGAGGATGGCGTCACCCCTCCTTTGGACTCTGCGGTGGTAGATGCTGTGCAGAGAGGGGAGTGGAGTCCTGATGATCTTCTCCGCTGTCTTCACCACTCTCTGCAGGCGTTTGCCGTCCAGGGCAGTAATGCTGCCATACCACGCAGTGATGCAGTTGGTCAGGATGCTCTCAATGATGCAGCTGTAGAAGTTATTGAGTATCCTGAGGGACATGCCAAACTTCTTCAGCCTCCTCAGAAAGTACGGCCGCTGCTGAGCTCTCTTAATCATCTCTGTGGTGTTGTGTGTCCATGTAAGGTCCTCACTGATGTGGGTGCCCAGGTATTTAAAGCTGCTCACCCTCTCCACCTCAAGCTCCTGGATGAACAGCGGCCGATAGGGTCTCCTCCTCCTCTTCCTCATGTCCACTATCATCTCCTTTGTCTTGTCCGTGTTGAGGGTGAGGTTGTTGTCCTCACACCATGACACCAGGCTGGGCACCTTCCGCCTGTAGGATGCTTTGTCGTCACCAGTGATGCATCCTATCACTGCTGTGTCATCTGCGAACTTTAAGATGATATTGTCCTTGTGGGAGGCAACACAGTCATGGGTGAAGAGGCCGTAGAGGATGGGGCTGAGAACACAACCCTGTGGGACACTTGTGTTTGTGATGATGCTGGTTGAGGCCCTATTACCCATCCTGACAATCTGGGGCCTGCCAGTTAGAAAGTCCAGTAGCCAGTCGCAGAGGGTGGGGGGCAGGCCAAGTGAAGACAGTTTGTCAGTGAGTTTGTGGGGGATGACTGTGTTGAAGGCGGAGCTGTAGTCGACAGAGAGCATCCTAATGTAGGAGTCTTTATCTTCCAGGTGGGAGAGAGAGTAATGGAGTGCTGCAGCAATGGCATCTGAGGTGGACCTTTTGGGCCGGTAGGTGTATTGCAGGGTATCCAGGGTATCCGATATGGTGTCCTGAGTGAGGGGCAGCACCACTCTCTCAAAGCACTTCATGATGATTGGAGTGAGTGCTACTGGTCTGTAATCATTCAGACAGGTCTGTGGGCTGCTTTTGGGGAGAGGGATGATGGTTGTAGTTTTGAAGTAGGAGGGGACTATGTTCTGGTTGAGGGAGAGGTTGAAGATGGATGTGACAGCGTCAGTCACCTTGGCAGCGCATGCTCTGAGGGCCCGCCCAGGGATGCTGTCTGGTCCTGCCACCTTGAGGGGGTTGATACTGCTCAGTGCTTTGTTTACCTGGCCTGGTGAGACTGTTAGTAGAGGGGGAGGGTGCGTGGGTGTGTGTCTCCTCTCTGCACTGTAGCTGGTGGTCTCGCGTAGCTCCGTCCAACTCGCGCTGGATGCGATCGTCGGCTAATATAAAAAGAAAACTGTGCACCTCCTCGTTTGACCAGGGGATACCCTTACGACAAGACATCTTTATACTGAAAATACTAAAAGCCGCCCACTGTGTTTACTGGCTGAACAACTTTTTACAAATGGCGGTGGTGTAGATTCAGCAGAAAAGGTCGCTTTCGTGACGTTACGACCTGACCAATCAGCGGCGAGCAGTCTGTTGACGTCACATCACGGCCCGACTCACCTCGAATGGACCCTGCCCTAGATCAGTTATGAAAATAGTGCCTGCTAACCGGTGCTGGGGCTCATGGAAAATGCTCGAACGCGGGCTGAGTGGTGCGGTGTTGGGCTAAGCGGGGCTAGTGGAAAAGACCCTAAAGTGGTTGTAAAAGATATTGAAATCATCCGGCAGGCTGTCTGTGGAGCTTGTGGTGCTGCTGTTGGTCCTCTTATAGTCTGTGATGTGTTGCAGGCCTTGCTACATGTGCCCTGGGTCAGGAGTGGAGTAGAGGCTGTCCAGCTTTTCCCTGTACTGTCTCTTGGCTGTTGTTATAGCCTTCCTCAGTGCATACTTTGCAGTTTTGTACTCAACCTCATTGCCTGACTTAAATGCAAGAGAGTGAGCACGCAACATCTGACGTACTTGACATGTTGATCCAGGACTTCTGGTTGGGAACTTCCTGACTTGTATGGTGGGTACAATGGTATCGACACAGGCAGCACATTGGCACAGTGGTTAGCACTGTTGCCTTACAGCTAGAAGGTTCCAGGTTCGAATCCCCAGGCTGGCAGGGGTAGGAACCTTTCTGTGTGGAGTTTGCATATTCTCCCTGTGCTGCGTGGGTTTACTCCGGGGGCTCTGGTTTCCTCCCACAATCCAAAGACATGCATGTTAGGTTAATTGGTTGTTCTAAATTGTCCCTAGATATCTATCTCCTATAGGCCCTTAGAGTAGAGGGTTAGTGCTAGTGAAGCGCTTTGAGTGGTCTTTGAGACTAGAAAAGCGCTATATAAGTACAGGTCCTTATCCCTTATCCCTTATCCACGTGCTGATGTACCCAGTCACATACTCAGCATATTCCTGTATGTTTACAGAAGAGTCCTCCCGAGTGGCTGCAGCTTTAATCACATCCCAGTCTATACAGGCAAAACAGTCTTGCAGGGTGCTCTCAGCCTCTGGAGTCCAGTGTTTAATTTGCTTAATAACAGGGTTTGTTTGTTTCAGCTTTTATGTGTAGGCTGGGTACATAAACAGGGAGATGTGATCTGACTGCCCGAAGTGGGGGCGGGGTGCTGCTCTGTAAGCACCGCATATTTTGAAGTAAACATGATCCAATGTGCTTTTATCGCAGGTGGGAATATCCACATGCTGGTAATATTTGGGGAGTACAGGCCGTAGATTGCACTGGTTAAAGTCACCACAGGGATGGCAATTTTCCTCTGATCCGCGGATTTCCGCCGATTTATTTTCAAATTGATCATTTCTGTGAATCGTCTAAATCCGTTGAGAAAATTTTAGGGGGGGTAAGGTACCTTATTGTTACCGATTTTAGCGAAAATCAACACGATTACATAAGCGCTCGGTGCTTCCCCGGGTCGAGTCTCCCGCGATAACCCGGATGTTTTGTACTCAAGCTACTGCTGTATTGTAAACAGCCCTGTGATTGGATAGTTGCAAACGATTGGACCAATCAAATGGCTCGTTGTATGCTTTGTCAAAAATTCATGGCGGCGTGGAATTCTGAGCTTTCGGTATCGTTTTCAGCGGAATTATGAGATTTTTATCGAAGGATCAGGAGTCATCAGTGCTAGAAATAGACAAAAGTGTCAGAAATAAGTTCTGATGGAATTGGCTTGAGAGAAAAGTGACGGTAAAGGTGAAAATTGGCTCAAAGTTCAACGAGGTAACAGAAACACTCGGGACAATTTCTGAAGAAACCAGAAAAGGAGATGAAGTTCAAAGTTCAGAGACTGACAGCTTGCTGCCAAAAGGAAGAAAGTTTCACATTAGAAGTGACTTGGTGACCAGTGTAAATAGTGTAATAAACTCTTATAGAACTGTTAAATATGTTGGACTAAAGACAGTGAGACAACATTGAAGAAAAAGTAAGTTAACTTTTCATTAAATTTAATGATTTATCGAAGTCTTGTATTTCATTTTTTTTTAATCATTTTTTTCAGTCTAAATTACTTCTGTTTTACTGAAAACCTCTCAGCTTCAGGCCCCCCCATAAGTCAATCGACCAAATTAGATTTCAGTTGAAATCAGAATTTCCTGTTGCCATCCCTGTCACCAGCAACAATAAAAACAGCATCGGGATGGGATGTCTCTACTGCAATGATGATGTCATGAAGTTTGCTTAGCGCTACTGTGTAGTTGCTTTGCGGGTGAATGTAAACAGCGGCCAGAAACACAGCGGTAAATTCCCATGGTAGATAATAGGGATGGCATTTCAGCAGTAAAAACTCCACATCAGGCGAAAAGTGCTTGTGAACAGTCTGTACATCTCCACACCATGAGTTGTTTATAAACACACATGCATCCCCCTCCCTTCGTCTTACCTGAAGCTCCAGCTCTGTCTGCCTGATGTGTTGAGTGGGTCTGCAGCTGAATGGTGCACTCCGGGATTCTGTCCGAGAGCCAGGTCTAACAGAAAGTTAGGGTGCAGCACTCTCTTATCTCCCGCTGGTCTTCAATCCTTGCTCTTAGTTCGTCTAGCTTGTTTTCCAGAGACTGTACATTCACCAGCAAGAGGCTGGGCAATGGTGGTCGGCTGGCACGAGCCTTTAGCCTAGCATGTAGCCCTCCTCTTTTACCTCGTCTCCGGTGCCGCCTCCTACATGCTCTCTTGGGGTCAGCGTGCTCACGTGGGCTCGGTGCTTCATGGCCTTCCTGGGGGTGGTGCTGGTCACTGTGTGGCTGCACAACGCATTGCAGATAGGCTGGTATGAAGCCAGTAACCAGAAGTGACCATACATTGGGGCTGGGCAATTCCACCTTAAATCAACATGATGGTTTATTGAATCTTTCATTTTGGTTTCATTTTTTATTTTTTCCTCCTCTCTTCTCCATTACAGTTTACTGACAAGGTTCATAATTATTAAGAAATATTACATAACAGTGCAGTATCATACCATTTTTTTTGAAGTTATCAACTACAAATTCACATTGTTTGATGCAGCAAAGTTCAGCCTCCACCTCCTCCACCATCATCTATTATTCTTGTCTTCCTGTACTGGCGTCCTATGTCTCATCCTTCCTTAATGCTGATTGACTGCTTAGAAAGTTCTGACATTGACAAGTGCAGCTGTACAGTAGTCTGATAAGTTGAACTTTTTTCAGCCCTGAGCACCGTGACAAAACGGCCACCGCCGAAAGCGTTTCAGCACCGAGTGCGCTCAGCGCTGTAAACACTGGACTACATAGAGAATGAATAGAAAATAGTCACCCAGAGCAGGAAAAATGAGTTTGGTGATCACACCCCGATACTTTTTCTGCAATGTTTGGCTTCCAGGCTGCCGAGGCACATGGCCCTATGGCATGACCACGCATGTAACTGAGGGGACACGTCTTAAAGGGGCAGTACATGAAAAGCGCCAGATTAATATATAAAATAATATTCAAAAAATTCCTGCATCCACATCTTGATCCGAATCACCACCAAAATCTAATTATCTGCTCCCCTTGTCATTACACACCTTTCCTGAATCAAAATTTGTTCATAACTTTTTGAGTTATGTTGGTAACAGACAAACCAACCAACGCTGCCGAAAACATTACCTCCTTGGCGGAGGTAATAATAATAATGATGATGATGATGATGGACATAGCCAAGGGAAGCTGCAGTAAAGGCTGCGCTAACCAGGTAGCAGTTAGTACAGTAGCTAGCTATTTGCAGCAATACAACCTGGTACGATACACATGATAAACAGCATGATTAAAACAATGAAAAATTGGTTCTGAGCTACTTCTGTGTACTTCTTTTCAAACTTGTTCATATCTGTGTCAACATTATTGGTACAGGCCAATCAACTTGTTAACCAACATATTGGTGACTCATTAAACGCATAAAGGACTAAAGGATGTTCAACACATGGAGTAAATGCAGTTCCATCATCCTCACAGAAATCTAAGGGATCATGTTTTTGCAGAAGTTTGTGGACCATAAATGTCAAACAAGGCACGTGGGCCACATCCAGGACTATATACAGCCGTAGACAGAATTGTTGGTACCCCTCTGCTAATGAAAGAAAAACCCACAGTGGTCACAGAAATAACTTCAATCTGGTCAAAAGTGGTAATAAATAAAAATTCTATGAAAATTAACCAATGAAAATCAGACAATGCTTTTGAATTGTGGTTCAACAGAATTACTTAAAAAAAACAAACTCATGAAACAGGCCTGGATAAAAATGATGGTACCCCTAGAAAAGATTGAAAATAATGTGACCATAGGGACACGTTCAACCAAGATGTGTCCTCTAATTAACATCACAGGTGTCTACAAACTTGTAATCAGTCAGTCGGCCTATTTAAAGGGTGACAAGTAGTCACTGTGCTGTTTGGTGACATGGAGTTTACCCCACTAAACATGGGCCAGAGGAAGCAAAGGAGAGAGTTGTCCCAGGAGATTAGAAAGAAAATTATAGATAAGCATGTTAAAGGTAAAGGCTATAAGACCATCTCCAAGCAGCTTGATGTTCCTGTGACTACAGTTGCACATATTATTCAGAAATTTAAGATCCACGGGACTGTAGCCAACCTCCCTGGACGTGGCCGCAGGAGGAGACGGATAATACGAATGGTAACAAAAGAGCCCAGAACAACCTCTAAACACATTCATGGTGAACTCCAAGGTCAAGGTACATCAGTGTCAGATCGCACCATCCGTCGTTGTTTGAGCCAAAGTGGACTTCGTGGGAGACGACCAAGGAGGACACCACTGTTGAAAACAAATCATAAAAAAGGCAGATTGCAATTTGCCAAACTGCATGCTGACAAGCCACAAAGCTTCTGGGAGAATGTCCTATGGACAGACGAGACAAAACTGGAACTTTTTGGCAAGGCACGTCGGCTCTATGTTCATAGATGCAAAAATGAAGTATACCAAGAAAAGAACACTGTCCCTACTGTGAAACATGGAGGAGGTTCTGTTATGTTCTGGGGCTGCTTTGCTGCATCTGGCACAGGGTGTCTTGAATCTGTGCAGGGTACAATGAAATCTCAAGACTATCAAGGTATTCTAGAGAGAAATGTGCTGCCCAGTGTCAAACAGCTCGGTCTCAGTCGCAGGTCATGGGTCAGGAAACAGGATAATGACCCAAAACACAGCTAAAAACACCCAAGAATGGCTAAGAGCAAAACACTGGACTATTCTAAAGTGGTCTTCTATGAGCCTTGATCTAAATCCTATTGAAAATCTGTGGAAGGAGCTGAAACATGCCATCTGGAGAAGGCACCCTTCAAACCTGAGACAACTGGAGCAGTTTGCTCATGAGGAGTGGGCCAAAATACCTGCTGAGAGGTGCAGAAGTCTCACTGACAGTTACAGAAATCGTTTGATTGCAGTGATTGCCTCAAAAGGTTGTGCAACAAAATATTAAGTTAAGGGTACCATCATTTTTGTCCAGACCTGTTTCTTGAGTTTGTTTTTTTAAAATAATTCTGTTGAACCACAATTCAAAAGCACGGTCTGATTTTCATTGGTTAATTATCATAGAATTTTTATTTATTACCACTTTTGTCAGATTCAAGTTATTTCTGTGACCATTGTGGGTTTTTCTTTCATTAACAGAGGGGTACCAACAATTTATATATATATATATATATATATATATATATATATATATATATATATATATATATAATCATGTGAAAAAATTAGGACACCCTGTGTGTTTTTTAACATATCTGGACATATGGATATTTAATATCAATGTTAAAAATACTGGGAGATTTTTGTAATACAACTAAACAATTAAAAATGAAGTAAAGCGTTTATTCAAATTTTCTGTAAAATGTAATTCTAAACAAATAGTGAGGAATAAATTAGGACACCCCCACATTCATTCCCACTTAAAATGGCTAAAATAAATGTTTAAAAATGCAAATAAAAACAAAAACAAGGTTAGACATAGATATGTGAACATTTCTTAATAAAGAACTGAATATTTAAAGGGGTGTCCAAATTTTCTTCACATGACTGTATATGTATATACACCTGTCCTGGTATCAGGGCCAAAAGTACGCCCCCATGGATACTTCAAATCCCAAAACTGCTCTGCATCAGGCCAAGTCTGCAAGCTACATCAGTTAACCCTCATCTCTAATGACACATTCATAAGTCCATGTTTATTTACAGTAGAGACTGTTAATTAACTTCAAGCTAGGCTCCTGGAGGGGGGGGGTTAGGAAAATAAAGTTTTTAATGAAAGTAGGGTGGTAGAGTGATTTTTTTTTTTTTACTTCAAGGGTGAACCTGGGCAGGCTTATTTTTGCATTTTTCCATTTAATCTCAAGGTAAACTATTTGTTTGAAATATCTGCATGTGTTCTCCATTATTGATCACAACTGAAATATTCTAGTTTTATTTTGCTTGTTGGTGATGTTGTGAGAGGTCAGAATTTTACCGACTGCTTGAGAACATTTTCAGTGAAATGATTCAGTAAAACTACTGAGGGATGCATAAGGTGCCGATGTGTCATTTTGTTTTTTTTAAATATGTGATCAGTCAGTCTTTTGTTTCTCCATTTGTTTGGTTCATTCTGCGTTCTGTCAGATGTCTTGTGGCACTTGTCATGACACTGCTGTCTAAGATGTCTGTTTTTCAGTCAACGGTGATCCGTTTGACACTTGGTTGAGATTCAGTTTATAGTTTTGGTGCTCTCTTGGATTGAGCTCACATGTCAGGTGTGTAAATACTCCATAGATGGCAGATCAGATCAGACCCTTGTTTCTTTTTGTTGGCGCCTAAAGTATGAAACAGTTGAAAGTTATCGGTGCAATCTAAGATGTAGCTGTTGTGAATTACACATATTTCTCACTCATAAGAAGAAGCCAACTTTATTGTCATTCAATCCATACAGCCAGTCATGTACAGCAGAACAAAATTATGTTTCTCCTATCTAGAATGTTAATTACATGTAGGATCAGAGAGGCCGCTGCCATTCTATTATGCTGAGCACCAAGCTAGAAGGTGGGAAGTACCATTTTTATATGGTCTTCAGTATGACCCGGCCAGGGCTTGAACCCATGACCTCCCGGTTGTGGGGTGGATGCTCTACCATTAAATCTCATTAATTCATCATTACCCTGTTGAATTGATTCTATATGGATCCATCAGTTAGTCATTTTCACCACTTTAAGCTTCTCTATGTACACTGACATCTCAGTTTCTTCCAAATTTATATGTTTTAAGGGCAGCAAGAGTTTCTCTTTTGCCAACTGATCTACTGTGCACATGCAGGAAAACAAAACAAAAAACATTCAATGCATCTATCACTTGTGCTGTATTGTGCACGTTTATACTGTTTCTATATATGGGGATAATCTCTGAGTGCATCTCTGTATTTCAAATGTTTAGGTTTTCTTCTCCCACTATCATCCTGTGTGAGTGAAAGAGGTAACCATGACAACTACACCCCAGGGCATTGTGGGAAACTCGAGGTTTGGCTGTAGTGACAGTCTGATCACCATGTTCAGGTCAGCCCTGCAGCCACACTGCATTACTACCTATACAGGGGATGTGTATGCCACACTTTGTGCCATTTTATTGCAGATCAGGGCTCATATTATGATTAAACATACATATAATAAACCACAAGCAAGCGTCATATATTACCTATTCTTAGATAAGAATAGATGATTCTAACATCAGTCTGTTTCTTACAATGTACACTCTCTCCATAGAGAACTGCTTCTCTCCACTTTATAATATACTTTAAATATTTGCATACATAAATTTAACAAAGGGTAGCAGACTACCATCTGGTGCCTTCCTTTAGGACTCATAAGGGCTGGTTTGAAATGATAATATGTGTCTGATAAGGTTTCTGCACTTGCAGCTAGAGCTTTGAAAACATTTTGTGACATTTAATACATATTGCAAATGTTTTACAAGTAACCACTTTATCACAGATTAAAATCTCCTTTCTTTTTTCTATTTTTTTTAAATTTAAAAAAAAAAAAATCTGATCACACTTCTGGGATCCAGGGCCTGCTCCAGAAATCCAGCAGAAGCAATCAAAACAAGACTGAGATGCATGCAGCACATGTTTCTGCAACACTACAGGGACAATGTAGAAAACAAGAAAACAAAAGGTATAAAAAGGATTTAACAATGTGGTAGTTGCTTTGGTAGTTTGTCTCACACACAATCCTTCTGATATTATTCAGAGTTGGCAGCCAAATGCAGCTATGTGGCTGGGATCTGGTACTACAGCATCCTGGAGAACCTCGTCCACCAAGAAAGGAAAAGGCTGGATATCAGTGATGCCTCAGTGAGTTTGCTGCCCTCCTGTGGTCACAGCTGGAACTGCTGTTGAGTTTAGTTGCCAATACCCTTGTTTTTGGAGTATTTTAAAGACCACCAGAGAGAGATGAGTAGAGGAGCCAGAATATATACTTAAATGTAATGTTACCTTTTAAAATTAATTATTCCAGTACAGGTAAGAGTAGTTGGCAGAGTGCATAAAGTTTACTAAAATTTACTACAGAAACCTTACTTGAGTGGTGAGCTTTAGTCTTGACAATTGAGGGTTTTTTTTCTAGTGAATTTGCATTTTTATCACAAATTTGTAGTTAATTTCTCATTAATTTACTACCTTGTTTTCTTTTAAATGTAAAATTTTTTCCCCTTAAATTTTTGACTTTTTTGTTATAAATTAGCTTTTTTCCCCATACATTCCTTACTTTTTCCTTGTACAGTGATTCTCAGATTTGAGTGTTTTCTCAAAAGGTTAGACATTTTTCTTTCAATTTTATTACTTTTTCTTATAAAAGTTTGACTTTAATGATGAATTAGATATTTTGCACTTAATTTTGAAACTATTTACTTGGAAATTTGGATTTTTTTTCTGTTAAATGTTATTCTCAATAAAATAAAATACAAACTACATACCCTCTAATAAAATACAAACCATATCATGTGAACAAAAAGTAAACAGCAATACATTACTACTAGACTGGTCACACAATACTGACGCACTCTACAAGAAGGGACAGCGCAGGCTGTTCCTGCTGAGGAGACTCAGGTCTTTTGGTGTACAAGGGGCGCTGCTGAAGTCATTCTATGACACGGTGGTGGCATCAGCCATCACTTTTGGAGTGGTCTGCTGGGGCAGTGGCATTACTGCAGCCGATAGGAAGAGACTGAACAAACTGATTAAGAAAGCTAGCTCTGTCCTGGGGCAGCGCCTTGATCCAAAGGAGGAGATAGGAGAGAGAAGGACGGTGGCTAAACTCATCTCTGCTGGAGTCCGAGTTCCACCCTATGCAGGACATACTGGATGCACTGAGGAGCTCATTTAGCAGCAGACTACATCATCCCAGGTGCACAACCGAGAGGTTTCGTAGGTCCTTCCTACCAACGGCTGTCAGACTGTACAACCTAAGCAGGGCTGCTCGCAGAGATAGCAAAAAGACGTAACAAACTAATAGTTTTTTTTGAATGCAAAAGATGCAATAGACTTACACAATGGTCCTCTCCGGCATACAACTAGGAACATACCGGTCGCTATGGAGGGTGAGAATATGTATGGGCACATAATCATACCATTGAGGCGACATGAAAAAATAAGCAGCAGTGCTGTGGTTTTAAGCAGGTTTTATTATATCATGTCGCCTTCACGGGATCCCCTCTCCGGTGCATAGTGGAGCAGCCCGGAGTGGGATCCCTAAGCTCTCAGAGAAGGAGAGGCGGACACGTGTGTGTCTACCAGTTGCAGGATCAGAGTGAGAGAAGAAGAGAGAGATTGCGTTACAGAGTTGCACCTTAAATACTTGATCATAACAATACATCAAAAAGACATACCCCACAGTCTAGAATGATCAAAGGGACAACAGAACAGGCAGGAGGTATTTGCATTTGTAAGCCATACATCACAATGGGCAGATTAGCTAGACCTCGCTCTAAGTGCAAGACAAAGAGGCTAACAAGCACATCTACATATTGATCTGAGTCTCTAGGTCACAGTAAGGACAGGACGCATGAGTACAAAGGATGAAAGGCATCGATTAACATCACATAGGTGAGACAGAAGAAACTCGTCTACCTGTAGACATTAATACACCAAAGCACATCTAAGATGCTCAGAAAAAGCACAGTAAGGACAAGCCATATGCACACTATACCGAATGGCGCATTACATCACAACACATGCATGTTTGCATCACAAATACATGAATGGCACATTGCTTCTCAGTAATGCAGCAGAAAAACAGGGGAAAGAGGGCTGAGTGTCCTTAGTCTGTTGTGGGGTTAAAACGAACCGCCACACACGCTCCCCCCCAGAGGACGCGGCAGGGGGTCGCGACCTCGATAATCCATCTGTGTGAGCGAGCTGTGGGAGAAGCTCGCTGCAGGCGGAGGGGGAGGGAGGGGAGGGGTAGTAAGTGCCGGCAGGAGCTGTGAAATCGTCCTGAGCCGTGCAAAAATTGCTTGCTGCTCCGTGACGTCGAGGGCTTGTCCCGTTGCACGTGTGGAGATCACAAGAAGAAAAATTAGTCTCTGACTCCTCTTGTGGCCATGAAGAAGAGCAGGAGCGGCTGTAAGAGAAAAAGTAAACAAAGCAGGGGGACTGTTGGCTTTGGGTGCTGAAGCAACCCCAAAGCTCCCGGGAACAGCTGACGGCTGAAATCCCGTTGTGCTGTGGCTAAGACCATTAAAAAAAATCCAGTGGCGAGCTGCGTGCTTGCTTCAGGTGAACGAGCAACCCTGAAGGTTCTGTGGGCAGCGGTGGAGGACGATGGCGGTCTGTGGCGTGGCTGAGACTGTAAACAAATCCTTCCAGTATGCTGCATGCGTGCCTCAGGTGAGCGAGCAGCCCTGAAAGGCAGCGGCGAAGGAGGAAGGCAGTCTGTGGAGCCATTACTTGTCCCATGCGTGATGCGCCGTCCTTGTAACTCCCCGATGCGTGCGCGGGGGTTCAGTGCGTGGGTGGGCCGCTGGAGTGGTGAGTCAGGGTGCAGAAACTTGGTGGAGAACGGCGCAGACGGCGCCGGTAAAATCCAGGTTGAGCTGTGGCTGTAGATTGGCCATGGTGCGTTGGAGCGGTGAGAGGAAATAGACGATCTTTAGTCCCTCAGGCCCGTGCAGAGGCGTTGGAGCGGCGGGAGGGAATAGACGATCTTTTGTTCCTCAGGCTCATGCAGCTGCGTTGGGGCGGTGTGAGGAAGTAGACGATCTCCGTCCCTCGGGCTCGTGGAGGCGCGTTGGAGCGGTGCGAGGCAATAGACGATCTTTGTGCCCCGGGCTCGTGCAGCTGCTTTGGAGCGGTGAGAGGGAGGAGACGATCGTTGTCGCTCGTGCGGCCATGGTGCGTTCAGTTCCATGCGCTGCGCTCCCCGTCGGCCCTGGAGGTTGCCGTCTGGGGAGAGGACGAGGTGCGTGCGCTCTCTGTGAGAGCGGCCGGTCCAGCGTGGTTGTGCAGATCTCAGGCGAGGGTCGCGCCATGACGTTTTCTGCAGTTTACCCGGTCGTGGGTGATGTCCGGAGAACGGCTCGCCTGTGTTGGCTCCGCGTCGAAGTCTCCCTGAAGCCGCAGGGAGGGGGAACCAGTAGGCCGCTGCGACGGAGCATTCATGCCCGGGTGTTGCGTTCGCTGGCCGCTCGTTTTTTTCAGCGTCGGTTCGCCAGCGTGGCCATCCAAAACAGAAGGCTGCGTTGCACAAACGTGTGCGTCTTCAAGGGGCCACCAACGCAGCTGTGTGGTTGTCCAGCTCGGAAGGTTGCTTTCGCACAAAACGTGTGCGTGTTCGAGGGGTCACCAGTGAGGCGACATGAAAAAATAAGCAGCAGTGCTGTGGTTTTAAGCAGGTTTTATTATATCATGTCGCCTTCACGGGATCCCCTCTCCGGTGCATAGTGGAGCAGCCCGGAGCGGGATCCCTAAGCTCTCAGAGAAGGAGAGGCGGACACGTGTGTGTCTACCAGTTGCAGGATCAGAGTGAGAGAAGAAGAGAGAGATTGCGTTACAGAGTTGCACCTTAAATACTTGATCATAACAATACATCAAAAAGACATACCCCACAGTCTAGAATGATCAAAGGGACAACAGAACAGGCAGGAGGTATTTGCATTTGTAAGCCATACATCACAATGGGCAGATTAGCTAGACCTCGCTCTAAGTGCAAGACAAAGAGGCTAACAAGCACATCTACATATTGATCTGAGTCTCTAGGTCACAGTAAGGACAGGACGCATGAGTACAAAGGATGAAAGGCATCGATTAACATCACATAGGTGAGACAGAAGAAACTCGTCTACCTGTAGACATTAATACACCAAAGCACATCTAAGATGCTCAGAAAAAGCACAGTAAGGACAAGCCATATGCACACTATACCGAATGGCGCATTACATCACAACACATGCATGTTTGCATCACAAATACATGAATGGCACATTGCTTCTCAGTAATGCAGCAGAAAAACAGGGGAAAGAGGGCTGAGTGTCCTTAGTCTGTTGTGGGGTTAAAACGAACCGCCACACCATGTAGGATAACTAAATAGACGGTTATGCTGTTTCATCCCACCTAGCAACAATGCTCTGCACTGTGTGTGTTTATATATTTACATATTTATTCCATCTAGCTACAATGCTCAGCACTGGGTGTGTTTATATTTATATATCTATATATTTATTCCATCTAGCTACAATGCTCTGCACTGTGTTTTTATATATCTACATATTAAGATAAGATAAGATAAGATAAGCCTTTATTAGTCCCACAACGGGGAAATTCCAGGATTGCAACAGCACAGGGATAGCAACACTCAGAGCAACAATCAGAAGGCGACTTCCGGTTATGGCTGCCACGTAGGACGGACGTGTCTCGCTCTGCTCTGCTCCTGGAGAAAAAAAATCGGCAAATAACTCTCTCATTTGGGACAGAACGTATCCCAGCATTTGGGCGAGGATATGTCGGCGAAGCCTAAGGCTGGAAAACCAGGAAAAGGAAAAAGCGAGCCGCCGAAACAGTCCAAATTAACGGACTTTCAGGTCTGTGACGCAGCAAACAAAACTCCATATATGGCGGAGGAAGCTGGCGGCGGTGCGATGTTTGCGGGGAATGGCGCAGATGCGCTGATGGCTGCCATGAGTTCAATGAGAGCGGACTTTTCCTCTAGATTTGATGGGATTATGACAGCGTTGGAAGGAATAAGAAAGGAATTGGGTGACTGTGTAGAACGAACGGCGCAGATGGAGCTCCGTCTCGCTAGTGCTGAAGATGACGTCACCCGTCTTCAATTAAAGGTGCGCACTTTGGAAAAAAAAAATAAATCTCTGGAAGATAATATTTTGGATTTGGAATCTCGGTCGAGACAGAATAATTTGAGGCTGGTGGGTCTTCCAGAGGAATCAGAAGGTCGGGACGTATGTTCCTTTCTGGAAAAGTGGATTCTGGAGGTGCTGGGCAGCGAGGAGTTGCAATCAGCAGTGGTTCTGGAAAAAGCACATCGTATTGGCCCACGGAGAGATAAGGGACCGCCGAGGACCTTAATTATGAAGTTTCTTAGCAACAGAGACAGGATGAAGATCTTCAACGCTGCACGTGCTAAAGGAGAGATTAAACACCAGGACCAGCAGGTGCGGTTCTACCCAGATTTGGCCACAGGAATCCAGCAATTGAGGAAGCAGTTTGATCCCGTACGTAAGGAGCTGCGCAACCTTGGGATTCGTCATGGTGTAATCTATCCTGCGAGACTGCTGACCACGTATGAGGGCAGAACCCACATTTTCAAGACCCCAGAGGAGGCGCAGGAGTTCATCAAGAAGATCAAAGAAGAAGAAGAGACTGGTGGGAGCTAAGCATGAACAAAATATAAGGTAGAATAATTAAGCATTTGCACAGGCATCTGACTGACTTGAAGTAAATAGTAAGTTTACAAAATATAGATTGTATTATATATTAAAAAAACAAAACAAAAACAAAACAAACAAAAAAAAACTATGATGTACAAAGTTGTTAAAAATTTTGGAGTTAAGTTGGAAAACTACAGAGGAGAGTTAATGTTACGTCATTAAAAGCAGTAGAGTTAGGGTGATTGGGAGGATGAAGAAGGAGTGGCTTAGGCTGTTCCCCGTGGGTGTGGAACGGTCGATGGCTATATCGGGAGACAGAATTTTTCTTTTGATTTTGGGGGGTTTGCCACAAGTGTGGGAAGGGGAAATTTGTTTGTGTGTAGTTTGTAGGATGAATGTTCAACCACTCATGTTTGTGCTTCTCTGTATGAGCATGTTTACACTGCAAGGTAATCCCAAACTCTCTATTGATCATGGACCAAAGTGTTAATCTTAATTTAACTTCATGGAATTGCAGAGGTCTACAAAATTTAAAAAAACTTAAACAAGTTATGAATAAAATAAAGGACATGGGTTCAAGAATTGTGTTTTTACAAGAAACTCATCTGATAGAGGAGGATGTTAAAAGAATTAGGAGTAGATGGCAGGGAAGTGTATTCACCTCTTCATTTTCATCCCGAGCCAGGGGAGTTATGACTCTCATACATAAATCAGTTCCTTTTCAGGTGAAAAATGTAATTGGAGACAAATTTGGAAGATATGTAATCATTCAAGGTTCTTTGCTATTAGAAAATATAAATCTTGTGAACTTATATGGTCCCAATATAGATGATCAGAAGTTCTTTGCTAATTTATTTCTCATCTTATCATCACTTACAGGGCAACATATAATAGCAGGGGATTTTAATTGTACATTGAATCCAGGTGTGGATAGATCAACAGGACTGGATTGTACGCACATTGGATGTAGGATGACTATTAATCATTTTATGAAAGAATTGAGATTGTTAGATATATGGAGAGAAATGAAACCACAAGTTAAAGCCTATTCTTGTTATTCCAGTACCTACAAGACATTCTCACGTATTGATTATTTTTTGATTTCCACAGAATTAAGGTCCAAGATTCAAAACTGCTTTTATGATAACATCGTGATTTCTGATCATGCACCCTGTTGTCTAATATATGTAGATAAAAAATTGACAAAGGAATCAGGTAGATGGCAATTTCAGCATAAATGGCTTCAGGATGAGGAATTTGTCAAGTATATAGAAAAACAGATAGACGAGTTCTTTGACATCAATACTACACAAACATCAGCATGTGTAAAGTGGGAGGCTTTCAAAGCTTTTATTAGGGGACATATTATTAGTTATACAGGATCAAAATCTAAGAAGACTCGAGAGGAGAGAGCTAAATTGGAACATAAAATAAAAAGTCTTCAGGAAAAAGTGTATGCAGGAAGTGACCCAAGGTTGGAGAATGAATTACTGATTTTGAGAGCTGAATACGACAAAAAATCAGCGAATAGAGCTGCCTCGAGTCTTCTAAGATTGAAACAATCTTTTTATGAACAAGGTGAAAAATCAGGAAAATTATTAGCATGGCAGATTAAACAATTGGAAATTAAAACACCAATTACCAGTATTATAAGTAACGGACAGGTAGTTATAGATCCTTTAGAAATTAATAGAGCCTTTAGAGATTACTATGAAAAATTATATGATACCAAAAATGAACCTGATTTAACAAAACTAAATGGGTTTTTGAACGAACTATCTATACCGTGTATTCCAAATGAAAACAGGGAGATATTGGAGTCTAAAATTAGTCAAGAAGAAGTTGGGCTAGCCATTGATAATATGAAATCAGGAAAAAGTGCAGGACCAGATGGTCTTCCAGTTGACCTTTATAAAAAATTTAAGAATAAATTAATAAAACCTTTTTTGGAAATGGTTTTAGAAGCATTTCAAAATAATAATTTACCATCATACATAAATAATGCCTTAATTATACTGTTGCCAAAACCAGGTAAGCCCTCTAATAAATGTGAAAATATGAGACCAATAAGCCTATTAAACGCCGACCTTAAGATAATCTGTAAAATTTTAGCAAGACGAATACAAGAAATTTTACCAAATATTATTAATCGAGATCAGAATGGCTTTATAAAGGGTAGACAAGGCTTCCATAATGTAAGAAGACTATTTAATATTATTTATTTTAATAAAGAAGCACCGGATACAGCTCTCCTATCATTGGACGCCGAAAAGGCCTTTGATAGAGTTGAATGGCCCTTTCTTTTTGAAGTCCTACAAAGGTTTGGACTTGGAAATAATTTCATAAAATGGGTTCAAATAATATACAATAATGCTACAGCAGAAATCCTAACAAATAACAATATTTCAAAACCAATAAAAATCAATAGAGGATGTCGACAAGGCTGTCCACTTTCACCTTTACTGTTTACTATGGCAATTGAACCTTTAGCGATAGCGATACGTTTACATTCACAAATATATGGACTTAAAGTTGGACCAACAGAACATAAAATCTCCCTGTACGCCGATGATATAATTTTGTTTATGTCGAATCTAAAAAAATCAATTCCAACCTTGTTGAATTTAATAAAGAATTTTGGGGAAATATCAGGATATAAAATAAATAAAACTAAATCTTCAATATTAATGCTAAATGAGACCCAGAGAAATTACCCAGCCCCTGAGGTAAATCAATTCAATGTTGTAAATCAGTTTAAATATTTAGGAATCCAAATTATGCCTAAGCTAGAATCAGTCGCCAGTGTCAACTATGAAGCCTTAATGTCAGATATCAATGAGTTAACTCAGAGATGGATGTCACTACCAATGTCGATGATCGGGAGAATCAATATACTTAAAAGTAATATTTTACCTAAAATACTTTATTTATTTCAATACATTCCCTTATCACCACCTTTAGATCTATTCTCAAGAATAAAAAAAAAGTTAGTGGAATTTATATGGAACAACAGGAGGGCTAGATTACGTTTGTCTTTATTATATTTACCATTTGATCGTGGAGGTCTGAAATGTCCAAATTTTATGTTGTATTATTGGTCGGCACAACTGAGGTCTATGACATATTATTTTTCATCAAATGATCTCCCTCACTGGACTGAAATGGAATCATACAATTTACCTTTACCTCTTCCCATATTCATATACTCAGATTCGGCAAAAAAATTACAAAAACAAGTTAAAAATCCATTTGTAAAGCATATGATCAAAATATGGTGTGAAGCTAAAAACTATTTAAAAGAACCACAGTTATTGTCACAATTTAGTCCAATATGGGGTAATCAATATTTTAAACCAGGGAGAGCGGACGCTGTATTTAAAGTATGGAATTTAAAAGGGATACAAAAGATTCAGGATTTATATTTGCCATGTGCAGACAACATAATGTCTTTTGAAGAGCTGAGGATCAAATTTAATCTCAATAGAACACATTTTTTTAAATATCTTCAACTTAGAAACTTTATTCGATCAAATCAAAATAAAGCTCTCACTCGACCTATTTATTCATCCTTGGAAAAAATGATGATGAAAGATAGTAAAAGAAAGGGTATTATTTCAGAGTTTTATAACTCATTGACACTATCTTCAAGTGAAAATTCACTGAAAAGATTAAACTACTGGAAAGAAGATCTGCAAATTGAAATTTCAGAGGAACAATGGGAATTGGCTTGTACAGAAGCTCAAACCAAATCAATAAATGCACGCCTTAAATTGATACATTTCAAATGGTTAATGCGGATGTATGTTACACCGGAGGAGTTAAATAGATATAACAAAAATATACCAGATACATGCACAAAATGCATGGAAAGTAAAGGAACCCTATTTCATTGTTTATGGGAATGTAGATTAATAAGAATGTTTTGGGAGGAGGTGAGGGTAACAATTGAAAAAATAATCTCAAAACAAATCATATTGAATCCTAAACTGTTTTTGTTGGGTCTGTACCCAGAAAAGCATAATTTCAATAAAAGTGAAAGAACATTCATAGACCTCAGTTTGCTTAATGCCAAAAAATGTATTGCACTATTATGGAAAAAGACTCATAGACCAGATGTGACTCAGTGGTTAAGACAGATGTTAACAAACCTTCCATTAGAAAGAATAACATATATACTGAAATCAAAGGAAATTGTGTTTGAGAATATATGGAGACCTTTTATTGATTATGTAAAAAATTTAAACATAACTCTTGAAGAAGAAGGTGAATGATGTGTGTGGACCTTGTAAATTCCAAACTGGTGAACATAATATGTATACTAATGTATTGGATTGTCTAGACTAAACAGAGGAGCATTGTTGAAGACTTGATTTTGTTGGTGGTTGTTGGTGTTTTTAGGGTATTTGTTTTTTTTTTTGTAGTACTTTAGTGTTAGTGTTTGATTGTTTGTATCATGTTTGTTAAAAAAAAAAAAAAAAGGTTCAATAAAGATATTGTGGAAAAAAAAAAACAATCAGAAGGCAAGAAAAAAAAAAAAAAAAAAAAAAAGCAAGCAAGAGCAGCTAATATACATATGTACATATTACTATAAAATATATATATACACACACACACACACAGACACACAGTGCAGAGCATTGTAGCTGGATGGAATAAATATATGAATATATGAACACACAGTGCAGAGCATTGCAGCTAGGTGGAATAAATATGCAAGTATATAAACACACACAGTGCGGAGCAATGTAGCTAGATGGAATAAATATATAGATATATAAATATAAACACACCCAGTGCTGAGCATTGTAGCTAGATGGAATAAATATATAGATATATAAATATAAACACACCCAGTGCAGAGCATTGTAGCTAGATGGAATAAATATGTAAATATATAAACACACACAGTGCAGAGCATTGTTGCTAGGTGGGATGAAACAGCATAACCGTCTATTTAGTTATCCTACATGGTATGATTATGTGCCCATACATATTCTCACACTCCATAGCGACCGGTATGTTCCTAGTTGTATGCCGGAGAGGACCATTGTGTAAGTCTATTGCATCTTTTGCATTCAAAAAAAAAAAAAAAAAAACTATTAGTTTGTTACGTCTTTTTGCTATCTCTGCGAGCAGCCCTGCTTAGGTTGTACAGTCTGACAGCCGTTGGTAGGAAGGACCTACGAAACCTCTCGGTTGTGCACCTGGGATGATGTAGTCTGCTGCTAAATGAGCTCCTCAGTGCATCCAGTATGTCCTGCATAGGGTGGAACTCGGACTCCAGCAGAGATGACAGTTTAGCCACCATCCTTCTCTCTCCTATCTCCTCCATCGGATCAAGGCGTTGCCCCAGGACAGAGCTAGCTTTCTTAATCAGTTTGTTCAGTCTCTTCCTATCGGCTGCAGTAATGCCACTGCCCCAGCAGACCACTCCAAAAGTGATGGCTGATGCCACCACCGTGTCATAGAATGACTTCAGCAGTGCCCCTTGTACACCAAAAGACCTGAGTCTCCTCAGCAGGAACAGCCTGCGCTGTCCCTTCTTGTAGAGTGCGTCAGTATTGTGTGACCAGTCTAGTTTATTGTTCAGATGAATACCCAGGTACTTGTAGGATGTCACCATCTCGATGTCTGTTCCCTGTATATTTACTGGTGCTGTGAGGGGCTGCCCATGCCTGCGGCAGTCCACCACCAGCTCCTTAGTTTTCCTCGCGTTGATCTGGAGGCAGTTCCGATGGCACCAGTCCACAAAGTCCTGGATAAGCCCTCTGTACTCAGCTTCATCTCCGCTGGAGATGAGACCAACGATCGCAGAGTCATCAGAGAACTTCTGTAGATGGCAGTGTGTTGTGTTGTGTGAGAAGTCCGCAGTATAAAGAGTGAACAGGAAGGGAGCCAGCATATTATTACATCTAGCTACATTGCTCCGCACTGTGTGTGTTTATATACTTGCATATTTATCCCACCTAGCTGCAATGCTCCGTACTGTGGGTGTTTATATATTTACATATTTATTCCATCTAGCTACAATGCTCTGCACTGTGTGTTCATATATTCATATATTTATTCCATCCAGCTACAATGCTCTGCACTGTGTGTCTGTGTGTGTGTGTGTATATATATATTTTATAGTAATATGTACATATGTATATTAGCTGCTCTTGCTTGCTTGTTTTTTTTCTTGCCTTCTGATTGTTGCTCTGAGTGTTGCTATCCCTGTGCTGTTGCAATCCTGGAATTTCCCCGTTGTGGGACTAATAAAGGCTTATCTTATCTTATCTTATCTTATCTTATTAAATCCTTCCTGAGCAAGAAAAAAAGGATTTAAATTTTTATAAAATGATACAGTAAGTTATTTAAGTGACTGGAGCTGCAGTCATTTGTGGTAAGAACAAGTCTTCAAGTTAGTGAAATAAACAATAACTCAGAGTACCATTAAATGTACTTAAGTAAAATAATGATAGTTTTTTTTTTTTTGCTCTTTATGAATGTACTTAATTAGAGTAAGTAGTATCCTGCAGTAAAACTACTCGGTACAGTAAATGTTAAAGGAGTAAATGGTGCTAAAACTACCTACATCTGTTAATGACCCAAGTTTATAGATTATAAATCGATTTTCACCCTAAAATAATGATTCCAAAATTATTTTGATGGTAACTCAACCTTTGACAGGGTGAGTGTCACTTCCTCCGTAGGCCAAATGGGCCTGCACTGCCTGCAACAGCTCTGTTGCTAGTGGAAACACTGAAAAGACTACAACTATGGCGATCATGACCTCATTCACAACAACCAATCACAGGGTACTTAGTTGTTGGTGGCTAAAGTTGTATCCTGTGATCGGCTGTAGGAACAGAGGTCATAGTCACCATAGTTGTAGTCTTTTCAGTATTCCTAGCAATAACAATAAAGTTTTTTTCAGGTCATCCTGGACAATGATCCTCTCCAGCGTTACCTGGTGGCCTGCTGTCTAGAGATCAGCGCAGCTTTAAACTGTCTACCATGTAACTTCCCTCTGATCCTTCAAATCCTCAAGCTGCCGTCATACCACTTCTGGAAGGTCTGTTTTCATACTTGATAACAAGCGTCTGCAGCCTGTGGCTTACTTCCTTAAACTTTACAAATTTACAAGAAAAGTCACAAATCCATGAGGGAAAAGTTCCATATTTCAGAGGACGGTCATATGATACCCACAACTCGGCTGTTTTACCTTGATTTTAAGGCTCAGAATTACACACATTGTTTTAGACTAAAATTGCTCAAATTTGACCCCCTTTTTTTTCGTCCCTATAATATTGACCTTTGTTTTCTCGTTGGCTCACAGGTGATTGAGCCAGTCTTGCAAGTCGGGCTTTACTTTCCTCCTGCAGTGGTTGCACATCTCAGAGAAATGGAGGAGAAAGTTCTGGAGAGTTTAGCCTGGACTCGAGACTCACCGCTCTGGGGAGAACTCAGAGCAAACGAAGAGCATCTGCCCACCTGTCAGCAGGTCAGCAGAAATGCACACAAAATAGTTTATGGATCTTTCTGAAAACATCCAAAGCACTGCAATATTTCTTCTAACAGCATTAATAAAGGCCATGCCTTGTGTTTTATGCAGGTGATGCCTTCTACACAGCTCGAAGATCCAATGCAATACAGCACAGACCAGCAGCATTCATCATCAACTACTAACAGACCCAAGAAAACTAACTCCCACTACGTATTTGCCCGAAAAGTGAGTTCTATAATCTGTGATTCCAGTTCCCATCAGCCTCATATGAAAGGCTCAGTGTGGTCATTTTGTTGCTTTTTGTCAGGTTTACCTTTTAATGGGCAAGCGTCTGAGAAAGCTCTGCTCCACTCTGGAGATCTCTGATGGACTGCGGTTGAAGATATGGACCTGCTTTGAGTTTTCTTTAGTCAACTGCACTAGTCTCATGGAGGATCGTCACTTGGACCAACTGCTCATGTGTGCCATCTACGTCATAGCCAAGGTGAGTTCTGAAAGGATAGAAACTTAAACTGGACGACCAACTGCTTATAATGCTGGGGTACTGCTTCTGACACCATGTAGGGATGGTCATATACAGTGGGGCAAAAAAGTATTTAGTCAGCCACCAATTGTGCAAGTTCTCCCACTTAGGATTTTTAATGAATTAATTGGTAAATTCCTCAGTAAAATAAGTATTTGGTCACCTACAAACAAGCAAGATTTCTGGCTCTCACAGACCTGTAACTTCTTCTTTAAGAGGCTCCTCTGTCCTTCACTTGTTACCTGTATTAATGGCCCCTGTTTGAACTCGTTATCAGTATAAAAGACACCTGTCCACAACCTCAAACAGTCAGACTCCAAACTCCACTATGGCCAAGACCAAAGAGCTGTCAAAGGACACCAGAAACAAAACTGTAACCTGCACCAGGCTGGGAAGACTGAATCTGCAATAGGTACGCAGCTTGGTGTGAAGAAATCAACTGTGGGAGCAATTATTAGAAAATGGAAGACATACAAGACCACTGATAATCTCCCTCAATCTGGGGCTCCACGCAAGATCTCACCCCGTGGGGTCAAAATTATCACGAGAACGGTGAGCAAAAATCCCAGAACCACATGGGGGGACCTAGTGAATGACCTGCAGAGAGCTGGGACCAAAGTAACAAAGGCTACATCAGAAACACCCTACGCCGCCAGGGACTCAAATCCTGCAGTGCCAGACGTGTCCCCCTGCTTAAGCCAGTACATGTCCAGGCCCATCTGAAGTTTGCTAGAGAGCATTTGGATGATCCAGAAGAGGATTGGGAGAATGTCATATGGTCAGATGAAACCAAAATAGAACTTTTTGTTAAAAACTCAACTTGTCGTGTTTGGAGGAGAAAGAACACCATACCTACTGTGAAGCATGGGGGTGGAAACATCATACTTTAGGGCTGTTTTTCTGCAAAGGGACCAGGACGACTGATCCGTGTAAAGGAAACAATGAATGGGGCCATGCATCGTGAGATTTTGAGTGAAAACCTCCTTCCACCAGCAAGGGCATTGAAGATGAAATGTGGCTGTGTCTTTCAGCATGACCGTGATCCCAAACACACTGCCCGGGCAACGAAGGAGTGGCTTCGTAAGAAGCATTTCAAGGTCCTGGAGTGGCCTAGCCAGTCTCCAGATCTCAACCCCATAGAAAATCTTTGGAGGGAGTTGAAAGTCTGTGTTGCCCAGCGACAGCCCCAAAACATCACTGCTCTAGAGGAGATCTGCATGGAGGAATGGGCCAAAATACCAGCAACAGTGTGTGAAAACCTTGTGACAGAAAACGTTTGACCTCTGTCATTGCCAACAAAGGGTATTTAACAAAGTACTGAGATTAACTTTTGTTATTGACCAAATACTTATTTTACCGAGGAATTTACCAGTTAATTCATTAAAAATCCTTCAATGTGATTTTCTGGATTTTTTTTTCTTATTTTGTCTCTCATAGTTGAGGTATACCTATGATGAAAATTGGAGACCTCTCTCATCTTTTAAGTGGGAGAACTTGCACAACTGGTGGCTGACTAAATGCTTTTTTTTTTTTTTTTTTTTGTTACTTATTTGTACCCGTAGGTAGACTTGGTTTGCAGTCTGGTGACAAGCCACCGGCTGCTGGTTGCTGCGTGCGCGAGCGCCCTAAACCTACATGTTTTTGGTATGCGGGAGGAAACCAGAGAAATCCCGGAGTAAACCCGCGCAACACGGGGAGAACATGCAAACTCCACACAGCTCACTGTTGGTCGGGGGCTGGGATCGAACCCACGATCTCATGATCTCCACGGTCCCCCGGCCGAGGGTAAAACTGTGCTGCCACAGTGCTAAACCACTGCGCCACCGTGCAGTGGTTTTTTACTCCACTGTATGATGATTAGGATATCAGTTAAAGATTGAATATGGCATATTTTGTGACAATATCACTTGGTATGGTGGGAAATCATTGGATGACATGGTCCACTGGAAAATCCATCAGATGCAGGTGGAGAATGAATTGTAGGTTTGAAGCTCCTTCTATGTAATCTTCTCCACACAAAATGTATAACTCTCCATGAACTGCATATTTTCCTTTAGCAGAATTTTGGTTTAAGTAATTATACAGTATCAGATTGTTGCCATTTATCAGCTGCACTGTGTGCTCATTGAGTCACAATACAGGGTGACTCTGAAGTGGGTGTGGCATCGGCACAATCTGGGTGCATTGCTATTTCATTGCATTTTCTCACAATGTGCCTCTGATCAGCAAAAACAAAATCTAAAATTAATGCTGCATGTCACCTGCTATTTAAGCAGCACATTTTCAAGGTGTGAGTGCATACATAGAGAAATGGCCATACAAGGAAACATTCAACAGTATACTGGAATTTTTTGTTTTAAGTTATAATCTAATCAAAGTATTGTTACCCATCATTTTTATCCCCCACTGGTCGAAGCCCAAAGGGGTCAAAGAGCAAAGACCTTTGACAAAGGTCAGTGGTCAAGGTTAGCATTCCATTTGCACTATTACTATAAAACAAGTAAAGCTAGGGCCACCAAACCTGGTACACATGTTCACCTTGGGATCCTAACCTCAGACTATGGATTTGGGGTGAAAAGGTCAAAGGTCAAGGTTAACATTCCCTATGCCTTATTACTGTACAACAAGTAAAGTTAGGGTCACCAAGCTTGGTACACAGGTTCACCCTGTGACCCTGAAATGTGACTGTGGTTTTGGGATAGTAAAGTTAAAGGTCAACATCAAAATGGCTTAAACTAGATCTCAACAACAAAGAAAGCCAGGGTCACCAAACTTGGTACACAGGTTCACCTTGGGATCCTGACCTCTGACTATGGGTTTGGGGTCAAAGGTCAAGGTTAGCATTTCTTATGCCTTATTACTGTGCGACAAATAAAGCGAGGGCCACCAAACTTGGAGCACAGGTTCACCCTGTGACCTTGAAGTGTGACTGTGGTTTTGGGATCGCAAGGTCAAAGGTCAACATAAAAATGCCTTATAAAGTGTATCTCAACAACAAAGAAAGCTAGGGCCACCAAACCTGGTACACAGGTTCACTCTGAGACCATAACCTCTGACTGCAGGTTTGGGGTCAAAAGGCCAAGGTTGGCACTCCCTATGCCAACCTTGTATGCCATGCCTATGTATGTTTACTATCAAACATATAAATCTCTAGGTTCACTATACTTGCTGCATAGGTTCACCTCGGGATCCAGCCCTACAGCTATGTGTTGTATACTTTGTTGTATATTCCTGGATTATAGGCTTATCATAATTTGACTCTGCCACAGTAATTATATTGAAAAGTTGAAAACTGCTCTGTCAGTAAGTATTGAGATTGTCAAAGAAAATGGAGGTGGGGGTATTGCACTCGCCTCAGAGTGCTCTTGTAAATAAATGAACAAGCACAGTCAGCAAGCCCAGTGCATAACCAATTTGTCCTCACAGGTAAGCACCATCAGAATAGCAATCCACCTTTGATCATCTGTGTTTTAAAGGTGATGGGAAGGTCAAATTTGATTGCTTTACTGGATGTCTTGAAACACATTTAAATAATTAAGAGAATTAGAACAGCGTCTTTGTACCTGGTACAAAATTCATTTTTGCACTACTGTAATGGCGAAATGGACTTGGACACGCCCATAAATCCGCTTTGTACATCAGACAATGGGCTGTAGACTAGACTGCTGAAATAGGGCCCAGTGCCTGTAATAAATCTAGAGTTGGTTCCATACATTTTGACAGGAAAAAAAAAGACAAAGCACCATCTTTGCACCACAAATCAGAAACCACTGACATGAGCAGCTACTTTAATCAGCCCAACTATAGGTTCTCAACCTTGGGGAAATATTGTGTGGTTCCTACTGCATATATCAGTATGCGTATATCATATTCAGTGCAATCTATTTAAAGACATTATCTGTGGTGCATGTTTGCATATTTGGTGCTAATTTGTGGGATTTGCATTTGTTGCACAGATTACCAATATGGATATTCCCTTCAAGCGCATCATGAAGGTCTACAAGCAGCAGCCTGGTGCCAACAGCAATGTAACCTTCCTCATTTTTTTTCTTGAAATAAAGTACAGACTATGCAGTTATTATTATTTTTTTTTTTTTATCTCTTAATACCTACTATAGTGTAGAATAACCCAAAAGTAACATTTTGCTTCTTGGCTTTATCAGAATACCTAAGTAAAAAACTAGAATATCCATCCATCCATCCATCCATCTTCTACCGCTTTTCCGGAGGTCTGGGTCGCGGAGGCAGCAGTTCAAGCAGAGAAGCCCAGACTTCCCTCTCCCCCGCCACCTGCTCCAGCTCTTCAGAGAGGATACCAAGGCGTTCCCAGACCAGCTGGGAGACATAGTCTCTCCAGCGAGTCCTGGGTCTGCCCTGGGGTCTCCTCCCAATAGGACGTGCCTGAAACACCTCAAGTGGGAGGCGTCCAGGAGGCATCCTAATCAGATGCCCATACCACCTCAACTGACTCCTTTCAATGTGGAGGAGCAGCGGTTCTACTCTGAGCCTCTCCCGAATGACTGAGCTCCTCACCCTATCTGTGAGGGTGAGTCCAACAATCCTACGGAGAAAGCTCATTTCAGCCGCTTGTATCCGCGATCTTGTTCTTTCGGTCATTACCCAAAGCTCGTGACCATAGGTGAGGGTAGGAATGTAGATTGACTGGTAAATCAACAGCTTTTCCTTAGAACTAAGCTCCCTCTTCACCACAACAGACCGGTACAATGTCCGCATCACTGCAGATGCTGCTCCAATCCGTCTGTCAATCTCTCGCTCCATTTTCCCCTCACTCGTGAACAAGACCCCAAGATACTTAAACTCCTCCACTTGCCACTGACAACGTCAGTCGGCGAAAGCCCTATTGTATCTGCTTCGTTTCTTTATTATTATTTTTCTGCTCAAATGATTGCATTTTTCACCCTCTGGACGTTAACCAAAACGCAATTTTTTTTGGCAAACCCCTCAGACCTGGCAAAAAATTCGATAAACTGGAAAACATATGTGCCCCCCCACCCCTCATTTTTGTGGGTGGGGCCAAACGTCCAAGGTCTATGGAGACTGGAGACCATAAACTTTGCTGTAGAGACATAAAATTTGGGTGAGGTGTGCACTTAAACTCCTCCACTTGGGGCAGGAACCTGTCCCCAACCCAGAGAGGACAATCCACCTTTTTCCGGCTGAGGACCATGGACTCGGACTTGGAGGTGCTGATTCTCATCCCAGCTGCTTCACACTCAGCAGCAAACCGTCCCAGCAAGAGCTGTAGGTTATTGCTGGATGAAGCCAACAGGACAACATCATCTGCAAACAACAGAGATGAGATCCTGTGGTCACCAAGCATGACGCCCTCCATTCCCTGGCTGCACCTAGAAATCCTGTCCATAAAAATTATGAACAGGATCGGTGACAAAGGGCAGCCCTGGCAGAGTCCATCTCTCACTGGGAATGAGTCCGACCGAGTGTTGGCAATACAAACCAAACTCTCACAACGGTCGTACAGAGACCGAATAGCTCGTAACAACAAGCCCGATACCCCATACTCCCGAAGCACCCCCCACAAAAAACCATGAGGGACGCGGTCAAATGCCTTCTCCAAGTCCACAAAACACATGTAAACTGGTTGGGCAAACTCCCACGAACCCTCAAGAATTCTCGAGAGGGTAAAGAGCTGGTCCGATGTGCCACGGCCAGGACGAAAACCACATTGCTCCTCCTGAATCCGAGGTTCGACCAACGGCCGGACTCTCCTCTCCAGTACCTTGGCATAGACCTTCCCAGGGAGGCTGAGGAGTGTGATCCCTCTAAAGTTGGAGCACACCCTCCGGTCCCCTTTTTTGAAGAGAGGAACCACCACCCCGGTTTGCCATGCCAAAGGCACTGCCCCCGACCTCCACGCAGTGTTGCAGAGGCGTGTCAACCATGACAGCCCAACAACATCCAGGGCCTTGAGGTACTCAGGGCGAATCTCGTCCACCCCTGGGGCCCGGCCACCAAGGAGATTTTAACCACCTTGGCGACCTCAGCCCCTGTGATAGGCGAGTCATCCCCCTCGTCCACAAACCCTGCTTCCTCTGTGGAAGGCGTATCAGTGGGATTGAGGAGATCCTCGAAGTATTCCTTCCACCGCCCGACAATATCCCCAGTCGAAGTCAACAGCGCCCCATCTGCACCATACACAGTGTGGACAGGGAGCTGCTTTCCCCTCCTGAGCCGCCGGACAGTTTGCCAGAATCTCTTCGAGGCCGACCAAATGTCTTGTTCCATGGCCTCACCGAACTCCTCCCATACCCGGGTTTTTGCTTCAGCAACCACCCGAGCTGCACTCTGCTTGGCCTGCCAGTACACCTCAGCTGCTTCGGGAGTCCCACAAGCCAACCAAGCTTGATAGGACTCCTTCTTCAAAAACTAGAATAATTAAGTAAAAATACCTGAATAAGTGAACAGATGTGAACAGCCCTAATGTTGACATGAGCATTTAAAGTCACACTTCACCAAAAATTTTTTTTTTCTTGTTATTAACATGTCTATAACATGCTTTTTATGCCTTACAAGACTTACAAGAGCTAAATCACTCTTATGTGTCATGTGTCTGTTTTGTTTTTTTTTTGCTGTGGAAGTTCAATTAAGGTCCTTCTCTTGGAAAAAGGCAAGTTTAGACAGTGTTTTTGGTGATGTCACTATAACAGGTTCATAGTGTTGAGCCAAACAGGACTAAGAACTGGCTGTTCAAATTTACCAGCTTGCAGACTTCTGTGTTCTGGTGGGCGGGATGTGGGTGGGCCTAATTAGATCCTGGCATTTGAAGGAGGAGAAAAAGGGTAAAAGCTTTTTACGAGGAACTGTAAGACAATGAAAGTTTTTTTTTTTGTGTTGGAAAAAAAAAAACAGGCATAAGATATTATTTTAGACAATGCAGATTTGTTTTTTAAAGAGATTTATATCCACTGGAGTACATCTTTAAATTAAAGTGTAACTCTGCTTTGTTAATTAATAATGAACAGTTCACTCAGACTGTCTCTGTCCTCAGGTTTGCAAACATGTACTGATTTCACATGTAGCAGCTGAAAATTCTGCTACTGGAAAAACTGGTAAGAAACAAAATATTAATATACAGTGCATGCAGAAAGTATTCACAGTGCTTCACTTTTTCCACATTATGTTACAGCCTTATTCCAAAATGGATTAAATTCATTTTATTCTTCAAAAATTCTACACACAATACCCCATAATGACAATGTGAAAAAAGTTTTGAGATTTTTGCAAATTTATTAAAAATAAAAAACTAAGAACTCACATGTATTCACAGCCTTTGCTCAATACTTCGTTGATGCACCTTTGGCAGCAATTACAGCCTCAAGTCTTTTTGAATATGATGCCAAAAGCTTGGCACACCTATCTTTGGGCAGTTTCACCCATTCCTCTTTGCAGCACCTCTCAAGCAACGTCAGGTTGGATGGGAAGCATCAGTGCACAGCCATTTTCAGATCTCTCCAGGGATGTTCAGTTGGATTCAAGTCTGGGCTCTGGCTTGGCCACTCAAGGGCATTCACAGAGTTGTTCTGAAGCCACTCCTTTGATATCTTGGCTGTGTGCTTAGGGTTGTTGTCCTGCTGAAAGATGAACCATCGCCCCAGTCTGAGGTTAAGAGCGCTCTGAAGCAGGTTTTCATCCAGGATGTCTCAGTACATTGCTGCATTCATCTTTCCCTCTATCCTGACTAGTCTCCCAGTTCCTGCCACTGAAAAACATCCCCACAGCATGATGCTGCCACCACCAGACTTCACTGTAGGGATGGTACTGGCCTGGTGATGAGCGGTGCCTGGTTTTCTCCAAACATAATGCCTGTCATTCACGCCAAAGAGTTCAATCTTTGTCTCATCAGACCAGAGAATTTTGTTTCTCATGGTCTAAGAGTCCTTCAGGTGCCTTTTGGCAAACTCCAGGCGGGCTGCCATGTGTCTTTACTAAGGAGTGGCTTCCATCTGGCCACTCTGCCATACAGACCTGATTGTTGGATTGCTGCAGAGATGGTTGTCTTTCTGGAAGGTTCTCCTCTCTCCACAGAGGAACACTGGAGCTCTGACAGCATGACCATCTGTTTCTTGGTCACCTCCTTGACTAAGGCCTCTCTTCCTGATTGCTCAGTTTAGATGGCTGGCCAGCTCTAGGAAGAGTCCTGGTGGTTCCGAACTTCTTCCATTTATGGATGATGGAGGCCACTGTGCTCATTGGGACCTTCAGAGTGGCAGAAATTTTTCTATACCCTTCCCCAGATTTGTGCCTCAAGACAATACTGTCTCAGAGATCTACAGACAGTTCCTTTGACTTCATGCATGGTTTGTGCTCTGACATGCACTGTCAGTTGTGGGACCTTATATAGACAGGTGTGTGCCTTTCAAAATCATGTCCAATCAACTGAATTTACCACAAGTGGCCTTCAATTAAGCTGTAGAAACATCTCAAGGATGATCAGTGGAAACAGGATTTTAAGCTTCATGGCAAAGGCTGTGAATACTTATGTGCATGTCATGTCTTAGTTTTTTATTTTTAATAAATTTGCAAAAATCTCAAAACTTTTTTCACGTTGTTGGTATGGGGTAATGTATGCAAAATTTTGAGGAAAGCAATGAATTTATTCCATTTTGGAATAAGGCTGTAACCAGGGGTGGGCAATATGGCCCAAAAATGATATCAGGATATTTCTGTGAATTTTCACGATAATGATATTCTTCATGATATCACAGAATACAGTTTTTTCTTTTAAATTTATAAAGGACAGTTTCACAGGCCAACGTTAATGATGTTCAACATATTCAGTAAAAACAAAAATTATTTCTCCAGTTTATAAAGAGCAGTTTAGAATGTGTTTCAATTTTTTTTTTATTCTGTATCAAATATTACTAGAAAATATTATAAGCCACCACATCTTAAGCGCACTGAGGGGTGGACTCGGACAAAAATTCAGGATGGGAATTTGACTTCATTCTAGGCCACCCTGTTGTTGGAAACGAAAAACTACCACATTTTTAGTAGGCCAACATTTTAAAATAACAGGTATCAAGCTAGTTATATATTATAACCTTCAGCTGGGAGGAAAATTATAAATTTGGATTTTAATTGTCAACTGATCTATTGATTATTAAAACAACTGATTGACTAATCTTAATTTTAATCTGGTGCTGCTTCTGATTTTTTCACCTTTTCCAAATAAAAACAAGGTAAGAGGCTTTCATTTAATTTAATTTAATTTTATTATTTATTTGAACATCAAGACAAAAAATTTAAAAACAAGGAATCAAAACCAAGAAAAAAAAATATAAACATAACAGAAAAAAAAGCCTTGTTCAAAAGGAGTGGGAAGAAGCCGATGCTTATATAGTCCCACCTCTTCTCCATAACCAATAACTTATCATTATAAGTTATCAATAACTTATCATTATTATATCATTCTAGTCATTATCCATACTATAATTACATTCATTATACAATACCATGATATATAATGCATCTTGTAATTAAATTATGCAATAGAAATAATACAACAATGATAGTTTGTAGTGACAATAATGCCAACATCTAATAACACAACATTACAAAAATCATTTTTTTGTAAGTTGTCTGTGTTTTTTCAGCTGATTTAAGACAATTTTGCACCGCTGAATCTGAAAATGACATCCGTTTCTCTTGATCAGGTCAGGTTTTTATGCTAAGTTGTTAGCAGTTGTACAGCAGTTGTACAGTTGTACTGTAAATTGAATAGTAGACATTGATAAAGGTAAGTACATGTAAATTGAATGTTACATCATCATTGTTCAAAATTCAGAGAATTTCAAGAAATCAAAAAGAATTTTGCATCTTATAAAGCGAAAATACCCGTACATGTAAACAAAAGTGGAAAAAAAAAACATGTGGCCATAGTTCAAAAAGTTGACCTGATTGAGCAAAACCAATGTGATTTTTTTGATTCAGCACATCAAAATTTTCCTAAATCAGCTAAAAAAAACTTAGACAATAAATTTGGTGTTGACCAGTGTAATAATTGTAATAATAATAAGTAAATACTTCTGGTATGTTAATATAATTATAGACAATATTACCATCATCATAATCACCATATATACCACCATATACCCCCACATGGTTTACAATACCTAGATGCAATAAATAATCATATAATAATACCCATAATAATAGGTAGCCATATATTAATTACAATAACAACAATAACAATACCACCTGGCATATATAATACTTTAAATAATTCCATTCTAAACAACAATCATAATACTATAATACCATTGTAATATTCTAGTAATAATGATATCAATAATAACAGTACTCTGCATATATAACAACTCAGCATATATATATATTCAACAATAACAACAATAACAACCATTCTTCATTGATGACACGTTATAATATTACTGTCCTTTATTTTTATTTTGTTCAAGAAGCTGTAGGTTAAAAGTTACAGTTCTGCATGAAAAACGTCATGAATTTGTCACCAAAAACATTCAAAATTTTTAAAAAAATTACTTTTATGAAAAGATGTTTTAAAAAAAGAGACAAACAAATTTAGGAGAGAACGTAACAAGCAGATGAGAGTAAAGTTGGTACTGCAGACTATATATAGCCCATAGTTTTGAAAATTATAAAGGTTTTTCTTAAAACATCTGAATAGTCCTGAAAACATTGCCTTATAAATGTAAGAGCAATTTAGCTATGGTTAATGCAAACTACTTATTAAATTAAAAAACATAAACCCTAAACTACAGTACAAGCAGTTACAGCAGGATAATATAACCACAGACATTAGTCACCGCGTTACTTCTGTCTTCATCTCATTTCTGTGCTCTGGGGCATGAGGGGTTTTGATCATTTTACCATATTTAGTCTGTAATTTCACTGGGTCAGGAAGAAGGTCTAAATAAAACAGGGAGGGCGTGGGGTTATTTAAAAGTATTATTTCATCATTTGGCCTACCTGCCTGCTGTTTCCCCCAAACAAGACACTTATGCAGGTAAATGACATCCCATCTCTCTCTCTTTCTCTCAGTTTACCTGCGTTAGAAATCTCTTTTGCACAGACGACTCCTGGGGCTGTTAGCGGATTTTTTTTTTTCTTTCGGTTGGTTGAATAAATCAATCTAAAGCAGCCACAAGGGAACAAAAATAAACCTCTGGACACTTTGGATTCCGGATGTCAACAACACTACTTCAGGGTGAAGTAAAACTTTTCACTGAAGCCGTGTTATTGACGTGCGGAAAAAAATGTGGGCAGATTATCTGTATCGCTGCATCGTTTCTTTTTTTTGTTTGTTTGTTTTTTAAAGATAGCACTAGTCTGAAATGGCCTTAAAACTAAACAAGTAGCTGTAAGCGGGCCTTCGCCCCCTCGCGCGCCTGCAGAACCTGGTGCCCATCGCACCTTGCTGGCTTGGAAAATTTCCTGTCATCCCTGCAAGGGCTACGTGAATAATAATGTAAACCATTTGGCGCAGAACTTCCTGTGAGCAGTAAGTGGAGCTATAACTTTTGTCAAATAATTTTATGTAGGAGTGTGTGGAGTGGGACTAATCTCCATCATAGCAATTACGGTGAAAATCCGAGACGGTTTGTCCAAGGTACAACTCTCCGACATATTGCGATAAGGTAAACTTGGACATGTGGCCATGACAACACTTACAGTTTAGGTACAGTGGGTAAAAAAAGTATTTAGTCAGCCACCAATTGTGCAAGTTCTCCCACTTAAAAGATGAGAGAGGTCTCCAATTTTCATCATAGGTATACCTCAACTATGAGAGACAAAATGAGAAAAAAAAAATCCAGAAAATCACATTGAAGGATTTTTAATGAATTAATTGGTAAAGTCCTCGGTAAAATAAGTATTTGGTCAATAACAAAAGTTCATCTCAATACTTTGTTATGTACCCTTTGTTGGCAATGACAGAGGTCAAACGTTTTCTGTAAGTCTTCACAAGGTTTTCACACACTGTTGCTGGTATTTTGGCCCATTCCTCCATGCAGATCTCCTCTAGAGCAATGATGTTTTGGGGCTGTCGCTGGGCAACACGGACTTTCAACTCCCTCCAAAGATTTTCTATGGGGTTGCGATCTGGAGACTGGCTAGGCCACTCCAGGACCTTGAAATGCTTCTTACAAAGCTACTCCTTCGTTGCCCGGGCAGTGTGTTTGGGATCATTGTCATGCTGAAAGACCCAGCCATGTTTCGTCTTCAATGCCCTTGCTGATGGAAGGAGGTTTTCACTCAAAATCTCACGATACATGGCCCCATTCATTGTTTCCTTTACACGGATCAGTCGTCCTGGTCCCTTTGCAGAAAAACAGCCCCAAAGTATGATGTTTTCACCCCCATGCTTCATAGTAGGTATGGTGTTCTTTCTCCTCCAAACACGACAAGTTGAGTTTTTACCAGAAAGTTCTATTTTGGTTTTATCTGACCATATGACATTCTCCCAATCCTCTTCTGGATCATCCAAATGCTCTCTAACAAACTTCAGATGGGTCTGGACACGTCTGGCACTGCAGGATTTGAGTCCCTGGTGGCATAGTGTGTTACTGATGTAGCCTTTGTTACTTTGGTCCCAGCTCTCTGCAGGTCATTCACTAGGTCCCGCCATGTGGTTCTGGGATTTTTGCTCACCGTTCTCGTGATCATTTTGACCTCATGGGGTGAAATCTTGCGTGGAGCCCCAGATCGAGGGAGATTATCATTGGTCTTGTATGTCTTCCATTTTCTAATAATTGCTCCCACAGTTGATTTCTTCACACCAAACTGCTTACCTATTGCAGGTTCAGTCTTCCCAGCCTGGTGCAGGCCTACAATTTTGTTTCTGGTGTCCTTTGACAGCTCTTTGGTCTTGGCCATAGTGGAGTTTGGAGTCTGACTGTTTGAGGTTGTGGACAGGTGTCTTTTATACTGATAATGAGTTCAAACAGGTGCCATTAATACAGGTAACGAGTGGAGGACAGAGGAGCCTCTTAAAGAAGAAGTTACAGGTCTGTGAGAGCCAGAAATCTTGCTTGTTTGTAGGTGACCAAATACTTATTTTACCAAGGAATTTACCAATTAATTCATTAAAAATCCTTTAATGTGATTTTCTGGATTTTTTTTTCTCATTTTGTCTCTCATAGTTGAGGTATACCTATGATGAAAATTGGAGACCTCTCTCATCTTTTAAGTGGGAGAACTTGCACAATTGGTGGCTGACTAAATACTTTTTTGCCCCACTGTACATGTTAGAGACCAATACAAAACTACAGAAGAGAGTCACCTTGACTTACGTTCCATATTTGGTGACCCTTGGACTTTCCCAACCCTCCAAAGTGTAAAACATATTGAATGGCAAGGAGTGGGTTTCCATGGCAACTGTGATTTTCGTAGGACAAAAGTGACTTCCATTGTTAGTTAGTTAACCTCTTGCACACTGTGCGTCCTAGTGCGGGCTGAAAAAAAAAGAAGCTGCATTTCCGTTCTTCCACTACAGACACAGCCGCGAACAGAAAGCCAAAGGAGTGCTTTGATTGGTTTAGATGTGAATGACCTCTCATTCGACTAATAAGAGCCTTGAATTGGGTTTCTGAAACCTTGAAGAACCAATGACTGAAAACCTAGCAAGAAGGACCCACCTACCAACGGCTGCGAATACAGCGAGCCAGTTGCCTACGGGTACAAATAAAGTAACCTGAACCTGAACCTGAAGCACAGAAGTTCGAAAGTATGCGTCCCTTGCGTAAAATCTGTTTTGTGTAAGTCGCTGGGTGACACACACGTGTTCGCCAGTCTTTTTTTCTTACTACTGTTCTTATTTGTTTTGAAAAATCGTTTGCCAAAACCGCAATCATGGAAGCGCAAAACTGCAATAATGGAATTATGGTTTGACCGGGTCGCGTGACCAGAACCACGAGTCCGTAACAAGCGGACCAGCGTCATGTTCGTCTGACAATGAGGAAGAGAAGTTCGCCAGCGACACTGCTGTTGTGGACAGGTAAGTGTTATAAGCTAAATTATTCTTTATCCCTGAAAATTGTAATCAAAATGACTTTTGACCGATCGGTAAATTACAACTGTGCGTCATCGCAACATGAAGACCGGACCGTGAACACCTCCCCCCCCCCCGCTACTCTTCTGTAGCGGATTGCAGATATTATTGCAGATATTTTAGTACAACTGTGCATAGTAGACCGCGGTGCATGCCGCGGTCCGTCATGTGGCGATGGACGATGTCCGTCCTCTGTAGCGGGGGGGGTGGGAGTTGTTATCCTCTACATTACAGATATTTTAGTATAATTTTTAGTGCACTGTAGGTTATTTTTTTCTTGTAAAAAAAAAAAAGCCACACATTTTTTTCGTGGCATGCTTCTTTGTGTGTGTGGGCTTGTTTGTTCATTCATTCATTCATGAATGAATAAACAACCCCCCCCCCCCCCGCATACACACGCAGCCCTGAGTGTCACCTTTCATTAGAGCCCAAGATGAAGCTTCTATATTGAATCATTCAAAAGTTACAGACGTTTTTCCAAACTGTGCCATTTGGCACAATTTGGCACAGTTCAAAAACGCCTGGGAACAACCTAAGAAAAAAGCTGTGTAATATATTCATTTTTTGTGGTATTGTTACAAAATTTTGACCTCAGCTGGATAACACTTGGTTCTACATTTCTGTTGCATTTTCCAGCCCGGATCTGACAGCTGTGTGTTATTTGCAAGAATTTGTATCCAAAAAAACACCCAGGCCAAATTTATTTTCTTCA
Source organism: Pholidichthys leucotaenia (assembly GCA_020510985.1). Taxonomy (NCBI): domain Eukaryota; kingdom Metazoa; phylum Chordata; class Actinopteri; order Cichliformes; family Pholidichthyidae; genus Pholidichthys; species Pholidichthys leucotaenia. The sequence continues at coordinate 378,699,490 of CM035837.1, forward strand.
AGTTCAGTATGTTTAGATGACTGTTACTCAGTGGCAGGAGCACTTAGAGAGATTATGACTGTTTTGCCAAAAAATTCAAAGTGTTTTCTTTTAAATGAGACCAACCCCATGAAGATGCTGCAAAGGGTTGAAGAACAGCTTTTGATTTACTTTGGGTACGTTATTTTTAGGCATTTTTAGGGAAATTGACCAGAGTGCAAGGGGTTAAGTTAATTCCCTTCCACAGCATGTAGAACACCATTTTGATGTATGGGGCAGCGCCTATCTCTGTTTCTGACTTCCACTGAGGGTAGTCCAATGCACTTTGAGAAATCACTGAAAATGTCATGCCATTCTGACTATTGGTCTTTGCACAAAATTTGATACAATTTTGTGCAGTACGTCATGTCAGCAGTAGGTGGTGGTGTGACAGTTTTTTGACTATTGATATACAGACGTGTTCAGAGTGGGATTAGTATGACTTGTTCAAAGTTTGGTCCAAATCAGACGAGGAATGTCTGAGCTGTAACTGTCATGTTTTGCATGGCGAGAAAGCCATTGAAGCATGCTGATCACCATGGAAGCAGTTGGGTACTATGTACATGCACTGTCAATGAGCCCTAGTCATTCTTTCATGTAATTTTTTTTCAGCTGGTGAGAGAAAAAGAAAAAAGTTTTCAGCAATTCTTCCTTTAATCATTAGGGGGCACTATAAGTTTTGTTTATTATTTTTATATAGACGCATTTGGGGTGGGACTAATATTGATTGTAGAAAATTTGGTGAAAATCGTACAAAGTTTGTCCAGTTTACAAGTGGCTGTTGTTCTAACCACAAGGTGGCAGTATAACTTTTGTTAAGTATTTTTGTAGAAGAGCATGCAGGATGAGCCAAATATCCATTGTAGAAAATGTGGTGAAAATCGTACAAAGTTTGTCCAATTTACAAGTGACCAATGCTGTAACCACTAGGCGGCGCTATAAGTTTTGTTAATTTTTTTTTTATAGAAGTGTTCAGGGTTGGACTAATATTCATTGTTGAAAATTTGGTGAAAATCCCAAAAAGTTTGTCCAAGATACAACTTTCTGATGTTCCATGGTGAGAAGTAGACCTTTGCCATGTCGCCATGGCAACACCTCCCTGTCAGTTATGTGTTGTCCACCCATATAGGACTTTATATGACAGTCACCTCAACCTATGCTCCAGATTTCATGACTCCAGGTCGTTTCCAATCGTCCCAACAAGATCACGGATTGAATGGCGAGGAGGGTGTATCCATGGTAATAGCAGTGACGCCATGCTAAAGGTGATATGCAGTTATGATCAAACAGGAGGTCTGATAAGTCTCAGAAAATTTCACGTCATTCTGGCCAACGGCGTGTGAGCAATCAATAAAAGAGTTTTCAGCAATTCTTCCTTTAACCACCCGGGGGCGCTTGAACTTTTGTTTATTATTTTTATGTCATCGCATTTGCAGTGGGATTAATATTGATTGTGCAAAATTTGGTGAAAATCGTACAAAGTTTGTCCAATGGACAAGTGTCTGTTGTTCTAACCACAAGGTGGCATTATTACTTTTATAAAGGATTGTTACATAAGCACGTTTGGGGGCGGGACTAATATCCATTGTAGAAAATTTGGTGAAAATCGGATGAAGTTTGTCCAAGTTACAACTTTTTGATGTCCCATGGCGAGGAGTAAGCCTTTGCCATGTCATCATGGTAACACTTACCTATCAGTTATGTGTTTCTGACCCATATAGGACTACAGCTGACAGTCACCTCTACCTTTGTTCCAAATTTCATGACTCTAGGACCTTCCCAACCCTCCCCATAAGCTCACGGATTGAATGGCGAGGAGGGCGTGTAAAGTTGATGTGCAGTTATGATCATCCCTGTGGTCTAATGAATCTCAGAAAATTTCACATTATTGTGGAAACTGGCGCCTGAGTAATAAATAAAACAGTTTTAAGCAATTCTTCCTTTAACCACTCGGTGGCAATATATCTTTTGTCAGGTATTTTAATGTAGATGTGTTCGGGGTGGGACTATTTTCAATAATGGAAAGTTTGGTGCACATCGGACAAGTTTTGCCCAAGTTACAGCTGTTTGAAGTTGTAAGGGTAGGAGTCAAACTTCACCATGGTGCCCTGGCCACACCTTTTGAGATTTTGACTTAATTTATACAATTTTTAATGGCCAATGCCTATAGATGCCGCCATGTAAAAATGAGCTCAATCAGAGCTGGCCCCTCTGACTAGTTCGTTCAAATGTAAGGTGTGATTTTTTTCCGAATTGGCGGTTGGGCGACTTTGAGGCAAGATGGCAGCCTTCCTGTTGGCAGTGGGTATGGGCCACAATTATGTTTTTTGCATGTCTTGAGGTGATGCACACCTCACCCAAATTTTATGTCTCTACGGCAAAGTTTACGGTTGCCTGTGTCCATAGACCTTGTACTTTTGGCCCCTCCCACAAAAATTAGGGGTGGGAAGCACATATCTTTTCCAGTTTATCGAATTTTTCGCTAGGTCTGAGGGGTTTGCCAAAAAAAAATCGCATTTTTGTTAACGTTCAGAGGGTGAAAAATGTGATCATTTAGGCGGAAGCATAATAATGAGAAACGGAGCAATTACAATAGGGCTTTCGCCGACTGACGTTGTCAGTGGCTCAGGCCCTTATTACTTCCTCACAACCAGACGCAGACATTCCAAGCACAGAGCGCCGCTTCTCGGGTCATGTTTGTTTTGTCATTTCTATGGTAACGCGTAACTTCCTTTGGCAGCGTAACTGACCCCAAATATCACAATATTCATTTTTTACACCAGTATCAAAAATGATTCTGGTATTGTCATGAACGATGCAATATGGCACACCCCTAGCTGTAACATAACAAAATGTGAAAAAGTGAAGCACTATGAATGCTTTCCGGATGCACTGTATGCAGTTAATTAATGTATTTATTAAAAGTATGTATTGTATAGAACCTCCTTTACAGGACATGGACTATTACACATACAGTATGTATGTCTTCAAACAGCTAAGTGGGTAAGATACTGGAACACTGTACCAAAACTGACAATAGCCACGGTTACATGGGCAAAATTTCTTCAGTCTGATTACAATTCAGATCAGAATTTTACTGTTTACATGGATCCTGAGAAAGCTGATCTGATTAGGACGTGCGTTTCCATGTGTCACAGGTTTGAACGGAATAAATCATTTTGACGTGCACGTCGACATTTCGACATTCCAAAAATAGTAGAAGAAGAAGCAACTTCCGGTGTTAGCAAGCCCCGCTTCGTGTCGAAATTGACCTGTATTGTGTTATTCAGACTGTACTTTTGCTTCTGCTGGCCTCCGTAATGAAGCTACAAGTACATACTTCTGCATATGACGAACAGAGGGAGACAGCAGGACGATACAGACCAGTTTTGTTTTACTCCCGCTATGTTTTCCGCTAGCTGCTGCTAAGGCGGAAATATGTCATGTCGACGTGTGGCTGGTTTACAGACATGCGCAGTAAACATATTTTCTTCCCTACGTTCGGAATAAGTGTTTTCATGCGCACCATTCCGATTAACAATCGGCATAACTCACCCCTCTCAATAGGAATGAAATTTTGATCCGAATGAGCGTGATCAGGTTAGAATATTCAGATTGGCATGTTTACATGAAGCATTTTTATTCCGATCAGGCTTTTAATCAGGTTACGTGTGTCCATGTAAACATAGCCAGTGATATTGGTGTTCTGGTGGCATGGAGACAACTTATTTATCTATACAAAAAATTGAAGTTACAGCAATAATATAGCTTCATCATATTAACTGTTAATATCCATAATGCTAGCAAAATTTCACATTGAGAAGTAATCACTCATTATATTGCTTATTACAGATGATGAAAATCTCAGCAGTCCTCTGACCCCAAACTCACCTTCAACACATTATCCGAAACGTTGCAAGGATATGAGGGGCAATCTCATTGTTTTTTACAACGACGTCTATACAAAGATGGAAAAGATGGAGAACTTTGCCAAGCAGTTTGCTCCGACAACCGGGGTGAGAAGTATTTTTTACAGAATTAATGGAATAATGTAACAGGCCAGAGTGGTGTGCAGGGATAAATGTTGTGGTAGATGCTAACACATTATTTTTTTTGTCCAGATTGACACTCCTCCTCTGTCCCCATACCCTCGACTGGGGAGAGCATCAACCCACAGACATAGAGTGTTCAGCAGGTGTCCCATCTACATTTCACAGTACAACAAAGACAATGTCTCCCCTTTTAAGACTGGACTCTGCTACCACTTCAAACTAAGCTCCCCTAAGGTCTGTGGATACAATATTTGGAACATTTCAGCAGTCATATTCTCATAATCCACATTTCAAGTATGTGACTTAGCAAGGCAACAGCCTCAGGATGAAGGTCTTGTCTGTATTCTCTTCCTGTCTTAACAGCGTCTTTGTGAGATCAACAGCATGATTAAAATGGGGAAGTCATCAAACCCGAGACGCTGCTCAGCATCACTGGGGGCAGAGGATGAAGAGGAAGAAGCTGGACCCTCAGCTAAGATGCTTCGTGTGGATGGTCAGTCCGCCTGGCAAAGAAAACTAAGGAGTGTTGCACGTGAACGTGTCGCAAAAAATGATTAGGGATGAGGACCAGTCGTCTCCAGACAGGAAACCGAATATCCATTAGAGAGCTGGTTTGGGGCGGGAAAAAAAAAGCTTTTATTCCATTTTTAAAACTTTTGCATCATTTTAAACTTTGTCACTTTATTGTATATGGTTTATGCAAAAGACAAATGAATTAATAAATCCACTGCATTCATGAGGAAAAAGTAGCAAAGATATGATCAAAACAGCAATTTAGCACAAGTAAGAATGCAACCAAACAAGACCCCCCCCCCAAAAAAAAATAAAAAAAAGCTAATTTACAATAAAAAAAATCAAATTTTTCCATAAGCAAGTCAAAAAATTAGAAAAAAAATGACCAATTCATGAGAAGAAAGGCATGATTAAAAAAACTGCAAAATGGTGACATGTTTTTAGGACCCAGTGAGCAGACATAGACTCAAAAGCAGATTCAATATTTAAGCCGTGCTGACCTGTGGGCAGCTCTTAAATAGCTCCGATGATGAGGGAGAGCAGGTGTGTGCGCAGCTGTGGAGAATCAGGCAGGCAGAGCAAATCATCACAGTACTCCCCCCCCCATGTGGCGCCTCTCGGTGACCAATCCAGCCTACCTGGGTGCGTCCGGTGGAAGTCCCTGATGAGTTGAGGATCCAACATGAAGGAGGGACGCACCCAGGACCTCCACTCAGGGCCGTAACCCTCCCAGTCCACCAGGTACTGTAGGCCGCGACCCCGTCGACGGACGTCCAGGATGGCGTTGATCTTCCACGCCGGGTTGCCATCGATCACCACTGGTGGAGGTGGCATCTTGGGAGGAGGGCACAGAGGGCTGGAACAGAACGGCTTAACCTGAGAGATATGAAAGGTGGGACAGATGCGGAGGGAGGGGGGAGAGCTAGGCGCACAGCTACAGGATTCACAATGTGGGTTATTGCAAATGGCCCAATAAACTGCTGAGAGAGTTTCCTCAACTTAGCCTTAAGATTGATGTTTTTGGTCGAGAGCCATACTTGTTGGCCCACCCGATAAGGTGGAGCTGGCGTCCTGCGAGGATTGGCAATTGTGGAGTTGCGTTCCGCTGTGTGCTGCAGCGTGGTCCGGGTAGCGCTACACAACCGGTGACAGCGTCTCAGGTGGGCTTGAATGGACGGTACAGCAATGTGCCCCTCCTCCTCGGGAAGCAGTGGAGAATTGTAGCCCAGAGAGGCCTCAAAAGGGGACATGCCAATAGCTGACGACACGGTGGTGTTATGGGCATACTTGATCCACAGGAGGTGGGTGCTCCAGGATGCTGGGTTGGCGGTGGCGATGCACGCAGCACTGCCTCCAACTCCTGATTGGCCTGCTCACATTGTCCATTACTTTGCAGGTGGTACCCCGATGACAAGCTCACCGTAGCCCCGATGGCATTGCAAAAGGATTTCCACACTTGAGAAACAAACTGGGGCCCCCGGTCGGAAACGATGTTCAAGAGGATGCCGTGCAGCCTCACCACGTGAAGGACGAGCAGGTCCACTGTCTCCTTTGCCGTTGGCAGCCCCTGTAGGGGGATGAAGTGGGCTGCCTTCGAGAACCTGTCCACGATGGTGAGGATGACGGTGTGGTGGTTAGAGGGTGGAAGACCAATGATGAAGTCCAGGGCCACGTGAGACCAGGGCCTGCCAGGGATAGGGAGAGGGTGAAGAAAGCTGGCCCGAGGAGAGAAGGACGTCTTGCCGGCGGCGCACTGGGGACAGGCGTGGATGTATTCCCTGATGTCCTTCCGGAACGAAGGCCACCAAAAGGTCCTCTGCAGCAGTCCCACCGTGTGTGCCATCCCAGGGTGGCATGAGAGCTTGGAGGAGTGGGCCCAATTAATCACCTCGCCCCGGACGGCAGATGGAACAAACAGCCTCCCCGCCCGGGTCCGGCTCGGTCTCCTGTGCTCTCAGGACCTTCTCTTTGATACCCCACAAGAGGGTGCCCACGATGCATGATGGGGGAATGATAGGGTGCTCCGATACCTCCGCGGTGTCTGAGGCGAGCTGTCTGGATACGGCGTCAGGCTTGGTGTTTTTGGACCCGGGACGGTAGGTGATGGTGAAATCGAAATGACCGAAAAACAGGGACCAACGGGCATGGCGCATGTTCAGATGTTTGGCCGTCCTGAGGTATTCCAAGTTTATGGTCAGTCCAGGCAATGAATGGCTGGAAAGCCCCCTCCAGCCAATGGCCCCACTCCTCCAGCACAAGCTTGACCGCCAGGAGCTCCCTGTCCCCGATGTCATAATTCCTCTCCACTGGGGAGAGGCGACGGGAGAAGAATGCACAGGGGCGGATCTTGTCGTCTACCGATGAGCGCTGGGACAGCACGGCTCCTACGCCAGAGTCTGAGGCATCCACTTCCACCAGGCATTGCAGAGCGGGGTCCACCTGTGCCAAGATCGGAGGGGAGGAGAATTGAGATCTCAGATTGACAAAGGCCACCTTAGCCTCCTCTGTCCACTGGAAGGGCACCTTGGAGGAGGTGAGACGGGTCAGAGGGAGGGCAGTAATACTGTAGTTCTTGATGAAGTGGCTGTAGAAATTGGCAAATCCCAGGAACTGTTGTAGTTGCTTCCAGGAGGAGGGAGTTGGCCACTCTACCACCGCTTTTACCTTGTCAGGGTCCGCGATGATCTCATTGTGAGAAATGATGAACCCCAGGAATGATGTCTTGGACGTATGGAATTCACATTTCTCAGCCTTCACAAACAGTTTGTTCTCAAGTATCCGCTGCAAGACTCGCCTCACGTGTACCCGGTGCTCATCCAGGGACTGGGAAAAAATCAGAATGTCATCCAGGTATACAAAGACAAGTGAGCCCAAAAAGTCCCTCAGCACGTCATTGATAAGGCGCTGGAATACGGCGGGGGCGTTGGTCAGCCCAAACGGCATTATGAGATATTCAAAATGACCGCTAGGGGTTCAGAACCCTGCCTTCCACTCATCGCCTTCCCAAATCCGCACCAGATGGTAAGCATTGCAGAGGTCAAGTTTGGTAAACCAGGAGGCCCCCCCGGAGGGAATCAAACGCCGTATTGCTCAAGGGAAGAATGTATTTGTCGTTGATGGTGATATTATTGAGCTCACGGAAGTTGATGCACGGCCTCAGCGAGCTGTCTTTCTTGCCTACGAAGAAGAAACCTGCCCCCACCGCCGAGGCGAAGGCCGGATTATGCCCCAGTTCAATGACTCCTTGATATAAGTCTCCATAGCCTCCCGTTCCGGGTTCCGGGGCTGATAGGCTGTAGAGTCGACTCAGTGGTCGACTCAGTGGTAGTGGGGCTCCAGACCGGAGGTTGATGGCACAATCGTATGGGCGGGGGGGGGGGGGGGAGATAGAGCTTGGGCCTTACTGAAAGCAGCCCCCAGGTCGTGATATTCCGGGGGGACCTTGGACAGATCGGGGGGTGGGTGTTGGGGACACGGAGGGACACGGATGGCGAGCAAGCAGCAGACTGAAGGCAAGCACTGAGACAGAACAAGCTCCAAGAGACTATGTTCCCCAAATGCCAGTCTGTCGAAGGGTTGTGTAATCTGAGCCAGGGGTAGCCGAGGATAACAGGAGAGGTGGACACCGGCAGCATGAACAACCTGAGCTGCTCCCGATGATTCCCAGACACTATGACTGACACTAGAGCGGTCTGTTTTGACACCATGGCTAGTGGGGCTTTGGACAGGGCAATAAGTTTCAGTGGGGTCTTTAATTGGTGACAAGGAAGCCCCAACCGGGTTGCCAGTTCCCCAGAATTGAAGCTCTGCTCGGCCCTCGAATCAACAAGAGCGTGTGTGGCTATCTCAGTCTGGTTATGGACAAAGCGGATAGGTAATAGGAATCTAGTGAAGGGGTTGTGTTGAGGTGAGTCCGTGAGTCCCCCTACTGCGACGCACGGACTCCCTCTTTTGGCCGTATGGGACAGGTAGCTACCTCATGCTTCTCGCTGCCGCAATAGAGGCATAGTCCTAACTCCCGACGGCGCTGTTTCTCTGCTAACAGCAATTTGGACTGCCCTACTACCATTGGCTCAGGGGAGTCTGGAGAATCAGAGGGAGGTAGGGCCAGCAAGGGGGGCTGCAGGGAGCAGCGAAACTGGGTGCCTGAGCAACTGGAAGCCTTACGGTCGGTGGCCCACTCCCTTAGCCAATTGTCTAGGCTAATGGCTAGAGAGATAAGTTCGGTTAACCTTCTGGGTTTTTCTAGGTGGGCTAGCTCATCCCTCAGGCTAGGGCTAAGGCTCCTGACAAAGATGCTACAAAGCGAGGCGTCCTCCCACTCCACTTCTGTGGCTACCACTTGGAAATCTACGGCAAAGTCGGCTACGGATTTGCTTCCTTGCCTTAAGTTAAGCAGCCGGGAGGTAAGCACACTGTCACGGTTGGAGTGGTCGAAAACCTTGTTAAACTCGCTAACAAACTGGTCATAGGTCATAGTAGCATAGTCAGCCCTAGCCATCACTGCATATGCCCAAGCTAACGCCCGCCCCTCCAGGAGATTAACTACATAGCTTATACGGCTGTGACTGGTGGGAAAGTCCCCAGGCACCCGCTGAAAGACTACCTCGCACTGCAATAGAAACCCCCTAGCCTCTCCTAGCTTGCCGCTAAAGCGAGTGGGCGTGGGAATTGATGTCAGACGGGATGATGGAGACTGAGCAGGTTGGGAGCTAGTGGGGGCAGCGGCGCTACCTGAAGTCGGAGGGAAGGGCTGAGGACCCGACAGGCAATCCATCCGGGAATTAATCTGGACCAGCTGGGTGAGTATTACCTGTTGCTGGTGTGATAACTGATCTACTCGAGCCTCCAAGATGTTTACCTTGTGCGCTAGCGCACTGTCGGCTGGGTCATTCTGACAGAGTCGTACTGACATGTTTTTAGGACCCAGTGAGCAGACACAGACTCAAAAGCAGATTCAATTATCTTTATTGTGTGCTGAGTGTGTGTGTGCGTGCGTGTATGTGTAGGTGTAGCAGCCGCGGGCGAGCAGAGAACCGTGCAGCAAGGCAACCATAGAAATAAGCAAAGACAGGGAGGATTAGTGTCTGAACCCCGGAGGGAATGTACAGTGATGTTTAGCGCTTACTGTCGATGAGATGGTGGACAGCTCAGGTTAGACTCGAAGGCTTCAGCCAGGGAGACAGCGCCCACTGTCCTGGTTGCAGATGGAGAGGATAGCGGTGTTGTCGAGGTGTAGTGTCGCTCGGTCCGCCGCCAGGAGGGAGAGGTCCACCGCCACGGATCTCTGCCTCTGCGCAGGGGATTAGAGCGTAGAATAATGATGAGGGAAGAGATGGCTTACTTGTCGTGAAGACGTGAGCCCTTCCAGACGAATGATGAAGGGAGACGAGTTTCACTGGAGAACGTAGACGACGAGAAGGAAGACTCTGGAGGAAGACGAAGACGTGTGCCGGTCTCATCAGACCAAGGGAGTAAGACGACTCCATGCTGACCTGTGGGCAGCACGGCTTAAATAGCTCCGATGATAGATGAGCTTAGACTTTCTGCTGCACATTCACCAACCACAATGCTCCGCACTGTGTGTCTATATATATATATATATATATATATATATATATATATATATATATATATATATATATATAGTAATATGTACATATGTTTACTAGCTGTTCTTGTTTTTTATTGCCTTCTGAGTGTTGCTCTGAGTGTTGCTATCCCTGTGCTGTTGCAATCCTGGAATTTCCCCATTGTGGGACTAATAAAGGCTTATCTTATCTTATGATGAGGGAGAGCAGGTGCGCGCGCAGCTGTGGAGAATCAGGCAGGCAGAGCGAATCATCACAAATGGCAATTAAAAACACAAATTTACAGGGAAAAAAGTAGGACATTTGCAATAAATAGTCATAAATTTACATGAATAAAGTCTTGAATTACCAAGTAAAAACTTGCAAATTGAAATGGAAATGTTCCAAATTTAAGAGGAAAGAAATCACTAGTGCTGTAGTACTAGTAGAAATCACTGACTCATCAACAGTAATGTTGATGAGTCAGTTCATTATGTTATAACAGGAATGCTTTTTACAGATCACAGCAGTTTATAATTATTTCACCTTCATAGTAGCTGATCCTTTGGTGAGCAAAATGGCTGAGTAGCTCCTAAATCTGGAAAAGTAGTCACAGTGGGTGGTGAGCACAAAAAGTTGATGTGAAGCCCTGATCAGGATTAGTTCACTTGGAGTTATATATAAGTGGAAAAATGATCATCTTCAAACTATCTGATAACAGCAAAATAATAATGCATACTTCATAAATCTGTCATTCTTCAAAATCTATTTGACCCAAACATCCACTGGTTCAGCCACACAGTTTTTAGTGCTTGATTTGTCCATCCAGAATACATGCAGGCCTCATCTTTGATTGTTAGTGGTGCACTTTGTTGACGGCAAAGCAGGTGACAAATTACATATTCCAAAAATGCTGCTGCTGTTGCTGTGATAAACGGCCATCTTTAAAAAACAATTACGTTGTACATTATCTTACTATCAGTGCAATAATTTAACATATGGGCTTTTATTTAAATCCCTTCTCAGACTCTATGGTTACACAAAACGTTTTAATTTGTATTATTTATTTGTTTCCTGAAGGAGATTTATAGAAATGACCAGAGGGATTTTTTAAAGGCACAATTGAACGTCTCATGATTTCTCTGATTATAATGAATGAAGTGATGGAGCTATGCACCTTACTCTCTCTTTTGTAAATAATGTTTTTAATCATTTTAATAGTTTAAATGGCTCTATTTGAATGGCATTTGATAACATCACCTTCCTATCATGTTTGCCAGTTGAACTAACTGAATAAATGCTTAATAAATTTTCTTATGAAATTAACTTTTTTTGTGTTTACTGTACATATTTTGCACTCCAGATGTTAAGGTGAGTGAGATGTCTGTATGTTTTCACAAGAATAACTATAAAGTGCTGCTACAGAAGCCTTACACTTTAAATTGGTCAATGGACCTCTTACACAGTGTAGAGTGACGTACTTCTGCATTCCAGTCCTCCTGCAGCTCCGTTTCCACTTCCATTATATTTTCCCATTCCATGATGCTTTCTTGTCAAATCAGTTTTATCACATTCACTTTTCATTGTACATATTGGAAATGATGTGCGGGCAGATTGTTTTTTTCTTCATAAAGTTTGTGTTTTGCATTTTGATCGTTTTTATAGGCCATTTAATAGTTTGCCGAGTTAGCTTAACAGCTAGCAGCTATCGTGTTTGTCTTTCCATTTCAAATGCCACTGCATGGGCTGTAATGGACCTGTGTAATGGACATGTATTGTGCCAAGTCTACAAAAACTCATTCACGTTTATTTCAGTCCATGCAATGTTGTTGGGAGTGAGTCAAAGTTTATTACGAAAATATAACACACTAACAACTGGAAGCGAACTAAGCTAATATCAATAACAGTAATGTAACATCAACAAAAAACATAACCTCCTTGGCGGAGGTAACTAAGGAACTCTGTATACACAGAGGAATATTAAAAGAAGTCAGGTAACAACTGGGAGTCAGACATATGTTTCAGTGAGTTTCACAGGTCTATTACAGCCACCAAATTTTGGGCCCCGGGTACAGCACTGTGTGTGGACCCCTCAAATACAAACTGAATTTTACATTCCAAGGTTTAAGATGAGGCCATTTCCAATAAAAGCCTTTGTTAGTAAGTTCCATTGTAACGGACAGTTTGATGCTCATATATGATTTGTTTATCTGTCTTTGAGAATATGTTTACTGTCATCAGTATTTCCAAACCTCTTTGTCTATAATGCTCTTTTGATAGTGGACCTACAGTATTTTTCCATTTACACACTTATTTACTTACATGAACTTACATGAGTTATGAGTTGAGCACTTATGTATTTATTTTCTATTCCATTGGCCTTATTCCTTTGTATACTTCCAATTATTGGCTAGTAGAGCATCTTTAACAAACCCATTTCCCAGTTGAGATCAATAAACTGTGATGTGCAAAGACATTGGCAAGGTGGTCAACCAAAAAAAGCACCCCTGAATAATGAAAAAAGGAAATTTACATACAGTAGTACAAATCTGACTAGTTGTTTAGTATATCTATTTTATTTTAATGCCTTTACATTCATGGACATACTTATTACCAGTGTTGGGTAAGTTACTAAAAAATAGTAACTAATTGCAGTTACTAGTTGCTTCTTTTCAAAAGTAACTGAGTTACTTTACCAATTGCTGCATGATTAAAGTTACTTGGAAACATAACTTTCACGTTACTTTTAAATGCATACTTAAGTCATCTTGCACACATATCTAAATAATTTAATTAATGGATTACATTATGGGCTTATTAATGTCAGGCTGAAAACAGACTGTTTCAGACAGAGCTTTTAGAACATGTTCAGTCTGCTTTATCCTGCCTTGAGAGCTCTTATTGTGGGAAAAATCTGAAGAAAATCAACATGATATTGCCAGTAATTTCCTCATTTTGGAATGAGAGTTGGCAACACTGCATAAAGCTGTCCTTGTTTATCTTACGATATGGGTTTAATCCGATGAACAGTGATCCAAAGAAAATGTCCATTATCCACAGTCCAAATGTCTGCTGTGACAGAGACATGATCCAGTCCTTTAAATTCCTTTTGGAGATCAAAATCCATTTTTGAATAATCTTTGTCCAAGTAGCAAGTAAATGTGTTTTAACTTCAGTGGATCATCGTCGCAACTGTCTGATGGAAAGTGATTATTATCACGTCTTCAGTCTGTAATGACGTATCTGCAATCAGGTTTAATTCTCGCTGGGTCACAAACTGTCCAGATGCATACCTGTGCTTGAAATCCAGCCGTGACTGTTGAGGCAAGAGTATTTCTACTTTACATCCAGCCATGACTATTCAGATGGTGTAAATCCAGTAAAACAGTGTCATTAGCATGGCTAGCTGTTACTTAACACTTGGAGCTTTGTTGCTGTTTTCAAGCGCTTCTGAAGATTGCAGTAGTTCTCAACTGGCACTTTAGCTTCCAATCTGTTGTATAGTTATTTATATGGTTCATATTTGGTTCTCTTATTTGTGTGGCACGGGGTGGTGGCTCCGCCTTCCGGTCATGCCACCACCCATGACTATAAAAGGGCTGCAGGCAGGAAGGACAGCCTCTTGGCCATTTCCTCTGCCTGGCGGCTGTGTGTGTGTTGCACCTGTGCCTCTCTAATAAACATGTGTTCGGTTCGACACCTGGCCTCATCCTTGGCTCCATATTCAGGCATAACATTTGGCAACGAGATTAAAAGTGGATTAAAACAAGGTATGGAAGTGTGTGGGTTTGAAATTCGGGCGTTTTTGGAGCCCCCCAGTGAGCCATTGGTTCCATGGCCGAGGTGATCCGCCATTTTCCGGACGCACATGGTGGTGTTGTGTCCATCATTATGCCAAGGAAGGCGAGGCTGAATACAGTTTAACAAGACTTTATTATAGAACAGTGTTGAACACTCACAGAAGCACCCAGTGCCCTATCCAGTATTCCACGACGAAAGAGGAAGTGCTCCTCCTCGCCACTGCTCTTATACTTCGGCCGACGTCACCACCGGAAGGATGGAGTGCCGAACCCCCTCTATTCCCTGGTATTTCCCTGGGCCATCATCTTGCTACTGTAGTCCCTACTTACATATGTAACATTCCCCTTCCCCTAGGAAAAATGCAGGCACACAAATAGCCCACCCAAATTTATCACCCGAATTGCGAATCGTTAACAGGAAAAACAGTATACAGAAATCATAAACAAAACCTATTTATTCACAGAACAAAACCCGGGGAGGGCGGGTAGACCACCGGCGCCCCCTACATGGCCAGGCGGGTCACTCTGCCGCCTTAAGTTTACAGTCCAGAAACAAAAAAATGACCATGTTCTCAAAACAATAAAGTAATCCCAGAACAATATATAAATCCAAACTAGAAAAAAAAAACAGTCACAGCGTTTTACCAAAACTCTCCCTACTGGTGGGCCCCCTCCCAACACTCCCACCCCCATCAGGGCACGCAAAACACACATAACCCGTGTTGGGGAATAATTTCCAAACACACCGTTGGGGTCGCCGCCGAGCCCACTCACACTCCCACAGTCAAGCAGACCCATCCAATAACACCATCCATCCATCCATCCATCCATCCATCTTCTACCACTTTTCTGGAGGTCCGGGTCGCAGAGGCAGCAGTTCAAGCAGAGAAGCCCAGACTTCTGTCTCCCCAGCCGCCTGCTCCTGCTCTTCAGAGAGGATACCAAGGCGTTCCCAGACCAGCTGGGAGACATAGTCTCTCCAGCGAGTCCTGGGCCTGCCCTGGGGTCTCCTCCCAGTAGGACGTGCCCAAAACACCTCAGGTGGGATGTGTCCAGGAGGCATCCTGATCAGATGCCCATACCACCTCAACTGGCTCCTTTCAATGTGGAGGAGCAGCAATTCTACTCTGAGCCTCTCCTGGATGACTGAGCTCCCCACCCTATCTCTGAGGGTGAGACCAGTGATCCTACGAAAAGCTCATTTCAGCTGCTTGTATCTGCGATCCCGTTCTTTCGGTGATTACCCAAAGCTCGTGACCATAGGTGAGGGTAGGAACGTAGATTGACTGGTAAATCGACAGCTTTGCCTTAGAACTAAGCTCCCTCTTCACCACAACAGACCAATACAACATCCGCATCACTGCAGATGCTGCTCCGATCCGTCTGTCAATCGCTCATTCCATTCTCCCCTCACTGGTGAATACGACCCCAAGATACTTAAACTCCTCCACTTGGGGCAGGAGCCTGTTGTCAACCTGGAGAGGACAATCCACCTTTTTCCGGCTGAGGACCATGGACTTGGACTTGGAGGTACTGATTCTCATCCCAGCCGTTTCACACTCAGCGGCAAACCGTCCCAGCAAGAGCTGTAGGTCATTGCTAGATGAAGCCAGCAGGACAACATCATCTGCAAACAACAGAGATGAGATCCTGTGGTCACCAAGCATGACACCCTCCGTTCCCTGGCTGTGCCTCGAAATCCTGTCCCTAAAAATTATGAACAGGATTGGTGACAAAGAGCAGCCTTGGCGGATTCCAACTCTCACTGGGAATGAGTCTGATTGAGTGTTGGCAATACAAACCAAACTCTCACAGCGGTCGTACAGAGACCGAATAGCTCGTAACAACAAGCCCGATACCCCATACTCCCAAAGCACCCCCCTCCACAAAAAACCATGAGGGAAATGGTTGAATGCCTTCTCCAAGTCCAGAAAACACATTCTCGAGAGGGTAAAGAGCTGGTCTGATGTGCCACGGCCAGGACAAAAACACCATTGCTCCCCCTGAATCCAAGGTTCGACCAATGGCCGGACTCTCGTCTCCAGTACCTTGGCATAGACCTTCCCAGGGAGGCTGAGGAGTATGATCCCTCTAAAGTTGGAGCACACCCTCCGGTCCCCCCCTTTTTTTTTTAAATTTAAGTTTTTGTAAAGGGTATACATGTCATTACAGCATTGCATTGTTTACATTTTCATCACATATTCCCCCTTTTTTTGTTTTTTGACAACATTGGAAAAAAATTATTACAACACCCTTTTTTTAAGTGAAAGAAAAAGAGAAATTAAAAAAAACAAAAAACAAAGCAGAAAAATAAAAGAGCATCTGAGTAGCGTTGGAACAAAGAGAGGTGCCATTATTGAAATAGTGTTTGTGCAAGATTAGATCTGTTGGAAGATACATATGCGTTCCATGGTTGGCAAAAGTTCAAGAACCCATCCATGTCCTGTCTCAGTGCAAATGTCAACTTTTCCATCAAATAAATGTCCTGAATCACGTTAATCCAATCTTCAGGTGCAGGACAGTCTTTCAACATCCATTTTTTTGTTAGAGCTTTTTTACTTGCCAATATTAAAACACTGAATAAGTATTTTTCTCCTTGTCTTTCCAGTGATTCCGGTAGTAAACCCAAATACAAAGTTACAAAAGAAAAGGGAACTGTTACTTTGAATATTTTCCCCAATATTGTCTGTACATTGGTCCAATATTGGTGGATAACTGGGCATGACCAAAACACATGAAAATGATTTGCAGTCTTTTCACCACAAGTGCCAACAATTCAACCCTTTATGAGTAAATTTGTTTTGTGCAGGTGTTCTGAAAAATCTTACCAAATTTTTCCATCCAAATTCTCTCCACAGCAGGGATGAAGTACTTTTCCATTGTTGTTTATTTAGCTTTTCCCATATTTCCAATTGTAAAGTGAAATCCCCCTCTTTTTCCCATTTCTCTTTCATATGTGATGTGTTGTCTCCATTTAAATCCTGAAGACCATGGTATATTTTAGAAATGTATCTGATCCATGGGATCCCTTTATATGCCATTAAGAAAAGCTTCAGAACACCTGACTGGGCCTTTTCCAAATCCTCCTTTTTAAGTATTTTGTTTATGTGGTGTCTAAGCTGAAAGAACCTGTAAAGGTCTTGATTTACTAGACCTTGTTTTTTCAAATCTTCAAAACTTCTTAAAGTTTGCCCTTTAAAAGAATCGTAATATTTTATCAGTCCATTCTCTTTCCACTTTTTAAATCTAGTGTCTGTTTTATTAGGAGTAAAGTCCTGATCATAGGAAATCCATTGCAATAATCGATAGGTGTGGCAACCCCCACAACAGACTGGGACAGACAGCTCGCTCTTCTGGTTTTTTCCGCTGCATGCTGTGAAGTAATCTGCCATTCATGCATGGTTTCACTGCTATGATGTTAATGTCCCACTCATGCATTGTGTTCATGCATCCTGTACTGTCTGTGCCTCTCATATGCAAATGCCCAGATCGACTGCTGTGAATGTCTTTGATGTATTGTCTGAGCTGAGTATATAAGCTGTCTGATTTTCATGTTCATTCTCTCATTCCTGCAACTGCTACTCACACACTTTGTGTCTCCTCCTCTGAGAGCCTGAGGATCCCGCTCCGGTCTGCTCACACTTGCACCGGAGCGGGGATCCTGTGAAGGCGGTATGATATAATAAACCTGCTTAAAACTCTCATCGCTGCTTTATTTCATATCGCTTCACTGGTGACCCCGAACATAAACACGTTTTGTGCATCGCAACCTTCTGGTCTGGACATCCACGCTGAACCGGCCGAGGGACACAAGACGTCTCCTCCCTCTCGCCGCTCCAACGCACCATGACCTGAAGGCAGAAAAGAACACGCTGACAATGAACGCAGCACCCGGCGGTGATACTCCGACGACAAGTGAACGCAGCAGCTCCCTTCTGCTTCAGGGAACTCTCCGGACATCACTCACGACCGGGAAAGCCGCAGCAACTTCATGGTGAGATCTGCACGCCTAGACCGGCACATCCACGCTTGGACCGGCCGCTCTCACAGCTTCTGACACACGATTCTGTGTCTCCTTACGAGAGCGCACGCACCTCGTCCTTTCTCCACAACAGCGACCTCCACGGCCGATGAAGCACACGTGGACCTGAACGCACCATGACCCATCTGCTGCAACTACAACAGGGATGAATTAAGCTCCCTGACCCTGGCTTTTCCTCTCCAGCTGGCCCACCCACGCACGGAGCCACGGCACACGCACCGGGGAGTTATGAGGACGGCGCACCACGCATGGGACACATACGGCTCCACTGACCGCCTTCCTTCTGCTGCACACTGGACCTTCAGGCTTGCTTGTACACCTGAGGCACGCAGCTTGCTCACTGGATTTTATGGTCTTAGCCATGGCACACAAGGGGAATTCAGCTGTCTGCGGTTCCTGAGGCTTTAGGGTTGCGCCCGCACCTAAAGTCAACACGCCAGTCCCTCTGCTTTTATTTTTTTCTTACAGCCGCTACGCAACCTCGCCGCTCCTGTTTTTCTTCATGGCCGCGAGAGGAGTCAGAGACTAATTTTTCTTCTTGTGGACCTCCGCACGTTCAACGGGACAGCCCCTCGACGTCGCGGACCAGCAAGCAATTTTTGCGCGGCTCAGACAATTTCACCGTCCCGGCCGGCACGTACTACCCCCCTCTTCCCTCCCCCTCCTCCTGCAGAGAGCTTTCCCTGCTCGCTGCCAAAGCTGCAATATCGAGGTCTCGGCCGCCTGCCTTGATCTCTTGGGGGGAGCGGTGCGGCAACCCCCACAACAGACTGGGACAGACAGCTCGCTCTTCTGGTTTTTTCCGCTGCATGCTGTGAAGTAATCTGCCATTCATGCATGGTTTCACTGCTGTGATGTTAATGTCCCACTCATGCATTGTGTTCATGCATCCTATACTGTCTGTGCCTCTCATATGCAAATGCCCAGATCGACTGCTGTGAATGTCTTTGATGTATTGTCTGAGCTGAGTATATAAGCTGTCTGATTTTCATGTTCATTCTCTCATTCCTGCAACTGCTACTCACACACTTTGTGTCTCCTCCTCTGAGAGCCTGAGGATCCCGCTCCGGTCTGCTCACACTTGCACCGGAGCGGGGATCCTGTGAAGGCGGTATGATATAATAAACCTGCTTAAAACTCTCATCGCTGCTTTATTTCATGTCGCTTCATAGGGTTCTTTAGTTTGATTCTCTCTGACTATCTTAAACCAAATTTTTAGCAGGGTCTCTATCCACAGGTTAGTGTTATTCAAAAGTTTAGGTAAGGCATTGTTCCCTATTATCGCCTGTAGGGGAATGTCACTTGTTATTTGGCATTCTATCTCCTTCCATTGTGCAGTGTAGACCGGGTTACATATCTCTACTAAAGTTTTAATTTGCACGGCTTTAAAATAGTCCCTGATATTTGGCAGCGAAGCCCACCTTTGTCTTTGTTTAGCTTTAGGGTTCTATATCTGATTCTAGGTCTCTTGCCCTGCCATATGAATCTTGAGATCCTTCTGTCCAGTTCTTGCCATGTTTTTTTGGGAGGTTCTACCGGTATTGTTTGGAAAAAGTATAGAAGATGTGGAAGTATATTCATTTTGACTGCTTCAGTTCTTTGTGCAGTACCCAAGAATGGTATCATATTCCATCTTGCTAGATCAGATTTTATTTTTGCCATCAGTGGATCATAGTTTAGTGTTATAATTTTGTTGAGTTGTTTCGGGATATTGACCCCCAGATATTTCATAGAGTCCATCTCCCAGTTAGTTTTGAATTTGCTTAGTAAATATTGATTTGGGTCATAGTTGAATGTTAAAATTTGGGTTTTATTCATGTTTAATTCGTACCCTAATAACTCTCCATACTCTGAGATTAGTTCTGGAGAAGAGGTGTCCGGCTGCCCCAGGTATATTAAAATGTCATCAGCAAAGAGTGCTATTTTATGTTCCTTCTGACCAAGTGCAATACCTTGAATTTTTTGATTTTGTCTTATCCATTGGCTCAGAAGTTCTATGAAGATTGCAAAGAGCAGTGGAGACAAGGGGCAGCCCTGACGACATCCTTTTTCCAGTTCAAAAGATGATGATAATTTACTGTTAATCCTTATTTTAGCTGTTGGTTTTTTATATAATGCCTGGATAGTTCTAATGAAGTTGTTATGAAAATTGAAACTGGATAAGATTCTATATAGGAAAGACCAGTCAACTGAATCAAATGCTTTTTCAGCATCTAATCCCAATATGGCTGGATTTAAATTATATTTTTTTATATGATGAATTATGTGTAAAGTGCGTCTAATGTTATCTTGTGTCTGTCTTTGTCTTATAAAACCTGTTTGGTCTAAATGAATTAAGTCTGTCAGTATATTTTCTAACCTTTTGGCAAGGATAGCAGTAAAAAGTTTATAGTCCTGATTTAACACACTGATTGGTCTGTAGTTGGAGCAGTCTAGTTTATCCTTTTCAGGTTTAGGTATGACTGCAATGACCCCTTCTCTCCAGGAGGGGGGGTTTCCCCTGTGTGGAGGACATAGTTAAATGTTTTCAGGAGGAAAGGAGATAGTTGCTGTTTAAAGGTTTTTTTTACCACTCTGCTGTATAACCATCTGCTCCTGGGGATTTGTTAGTGTTAAGTTTCATAATTGCTTTTTCTAATTCTTTAGGTTGTATTTCTGCCAGTAGTTTTTTATTTTGTGACTCAGTAAGTTGGGGAAGATTTAATGTATTTAGGAAGGTTTCGGATGCATTTTTGTGTTTTTTGAGGGAGTACAAGTTCTTGTAGTAATTCTCGAAGCTTTTAAGAATTTCCTGAATTCTAAATTTTATTTCCTTTGATACTGGGTCTCTGATTTTGTAGATTGCTCTCTCCGTTTGTTGTTCTCTCAATTTATAGGCTAGTAATTTTGCCAATTTGCTACCTGTTTCATAGTATTTTTGTTTCAGAAACATAAGTTTCTTCTGGATTTCTATTGTGTAGATCTCATTTATTTGTTTTTTAATTTCCTTAATTTTGAGCGAGTCATTAGAATGAGTGTTGTCTTTGTGCTCTTTTTCTAGTTTCTTAAGTTCTGACTCTAATGTGATTAGTTTTTCTTGTCTCAATTTCTTTTGGAGTGCCAGTTTTGCGATAATCTTTCCCCTTATTACAGCTTTGCATGCATCCCACAGTGTTAAAGGGGATACTTCTCCATTATCATTTTCTTCCAAATATCTGAGAATATCTGATTCCAATTCGTCTTTCAGTGGTCCTTTCAGCACATTTGAATTTAACCTCCAAGAAAATGTATTATTTGTGTATTTTTGGATATTTAAGTCCATATACTGTAGATCGGACTGTGGTCAGAGAGATCCATCAGTCCTATTTTACATGTTTTTACTCTTCCAATGTCTCTATTAAACATAAAAAAATAGTCAGTCCTTGAGTATGATGAATGTGGTGCTGAGTAAAATGTATAATCTTTTACACTGGGGTTGCGTTCCCTCCACACGTCACAGATTCCCATTTCTTTTAGTAGCATCCGAGTTTTTCTACTTTGAGTGTTATTTTGATGTGGAGAATTACCTGATGCATCCCAGTATGGATTCAGTCTTAGATTGAAGTCTCCACCACATATCACTAAACCTTGGGCTTTAGTTATCATTAGGTCAAACACATTTTTATAAAACTTCCAGTTAGCCCCTGGAGGTGCATATACATTCAGCAGGGTGATATCTTTTCCTTCTAGCCGACCAAGTAGCATGCTAAATCTCCCTTCTTTATCTTTGTGTTCTACATTTTTTTCAAATATAATTTTGGTTGAGATCAATGTCGCTACCCCCCTCCTCCTCCCTGACTTATATGAAGATGAAGAGATCAGTTTAAACCCTTGTCTATTAAGTTTAGTGTGCTCCAAGTCTGTTAGGTGGGTTTCCTGTAAAAATATTATTCCTGCTTTGTCTTTTTTCATTTTGCCTAGAATCTTGGATCTTTTAACTGGATTCAGGATCCCTTTTACGTTATATGAGATTATTTTGGTTGCACCCTGTTTCTCCATTGTATTGTCTTATTTAGTATAACAGTGTAGTGGCCCTCTTTTATGCTACTCAAAAACTGAAAGAACATTAAAAACATAAAGAACATAGTATATAAAACTTTAAAACAAAAAACTGTCAAAAGATCTTCCTGAACTGAGGTCTTTTTAGCGACCTTAGAAGAGCCTTGTGGTTGGTGTGTTGGCTCTGAGGGAAATTCCTCAAACTTTGTTACGTGTTGAGGGCCCTCTCTTTCCCCTGTAAGTTGTCCCATGTTTTTAACGTGATTTTCAGATCCCAATCCGAACTTGTATAGATTTTTTTTTTGTGTGCCTATACCCTATGAAATTGTGTGTAACCTCCCACCACCATCACAGCAAACAATCACGTTAATACAGTGTTTGTTAGTGTGGAGAGTTCATGTGGTTCATTGTCACATTTCTATTTTAACAAGTTTTTTTTTAAAAAAAAAAAAGATGTATTTGTTTCTAATATTATGACTGTTCCATGAAATGTTTTACCACTTCATATTTGCTGATTCTGCATCTCCTTTAATGTTTGTTACCTTGTAGGAGGAGGGTTGGATGCGCAGATTGACTAAAAATATTGTTATTCCCTCCTGAAAGTGCCCAGTTTTTCCTTATAGCCCTGGCGCTGGGTTTCCCGCTGCTGGGTTTCCCGCTGCTGGCCCGTGGATTTTGAGGGTCTCTGTGTGCACCACGTTTGAGCCTTGATTCTTTCGACCGGGTCTGCTGCGGGTTTATACACCGTTATCAGGAGCCCTCTTCTCGCCATATTCCTGGTTGCTTCTTCCGCCGAGTTGTAGAGACACGTCTCTTCCCCGTAAAAAACCCTCAACTTCACTGGAAATAGAGTTTGAAAGCGCAGTTTCTTCTCTCGTAGTACCTTTGTAGCATCATTGTATTAACGATGCTTTTTAAGGACTTCCGGGGCGTAGTCATGCTCCACAAAAACTTTTCTTTCTTGGTGCATAAATCCTTTTTTCTGCCAAGCCAGTCTCAAAACCTCTTCTTTTGTTCTGAAGTTGGAAAACTTCATCACCACCGATCGCAGGGGAGCTTCCGCCGACGGCCTTGGGGCTAATAAATGGTGCGCCCTTTCTATTTTTAAATTGGTGGATTGGGGAATTTCCAACTTCTCTCTCAGTATGGTTTCCACGCATGCAACCATTGTGGTGAAACCGTCCTCAACTCCTTCTTTCAGACCATGAATTCTTATGTTGTCCCTTCTTAGTCTTCCTTCTTGGTCGGTTAGCTTAGCCTCCAGTCTTGTCTGTCGTTTGAGTAATTCCAGCGTGGTTTCTTCCAGCCCTTTTATTTTTTCCTCTGCTTCCATGATTCGGGCCTCAGCCTGGTCCACTCTGTTGTTTGTCCTTTTATATCATCTTTAATTTCACGAAATTCGGCCCAACACTCTTGGCAAAATTCTCTTCATTCTTGAAGTATCGTTTTTAAGCTAACCATGTTGCTAGCCTCATTTTGCTCCTCTGTTTCCGAGTGGTTGTTATCTTCCAGGTCATATTCTCCGGCCGATGCATGTCTTGGCCTGGTAAATGTCGATCTCTTCTGTTTTCCTTTAGGCATAATGACTTTGTCTTTTGATTTTCACTCTTCCATAAATCCGTTAAATCTGATTTTCATGGTATTTTCACGGATGGGATCTGGGAGCTTCAGCGTTAAGCTGCTACCACCATGGTGTCCAGACCAAAACCACCTGGTCCCCTTTTTTGAAGAGAGGAACCACCATCCCAGTTTGCCATGCCAAAGGCACTGCCCCCGACCTCCACGCATTGTTGCAGAGGCGTGTCAACCATGACAGCCCTACAACATCCAGGGCCTTGAGGTGCTCAGGGTGAATCTCGTCCTCGGGGCCCGGCCACCAAAGAGATTTTTAACCACCTTGGCGACCTCAGCCCCTGTGATAGTCCCCCTCGTCCACAAACCCTGCTTCCTTTATGGAAGGCATATCAGTGGGATTGAGGAGATCCTCTAAGTATTCCTTCCACCACCCGACGATATCCCCAGTCGAAGTCAACAGCACCCCATCCGCACCATACACAGTGTGGACAGGGAGCTGCTTCCCCCTCCTGAACCGCCGGACAGTTTGCCAGAATCTCTTCGAGGCCAACCGAAAGTCTTGTTCCATGGCCTCACCAAACTCCTCCCATACCTGAATTTTTGCTTCAGCAACCACTTGAGCTGCACTCCGCTTGGTCTGCCGGTACACATCAGCTGCTTTGAGAGTCCCACAAGCCAACCAAGCTTGATAGGACTCCTTCTCCAGCTTAATGGCTCCCCTCACCACTGGTGTCCACCACTTGGTCCAGGGGTTGCCACCACGAGATGCCCCGACGACCTTGTGGCCGCAGCTCTGGGCAGCCGCTTCAACAATGGAGGTGGAGAACATGGCCCATTCAGACTCCATATCTCCAGACTCCCTCGGAATGTGGTTGAAGTTCTTCCGGAGGTGGGAGTTGAAGACCTCCTGGACAGGGGCCTCAGCCAGACGTTCCCAGCACACCCTCACTGTACGTTTGGGTCTACCAGGTCTGAATGGCATCCTCCCCTACCATCGGCTCCAACTCACCACCAGGTGGTGATCAGTTGACAGCTCTGCACCTCTCTTTACCCGAGTGTCCAAGACATATGGTTGCAGGTCTGATGACACGATAACAAAATCGATCATCGACCTGCAACCTGGGGTGTCCTGGTGCCAAGTGCACAAATGGACACCCTTATGCTTGAACATGGTGTTCGTTATGGACAAACTGTGGTTAGCACAGAAGTCCAATAACTGAGCACCACTCGGGTTCAGATCGGGCAGGCCGTTGCTCCCAATTACCCCCTCCAGGTTTCACTGTCGTTGCCCACATGCGCATTGAAGTCCCCCAGTAGGACAATGGGGTCTCCAAAAGGAGCACCCTCCAGCACTCCAGTCAGAGACTCAAAAAAGGGTGGGTACTCTGAAACGTCATTTGGTACATAGGCACAAATGATGGTCAGGACCCGTTTCCCAACCCGAAGGCGCAGGGAAGCAACCCTTTCATTCAAAAAAGAACTGCTGAAGCAAACAAAGAGGAGCAAAAAATGTGAAAAGAGGCATCATGGCGAACAACAAGTGTCTCTTTCACAACAACAATCTGATTTCAAACAGCAAATATGCATATTATGTGTGTTCTGCTGTGGATTAGTGATCCTCCCAGTGGTGCATTTATATGTTGAGAAAAATCAAACACAGACAACGGCAGGCCACCAACAACTCCTTCCAGTGGGTATACAGAAGTGTGGTTTTGGATACTACACTATTTTAATGGTAATTCTGGATAATGGTTTTGCAAATCCAAAGACTATAATACTAACCAGACAATATCCTCATCAAATTAATAAAATGGATAAACGGACTAAAAGTTTTGCAATTTACTTCCTATCGATACTTCTGGCGGGGGATATCCATCTGAATCCAGGCCCCATTGCGCAAGCGGATAGCCCTCAGCTGACGAAGGTGGCTGTCAGTGCACCTGTGCCAGGTGGTGTCGCTGAGGACAGGACCTCTGCATCCAGGCCACTTGTGTTAGATCAGCTGATTGTGGAGCCAGTGATCAGAAAGACTAATCGGGTATACACGGGCGAGGGGCCTATCTCCATTCTAGCCACTGACGTGGGCATTTGGGGTGTTGCAGCTGCAGAAGTTGAGCTAGTTGCCAGCGTAGGTGGGCTGGAGAGGCTGGAAAGGAAGCCTGCGCCCAGTGTGGTTGTGCGGAGTAGCTCAACCCGGGAAGTGGTACACAGAATCCTGGCTGAACCAGTTGATATACAGTAACTATAAGGAGGCCGATGGAGGTGAGACCTGTAGCTGCTGTGCAAACAACTGAGATTGTGGCAGCTTCTACTCTGGGGGAGGATAGGAATGCCACATTTGGAAATCTTGCTTCCCTAAAACTTTTATGAAGAAGTGAAGAGGACTCCATAACCACTGTGACTAACTTCAAATTGGGCTTGCGGAGCAGAGATCCGGACTCTTGGAACAGTTAGTGAGTAAACATAAACTCCAATATACTGTATCTTTCCTACTGTGAATAATGCAAAAAATATATGGGACAATGATAGCAAACCCAAGGGCATATTTGGTGATTTGAACATTTGTAGTTTATTCCCTAAACATGATGAAATTAAAACACTGCTGTTAATTCAAATTTACACTTCTTGTGTCTCAGTGAAACTTGGCTTCACGGTAGAATTACAGCTAACTTGATTGAAGTTCCTGGGTACACATGCTTTAGGAAAGAGTAAAAAAAAAAAAATCTGGTAAAGGAGGATGGGTTGAAATTTACATTAGAAGCGCCATACAGAAAATTCTGTCGAATGCGATGTGTAAACTGAATATCTCTGTCTGAATGTTCGTTTATCACCTCGAATGCACTTTCAAATCATGGTTTTGTATAATGCCCCTTTGTGTGATAATGCCTTTTATGATAATATAGAGAGATTACTAAAATGTTTCTCCCATAAATCTGAATTGTTAACCCTTTAGCTGCCCCAGGCACCATATGGCGACAGAAACAGTTAAGGGGATTAAACCTAACCCCTAGTGGTCAAGAGTGATAAATATTTTTGTCAATAAAATAGTTCAGATTTCCAAGGCTATAACTTGAAAATTACAAGAGATAATGGCTTACAGTCAATTAGAAAGATGTAGAATATGATCCAAAGTTTCAGATAGGAATAAATTTACGCATCTAATTTGCATGGTTCCAAGGTTGTCATAGCCAGGAGCGGCACTGGGGTTAAGCTCCCAGTGCTCATAAAATGCTCCTTATGGCGTGCGTCTCAAAAAGCCTCTGACAACTAAGTCCAACTCCTGGCCTGCCCGTGTGATTTAGTCTCTAAGCCCGGCGGAACTGCTTTTACTAATAGGAGAAGGGGCGAGGGCGGATCTCTGGTGCCTTAAAACCAGATGCTTCAGGTAGATGGTGGCTCGTCAACCTAGGAAGGTAGCCCATTTAGGGGAAGGTAAACCCTGATTTCAAACCTCCGCTGCCTTGCGGCACACCCGGTCACGGGAAAGGCTTCGGGAGTCAACCCTGAGGAAAAATCCGGAGTCGGAGCCCCTAAGGCAGTTCTCTGTTGTGCTCAACATTGTTCTGGCAGCTCCTGCGATGGCGCTGGTGCCAAACTGTAGCAGCCCTGCTGTTCCTTTGGATTCATAAGTGACGTGGAGAGGGGGGACATGCTGCATGGGCAACATCTTGTCCTCCATATCTTCCTGCCCAGGCTTGAATCCTACCAACGGCCAACGCTGGAAGGTAGAACAGCGGATCACTGGAGAGGACACTCCAGCTTCGCCTTTGGCGTAGACAAGACACGGGGAATGACAGTTACCGGTTATAAGCCACCGCTCAACTGGCATAGAGCGCGGCGCCAGGGGTTGTTCCCGACGGTGGGAGGGATCATCGGATCTCACTGGACAGCTACCGCCCGCCTCAAGCTGGGCAGCCCCCAGCCAATAAGGTGTTGTCCCGCCACAGCTTGCTTTCCTCATTGGGTGCATGGGGATGAGGAGAAGTCCGAACAGCAGGCTGAGAACCTTCACACCAGGCAAGACAAAAAAACAAAAGAGACCAACTCTAAAACTGGGAACTTGGAACGTCCGCACTATGATGACAGGACTCGCTGCTAACCTCAAGGACATCAACAACACCAGGAAGACTGCCATCATCAATAATGAGCTGAAAAGACTGGGAGTGGATATCGCCACTCTCCAGGAAACACGGTTGGCTGATGCAGGCACACTGAAAGAGAAGGACTACACGTTCTACTGGCAGGGAAAGGGCAGTGACGAACACAGGGAACACGGAGTGGGCTTCGCAGTGAAGAACACCTTGCTGAAGATGGTGGAACTGGGCAGCAATGGCTCTGCACGACTCCTCACCCTCCGTCTCAACACCATTCAAGGCCCAGTCACCCTCGTCAGTGTGTATGCCCCAACACTGACAGCCACACCAGAGGCAAAAGACGAGTTCTACGAGAATCTCACAACAACTGTCAGGCTCATCCCCAACTCTGAACAACTCATTCTCCTTGGAGACTTCAATGCCAGAGTGGGTGCTGACCATGACTCCTGGCCCTCCTGTCTTGGACCATTTGGCGTGGGCAGAATGAATGACAACGGGCAGCGGCTGCTCGAGTTCTGCACATATCACGATCTGTGCATCACAAACTCGTTCTTCAAGACCAAGCCCCAACACAAGGTTTCCTGGCAACATCTGCGCTCAAAGCACTGGCACCAGCTGGACTTGATCCTGACCAGGCGCACCTCACTGAAGAACGTGCTAATCACCTGTTCGTTCCAGAGTGCAGATTGCGACACAGACCATTCATTGGTGTGTTGCAAGGTCAAGCTGCAACTGAAGAAATTCCATTGTGCTAGACAGCCTGGAAAGGCATGGATTGACACCAGCAAGATGGCCCAACCAGAACTTGTTGAACAGTTTGCCTCCACCTTTGAGAAGGAACTTGGTGTACCACAAGAAGGAGAATCTGCAAAGCAGAAGTGGGAAGAGCTGCGAAACACCATCCACCGCACAGCCTTGGCTACCTTTGGGAGGAAGACCTCGAAGTCACAGGACTGGTTTGATGCCAAGTTGACCGAGATGACCCCCGTCATTGAAGCCAAGCGCTCAGCACTTGCTGAGCACAAGAAGTACCCAAACAAGAAGAATCTCCAGATTCTCAGGGCTGCGAGAAGCAAAGTTCAGCAGACTGCTCGGCGCTGTGCCAACGAGTACTGGACTCAGCTCAGCCAAGACATTCAAACCGCTGCCATAACAGGGAACATCCGTGGTATGTACGATGGCATCAAGAAAGCACTTGGTCCGGCTCAGAGCAAGACGGCCCCCCTCAAATCCTCCACTGGGGAGATGATCACAGAAAAGAACAAGCAGATGGAGAAATGGGTGGAACACTACTCCGACCTCTACTCCAGACAGAACATCGTGACACCGTCAGCCCTTGATGCCATCAACTGCCTGCCATCCATGGACGAACTTGACGCCGAGCCAACCATCGACGAACTCAGCAAGGCCATTGATAGCTTGGCCGCTGGCAAGGCACCCGGCAACGACGGCATACCCCCCGACCTGATCAAGCACTGCAAGACCGCCCTACTGCTGCCATTGCATGACGTCCTCTGCCAGTGCTGGAAGGAAGGTGCCGTACCACAGGACATGATGGATGCCAAGATCGGTAGACATGATATTCTCCATCCGCCAACTCCAGGAGAAATGCAGAGAACAGAACATGCCCCTGTACGTTGCCTTCATCGACCTCACCAAAGCGTACGATCTGGTCAGCAGAGAGGGCCTTTTCAAGATCCTGCCAAAGATAGGATGCCCACCAAAGTTGCAAAGCCTCATCGAATCGTTTCACACCAACATGCAGGGGATATAATGCAGCACGACGGCAACGTCTCAGAGCCATTCAACATACGCAGCGGAGTGAAACAGGGCTGTGTACTTGCGCCAGCCCTCTTTGGAATTTTCTTTGCTATGCTCCTGAGGCATGCCTTCAGCACAGCAACAGAGGGAATCTACCTGCACACAAGATCTGACGGCAGGCTTTTCAACCTCGCCTGCCTGAAAGCCAGAACCAAAGTACGCGAGACTCTAATCAGAGACATGCTGTTCGCAGATGACGCTGCAGTCACAACCCACACACAGCAGGAGCTTCAGACCCTGATGGACCGCTTCTCCCAGGCATGCAAAGACTTCGGGCTTACCATCAGCCTGAAGAAGACTAACGTCTTGGCGCAAGGCACGGAAGCACCACCAACCATCACCATCGACGACTACGAGCTGGAGGTCGTGAATCAGTTCACGTACCTGGGGTCCACGATCAGCAACAACCTCTCCCTTGATACAGAGATCGACAAGAGGATTGGAAAATCAGCCTTCACACTCGATCGCCTCACCACACAAGTGTGGGAGAATCCCAAACTCTCTGTCAAGACGAAGATGGCAGTGTACAATGCCTGCGTCATCAGCACACTGCTGTACGGGAGTGAGGCGTGGACAACATACGCCCGGCAGGAAAAGAGACTGAACTCCTTCCACTTGCGCTGTGTAACCCTTGCCTTATGTTAATTAGGTAAGGGAAATAATTAAGTGTAGACCAGTTGCTAGGTTTGTAAGGGTTACAATAGGGAATTAAAGTGAGTGTGGAATGAAATAGCTGGAGGCAAGAAATGAGCAATAATGGTTGTTATTTATAGGGATAAAGTGAGCAATATATACAATTTACAACTGTACAAATATAACAACGGCCGGTATGAAATAAAACCCCAAAGATGTCCTACTGAGCTCAGTGTTTGTTTGTCCTTTTGGTTTAGTCGTTTGACCAGTCAAGATATCTTGTATCTCCAGACTCAGGTTTCTTTTCCTCTTTTAAAGCGGCTACTTGGGTTGTTACCACTTCAACGTTGGACACTGGAGAGAGGAAGGATGCTCTTCAATCGAGATCTTGGTCAGATCTCAATTCAATCTCGGTTCAGTCTCGGGTCAGGCTCGCCATCTCCATTCGGAGAGAATCCAGGATCCAGAAGGTTCTTGGTCGGCAACCAAAAAAACCTAGCCAAGATGAGGTCTCAGTGTGAACACAGCAAAAGTCACCGCTTCACGGCCTCTCAAGCTCGTGCTCCCGTCAACAAGAAGAGGTATCAGTGTGAACCAGACCGCTCACAGCCTCTCTTGTCCGCTCTCATATCGTGAAAGACCGAAACCCGAGTGCGCGCCTGCTGCCTCTACTCGGAAGGCGGGGCTAATATCGCTCTTAACGAATGGGAAGACCCAGATCACCCAACGTGACCATTAAACGGGAATTTAAAAGTTGGATAACGAGGATCACACTTCCTCTTCCCCAAAATAATCGGTTTTCAAAATAAAATCACACAATTGTATTAATACAATTGACATCTGAGAAAAAAAGGGTAATTTTCTCAGCTGGGTTACAATCTGTTGGTACGTCCTGACAATGCACCATTCGGTCCGACTCCGAGAAGCTTTCGCGCTGCCGTCTGGGTGTCGCCGTCCGACCCGGGGACCCCGCTGTGCCGCTCCGCTCCCACATCAAGGGCAGCCGGAGTACCGGTACCGGGTCCGTCACGGGGAGGCGTCTTCCCGCATTTTACCTCAATGTCCTTAGCCTCTCCGGCCCACTCGTCATTCTGCATCACATCGTAGTCCACTGTTTTCCAAGGGTGGAGCCACAGGTCACCGGACCAGTCTTCACTGATGTCACGTCAAAAGCCCAGTCCGAAAAACATATCACAGCCCATGACGTTGGCTCCCATAGCTGTTACCACTAATAGGGCATCTGCCATGCACCGAGACCCCTACTCTGCCTTCATTGTCATGAATCCCTCAACAGCGATTCTTTTGCCTCCATAGCCATAGAAAGGGACCATCGTCGTCTGGATGCGGTATCGGGGAAACAGTCTCCCCACTGTCGGCAAGTTGAGCACCGAAGCCGCCACTCCCATGTCCACCAGCATCGATACTCCGACTCCGTCCAGCGACATTGTGCAGTTGACCCGACTGTCTTGCTCCGGTGACACCACATGAATAACAGCAGGGAACCTCGTGAAGGGGTTCATCTGCCTGCTACGTTCCCCACGTCCAAAATTCCTGCAGACCCTTGCAAAGTGGTGAAGCAAGTTGCATCTCACGCAGCACCCGCTCCTCGCTGGACACCCTCTGGACGTATAACCATGTTGAGCGGACTCCCAGCCGAGGTTTCTCGGCGTGCCCAGGGTGGACCTGATCTGTGGGACAGAGGCATCCTCTTCATCCTCGACATCCCTTGTAACAGGGTCCGCTATCGGTGCCTCCCAAAGAGGATCAGTCCCAGCTGAGGACGTCCCACCTCCGACATCCCTCATTGCTCTCTTGGCTGTCTCCTCCTGTTGCACTACCTTGACTGTAGTGTTCAGTGACCGTTCTCCCGGATGAGTCATAAGTCATGACCGGATCGTCGAAACACAGGTTCCTACCGCCAACTGGTCCCAGACCGTCTTGTCACAGAGGCTCCCAAACTTGCACTCAGCTGCTAGCCACTGCAGATTCTTCACGAAGCTGGACACTGACCTTCCTACCCGCTGTAGGCGCTGCCGCAGCCCAGTGCTTCCCATAACAACAACTTCCGGCGCGCAAAAGTAGTGCGCCATCAGCTGCACTGCACCCTGGAAGCTGGTGGTGCCCACCGGGATACTAAGAAAATTTTGGCCTTCCTTGCCCAACGTGTGTACCAACACAGCTCTTGCCCATATCCTTCCCAGCTCACCGAGGTCGAGAGCCGCCAGGTAGTTCTCAAAAACGGAGAACCACCCCAGCCAAAACACGGGAGGCTCACCCAGGCCCCCCGGAAACGATCGAAACCCAGCTCTCACATGCTCCAAAACCCTTTTCACCTCGTCGCCAAATGTTGTGTCCATCATTATGCCAAGGAAGGTGAGGCCGAATACAGTTTAACAAGACTTTATTATAGAAGAGTGTTGAACACTCACAGAAGCACCCAGCACCCTATCCAGTAGTCCACGATGAAAGAGGAAATGCTCCTCCCCGCCGCTGCTCTTATACTCCAGCCGACGTCACCACTGGAAGGATGGAGTGTCGACCCCCTCTATTCCCCGGTATTTCCCTGGGCTGCCATCTTGCTACTCTAGTCCCTATTTACATATGTAACAGGTGGCCTTGAACCTTGGGAAGCTGGAGAAGTTGAGGGCACATGAGTTGTTTGTGCACAATGTTGCGGTGGAGGAACAGCGTGTTCTGAGCACCCTGGGTGACTGATAGTTTTGTCGAAGTGGTTGAGCTAATGGCACGCTATTTTCACGCCCTGAAAAATGTCATGGTTCGCAAGATTTGGTTTTGACAGCGCCAACAATGACAGCGGTTCGTGGTGGACTTGGGGTACCAGTCAGCGGGTACCAGCTTGGACCGTTGGAAGAGGAGATGATTCATGGTCAGCTGGCGGAGTATACCAATGGCACTGCAATTAGGTTGAAGCGGCTTACATTTTTGGGCGAACTGACACTGCCCACAGCTATCGAGTTAGCTCAACTGCTGGAAGCTGTGGATAAACCGTCACGGGAGCTGAGTGAGAGCTTGTCACACCAATGTCTGGGATCACCGCCAATCGCGCATGCATTGTGGACCCAGTCAGCGTGGGAAGTGTGGAGGACGACACTAGTGCTGGGAATGTGAGGTCCGCCCCGGGAAAGCCCAAAGGTGAGGGCTGTGGGTCCACGAAGCACCGTTTCAAGGCCAGAAGTTGTTCGGCAAGAGCGGAGGGCTGCAGCAAGTGTGGCTACTTGCTTCTTGTCACCAGAGTATGCCTCAGATCCGAGCGAGGAGGTCCGTGGCACAAAGAGGACTCTCACGCACCCACGGTTGTCCATGCTGTGTCCCCAAGTACCAACAGACACACGCACTGTATGGTGGAGTGGGACGAGGTGGAAGTGCTTTTATGGATCGACACGGGAGTGGTGGGCTCCATGCTGGATTAAACGACTGTGAGATGTTTTTCCCTGCATGTCAGGATTGAGAGTGACCCGGCGCTGCTTTGTGGTTGTGGAGGAGGACAGCTGGCCACGGTGGGAACTGACGGCTCGCTGCAAATCGGCCAAGATGTGGGACCATCCAATCCTGGGGGTGGTAGACGGCACAGTGTGGGTTGAGGAACTGCCTGGCACCCTGGAGAGTGAGCAAGACCAATATCGCTCAGGGT
Organism: Pholidichthys leucotaenia; assembly: GCA_020510985.1. Taxonomy (NCBI): domain Eukaryota; kingdom Metazoa; phylum Chordata; class Actinopteri; order Cichliformes; family Pholidichthyidae; genus Pholidichthys; species Pholidichthys leucotaenia. The sequence goes on from CM035837.1 coordinate 378,733,277, forward strand.
CATCACAGGAGGGTCCCTGTGCCAGAGCTCAAGTCGCCCTAGATGAGGGTACTGGCCGGCACAGCAGGACACCTGTGACAACGGGAGACGTCGAGAGGCTGGTTTCACCTGTTCCCAGATTTCGGCTGAAGGGGGCCAGTGAACAGGGGTCTTCTGCAGTGCCAACTCAACAGGTTAATGTTTTATAAACACATTACTTTTGCACTTGACAGAATTTGTTTACATGTGTGTGAAATGACAAAAGACATCTTCATGCTGATTGAGATATTTAGCAAGAGTTATTGGCTACATTTAGAAGGAACCATTTTTTTCTCAGCTGTGCAAAATAACTGGTTAAAGAAACAAATCATAATATTTTGTCCAGTACTGCTGTCATTTAATACATTTTGCTTGTGGAACTGTTGTATAAAAGCAATATTACACTCGACATTGTTACGGTATCATGATTATACCAACTCCAGGTGTGATATGTTACTATGTTCGTGATGCTGTACTTCGTCTTGTGTAATATTGCTTAAATATGAGTTTCACTTTGAATTACTGAAATAAATCAACTTTTTGATGCCATTCTAATTTATTGAGATGCACCTGTATATCTTATGTCATTCTGGCTTATTCTGTTGCGTTTTTATCATGATGCTACATCGAACCCTTAGCGTTATTGTTTTCATTAAGTGAGATGCAAGGCGGCTAGTTGAAGTTAATAGTTTAGCCACTCATTCTCGGATGTTTCTGTGCTTATTGTACTCCAGAGACCAACCATATCCTATCGACCACTGAAACTGCACACCCTTGTCTACCAGCGACGCATTTCATTCATTCATTCTTTTTTTTCATTCATTCTTTAAGACAAATTTATATTAGTTGGCTCAGGCTTGCTATCCGAGCAAGGAGCTAGCCAGCTAAGCTTGGCAATAGTGACATGTTGTAAGGGTTCTAGGGCTGCACACCTTTTGCCTGTCTCTCCCTCTTCACTAATTGGGTTCTCTCCTGCAGTCACGCGCACCACCTAGAGGCAATCAGGAAGGCCCTTTAAAAGAGCCAAGCCTGTTTATCTTCATCTGTGTGCAGCTTGGAAACGTCCTTGCCTTGTAATTATTTGGATTGCTTTCACCCTTTGCCTATACTCTCCCCGGGAATTCCACCAGAGCAGCGGACCAGATTCCTGGCGGACCCTTGACCTTCACTACATTGTAAGTCGACTTACCATCATTCACAGTGCACTGTTTCTCATCCCATTTCCCCCTCACCATTCAGGCCTGGCCAGCCTGCTACATATTATCTCCTCTTACCTGGATCCCTGCAGTGGAGGTGTTGGGAGAATCGTCAGCCAGGTTTCCTGCTGTCCCATCTGCAGCCTGGAGTGGGGCGCTCCCATACCCAGCCATACCTGTTAGAGAGACCCAAGCACAATTAATTATACTGTTAACCATAATATCAGTTACAAGACTTACCTTATTTCTGTTCTGTCCTCTTAGGGCTGCCAGACTCTCCTGCATCTCCTGCAAACATAATCACTATTTCACAATAAAATCATTGTTCAATGTTTACCACTGTCTTCACTCTTGTCTACTTCTGGATTTGTTTACACTAACCTTGTCAGTACATGCCCAGCACTCAGACCCAGCAGACATGATGTCGGAGGCAATTAGCTTACATGCTGATACGGATGAACAGCACCTGGACCAGGCACTGAATCAAAATCAGGCCAGCCTCGTCCAACTGTCAGAGCTGTCAGATCGAGTTAATCAGCTGTCAGTCACAGTGCAGGATTTAGTCTCCGCCATTGCTCTAGCTCCTTGCAGTGCGGCTGCTCATCCGGTTCACTCCACCTTGGTCCCCATACCGGCTCATTATTATGGTAAGCTGGGGGGTGCTCAGGGGTTTTTGTTTCAGTGTGAGCTTGTTTTTCAGTGGGTTCCCAATGATTTTCTGTCAGACCACAGCAAAATCAGTTTTGTCACGGGTTTACTTGAGGGTCGCGCTCTCTCTTGGGCCCAAGCTATCTTCAGGGTGTCTGAATTTTCCACCTACACCTTTAAGCACTTCATCAATGAGTTTTCCTATATATTTGATCACTTGGATCGAGAGGGGTGTGCTTCCAACCATTTATTTACTCTCCGCCAAGGGGTTAAGAGTGCGGCAGAGCATGCCATTGATTTCCGGGTTCTTGCTACGGAGGCTGGGTGGGGTGAGACTGTTGTCAGCTCAGCATTTATTCACAGTCTAAATGCCACACTACATGATGAGCTAGCTCGACTCTGGGATGAGCCTGAATCTTTTGACGCCTTGGTATCTCTAGTAATTAAACTAGACAATCGACTTTGTGAACGATCCTTCAAACACGCGCTTGATTCATGCACCAGATCCTTTTCTACACCACAGTCTCCATCCCTCTCCATGCTTCCACCTGTGGTAGCCTCTTCTGATGCACCTGAGCCGGGGACAGTGGATTGGTCCAGTCTAACCTCTGAACGGCAGCAGTACCATGAGGATGGTCTTCGTTTTTACTGCGGTTGGGAGGATCACGTCATTTCTATTTGCCCTATTAAGCTTAAAAGGCATGGGTTGTCAGTCATGATAGGGGGAGTAATGGCCGGTGCATCTACGGTGGTGTGAAAAAGTGTTTGCCCCCTTCCTGATTAATCATTTTTTGTGTGTTTGTTACACTTAAATGTTTCAAATCATCAAACAAATTTAAACATTAGACACAGATAACATAAGTAAATACAAAATGCAGTTTTTAAATGAAGGTGTTTATTATTAAAGAAAAAAAAATCCAAACCTACATGGCCCTGTGTGAAAAAGTGATTGCTCCCTAAACCTAATAACTGGTTGGGCCACCCTTAGCAGCAACAACTGCAATCAAGCATTTGCGATAACTGGCAATGATTCTTTTACAGCATTGTGGAGGAATTTTGGCCCACTCATCTTTGCAGAATTGCTGTAATTTTATTTTATTTTATTTTTATAAATTTGTTTTATTTTTGTGTACTTTATTGATCCCCAGAGGGGAAATTCAGGGCATCCACCTGGATGGATGAAGCAGCCATGGTGCAGCACTATCCCTTCACCATTCACACACACAATCACACCTAGGGCCACTTTAGAGTCTCCAATTAACCTAACCTGTGTGGTTTTTTTGGCCTGTGGGAGGAAACGGAGAAAACCCAGAGTAAACCCACGCAGACATGGGGAGAACATGCAAACTCCACATAGATCACTGTTGGTCAGGGGCTGGGATTGAACCCGGGATCCCATGGCCAAGGGTGAGTTGTGTGCTGCCACAGTGCTAACCACTGTGCCACCGCACTGCCCCAATTCAGCCACATTGGAGGGTTTTCGAGCATAAACTGCCTTTTTAAGGTCATGCCACAGCATTTCAATCAGATTCATGCCAGGACTTTGACTAGGCCACTCCAAAATCTTCATTTTGTTTTTCTTAAGCCATTCAGAGGTGAACTTGCTGGTGTGTTTTGGATCATTGTCCTGCTGCAGAACCCAAGTGCGCTTCAGCTTGAGGTCACGAACAGATAGTCAGACATTCTCCTTCAGGATTTTTTGACAGACAGCAGAATTCATGCTTCCATTTACCACAGCAAGTCTTCCAAGTCCTGAAGCAGCAAAACAGCCCCAGACCATCACACTACCACCACCATATTTTACTGTTGGTATGATGTTCCTTTTCTGAAATGCTGTGTTTGTCACGGTGGCCCTCGCGAGCCACCATAAGACACCAACGAGTCACCGGTGAGTTTGCAATGATGTTTTATTGAAGGCAAAGGAACAGAGGATAACACAAAGTAATGGAAAGGAACGAGCCTCGATGGGCTATAACACACTATGACGAAAACAGGATCACAACAGAGTAACTTACAATAGTAGACGATGAAAAGACCACGTTTGAGCCGGGGGATGCCCGATGCGTCAGACCAAGAGGAATCTTGACGGTAGTTTAACAGAGACTGCTGCCTCGGGCTGCATTCAGCGTCCGCCTTTTATGCCGGACGCTAATGAACCCTGAATGCAGCACAGCTGTTCGGCTTTGACAGCAGGAAGCTTCCCCGAGCGCTGTCACAATAAGAGCCCGGGGTGCCAGAGGGGAAACACTGCTGTCAAAGCCTGAAGGGGATGATGCATGACCCGAGCGCGGACGAGTTCGGCGCTCGGATCGTAACAGTGTTACTTTTATGCCAGATGTAATGGGACACACACCTTCCAAAAAGTTCAGCTTTTGTCTCGTCAGTCCACAGTGTGGCTCACATATTTTTGACTACATATGTATAAGCACAAGGGAGATGCTTAGTACTGCATGTGTTGATTGACCTCACGTCTGAGGTGGAACAATACGTCTGGACCGTCTGAGGATAATGGCAGGAGGACGGAGGTGCCCGGATAACACTCTGAAAGGACTTCCTGACCTCCTGGGGTCAGACGGACGACGAAGGGACTCGGGGGGAGAATTATTGTCAATGGGGGTTTTTGATGATATTGTGTGATTCTGCCTCTGATGTGTCATGTATAAATGTGGGGGTTTTTATGCAGCTCATTCTCTTCTTGTCTTGAGAGAAAGCTGGGGATGTGAAATCTGCATTAAACCTGAATTGAGAAATAATTCAGTCTCTTTATTTCACGCTCCCCACATTGGTGACCAGAAACGTGAAATGCCTAGAAGTGATTCCCCCGAACCAGACTCGTCGGAGACCGCCCGAGCGAGCGCCGTCTCGATCAAGCTACCAGAGTTCTGGCAGGATAACCCGGACTCGTGGTTCCTTCAGGCCGAAGCACAGTTCGCACTCGGGGGAATAACGGTGGATGACACAAAGTTTTACCACGTCATCGCCAAGCTCGACAACCGCACAGCTCGATGCGTGCGGAGCCTGGTACAGCAGCCGCCCGCCGACGACAAATACGGCAAGCTGAAGGCTGCCCTCATCCAGTGTTTCACACCCTCAGCTGAGGAGAGGGCTAGGAGACTCCTGGCTCTGCACGACCGGGGAGGACATGCTGCAGCTGAGGGACGCAGACAACGACGATTTCCTATTCAAACATATCTTCCTGAGAAACCTCCCGATGCAGATGAGGGGGACCCTGTCCAGCATGCGTTGTGTGACCCAGCGGGACTTCCGTGCGCTGGCCCGAGAGGCGCAGCGGCTCCTCGACTCCTGCGGTGAGCAGACGGCCACCGCGGCAGCGGCAGACCTCGGTGTGGCGACCGGGAGCAGCGAAGGGCTGGAGACAGCGGAATCAATTCCACCAACGATGGCAGCGGCACGGTCCCGACGCAGCGGAGGAAATGGCCTCTGTTTTTACCATCGGCGTTTCGCAGAGAAGGCGTACAGATGTGTGCCGCCGTGCCACTTCAAGAGCTCGAGAAACGCCAGAACTGGGAGTCGTTAGCAGCTTCGGCTCTCGGCGAATGAAATAAGCTGCTCTACCTCACGGATGTGAGCTCCGGGCGGCACTTCCTCGTGGACACCGGAGCCCAAGTGAGTTTCATCACCCCGACCTATGCTGACCGGCTGGCAGGCCCCCGTGGTGACGGGGCAACAGTGGCGAACGGCTCGAGCATCAAAACCTTCGGTGAAAGGACTCTGCTTCTGTCCTTGCACGACCGCACTTATGAGTGGACTTTTATTATAGCGGCGGTGAGTTTCAACATGTTAGGTGCTGATTTTCTGTGCTCACATAGTTTGTTAGTTGATCTTGCCAATAGGCGGCTGGTTAATGCACTCTCTTTTTATTCCATCCCTTGTGCAGCTCGAGTGTCCCCGCCACCAGTTCAGACCAACGTCACCACAGCAGGCAGTAAGTTTCTCACACTCCTCACCCAGTTTCCAGCGCTCACAGTTTCCACATTTTCGGCAACAGTTGCGAAACATGGGGTGGAGCACTTTATCACCACAGCTGGCCCACCCATCTTCGCGAAAGCTCGGTGCTTGGATGCAGCTAAACTCTCCATAACGCGCGAGGAGTTCGCCAACCTGGAAAGGCTGGGCATCATTCGCCGTTCAAAGAGCCCATGGGCCTCTCCACTGCATGTGGTCCCTAAAGCTGACGGCTCGTGGAGACCTTGTGGTGATTACCGCAGGTTAAACAATGCCACAGCGCATGACCGCTACCCAATCCCACACATACAGGATTTTTCCATGCATCTGGCGGGGGTGCGCATTTTTTCTAAAATAGACCTGGTCCGCGGCTATCATCAGGTCCCAGTCCGAGCCGAGGACATTCCCAAAACAGCGGTAATAACCCCGTTCGGACTTTTTGAGTTTTTACACATGCCGTTCGGCCTCCAAGGCGCTGCGCAAACCTTCCAACGCATGATGGATGCTGTGTTACGCGATCTCCCTTTTGTGTTCGTCTACCTCGACGACATTTTAGTCGCCAGCACTTCCGAGGAGGAACATGAAAAACACCTCACGGCAGTTTTTCGGAGGTAGGGAGAGCACGGGTTAATAATTAATCCAGCCAAATGCCAGTTCGGCGTGGCGCAGATCGATTTTTTGGGGCACCGCGTTTCCCCAGAAGGGGCGGTTCCGCTACCGGAAAAAGTGCTTGCAGTGGCAGAGTTTCCCCGGCCACAAACGGTCAAAGCATTACAGGAGTTTTTAGGAATGGTAAATTTTTATAACCGTTTCCTACCCCACGCAGCGCAGCTCATGCAACTATTATATGCCGCTCTTAAAAAGCAAAAACCCTCCAATACGATCAATTGGTCCCCGGAACGGGAGCGCGCGTTCGCGGAGGTGAAAAAAGCCCTTGCAGACGCCGCACTGCTAGCTCACCCAAACCTAACGGCCCGCATAGCGCTCACCACTGATGCGTCAGATTTGGCCATAGGGGCGGTTGTGGAACAGCATGTTGCCGGGGTTTGGCAGCCACTGGCCTTTTTCAGCAGATCCTTGCGCGAAGCCGAGTTGAAATACAGCGCGTTTGACAGGGAGCTGTTAGTGCTCCACTTAGCCATTCGCCATTTCCAGTTCTGGCTGGAAGGTCGGCGTTTCACCGCGTTTGTCGACCACAAGCCGCTCACTTTTGCGATGGCCAAAATTTCGGAACCTTGGTCGGGCCGGCAGCAGAGGCAGCTGGCCGCAGTTTCGGAATTTACTACTGATATTCAGCACGTAGCGGGTAAACTCAATGTAGTGGCAGACTGCCTCTCCCGCGCAGTAACAACACCAGTCCGTGCGGAGGTAAATTATACTACCGCAGCCGCAGGGCAAAATAGCAGCGAGGAAGCGCACGCGGCCCCAGTTCACGTGGGGATAGATTATGCTGCCATGGCAGCGGAGCAGAGTAGAGATGCGGACGTGTGCGCCCTCCAGTCTGGACCAACAGGGTTAAGGCTGGAGAGCAGGAGTTTGCAATCCGGCATGCCCTCCCTAATCTGCGATGTATCTACCGGGCGGCCGCGCCCGGTGGTACCGGCCGCGTGGCGCCGCCGCATTTTTGACTCGGTTCACTCCCTGGCACACCCGGGGGTGCGCACTTTTGTGAAAATGGTAGCGGAGAAGTTTGTTTGGCCGAGCCTGCGCAAGCACGTGAAAGAGTGGGCAAGAACCTGCATGGCTTGCCAGCGGGCCAAAATTCATAAGCACACAAAAGCCCCCTTAGAACCTTTCCACATCCCGGCCAAGAGATTTGACCATGTGCATGTCGACCTCGTGGGCCCCCTACCGTCGTCGCAGGGGTTCACACATCTTTTGACAATGGTGGACCGAACCACACGCTGGCCGGAAGTGGTCCCACTGGCATCGACCACGGCTGCAGAGGTGGCTCGCGCATTTTTGACGGCCTGGGTAGCGCGTTTCGGGGTTCCATCGGATATTACGTCCGACAGAGGACCTCAATTTGTGTCTGAGCTTTGGTCAGCGATGGCCAGCAGCTTAGGGGCGACAATTCATCGCACTACCACTTACCACCCCCAGGCTAATGGTTTATGCAAGCGTTTTCATAGGTCTTTGAAGGCAGCCCTCAGAGCGTCGCTTACAGATGCAGATTGGGTAAACAAACTACCATGGGTTTTATTGGGGTTGTGTTCTGCGCCCAAGGAGGACTTGAATGCCTCCCCAGCGGAGTTGGTTTTTGCGCAGCCTCTCAGGCTGCCCGGTGAGTTCCTACCGGAGCATCCGGCGCCCGGGTGCCCCCCGGCTCTGGGGCCACTGATCAGCACCGGAGCAGACATGCTCCTGGGCCCCGTTCATCACACTTTTCCGCGTGTTTTTATTCCGAAAGCTTTAAAAAATGCTGAGTTTGTTTTTGTCAGGCACGAGGCGCTGCGACCAAGCCTGCGCCCACCATATGATGGTCCATTTAGGGTGCTGGAAACAGGTGATAAACATTTTGTGCTAGATTTGGGGGACAGAAAGGAAACAGTATTGACAGACTAAAGCCTGCTTTTGTGATGAATGACGAGTCTGTACGGGTGGCGAGGGCCCCTCGACGTGGCAGACCCCCCAGGGAGCATGTCCTAGAGCCCCCGCAGGGATCAAATAACCATTCTCTTCCTCAGTTAGCAGATTCACTGCAGGACAGCGCCACGAGGGCTGCGAAGCCTGCTTACAGCAAGTTTGGAAGACGTTTGAAGCCCAGACGGCGTACGGACTGATGTGTGATTTTATCATGTTGTGTTGACTATGCTGTTGATTTTATCAGGTTGTGTGAACTATGCTGTATTGTCCATTTTTCGACGTTTGGGGGGGGGGGTTATGTGGCTCACATATTTTTGACTACATATGTATAAGCACAAGGGAGATGCTTAGTACTGCATGTGTTGATTGACCTCACGTCTGAGATGGAACAATACGTCTGGACCGCCTGAGGATAATGGCAGGAGGACGGAGGTGCCCGGATAAGACTCTGAAAGGACTTCCTGACCTCCTGGGGTCAGACGGACGACGAAGGGACTCGGGGGGAGAATTATTGTCAATCGGGGGTTTTGACGACATTGTGTGATTCTGCCTCTGATGTGTCATGTATAAATGTGGGGGTTTTTATGCAGCTCATTCTCTTCTTGTCTTGAGAGAAAGCTGGGGATGTGAAATCTGCATTAAACCTGAATTGAGAAATAACTCAGTCTCTTTATTTCACGCTCCCCACACACAGAGTATTTTCCCAAAAGTCTTGGAGATCATCAAGATGTTTTCTGGCAGTGGTTTTCGTCTTGGAACTCAGCCATGCAGGCCATTTTTGCCCAGTGTCTTTCTTATGGTGGAGTCATGAAGACTGACCTTAACTAAGGAAAGTGAGGTCTGCAGTTCTTTGGATGTTGTTGTGGGGTCTTTTGTGATCTCTTGGATGAGTCGTCGCTGTGCTCTTGGGGTAATTTTGGTCAGCCGGCCACTCCTGGGAAGGTTCACCACTGTTCCATGTTTTCGCAATTTGTAGATAATGCCTCTCACTGTGGTTCGCTGGAGTCCCAAAACTTTAGAAATGGCTTTATAACCTTTTCCAGACTGAAAGATCTCAATTACTTTGTTTCTCATTTATTCTTGAATTTCTTTGGATGGCAGCATAATGTCTAGCTTTTGAGGATCTTTTGGTCTACTTCACTTTGTCAGGTCCTATTTCCTATTTTCCTATTTACTATTTACTAAAATAGGACTCAGGTCCTATTTTACTGGCAGGTCCTATTTAAGTGATTTCTTGATTGAGAACAGGTGTGGCAGTAATCAGGCCTGGGTGTGGCTAGAGAAATTGAACTCAGCTTTCCAAAGATGTGATAAACTACAGTTAAATTATGTTTTACCAGGGGTGGGTGGGTAATCACTTTTTCACACAGGGCCATGTAGGTATGTATTTTTTTTAACCCTTAAAAATAAACACCTTGTAGAGGAAAGGATGCAGGCGAGGCAACAAGCTGATCAACACAGACTTTATTCTTCTTCTAACAGAACATGATAGCAAAAGGAACTTCCAGGCCACTGTGCATCTCTCTTTTATTCCTTTAATTACATGCATGGTGGCCCGAGGCTCCGATTTCACATTATGCTTAGAACAAAGCCTGTGCGGCGCATTAACATGATATTACACAGGTGCCATACTTCACTCCTCTCCTGGCGACCCGGCATCTGCTCCTCTCCCAGGGGGTGCCTAGCCTTTACTGTTTGGTCTGGACCCCCTGGCGACATCTCCTCTCTTGGTCCATTGCTCTCTGGGTGGAGAAGTCCAACACCTTGCCCCCCACACCGCCCCGCCAACACCCAGAATGGGCCTTAACCCCCCCCCATCCTTTGGGCTTGAGCCGGTGTCCATAGTGGCTGTAGCAGGGGGTCACTGACATAGTCGAACTGCTCTGCTGGCGGGGCGCACAGGAGGGCACGTCAGTCTGTGGGGGGGGGGGGAGGGGGAGAAAACATACTGTTCGCGAGTGCCGGTCCCTGCTGAGGAACCACCAACCTGCGGAGTCCCCAACAGTTGACGTCCGCGCCGGGGAGCCTCGGCCAACACCACCTGCTTGTCTGCCAACACAAATGTGGGCTTAAGCCTGTCAATGAAGACGGTCTCTCTACGTCCCCCCAAGTCTAACACAAAATGTTTCTCCCCAGGTTCCAACACTCTAAATGGTCCATCGTACAGTGGGCACAGTGGGGTCCAGTGCGCATCGTGCCTGACAAAAACAAAACTAGCATTCTGCAAGCTTTTTGAGATGAATGTGTGGGGAAACAATGGTGGGCCGGACCCGGTACGCTCACAACCTCTGTATTGCGGAGACAATACGTGGGCGGTTCGGTCTTGGGTGCGGGGTTTTCTGGTAAAAATTCTCCGGGAATCCACAGCGGTTGGGAGGAAACGAGTTCTGCTGGGGAGGCTGCCAAATCCTCCTTCGGTGCGGAACGCAACCCTAAAACAACCCAAGGCAGGCGGTCGACCCAATTTGTGAGCGAAGCTCTGAGTGCTGCTTTAAGTGACCTATGAAAACGCTCACATAACCCGTTAGCTTGGGGGTTGTACGCGGTAGTGCGGTGAAATTTGACTCCCAGGGTCTGGGCCATCACGGATCAGAGCTCAGAAACGAACTGTGGGCCTCTGTCGGACGTGATGTCCGATGGAACTCCGAAACATAAGATAAGATAAGATAAGCTTTTATTAGTCCCACAATGGGGAAATTCCAGGATTGCAACAGCACAGGGATAGCAACACTCAGAGCAACAATCAGAAGGCAAGAAAAACAAGAGCAGTGAGTATACATATGTACATATAAATATAACTATACGTATATATATAGACACACAGTGCGGAGCATTGTAGCTAGATGGAATAGATATATAAATATATAAACACAGTGCGGAGCATTGTAGCTGCATGGAATAAATACTTGAGTATATAAACACACAGTGCAGAGTATTGTAGCTAGATGGAATGAATATGTGAATATATAAACACACACAGTGTGGATCATTGTAGCTAGATGGAATAAATATATAAATATATAAACACACAGTGCGGCGCATTGTAGCTGGATGGAATAAATATGAGTATATAAACACACAGTGTGGAGTATTGTAGCTAGATGGAATGAATATGTGAATATATAAACACAGTGCAGAGCATTGTAGCTGGATGGAATAAATATATGAATATATAAACAGTGCGGAGCATTGTAGCTAGATGGAATAAATATGTAGATATATAAACACACAGTGTGGAGCATTGTTGCTAGATGGAATAAATATATAAATATATAAACACACACAGTGCGGAGCATTGTAGCTAGAAGGAATAAATATGTAAATATATAAACACACACAGTGCGGATCATTGTAGCTAGATGGAATGAAACAGCATAACCGTCTACTTAGTTATCCTACATGGTATGATTATGTACCCATACATATTCTCACATGCCACCCAAGCTGACAAAAAAGTGCGCGCCACTTCCACAGACGTGGTAGAAGCCAGTGGGACTGCTTCGGGCCAGTGCGTGGTGCGGTCCACGACCGTCAAAAGATGCGTGAAACCTTGCGACGGCGGGAGAGGACCCACCAGATCCACGTGGACATGGTCGAACCTCCTAGCTGGGATTTGGAATGGCTCAAGGGGAGCTCTGGTGTGCTTGTACACTTTGGCCCATTGGCATGCGACGCAAGCCGCAGCCCACTCTTATACCTCTTTGCGCAAACGCAGCCAGATGAATTTTTCCACCACTAGTTTCACTGAAACGCGCACTCCCAGATGCGAAAGGGATTGGACCGACTCAAAAATGTGACGGCGCCAAGAGCTTGGAACCACCAGGCACGGGCGGCCAGTGGGGACATCTCAGAGTAGGGGATGGCGCCCTTCTTGCACCACTCTGCTCTCCAGTCTTAATCCTGTTGGTGCAGACTGGAGTGCACAAATGTCCGCGTCCCCAGCTTGCTATGCGGCCATGGCGGGGAAATCTATTCCCACGTAGACCGGGGTGATCAATGCATGTGAGAGGCAATCAGCCACCACGTTGAGTTTACTGGTGGCCAGCTGCCATTGCTGCCAGGCTGACCATGGTTCGGAGACCTTCGCCATGGCATACATCAGCGGCTTATGGCCTACAAGCACAGTGAACTCGCTCCCCTCCAGCCAGAACTGGAAATGACACGTCACCAGGTGGAAAGCCAGCAATTCTCTGTCGAATGTGCTGTACTTGCATTCGTTGTTGCGCAGAGTTCTGCTGAAAAATGCGAGCGGCTGCCACGAACCTGAGATGCACTGCTCCACCACTGTCCCTATGGCCACATCAGACACATCTGTAGTGAGCGCTATCCGTGCAGACGGATCTGGGTGGGCCAGCAGCGTGGCCTGTGCAAGCACTGTTTTGGCATTTGAAAAAGCCTGGCTCCGCTCGGAAGTCCAGTTGATGCTTTCTGCAGGCTTCTTTTTTTTAAGTGCAGCGTACAAAGGCTGCATCAGCTGGGCTGCCTGGGGAAGGAAACGGTTGTAAAAATGAACTATTCCCAAAAACTCCTGTAGTGCCCTCACGGTCTGCGGACGAGGAAAGTCCAACACCGCGCACACCTTGTGCAGTAATGGGATCACGTCCTCCAGTGAAATGTAGTGGCCCAAAAAAATCAATCACTGGTGCAACGAACTGGCACTTCACCGGATTGATTATCAAGCCATGCACTTCCAACCTCTGGAAAACCATCTTGAGATGGGCGATGTGTTCCTTCTCGGACATGCTGGCTACCAGAATGTCGTCTAGGTAGACAAAAATGAACGGCAAATTGTGCAGCACTGCATCCATCATCCTTTGAAAGGTCTGCACCGTGCCTTTTAATCCAAACGGCATGCGTAAAAATTCAAAAAGGCCAAACGGAGTTATTACTGCCGTCTTTGGGACGTCTTCTGCTCGCACCGGGACCTGGTGGTAACGGCGGACCAGATCCACCTTAGAAAAAACGCGCGCCCCAGCCAGGTGCACGGAAAAATCGTGGTTGTGGGGAATAGGGTAGCGATTGTGTGCAGTAGCGTTGTTCAAGCGCCGGAAATCGCCGCATGGTCGCCACAATCCATCGGCTTTAGGCACCATGTGAAGCGGGGATGCCCACGGGCTGTTTGAGTGCCTGACGATGCCCAACCTCTCCAAGTTGGTGAACTCCTTGCGCGTGCTGGCCAGTTTAGCTGCGTCCAGGCGTGGAGGTTGTGTGAATGCGGGCGGTCCTTTAGTCGTGATGAAATGCTCGACCTCGTGTTTAGTCACCGCCGCTGAAAACGTCGGAACCGTGAGTGCTGGGAACTGGGCGAGTAACTGTTGGTGCTTTCCCCCTGGAGCCGTAACATTAGCCACTGTTGTCGATCTGGCTCCCCGAGCTGCACAGTGCAGAGAAGCAAAAGAGACAGCATCCACTAGTCTTCTATTAGCAACATCAACTAATAAACCATGAGCACATAGGAAATCTGCACCCAAAATGGGGGAGGAACATGCAGCTATCACAAAATTCAACTGAAAATTGTGCCCATGTAAGCATATTGTCACTGTCCGTTCACCAAATGTCCTGATGGCTGATCCATTGGTGGCCGCCAGCTTGGGACTGCTTCGTCCTGCCACCCTGTCTGCGTTGAATGGCAGGATGAGGCTGTTCTGGGAGCCGGAGTCCACCAGAAACTGTCTCCCCGAACGTGTGTCTGTGACATACAGCAGCTTGTCTCTGTCACCGGTGGTCACCGCTGCTACTGACTGCTGGCTTTGGCATTTCCTGACCGCTTGAATTGGCACAGCGGCAAGCATTGCCGGGCATCTGAGCTGAAACAGTGATGATAGTGGCAGGTTGCCTCTTTCTTGTGTCTCCTGGTGTCTGCTCCGGCTACCACCTGGCTCCTTGATCTCGTTGGCAACCCTCCTGGGCTTTGGTGCTGCTGCGTTCACGCCGAAGGTTCTGGTCGCTAAAATGATGCAATCCGCTTCCTGCGCTAGTGCGCAGTAGTACCTCATCACCAGCAGTGGTGAATTGGCCAGGATTGCACTCGCTGCAGCCGGCAGATTCCTGAGAAACAGTTGGGCGAACAAGAAGAACTTGTCATCCCTGCCCAACATGCTCTCCATCAACTCCACGGCTGATCTGCCCCCTAACTCTGAACGTGTTAGGAGCCTCTCCGCTCTTTCACTGTCCGAAAGGGTATAGCACTGGATAAGCATCCTCTTGAGTGCCTCGTATTTTCCCCGGACCGGCGGCTCTTGGAGCAGGCTTGCCACCTGTTGTGTGGCACACGCGTCCAGTGCAGTGACCACATAGTAGTATTTAGCGTCATCTGGTGTTACCCTGCGGAGAGCGAACTGGGCCTCGATGTGTAGAAATCACGCTGTCGGGTTGTGCAGCCAGAAATCTGGGAGCTTGACTGAAACAGTGCATACAGCGCTGGCGCTTTCCCTCCAGGATGTCTCTGGGGTGCTCGTCTCACCTTCCATGGCACATCAGGGTCACCAGTGTAGAGGAAAGGATGCAGGCGAGGTAACGAGCTGATCAACACAGACTTTATTCTTCCTCTAACAGAACATGATAGCAAAAGGAACTCCCAGGCCACTGTGCATCTCTCTTTTATACCTTTAATTACATGCATGGTGGCCCGAGGCTCTGACCTCACATTATGCTTAGAACAAAGCCTATGCGGCGCATTAACATGATATTACACAGGTGCAGCACTTCACTCCTCTCCTGGCGGCCCGGCATCTGCTCCCCTCCCCAGGGGGTGCCTAGCCTTTACTGTTCCGTCTGGATCCCCCGGTGACGTCTCCTCTCTTGGTCCATTGCTCTCTGGGTGGAGAAGTCCAACACCTTGCCCACCACAACCTTCATTTAAAAACTGCATTTTGTGTTTACTTGTGTTATTTTTGTCTAATATTTAAATTTATTTGATGATCTGAAACATTTAAGTGTGACAAACATACAAAAAAATGAGAAATCAGGAAGAGGGCAAACACTTTTTCACACCACTGTAGTTCCAGGGCGACACGCTTCTCTTCACCGGTTTGCCTTCTACTCAACACTACCGAACATGTCAGCTCTGCCCTGGTTGATTCTGGAGCTGAACACAACTTCATTTCTGAGAGTCTGGCAGCCCGATTAAAGATTCCCTGTAAAAAGCTACAGCAGCCTGTAGGCACAGTTGCCCTGTCCGGCCAACGCATGAGTCTAGTTGCTAAGCAAACAGTGCCCTTAGCCATGTTGTCCTCTGGGAATCATCTGGGAGATTTTTGTCCTCCCAGTTTCCACCTCGCCCATAGTTTTAGGCTACCCATGGCTAAGACTCTACAACCCAACCATTGACTGGGGTAAGGTGACTATTAGTTCCTGGAGTCCTTTCTGCTTGTCTGCCTGCCTCCAGTCAGCTGCCTGTTCACCACACATTCCCATTCTGCCCCCCACTGCTGAGCCCCCTGATTTGGCTAACATCCCCTCAGTCTACCATAATCTGGCGCCCGTGTTCAGCAAGCTCTGTCTCTCCCCCCACATCAGCTTTATGATTGTGCTATAGAGCTCCAGCAGGGGGCGTGATGACCCTCCAGTTGCTTATACAATTTATCAGCCCCAGAGAAGGAAGCTATGGACAAACACATTAAAGAGTCTCTAAGTGCTGGTGTCATTCGCCCCTCATCATCTGCAGTGGGAGCAAGGTTCTTCTTCGCTGGTAAAAAAGATGGCACCCTCTGTCGATGCATTGACTATCGTGAACGCAATAACATTATGGTAAAGGGAAATATGCATTACCACTCATTAACTCTGCCTTTGACCAGCTCCAGAGTTCAACCATATACACAAAACTCGATCTTAGAAATGCATACCATCTTGTCCGAATCCGGGAGGGCAACAGATGGAAGACAGGGTTCTGTTATGTATGTAAACCCGGTGAGGAATGAGGCAGAGATGGGGGTAGCGTCGAACACAGCTTTATTGGTGCTTTATAGGGCAGTGCGGTGATGTGACAGGAAGTTGACATCACCACACTGCACTTCACAATAAAGTGCCGTCACAACATTCTCTTCCCCTTTAGAAAGTCCAAAACCACTCACACAATTCAAACCCACCCCAATTTAGAACTCGAATTGCACTCTAAAACAATGTAAACTAATGTACTATAAACAGCATTGCTACAGCACAGTCACTTGGGTGGAAAGGTGGAACCGGCATGGGGGGGCCCAGGGTAGCCCCTCAGCAAGCGTGTCCCTGGAAGCAGCAAATCCCTGGAATGATGCTAATCTTCTGGACGATGGAGCCCGGTTCTCACACCTCCATCATCGACTCCTGTCCAGCCTCATCACCCGGAGCATTCTCCTGGACACTCCAAAGCTGATTGGCATGCCTTGATGAGCCATCAGACAACCGGAAGTACGCTGCGCCCAACTTTGCCACTATCTGCAGACGTGCTTGATGTTTCACTGGCTGTCGTCTGGCCCATCTTCACCGTGGTCGTTTGTCACCCCAAACCCGGACGAAGTCCAAAACCCTAACTGGGGCCCTGTTCGGCCTGGTGTGCTGCTGCTGAGCATGTGGTAACTCCATGCTGGTCAGTCTGGCCCAGTCCTCTTCTGAAAACATTGTGGCAGTCACCGTCGTAGCTGTCACCATCATAGCTGTAGACTCCCCATCCCCCTGCGGCCAAGCTCCGGAGGCATGGGCTAGCATGGTGTCACTCGCCAACACAAGTGCCCCGCCGCCACGCTCGGTACCCCACTCTGCCATGTCCCGAGCACTGGCACTGAGACTTTCCTGCGCCGAGCATGAGTGAAACTGGTCCTGCTTGACCGCTGGAGTGTCCAGTAGCCCTTCGTCCCACACAACGTCCTCTTCGGCCATCAGAACTGGAGGGTTCCAGTGGCCACAACCGGACCATTCGTTCCCAGCACCTTCTTTAATGGCGAAACCCAGTCCATAAAATAGGTCACAGCCCATGATGTTATCGCCACGCGCTGCCACCTGGAACGTGAAGTCAACTATGTTTGCAGACTTGTAATGAACCGTTAACTCCAAAGTCCCAACAGTGCACAACCTGCTACCTCCATAGCCATACAACGGCGCCAGGTTACCTTTAATCCTGTGGTGGGGGAAGAACTTCTTCACTGTGGCCCAATTCAGCATCAACTGCACCGCTGCCGTGTCGAGCAGCAGCGGAATTTCCACTCCGTCTAACTCCACTGAACAATACGTGTAACTGTTAGTGCTGAGGCGTACTGTATGGATGGTTGTTGGGGGCGGGTAAGGTGGATTCTTCCGTGGGCTCTCCAGCTCAGATAAGTGGCACACTCCATCATAATGGTTCAAGCGTCCACATCTGCTACGTTTTCCTCTTGCCGGGCATTCCTTCTCCTTATTATGGTGCATCATGGACCCACAACCCTTACACAGGTGGTTTCCCGGGGCAGACCTTTGGCTGGCAGCATTAGCTTCCGTAACGTCATCATCCAAGCTTCCTGAGTCCACAACATTTGCTGTGGCGAATGGCTCCATGGGCCTCTGTGACTGGCACCAGGTTAGCTCCGAAGCTAGCTTGTCCGCGGCCTCCAACTGGAGAGCTAGTTCAACAGCTCTGGCTAATGTTAAGTCACTGGGTGCCGTAAGTAGTCTAGCTCGCAATGCAACACTGCACATGTGCTCTGCTAGCTGGTTGCACACTATTTCATATTCCAGCTGTCCAAAGCGGCACTTGTTAGCTAGCTGTCTCAAGTCAGTGACAAATGGGTGGATGGGCTCACCTACACATTGAGGCTGCTGGCGAAAACAAATCCTCCGTACAGTCACACTGTCTGGAGCATGGAAATGGTTGGCTAGCAGCTCCACAACGTCCTCAAACGAGTCCGACACGCCGAGCATCCGCAGGACTCGCTGGCCCTTAATACCAAGGTTATGGACAAGAAGCACACGTGCCCTCACCTTATTGAGCTTCCCGAGCTTCAGCACGGTGATGTAGGTCTGAAAAGCCTCGAACCAGCATGGCCAGGACACCGACGGTTCACCCGGGAGCTCGAGGAAGGGACAGAGTGGTGTCATGCATGCCTCCATGAGTTAATCCTCTGTCGCCAAATGTTATGTATGTAAATGTATGGATCTGTATGTATGTTATGTATGGATCTGTGCTAGGCCCTACTCTTTTTAGTTTATATATGCTTCCGTTAGGCAACATTATTAGAAAGCACTGTATACATTTTCATTGTTATGCAGATGACACACAATTATACCTGTCAATGAAGCCAGATGATAGTAATCAATTAGCCAAGTTAGAAGCCTGTCTTAAGGAAATCAAAGCTTGGATGACTTGTAATTTCCTGCTATTAAATTCAGATAAGACTGAAGTCATTCTCGTTAGTCCAAAAAACCTTAGAAATTCCTTTCCAAATCAAACTTTCAGTTTGGATGCGATTACTCTTTCTCTTAATAGCTCTGTGAGGAACCTTGGAATTATTTTTGATCAAGATCTGTCCTTCAATTCACATATTAAATTTGTTTCTAAGACTGCCTTCTACCATTTGCGTAATATTGCCAAGATTAGGAGCATCTTGTCTCAGAGTGATGCTGAGAAACTGATCCACGCTTTTGTTAGCTCGAGATTAGATTATTGTAATTCTTTATTATCAGGCTGTCCTAAAACATCTTTAAAAAGTCTTCAGCTGATCCAAAATGCTGCAGCAAGAGTTTTAACAGGTACTAGAAAGAGAGATCATATCTCTCCGGTTCTGGCCTCCCTTCATTGGCTTCCCATAGAGTTTAGAATTAAGTTTAAAATCCTTCTTCTTACTTACAAAGCTCTAAACAATCAGGCTCCTTTTTATTTAAAAGATCTGATACTACCGTATTATCCTAACAGAGCACTACGCTCCCAAAATGCAGGATTACTTGTAATACCTAGAATCTCCAAAAGTACAATGGGAGGCAGAGCCTTCAGTTATCAAGCTCCTTTCCTGTGGAACCAGCTGACAATCTGGATTCGGGAGTCAGACTCGATCTCTGTTTTTAAGAATAGGGCTAAAACCATGGGTGTCAAACTCATTCCATGGAGGGCCAAGACCCTTCAGGTTTTACCTCCATCTATTGTCTTCAACAGGTGATTTCACTGAATTTCTTCCCACTGATTGCTGATCAGTGAAAACACCTGCTGAAGACACTGGGTGGAAGTAAAACATGCAGGGTCTTGGCCCTCCATGGAATGAGTTTGACACCCCTGGCTAAAACCTACCTTTTTGATATAGCCTACAATTAGGGAGGGATCATGTGTTTCTGAACCCTCCCTTAGTTATGCTGCTAATAGGTTTAGTCAGCCGGGGGACCTCCAGTAATGCACTGGGCCTCACTCCTTTCCTCACTCTCAATGAAATATTTTTATTGCTGGTCATTAACATTTGTTTGTTCTCTCCCATAGATTGAGTCCCCATCGTGCTGTTTGCTGTCTACATGTCTGTTCTTTTCATCTTCTCTATCCCCTCACCCCCCAGCCAGTCGCAGCAGATGACTGCCCCTCCCTGAGCCTGGTTCTGCTGGAGGTTTCTTCCTGTTAAAAGGGAGTTTTTCCTCTCCACCGTCGCCAAGTGCTTGCTCACAGGGGATCGCCTGATTGCTGGGGTCTTTCTGCAACTGTGGGGGTTCCCCCTACAGTTGATAGTGCTATGAGATGACTGTTGTTGTGAAATGGTGCTATATAAATAAAGTTGAATTGAATTGAATTGAATTAAATCTGGTGAGGAATGAGGCGGAGATGGGGGTAGCGTCGAACACAGCTTTATTGGTGTTAGAGAACAGCGGTACATGGTAGGCACCTAGCGTGGGCATCCGGCACAAGAGGATGTGCTATGGCGGCTCGCCCCACTATATAGGGCAGTGCTGTGACGTGACAGGAAGTTGACGTCACCACACTGCACTTCACAATAAAGTGCCGTCACAACAGGTTCCACACCCCAATGGGCCATTTCGAGTATATCGTCATGCCTTTTGGCCTCACCAATGCCCCTGCTGTCTTCCCATGTCTCATTAATGATGCTCTGCAGGACTACAACATCGGTGACCGAGAGCTGTTGGCTGTCAAGTTAGCGCTGGAGGAGGCAGCTCAGCCATTCTTAGTCTGGACTGACCACAAAAATCTTGAGTACATTAAGACTGCTAAACTGCATGCCAAAAACATGCAGGTTAGGTTAATTGGAGACTCTAAAGTGGCCCTTGGTGTGAATGTGTGTGAATGGTTAAAAAAGGGATGGCGCCGTATTGTGGCTGCTTCATCCATCCAGGTGGTGGATGACCCTTAATTTCTGTAAAGCGTCTTTGAGTGTCTATGATAAAGCACTATATAAATCTGATGCATTGATTGCTTAAATCATGCCAGGCCAGATGGGCTCTATTTTTCGGCCAATTTAGCTTTACTCTGACCTACAGATCTGGTTCTAAAAACACTAAACCTTATACTCTCTCCAGGCAGTTCTCCACTGACCCAATGACCCCCGTGGAGGACGCCATCATTCCGGGCTCTGTGGTCATGGGAGCCCTCACATGGGACGTTGAGCAGAAGGTGAGAGAGGCTCAGGCCACCGACCCAGACCCTGGTGATGGTGGTGTGTGTGTGTGTGTGTGTGTATGTGTGGTGGGGGTTACTGGGTCGGATGTTTGTTCCTGCAGCCATGAAAGGGGATGACATTCATCGGCTGCACACAGAGAAATTTTCCTGTCACCCAGGGGTAGCTAGGACCCTCTCCTCTCTTCACCGAATCTTCTGGTGGCCGACCATGGGTCATGATGTGCAGGAGTATATCAAGGCTTGTCCTCAATGCTCTGCAGGCAAGTCCCTCATCACCCCTCCTGCTGGGTTACTTCACCCCCTCCCCAATCCCCAGTCGCCCCTGGTCCAACATCGTGCTAGACTTTGTCACTGGGTTGCCATCTTCCAATGGTTACACTGTCATCCTGACCGTCATGGATAGATTCTCCAAGGCTGCACACTTCATTCCCCTACACAAGTTACCATCTGCCTTGGGGGCAGCCAACTTGCTCACTACTCACGTCATAAGGCTGCACAGCATACCGAGCAGCATTGTCTCATACCATGGTCCCCAGTTTGTGTCATAGGTCTGGCACACATTCTGCAAGTCCATCGTGGCCACAGTCAGTCTGTCATCTGGCTACCACCTGCAGTCCAATGGGCAGTGTGAGCATGCAAACCAGGAATTGGAGGGCCTCCTTCAGTGCATCACTACATCGGACCCCGCATCATGGAGCACCTACCTGCCCTGGGTTGAGTATGCCCATAACTCTGCCACTTCTGCTGCTACAGGTTTCTCCCCCTTCAAGGCGTCACTGGGCTATAATCCTCCTCTCCTTTCCATCATGGAGGAGGAGATCGCTGTGCCCAGTGTCGCCCACCGTATGGACAGATGTCACCACTTTTGGAAGGACACCAAGGCGGCACTGCTCTTTTCTACGGAGGAGAACATCAAGTGGGCTAACTGGAGAAGGACCTCTGCCCCTGCCTATTCGGTTGGCGACAAAGTTTGGCTTTGTACTAAGAATTTTCCACTCAGGTCTGACTGTAAGAAGTTGGCTCCTCGTTTTTGTTTTCCATTCTCCATAACTGCTATTGTTAATCCTGCCTTTGTACGACTCTCTCTCTCTCCCTCTCTGCCTGTCAACCCTGTCTTCCATGTCTCCCAGGTCAAGCCCGTATTTGCCAGTTCCCTCTGTCGTCATCCAAACCCCCACCGCCACCCAAGATGGTAGACGGAGGCCTTGCCTACGCAATCAAACGCATTATTGATGCTCGCCGCCGGGGTTAGGGCATATAGTTCCTGGTGGACTGGAAGGGCTATGGACCTGAGGAGAGGTCATGGATCTGTGCATTCACAGTGCACTGTTTCCACCCCTTCCCCCCCCCCTCCTCACCGTTTAGGCCTGGCTAGCCTGCTACATATTAGCTCCACTTACCTGGATCCCTGCAGTGGAGGTGTTGGGAGGATCATCAGCCAGGTTTCTTGCTGTCCCATCTGCAGCCTGGGGTGCTCCCATACCCAGCCATACCTGTAAGAGACACGCAAGCACAATTAATTATACTATTAGCCATAATATCAGTTACAAGACTTAACTTATCTCAGTTCTCTCTCAGGGCTGCCAGACTCTCGGGCGTCTCCTGCAAACATAATCACTATTTCACAATAAAATCATTATTCAACGCTTACCACAGTCTCCACTCGTGTTTGCTTCTGGGTCTGGTTACACAAACCTTGTCATATATGAGGGAGGGTGACGTTAACTATGGTTCTTGGGCATTTAAAGAGACATGCACTGAAATGAGCCATTTTGATCAAGGCTGCAAAAAATGATTCACAATAATAAAGAAAATGTGACCAAAATATGTCAAAAACATTTCATTAAACTGTTATTGTTCTTCTATTAAGACAAAGCAAAGGGGTGTCTTAATAGAAGAACAATATCAGTTTTATCATTAAGAAAACAAAATGAACCTGTTTGAGATAAAATTTCATTAAGACTCGTGTGAGCTGCAAAAATGTTGGAAAACTGCATTCAGTGATCCCTTTAAATGAAAACAGGATGCGTTTCTGCTATCGGAAAATTGGTAACCAAGGCCACTCTGTGATTGACGCACAATCCCCTTCCGTGTTTATCAGTAACCGTGTTTCGGCATGCTTCAGAGTTAATTCTCAACCAGTGTTGCTTGGGGAGGTATTTGCAAAAAGACAAAGGGGTGTAAAATAAAACCCACACACTGTGATGCTAGCAAAAGCAACACAACAGGAAGTCTCAAGGTTGTCATAGAGAACAAAGACACCTGAATTCACAACACTCCACATGCCTCTGGGCACCCATTAGCTGAAGAGCACAGTGCTCACACTTGAAAGATTTAACTAAGTCATGGGCTGCAACACAAGCCGGGGCACCATGGCTGTGGACCCTTCCAAAATGCTGCAGGAAAGGCCAAAAACAGCCACTTCCACCGAGGAGGTGTCATCAGAGGAAACAAATAAAATGACAGAAAACAAAAAGGATGAGAAATCTGAGGGATGCAGCTGAGTTCCACTGTTGGAAACTGTTCTTCAGGTAAGATAAATTTTTAACGACAACCTACAACTAAAAAAAAAAACAAAAAAAAAAACTGTCTGCATCCTTTCATTCTCATTTCAATTCTGTCAGTGAACATAGCAGTACCCTTTAAATAAAGCAATTTATGACTATTGAATGGGGGTCACTTTGATACAATCACCTCTATAACTTGACCGCCATGTCTCTCAGAAGCTGTTTGACGTGACAAATGGGTTTGTGTGGAGACTGAGATGGGCTCTGTGGTGTCTGTTGTTGCTGTGTGTACAGATTGGCCTGTCCAAGGGTGAAGGAGGGCCCATCAAGCAGGAGGGAGGCAGGCGACGCTGCTGCTACTGTCCATCAACCCATGTGTCATCTGGGCCAGTTGCACACAGTCAAACAAATATTCAGCCCTTCAGTTCATATTGTAGAAATCATTCTTTGATAAATATACTGATTTCAATACAAAATTGTGTTCTTTCTTTTTGCCCTCTTTTTAGCTTTTAAGCATGTAGCCACTAGGTGAGTTATTTAAAAAAAAAAGAGAGAGAGAAGGGAGCTATTCACGATTTTACCTTGACACAAACCTATAAATTAGGTACAAAGTTGCAAACACTTGGAAATTTATGAGAAAAAACATTGGAAATTTTATAAGAAAAAGATGCAAACTTATGAGAGAAAAATATGCAGATTTAAGCAAAAAATTACAAATACAGTACAAAACGGTGCACATTTTGGAAAAAAAAGAGTTGCAGATTTATAAGAAAACAGTTGCACATTTTTAAGAAATAAATTACAAATTTAGGAGAAAAAAGTTGCACATTTTTTGAGAAAAAAATTAGACATTTTTCAGAAGAAAGTTGCAAATGTTTGGGGAAAAAAGTTGCAAGTTTTTGAGAAAAAAACTGCAATTTTGCAAAAAAGTCAAATTTATGAGAAAAAATTACAAACTTATGAGTAAAATGTTGCACATTTTTGGGAAAGTTGCAAAATTATGAGAAAACAGTTGCAAATTTACAAGAAAAAGTTGCAAATTTATGAGAAAATCATTGCAAATTTATGAGAAAAAAGTTGCAAACTTGCACTTTAAAAAGTTGTAAATTTATGAGAAAAAAGTTGAGCTTCATTCGTTCATTTTTGCTTAGAATTGGTGCTTTATTCACTTCTGTAACATGATATAGAAAGGCTTCCCTCCCAGCACAAACTGGTTGAAAAGACTGCTTTGCCAACTGTCAGAAAAAAAACAAAAACAAAAAAACAACATACGGATTTGGTTGAAAAGTGAAAGATGAAAAGCTGTCTTTTTAAAGTTGTTGAAAAGGCGTCTTCATATAGACATCTTTGTATAGTTTAAATTTGGTTGAAAAATGAAGATGAAAAGCTGCCTTCTTAAGGCTGTTTAAAAAAAGCAAACATGTAGTCACCAACACCTGATCCTTTTTGAGTTGTGTGTGACGGGGAACCTACACCAGCATCTCTGGGCAAGAGGCAGATCACCAGCCCATCACAGCACCTCATGTTGAGGCAAGTCCCCGTCCAAGTCCGTAGCCCATGCTCAACAGACCAATCACTGACCCTCGTTGAGGAGGTAGTCCTGCTCAACAGACCAATCATTCATCAATGTTGAAGAAACTGGCTCCTCAACAGACATATCACTGAGCGTCGTTCGGGGAAGCTAGTCTCCTTTAAGCCGTTATATTTAACTTTAAGCTTATATTTACACATAAACGATGTATCCTTGCACTAGTTAATGGGCACAGCACATCATCATCAGATTTGATAGCTCATGCTTGTCTTTTTCGTGAAAATACAGACTGAAAAGTATCATATTGACCGGACAATCAGCCTAAGTGCATAGTGCAATCACCAAAAGAACACACACAAAGAACGTTTGACCCTTTACTGAATTTTCAAAACTGCAAACTTGGGAGAAAAATCAGTCACTCACCAGAGGAGCAGCAAACCTGCAGAGGATGAGACGAGGCTGATTAATGAGGAATAGAGGGGAAAAATGGAAATCTAATTTACACCACTTTACGTGGGAGGAGAGGAGACACCGGCTCAGAACCCAGAGAAGGAGAAGAACCAGCAGGTTGGAACTGCTGGTAGGGGAATGAGGCGTGGAGTCTGACTGGGTGGAGTAGATGAGCTGCGTCATGGAAGAGCAACAGGCTGGTGAGCACACCAAACCCCTGAAGATGCACCGCAATGTTGGCAGCAACCTGGAAGAGAAGAAAAGGGAAACGTGTGTATGGTAAGGTCACACACAACACAACCGTTTACTTGATGAGCTAGTCTGCTTGATGCAGTCGTGATGGGCAGGCAGGCACCGGTGCTCCAAATGGTGATCTGATCTTATCCAGGAAATATTTGGCGAGGCGTGACTTGTGACATATGTGTTGACGTCGGACCACGTGACTGGGTCAGGAGAAATAAACTGAGCAGCGCTACCCAGTGGAAATCCCTGTCCCTCATGTTTTGTTTTGTCATGTTTGACTGTGTAAGGGATTTGTCACAGCCAATTTTCAGATGGAACCAGCATCAAAAACACTTGAGCTCATTTTTCCCATTGATGTATTTTTTTTTTTTTTTAACAGATAGTGGCTCTTCATTGTAACTGAGGTGATGGCTTAATGGTAGTGCAAGTGGGAGACCTGGGTTCAAATCCCAGTTGTGTCTTTCTTTTAATTTCATTTTTATTTGCAAGGAAGAGCTTGGATCATTATTACGCATCATTATGCTGAGGCACTATTGCTATTGTGCCCTGCATGAGAATCAGGCCAGAGTTAAATATACTGGGACAGTATAAGATTGTTGAAAATTTTATTATTTCTTAATAAAAATGGATAAGTAGTACAAGCACACGAAGTAACACAGACACATTCACTGTAGTCACCTCAGTTTTATTATTTTCTGCCTTATTATCATTGATATTTCTTAAAAGACAGCATTTATTGAAATTGAAAAAATACACATTAAACCAACGCCCTTGTAAAAATCAGCATGTTGTATACATTTTGTCCACTAGATGGCCTGGTAGAGAAAATGAAGTACCACATGAGGCCTTGTCTATGTAAACCATTTTGATGAAAGGCCTCAAGTCCTCCAGAAAGCCTCATTTGGCCATTACTATGATGCAGTATACCCAAACGAGCCAGCGTTGAATCACCGAAGAGCTCTTCCTTATAAACGCTGGCTCAGCAGGAAACAGCAGGTGCATCTGATAAGGAGACAGGTGAAACGGGAAGGAGGGGGCGAGCACTCGCCAGAACATGACAGAAAAGTGTACGGTTGTTCCCCCGACGAGTCATGTTTGATATCTACAGTGAAAAAGAATCCTATTTATATACTTGATTACAACTTTTCATTGCAAAATATGAAAATTTGCCTTGCCAACTGAAGACAGTCCGTCACCATTGTGTACTGATGGCTCATTACTTTGTCATTAATATTCATTCATTAGTTTCGAACAGTTGAAGGAAGTGGTAGATGCAAAATTAAAAGAAAGTAAGAATGCAGCTGGACATTAAATTCTAATGTACATTTAATGCACTGTACTAACTGTGATTGGATTTTTTTTTTTCATATTTTGTGTCCTCACATTGCAGGAAAAGGTGCCTTAATAGATTGCTTGTGTATTTTACACATTTACCTTTGATATGTAGTAATTACTCCCACTGTGGAGACACCTCCAGGCTGGATCAGACACCAAGATATATACCTGCAGGGGTCATAAGTCCCTCCCAAGCAGTCTCCTATCTAAGTACTAATCAAGGTAGACCCTGCTTAGCATTCAAGATCAAACAAGACCAGGAGTGTCTGGGGACACTCACAGGCCAAGGTATGGACATCAATAAAAAGAAATAACAGAGAGAGAAATTTGTAGAACATACTTGTAGTCAAAAAGTGCTTTTTAAGTGTACAGCACAATAGCAGTAGTACTGGTTTCAGATTGTTCAGATATTATGTAACAAACACTTTGCCAAATGTTGAACTTTAAAAAAAAAAAGCTGCTGAAATCTGCATTTTTATAAAGCACTTTTAATAAAGACTTCCAGTGGTTGTAAAAGCATGTTTGACTTTTGAGAGATCAGACCACCACCATCACCAAATGCCAAAAACTGAGGATAAATTTGGGCCAAATCCTGTGGACTAAACAGCACAATTATTGGACTATTTTTTGCCCAATTTTCAACAGCTTTTTTTCTGATTTAATATGGTTTGTGGTAGATGGACTTAACACAGCCCAATTTTCAACGTCTATTTCTTGGTTAAATATAGTCCATATTAGACAGACTAAACACAGCCCAAATTTCAACGTCTATTTGTAGGCTAAATTAAGGCTTGGACCAATGGACCTGATTTAGCCCAAAATACAACATCTAAATTATGGCTTGTGCTGGGAGGGAGTTATGATGATTTGTTGGGGACAGTTCTTTCTTTTTTTTTCCAGTTTGGGGGGGGGGGGGTGTTATGTCGGAATAACATTAGACCGGAGCCGCATTCACCTGGGCACTGAACTAACTTTTATTACAGAGAAAATAGCTCAATACATTCCAGCAGTAGCCTGCCTGACGTCATCACCCACAACCCCGCGGTCAGGCTACAGCAAGCCCCAACTATCAAATCCCCACACAACATCCTCCCCTCCCCAAAACACAAAGAACCCCCAGAACATTAGTAACCAACATTGTTTCTTTTTTTTTTTTTTTTTTTTCAACTGAACACTCAAAACTCAATGAACTAAGTGGGCATCTGGGTAGACTACCAGAACGCCCCTTCGTGTTGGGGCGGATTATTCTGTCGCCCATTCCCAACACGCATTTGCCAACGCTGTCTTTAAAACATAGTCCTCCAGGTACCTGGGCCTCTGACATATTGTAGCCGAGCGCCCCCTAGAAGGGGAACCTGCTCCAGGAGCCGTCGGCTGCACCTGTGAGTCCCCCCCCCCCCCGCCGATAAGTCCCAAGCCACACCAGTCTGTTCTGCCCTAGCTCTTGGACTCTGGGCAGGCAAGGACTTCCTGAGTTGGCTGGAGTGCCACCGTGACCCGTCCGGGAGCTCGAATGTCTCCCGGCCTCACAATCTGTAGGGGCCCCGTCCAGACAGGTTGCAGCTTATGTGTGCGGTTGGGGTGTTTAATGCAAACCCAATGTCACACCTCCAGTCCGTGGGCCCTCACCCTGAACTTCCTGTCAAACCGTCGTTTCATCTTTTGCTGTTGGGCAGTGACCCGGTCCCGTGGAGGGTCCGTGCTCCCTGGAGAAGGGGTTGTAGATGGTCTCAGTTGGTCCAGAGGGAGGTGGAGTTCGCGCCCCAGCATAAGTTTTGCCGGGGCGCACCCTGTTGTAGCATGGGCCATTGTCCTGTGGTGGAGGAGTGTGCTCTGGAGTGCATCCGGAAACGTGAAGCTGTCCGTCAAGTGGGCTCTCAGCCCGTTTTTCAGGGTCTTGTTGAAACGCTCCACGCCCCCATTGGCTTGGGGGTGATAGAACGCACTTTTGATGTGCTCCACGGCCCTAATGCCCCAAAACTCCTCAAACACCCCAGAGGTGAGCTGTGGGCCATTGTCTGTAGTGATGGCATCCAGGACCCCCCATCTAGCAAACAGTGATAAAAGAAAACCCGTAACCACATCCGCTGTGACTGAATTAGTGGGCAACACCTCTGGCCATTTAGAGAACAGATTGCAGACTACAAGCAGAAACTGGCTGTTCAGGGGTGCTGCATGCAGTTTGCCACAGATGTCTAATTAGATGTGCTTCCAAGGGCCCTCCGGGTATGGTAATGGTTGCAGGGGTGTGTGTGTGGGGGGGTGGTCCACCGGTCTTCCCGCTCTCCAAGCACGGGACACAGTTCTTTACCATAGTTTCAATGTCCTTATCAATACCAGGCCACCAAACTGAATCCCTGCAATGGTACTTCACCCTGACCACACCCATGTGACCCTTGAGGAGCATCGCCAAAATGCGTGATCTCAGAGACACTGGGATCAACGTGCAGTGTCCCCTCTACACACACACCATTCCAACAGCTCAGTTCGTCCCTAAACCGGTGAAAAGGTGCCAGCTCACCCTGCACTTTTGCGGGCCAACCAACCCTGATGACTGAGCACAGTTGCGACAACGTGGGGTCTCATTCCGATTCTGTCAGGAGCTCCTGGAGGGATACCATGTCCCATAGGGGTCCATGCAGTGTGTTGACCAGATCCGCCTCCGTGGCATCGTCATCGTCTGGTTGCGCGGTGTTGGTTGTGACACGGGACAGGAGGTCCGCCACTACGTTCTCTCTTCCAGGGGTGAACTGGGTTGTAAAGTTGTAGGCCCTCAGCCGTTTCATCCACCTGTGGATCCGTAGGGGTCTGTGTCCTGAGCCCGTCGTCTCCAGTAGCATTGTCAGCACCTGGTGGTCCATCCGCAGTGTGAAGTAGCTCCTGTAGAGGTAGATATGCCACCGTTCACATGCCCAGACACAAGCAAGTGCTTCCCTCTCACTCACAGTATATTTCTGTTCAGTCGCTGAAAGACACCTCAATGCGAACGCCACTGGGCGCTCGGTACTGTCTCGCACCTGAGACATAACTGCCCCCACTGCTGAACCAGACCCATCACAGGTCACAAAAGTTGGCCATTTTGGATCAAAGTGAACCAACACTGGAGGGGAGGGGAGTTGGGACTTCAGCCTAATGACTGCCGCTGAGCAGGCCGGGGTCCACTGCCACGTTGTATCCCGTTTCAGAAGGGCCTGGAGTGGTTCGATTGTCTCTGAATAATGGGGAATAAAATGTCCGTAAAAGTTCACCATGCCCAAAAATGAGGAAATTTGTGCAGGTGTCGTGGGATCCGGGAGATGCAGGACTGCCTCCATGTTCAAGTGCAGGGGCCTCGGACCCTTGGCCGCCAGCTGGAATCCCACAAACTTGATGGAGTCCACCATGAAAATGCACTTTTCCCCGTTCAATGTGACTCCGTGCTCCTGTAGCATCTCCATCACACGTCCCAAACGACCATCGTGCTCCTCCCACGATGCGCCGTGGACCACAGTGTTATCCAGGTATGCCACCACACCCTTGAGGCTGGCCAGAATCATGGACATGGCCTTCTGAAAGCAGCTAGGCACTGAGCTCAGACAAAAAGCATGTGGGTGTACCTGAAAACACCCATGTGGATCACAAACGCTGTCAGGTTCCTGCTGGCTGAGTGAAGAGGCACTTGCAGGTAACCATGGAGGAGACCCAGTTTTGTGAATTCCCTTGAACCACTGAACGTTGCGGTGAGTTCTTCCATCGTAGGGAGCAGGTGTTTGTCTGGCACAATCGCCTTATTCACCATCCTAAGGTCAATACACGGCTGGATGCCACCTGTTTTCTTCCTGGCCACCACAATGTTTGATATCCAGGGTGAAGCATCCACCCTCTCAATGATGCCAGCTTTGAGCAGTCTATTCAGTTCTGCCGTAACATCATCCCGCAGAGCGAGGGGAAGCCGCCGTAATGGTTGGATTTTCGGCGTCATGCTTGGGTCGATGAGCAGGCGGTGGTAGAATGTCTTGATGCATCCAAGGCCCACAAACAACGCCGGCCAGCGGACATGCCATTCGAGGAACACCATCAGCACTGTTGAGCCCTCTGGGTCTGTGATGGAGAATCCCAGTTCCCCCAGCAGGTCGATTCCCAGCAAGTCAGCCCCCTGGCATGAAACCTGGAAGGTGAACGCGGGAACGATCTTTAACCCACATTTCACAGAGAAGCTGACTGTGACCGCCATTTCAATTTCAGTGTGACCATACTCAAACATTTTCACCGTTCCTGCATTGATGATTTTGCCCGGGAAAAGTCTTTTCAATGTGGCTATACTTAATACAAACTTACCAGCTCCTGAGTCCACCATAAGCGGCAAATCAACTCCGTCCAGCTGCAGGACGTACCACTTTAACGGTCCCTTCTATGCGCCCGCTACACACACCTGCGTCATACTCTCGAACTCAGCCGCCGATGGTTTAGTAGTGATGGTACAGGCCCCGTTCCGTGCCACAGTCCGCCACCTTTTGGGGGCAAGTTAGCTACGTTGCTAACAGCTAGACTTGGAGGTAAAACTTGAGAAGCTATATTCTCTTTAGCTAGCACTGGCAAGCCCAACTGGGTGGTGGACTCAACCTGCCTAGTCAGTTCAACCACCTTCTCTAGCGTGAGGACATCAGCAGTCAGCGTCAGCTTGTCTTTCAGCCACTCATTGTTC
Source organism: Pholidichthys leucotaenia (assembly GCA_020510985.1). Lineage (NCBI taxonomy): Eukaryota > Metazoa > Chordata > Actinopteri > Cichliformes > Pholidichthyidae > Pholidichthys > Pholidichthys leucotaenia. The sequence continues at coordinate 378,764,997 of CM035837.1, forward strand.
ATACCGTGGGCTTGCTTGTCCCGTCCAGCTCCTCCTTGAGAGGCCCGAAGGCGCACTCCCTTGCTAAGCTACGGAGTTCCATAATGAAGGATTGGGAGGACTCACCAGCTTGCTGTTGGCGGTCAAAATAGTTATATCTTCATGCTGTAATGTTGGAACGGTCCCTGAAGAAATAGTCCATTAAGTTTAAACCTTCCTTCAGCGAGCTGTTGCCACCCAGCCCAAAAAATATCCATTGGCCCTCCTCACTGAGGCAGTGAATGAGTAGACTCCTCCATCTCTCTTCACTCTTCATCAGCGTTGCTCAGACTGGCCGCGGCCACATACACCTCGAATGTCTCCCACCAGCAGCCTCATGGTATGGCTGGCAGGCCTGGAGACTGCAAAAATGGAGGTGGCGGCCTAATGCATGCTCCCATGGTTTATTCTCGTTGCCAAATATTATGTCGGAATAACATGAGACCGGAGTCGCATTCAACTGAGCACTGAACTAACTTTATTACAGAGAAAACAGCTCAATACATTCCAGCCGTAGCCAGCCTGACGTTATCACCCACAACCCCCCAGCCAGGCTACGGCAAGCCCCAACTATCAAATCCCCACACAAAAGGGATGTCCCTGTCTCCCCCTTGATTCATTCGTATGAATGTTGATGAGGATGGTGGGGTAACAAGTTAACAAGCGGGGCGGTTTTGATTCATTTTGCTAACAAGGGAGATGCCATTGCCCCTCATTCCCCTTCAAATCGGCTACTGTAGCGCTGCAACATACTGCATAGCCTTTTTTTTTTGTTTTGTTTTTTAAAGGATTCATGCTTTCTTTCTCCTTTCCCACATTCACACACCTCTGGTCAGGACTGATAGTTACAGCATGCTCCTTTAAATTCTTCCAGTTTGGCTGCAGAATAAAGCAAAAATGTTTTTACCTTGCAGCTGTTGACTGGATTGCACTGCTCTGCATATGAGAGGACACCTACCTAGGTTCAGCTGGACGGTTTTTTACACAGACTGCAGCCAGGATCTGGGTTAAAATACAGGGTGTCCACAAAGCCTCTTTACAATTTAAAAAAAAATTATTACAAAAGCAATTGATGAGATATGTTAATCAGATTTGTTCTATGTACTCAGTGGTTATCAAAGATTTTAATCATATTGCATTTGTGTATTTCGATGTTCATGGGTTCCTAAATCTAACATTTCCAGACCAGTGGATTGGAAAGGATGGCACAATTCCCTCGCCACCTCGCTCACCAGATATCACTCCCCTGGACTTCTTTCTATGAGGTTATGTTAAAGATAACGTGTATTAAACAAAAATACAGGTCATCAACGACCTGAAGCAAAAGATCGCTGATGCCACTGCCACCACTGATGAGGTTATGCTACAGCAAACATGGCAAGAAACTGAGTACCATCTTGATGTGCTTGGTGTAACTAATGGTGCCCATATAGGTGTATTAAATGAGGCAAAAAACCCCCCCCTTCAATATCTATTCATCATTTTGTAATAATTTCCATAGATTTGTCTATTCATTTGCTTTTGTAATACATTTGTTAAATTGTAAAGAGACTATGGACACCCTGTAGATCTTTCAGAACTTCAGGTCTCTTCCACCAGGGGGCACGAAGACACAGAATGACAGTTCCCCTCCTCCGCCACCAGGGAGCAGGAGCGATCTTCCCCACAATACTGGGGCGACATCTGAGACTGGTTCCATTTGCTGAAGACATTTAATCTGAAATATAGGTTGTAAGTTTATTACCAGCTAGTGAATGGAGCTGGAATGGAATAGCCATTTTAAAAAGCCATATCAAAAATACCCATCTCAGAGGCAGAGGGGAAATTACATGAAAATATTACCATTATACAAATGGAAAGTGTGATTGAATAATGTGCTGGAGAAGATAAATGAAAAGCACTTTGTCGGAAAACGTGGTATTAAATAGGTTTTTAATTTCAGTAGTGGGATAAAAGAAGCGCATTTTTTTTTACCCCATTTCACTGCCAATTGATTAGTGGTTCTACACCTGCAGATAAAGAGTGGGCCTTATCGTCTCATTATCAGTTAATTAATATGCATGCACACATGCCAATTATCTTTCCTTTGCCATTTAGCAGAAATGAGCCATTGATGTTTTAATGGTGTCACACTGGATAACTCTGTTGCTTTAAAGACAAGGCAAGCACATTGATTGACATGGCTGGGGAATGTTAAGAGAGGCAATTGAATTAAGAGCAACCTGAAACGCTTGATTACTGTATTAATCTTCTCAGCAGCCGTGCCATTTGTTGTTGCTTTTCAGAGGCTGCAATTCTGTGATCAGACATTTTTTTTTTTTTTTATTAACTCTCTTGTGAAAGCTACAAAAAGGGCAAGGCTTATGGCTCAGTAGATGTATATATAGCTACCAATGAAAATCCATTATGGAAATATTTTATTTGAAGGACATGCAGAAAAGCGAGCTATTACATTTTTCCACAGCGCCATGACTATAAAAAGGACCCAAGGCCACACCAAGTGAAGCAAGCCCAAGTTGAAAGTTATATTAATCATTACTCGGTTTACAGTACCGTGTGCACTGAATTTATGTTCATGAGTCACACACCAATGTTACGTGCCAGTGAAATAGGCAATATTATGGAAGGAAGCACTATTGACATTTTTCATTTCTGCATAAATGCTCTTGGTTGCACATTGTGCCCAAGGCTGTTAGCTTCTCTCTCTCTCTCTCTCTCGCTAATCACTGCTCTTTAAGCTCAATGCCACTATGCTCAATGTTATAACTATTGGGCTGATTTTCATTAAGAAAAAAGTAATGAAAAGAAGAAAACCTTGGATCAGACCTGTGAAGTTTCCACACATACTGGACTATATCAGAGGATGAATTTGTACCACTCTAGGTTGCTGCTCAGAGGACTGTGCCAAAAGAAGAGAACAAACACAAACTGAGAAGGACAGCTAAAACAAATCTCTGGGTTGTAATCTCCTTACTCTCTAATGGACCATTTATGACATGTATAATAGGATGCCACAAACATTCACAACTAGTGGTTTTATTTTCAGCCAGGCCCTCTTTAAAGATGCGAAAAGAAGGGAATCTTTTGTGAATATATGATCAGAGGGACGACAGCCTCAGTCTTTAATGTTACACTGGCCTTGAAGAATGTCACTGATTCCAGCCACCACTCTTCTCCTCCTCTTCCACCCCAACAACTGCAGGCTACATACAGAGAGCATCCTGTTTACACTGCAGCACAAGAACACATCTTTGGCTGTTTAGAGGATATGGGTTGCTTTATTTTGTGGCTCAAATAATATGTACATAAAAGCTCTTTGTAAGGAGAAATAAGAACCATCTGATCCAAGAGGATTTTCGAAGTGCCAATTAATAAACAGCTGACTGAACCCAAAGAGCAAAGATTTTCTCAGTGAACATTTAGAATTTTTATTTTGTAAATCCAGAGTTTCTTTGCTATGTTAAGATGCAGTGTGCCTACCCTAACAGCACACATACGTTGTGCCGATGTAGGCCTGACGTACAGTTTAAATTGGGAATGCATCTTGTAGAGGTCGTTGCACATTGACAAGATGTCAAAGACCTAAAATCTTACTCTTTCGGCTGCTCCTTTTCAGGGTCACCACAGTGTATCATCATCAGATATTGGGATGGTCCACATATTTGATTTGGCAAGGATTTTATATGTGATCTTTGGTGTGACTCAGTAATGAACCCACAGGTTTCTGGCTGTGAGGTGGATGCTCTACCATTAATCATAATTTAGTAGTATAGTGTTTGTCCCCTTGAAGAACAAAATAGTTGGAGTCTTAAAGATCCGACCTAGATAAATAAAGGCCATGATTAACATTTAACGACAAAATACTGTAGTGGTGGCCTAGCGGTAGAGCATCTGCCACACAGCCGGAAAGTCATGGGTTCACAACTGGGCCAGAAAGGGTAGCTGGTGTAAAATCCTTGCCAAATCAAGTAGAGTTGCACTCAACAGAGATGCAGCCCTAGTTACATACACATTGTCATTATGAGCCAAAAAAGATTTTGACTGCAAAAGTATAGCAACATATGCTAAGCCTGAGGTTCACCCGTATACCTACTTTGGTGACCCTAGCTTGATTCTTTCTGAAGTTACAGTCTGGACAGACAAATGGACAGATGAAGGCGACTGCCCAACCCATGCCTCAGCTCCGTCGGAGTGGGTAAATATAGATAGATAGATGTACTTTATTGATCCCAAACTGGGAAATTACAGTGTAACAGCAGCATGACAGTAGACAACCAAACAACAGAAACACACACATGACAAAGGGATTACCCATGGAAAGTAAAAACTAACATGACTATAAAAACCTATATACGTACATCATAGCTTAATATATGATGACCCGTATAAACGCATGAATCATCCCATTGCACAAAGAAGGGCTATCAGGAGCAGAGTGAAATGTGAGGTACCAGTTAGTCTGTAAGGTTCAGGTTCAGGTTCAGGTTCAGGTTACTTTATTTGTACCCGTAGGTAGATTTGTTTTGCAGTTTGGTGACATCCATATTTACAAGCCACTAATTACATTCAACATAGACACAAACACAGGCACACATGAAGCTGACTATAAACATGATAAAAATACTCAAGGCTCCATCAATCAGGGTATAAAAAGACAAAGAGATGAGAGAGAAACCAGAGGTGCAGCATTGTTATGACCAGAACACAACATCATAGTGAGTTATTGTACAGTGAAATTGCATGTGGCAGGAAAGATTTCCTGTACCTGGCTGTTCGACAGCGAAGCTGTAGTAGTCTACTGGAGAAAGTGCTTCGCTGTCTGTCTAGTGTGTGGTGGAGGGGGTGATCAGGATTGTCCATGATGGATTGCAGTTTATTTAGTGTTCTCCTCTCCACCACTGTCTCAAAGGTCTCCAGTCTGAGACCAATCACAGAGCCAGCCCTCTTGATAATCTTGTCAAGTCTGTTGGTGTCTCTGGTCCTGAAACTGCTACCCCAACAGAGAGCAGCAAAGAAGATGGTGCTGGCGACAACGGTCTGTAGAAAAGCTCCAGCTCCAGCTTAAATATGTATGTCATCATGATATCAGATGATGATGATGATGCACTGTGGTGACCCCAAAAGGGAGCAGCTGGAAGAAGAATATTAAGATAAGATAAGATAAGATAAGATAAGATAAGCCTTTATTAGTCCCACAATGGGGAAATTCCAGGATTGCAACAGCACAGGGATAGCAACACTCAGAGCAACAATCAGAAGGCAAGAAAAAACAACATCAACATCTATTAACATTCTAACCTGGTCAACCTGATCATCACAGCTAGCAAAACAACTGCAAATAAACTGGAAAATCTGGATACTGCAGCCAGAACAACAATTTCAGCAAATTTGGCTAACCTGGCCCCTGCAGCCAGCACAGCAGCTTAAGTGGCCAACTCAGCAGCCACAGCTAAACTGTTTACAATGGAATCCACAGCACATGGTCCCTCCAAACACCAGTACAGCAACAGTGACTGTTTTGGCAGACCCATGTCAACAGCATGGCATCCTGCGATCGGAGGTCAGCACCGACCCGGGCACCCGGGATGCTGATGCTCCAGCAGCTTACCTGGTGGGGTGGGCCTGCCAGGCAGGGTTGGGATGATGAATCGTGGCCCAACGGTGAGGTGATGGCGCCAATCCGGACCCCCTGGGCCACGGTACAGCGGCAGCTTTTCCAGCTGGGGATGTCCATCAAATGGAGCCGCATCGATGGCTTGGAGCCTTACGGTTGGATGTCACTTTTGGCCCTTTTTCCCTGGACGCCGATGCAGCGGTGGCTCTTTTAGCGATGGATGTTTGCCAGGCTGAGCTGTGTCGATGATTCATGGCCCATCGGCTGGCTGTTGACGTCGTCCTGGCCTCCCTGGACACCGATGCAGTAGCGGCCCATCCAGAGGAGGCAGATGCCAGTCAGATCTTCAAAGACACCAGTGATATCATTACAGGAAAGATTTCCCCAGACACTGATGTGGCAGCGGCCCATGTGAAAGGGAATGGCATCAATGGAGTCTCCCGGGATGCCAGTGACATCAACACAGGAAAAATTATTGCAACAACACTCAAACGGAGGGAGGGGTTCGATGCTGGTTGAGGGGCTCGATGGCTAGCGCCTGGTGGCCAGATTTCTGCCCACGGGACCTGGCCGGGCTCAGCCCAAAGGAGTTACATGGGTCCGCCCTCCAGTGGGCTCACCACCTGCAGGAGGGACCATGAGGGTTCGGTGCTATGTGGTTCAGGTGGCGATCGAAGGTGGAGACCTTGGCGGTCTGATCCCAGGCTTACTAAACTGACTTTTGGAATGTGGAATGTCACCTCTCTGGTGGGGAAGGAGCCTCAGCTGGTGCATGAGGTTGAGAGATACCGGCTAGATATAGTCGGCCTCACCTCAACATGCAGCTCTGGTCCTGGAACCAGTCTCCTGGGGAGGTGCTGGAGCTTGGCCTACTCTGGAATTGCCCCAGGCGAGAAGTGACAAGCAGGGGTGGGTATTTTTGTATCCCCCCCACCTTGCCCCCTCTATATTGGAGTTTTCCCCAGTGGACGAAAGGGTTGTTTCCCTGCGCCTTTGGGTTGGGAAATGGGTCCTGACCATCATTTGTGCCTATGCACCAAGTGATGGTTCAGAGTACCCACCCTTTTTGGAGTCTCTGACTGGGGTGCTGGAGGATGCTCCTCTTGGAGACTCCATTGTCCTACTGGGGGACTTCAATGCACACGAGGGCAACGACAGTGAAACCTGGAAGGGAGTGATTGGGAGGAATGGCCTGCCCGATCTGAACCCGAGTGGTGTTCAGTTATTGGACTTCTGTGCTAACCACACTTTGTCCATAATGAACACCATGTTCAAACATAAGGATGTCCATATGTGCACCTGGCACCAGGACACCCCAGGTCGCAGGTCAATGATCGACTTTGTTATCATGTCATCAGACCTGTGACTGTATGTCTTGGACACTCGGATAAAGAAAGGTACAGAGCTGTCAACTGATCACCACCTGGTGGTGAGTTGGATCCGATGGCAGGGGAGGATGCCATTCAGACCTGGTAGACCCAAACGTATAGTGAGGGTGTGCTGGGAATGTCTGGCTGAGGCCTCTTTCTGGGTGGTCTTCAATTCCCACCTCCGGAAGAACTTCAACCACATTCCTAGGGAGTCTGGGGACATGGAGTCTGAATGGGCCATGTTTTCCACCTCCATTGTTGAAGTGGCTGCCCAGAGCTGCGGCCACAAGGTTGTCGGTGCATCTCGTGGTGGCAACCCACAAACCAAGTGGTGGACACCAGTGGTGAGGGAGGCCATCAAGCTGAAGAAGGAGTCCTATTGAGCTTGGTTGGCTTGTGGGACTCCTGAAGCAGCTGAGGTGTACCAGCAGGCCAAGCAGAGTGCAGCTCAGGTGGTTGCTGAAGCAAAAACTCGGGTGTGGGGGGAGTTTGGTGAGGCCATGGAACAAGACTTTCGGTCAGTGTTGAAGCGATTGTGGTAAACTGTCTGGCGGCTCAGGAGGGGGAAGCAGTTCCCTGTCCACACTGTGTGTGGTGCGGATGGGGTGCTGCTGACTTCGACTGGGGACATCGGCAGGTGGTGGAAAGAATAACAAACATAACAAACATAAAAAAATATTTTGAGGATTTCCTCAATCGTACTGACACGCCTTCCACAGAGGAAGCAGGGCTTGTGGACGAGAAGGAAAAATTGCCCATCACAGGGGCTGAGGTTGCCAAAGTGGTTAAAAAAACTCCTTGGTGGCCGGGCCCCGAGGGTGGATGAGATTTGCCCTGAGTACCTCAAGGTTCTGGATGTTGTATGGCTGTCATGGTTGACACGCCTCTGCAACACGCAGACAGTGTCTGCGTCTCCGGCATACAACTAGGAACATACCGGTCGCTATGGAGGGTGAGAATATGTATGGGCACATAATCATACCATGTAGGATAACTAAGTAGACGGTTATGCTGTTTCATTCCATCTAGCAACAATGCTCTGCACTGTGTGTGTTTATATATTTACATATTTATTCCATCTAGCTACAATGCTCAGCACTGGGTGTGTTTATATATTTATATATCTACATATTATTCCATCTAGCTACATTGCTCCGCACTGTGTGTGTTTATATACTTGCATATTTATTCCACCTAGCTGCAATGCTCCGTACTGTGGGTGTTTATATATTTACATATTTATTCCATCTAGCTACAATGCTCTGCACTGTGTGTTCATATATTCATATATTTATTCCATCCAGCTACAATGCTCTGCACTGTGTGTCTGTGTGTGTGTGTATATATATATATTTTATAGTAATACGTACATATGTATATTAGCTGCTCTTGCTTGCTTGTTTTTTTCTTGCCTTCTGATTGTTGCTCTGAGTGTTGCTATCCCTGTGCTGTTGCAATCCTGGAATTTCCCCGTTGTGGGACTAATAAAGGCTTATCTTATCTTATCTTATCTTAACAATGCATGGAGGTCAGGGACAGTGCCTTTGGCATGGCAAACCGGGGTGGTGGCTCCTCTCTTCAAGAAAGGGGACTGCAGGGTGTGCTCCAACTTTAGAGGGATCACACTCTTCAGCCTCTCTGGGAAGGTCTATGCCAAGGTACTGGAGAGGAGAGTCTGAACGTTAGTCGAACCTCGGATTCAGAAAGAGCAATGTGGTTTTCATCCTGGCCGGGGCACATTGGACTCTTTACCCTCTTGAGAATCCTCGAGGGTTCGTGGGAGTTTGCCCAACCACTTTACATGTGTCTTGTGGACTTGGAGAAAGCATTTGACCACATCCTTGGTGGTTTTTTGTTGGGGGGTACTTCGGGAGTATGGGGTATCGGGCTTGTTTTTATGAGCTATCCGGTCTCTATACAACCATTGTGAGAGTTTGGCTCATATTGCCAACACTCGGTCAGACTCATTCCCAGTGAGAGTTGGACTCCGCCAGGGCTGCCCTTTGTCACCGATCCTGTTCATAATTTTTATAGACAGGATTTATAGGCACAGCCAGGGAACAGAAGGTGTCATGCTTGGCGACCACAGGATCTCATCTCTGTTGTTTGCAGATGATGTCCTGTTGGCTTCATCCAGCAATGACCTACAGGTCTTACTGGGATGGTTTGCTGCTGAGTGTGAAGCGGCTGTGATGAGAATCAGTACCTCCAAGCCCGAGTCCATGGTCCTCAGCCAGAAAAAGGTGGATTGTTCTCTCTGGGTTGTGGACAAGCTCCTGCCCCAAGTGGAGGAGTTTAAGTATCTTGGGGTCTTATTCACGAGTGAGGGGAAAATGGAGCGAGAGATTGATAGACAGATCAGAGCAGCATCTGCAGTGATGCAGACATTGTACCAGTCCGTTGTGGTGAAGAGGGAGCTAAGCTCTACGGCAAAGCTATCGATTTACCAGTCAATCTATGTTCCTACCCTCATCTATGGTCAAGAGTTTTGGGTAATGACTAAAAGCATGAGATCGCGGATACAAGCGATTGAACGGCAGTGTTCCGAGCAGACAGAGAAACGGTGAGCTCCGGTAAGAGCCGGGGTGGGGTGGGGTGGGGTGGCTATGCATCTATGTTAACAAAAACTGGTGCGTTAACGCCACATTAGTATCTAAACACTGCTCTCCGTTGGCGGAGTTCCTTATTGTAAATTGTCAGCCATATTATCTGCAGAGGGAATTCACCAATGTGTTTGTAGCGGCTGTTTACTTAGCACCGAGCGCTAATGCTAACGCTAATGCTAAGAAGGCACTCGGGGAACTGCACGATGCTATTAGTGAAATCCAAACTTCACATCTGGACAGTTTTGTGGTGGTTGCGGGGGATTTTAACCACACCTGCTTAAAGACTGTGCTCCCCAAGTTTAAACAATGTGTAGACTTTAAGACCAGAGGAGAGAATATGTTGGACTTAGTGTACACAAACACAGATGCATATAAGGCTATACCCCGCCCCCACCTCGGCCTTTCTGACCACATATCCGTGATGCTGGTGCCTGCCTACAAACCTTTATTGAAGCGCAGCAGGCCAGCAGTGAAACAAATCAGGATTTGGCCAGAGAGTGCAACCTCTGCATTGAAAGACTGTTTTCTGCACACAGACTGGGAGGTCTTCAAAATAGCAGCCTCCCAGGAAGACAAGACAGATGTGGAGGAGTATGCTGAAACGGTCACCAGCTACATCGCGAAGTGCACAGAGGATGTCACTACAGTGAAGACCATCATTATGTGGGGAAACCACAAGCCCTGGATGACCGCAGAGGTGCACTTGCTGCTTACAGCCAGAGATGCAGCCTTCAGAGCGAAGGACAGGATCGCCCTCCGCTCAGCCAGGTTTGCGCTCTCTAAGGGAATTAAGGCGGCGAAGTGCGCCTATGCGGAGAAAATCCAGGGACACCTCTGTGACACTAGGAACACCAAGCAGATGTGGCAGGGAGTTTGGACACTGACGGGCTATAAGTCTAGGCAGGGGGTCAATGATGACGACGCTTCGCTTCCAGACAGGCTCAACGACTTCACTTCCGCCTTCCAAAGAGAGCAGACGCCTTTTTCTTCTCTCCTGCTCTGACTTATCTCCTTCCTCCCCTAACTAACTGGATCCCAGCTTGCTATCGTCTGTCTGCGTGTGTCTACTGCTGATTATCGAAAGAAATTATGGAATTAATAAGCTGGGCTTTGAACGCAATTGACACTATTTTTTCAACGAGGAAAAGTGCCCGGGGGAGGTTGTCTGCCCCGCAGGAACGGCTGCTGCGGGCTATTTGAGGGACACAAGTAATTGGAAACTCTTGTGCCTGTCTGATCTTTCCATCGAAGATGTAGAAGATTTGTACGTCTTCGTAGTAATGGTGATTGGGATCGTTCTGATTGGATCTGGGATTGTCCTGGTGTACCGTAAATTGATGAAGATGGACACAACCTATCAAAATGCTGGCCAAGCGAGGTTTAACCATCAAATTGAAAAAATGGAGAGGACTCTCACAGCGGCAAATGGAGAACTGTCTAGGAAGGTGGATTACATCATGACTACGCTGAGAGCCGTCCATGAAGGATTCAACGTCCAGCAATGAAGGATTAAGTACTGAATCTGTAAGAGAATATAAAGTTTTTTTCTCTCTGGGATCAGTACTATTCGACTAATCTGACTCCCCTCACACAAATCCTCCAGATTATCTGCAGTTTTTTGTTTTCAAAACATTGAGCTTCACGGCCTTCACGGACAGCCAGCTGCATGGCCCAAGGACAATGCCAGCAGCTAGACAAAACATCTCCTGCCAAAGAGACCTTGTTGTTCTTAACTGATACAAACACCTACGGTAGCCAGAGGGAGTTGATTCATTCAAACCAACATAATCCTCTTGTCCTAACCAAGTCTCTGTAAGGGATATTAAATCAGTCTGATAGCTCAAGTAGGTTCATTTTGTCTTCTTTTAATTATTTATCTTTTGTTCTTATTAAAGACAAAAATAGAATAGAAAGGAGATGTCTTTACCTTCTTAACATGTTTCAACTGTACACTGCAGCCTTCATCAGAAGAGTCAACTGATTGCTGCCAGGTGACATTTATCAGCTGACTTTCGTAGGCGAGGCCAGCTCAGCAGATCTGTCAGATCCACCGAGCCAGCCCCGCCTTCCGCCGTCAGATGGTCTTTGAAGAATGTGATCCCAGGTGTGGGAAAGCATAAAGGCCTCCTCATCTCTGTTCATGGTGTCTTTTCCCCACTTCCTGATTTCTATGGCCTCCTTGATCCAGGAAGGCGGGGCCGGCTCGGTGGATCTGACAGATCTGCTGAGCTGGCCCCGCCAACGAAAGTCAGCTGATAAATGTCACCTGGCAGCAATCAGCTGACTCTTCTGACGAAGGCTGCAGTGTACAGTCGAAACATGTTAAGAAGGTTAAGACATCTTTCTATTCTATTTTTGTCTTTAATAAGAATAAAAGATAAATAATTAAAAGAAGACAAAAAGAACCTACTTGAGCTATTACGTGGAAGGTATGGACAAGATTGCATTAAAGACTTCCACCGGCTGGAGAAATTGGAGAAAACACGGGCACGCTTCAGAAACCACCTGCTGTAGCCACACATGTGACTTACTTAATGTCTTACATAATGCCTCACATCTTAGATAAGAACAAGTGCAGAGTTTCCTTGGGGATAACAGGAAACTGTGAAAGTGTAATCTTTGATATGCGAGAGACGGCTTGGAGGAGCCTTTGTGTGCCAAGAGACTGCTTGGAGGATCCTTTGGGGCCAAAGACTGTGAGGGGGATGCTAAGGAAATTATGAGGAAATGCAATGTGACCTTTTATGTGAATGCATTGTGACCTTTTGATATGCAGAAGGACCTGAGTATATAAGTGAAGAGTTCTGTGTGAGAGGTCCTCTTTTCTACTATGCTCATGAGAGAGAATGTGTAATAAACTGATTGAGACCAACTTGCCTCATCATTTACACATTCTACACTGCGATTTAACCTCTGTTGCAGAGATGAGGATGTCACACCAACAAGCCTCAACATAAGAAATCCAATTCCAACCAAAAACGCAGAGAAAATTATCAGTAAAGCACGGAAAGACCTGATCAAAGAACGTATAAGAGTGACGGCAAACAAAGTGGACAGAATCAATAACCAGATCAAGGAGAAAATGGACATTTTCAAGAAACACTACCCGACCGACCAGGAAACACAGGAGCAGATAGAAGCACAATTAAAACACGCACACGAACAAGAATTCATTATAATGAAAAACCGCCAATTAAAAAAACTAAAAAAAACTTACGGAAAGGAAGAACGGCCGAAGACAAACACACACGGAAACGAACGCTAAGTGGGTCAAAAACTTGTCAAAACGCAAACTCACGGACACAGAGAAAACAGTGCTGAGCAGAGGACTGAACTTCGCCATCACACCAGCCAGAATACCTCATGATGAGTACATCCTCGCAACAGAACTAGCATGTGAAAAAATCCAGGACCAAGGGGAAAAAGAAGCACCCCGGAACGCAGTCGCAGGAATCCTCAAAACGGCCAAATTGCCACAAAGCAACGTTACAAAAAAAAGAAGAAAAAGCATTAACCTCACTCAAGACAGATAAAACAATCCCAATCCTCCCATCAGATAAAGGCAGAACGACAGTAATATTGGACACGGAAACATATGAAAAACAGATGGAAACCATGTTGGCAGTTGAAAGCACATACGAAATCATAAAAACAAATCCCACAGAAGAAAAGAAAAAAATGCTAAAAGCCCTTCTCAAACCCCTATTAGAAAGCAAAAAAATCACAAAGGACGCATATGATCATCTGATTCCCACAGCCAGCATCACCCCCCGGATCTATGGAACTCCAAAAATACATAAAAAGGATATCCCACTGCGGCCAATAATAGACAGTATTGGATCAGTCACGTACAGTTTATCAAAAGCCCTGGTTGAAATCATCAAACCCCTCCTTGGACTATCAGATTTCCACTGCAAAAACTCAAAAGAGCTGGCACAAGAACTCAAAAATATGAAAATAGAATCAGACGAGATCCTCATTTCACATGATGTCATTTCATTATTCACAAAGACACCTGTTGACGTCACACTACATATAGTACAAGAACGCTTCAATAATGACAGTACCCTTAAAAGACGCACCAATCTCACAGTTCACGACCTATCTGAATTACAATTTGTTGCAAAATCCACCTATTTTCCATACAGAGGAAAAATTTACAGACAAAAAGAAGGATTTGCAATGGGAGACCCACTATCAGCCATTATGAGCAGCTTTTTTATGGAGGATCTGGAAAACAAAGCCATCAACACAGCACCTACACAATGCAAACCCACCCTTTGGAAGAGATACGTGGATGACATTCTGGAAAAAATAAGGAAAGGACACACACAAGAACTCACTGACCATCTGAACAGCACAGACAGCACTGCGAATATAAAATCACACACGAAGAGGAGGAAAATGGCACCATAGCCTTTCTGAACATGAAAATCCATCACAACGATGACGGCAACATAAAAATCACAGTCTACAGGAAACCAACCCACACAGATCAATACCTACTATGGGCATCGGAACACCCCACAGCACACAAGCTATCAGTTGTCAGGACGTTATATGAACGAGCCACCATCATCACAGACCAAGAAGACAGACAGGAGGAGGAAAACCACATAAAACATGCACTCATACGCTGCCAATATCCAGTATGGGCCATAAACAAAGGGAAACAGCAAGTCAAAAACAAAGAAAACAAACAGGAAATAAGACACAGAACAAAAGTCGAAATCAAAAACAAGGACACCATAACTATACCATACATATGAAGGATCACTGAACCAATTCAAAGGATCATGAAAAAAACAAAATAAACACAGCAGTCAAACCACACAAAAAATTAAGACAGTTATTAATACACCCCAAGGACAGAATAGAACAAGACAAAAAATGCAATGTAATATATGAAATATCATGCAGATCATGCAACAAAACCTACATTGGAGAAACTGGAAGATCATTCACCACAAGAAAAAAAGAACACCAGAAGGAATGTGAGAAGGAAACTCAAGGACAACTCACAAGAACACAAAAAGAAAAGGCAGAACAAGAAACATTAAAATCAGCAATATCAGATCACTGCAAAAGAAATAATCACATCATGGACTGGGACAACGCAAAAATTGTTGGATCAGAGAGCAACAAACACAAATGCTGGATCAAGGAGGCCATAGAAATCAGGAAGCGGAGAAAAGACACCATGAACCGAGATGAGGGGGCCTTTATGCTTTCCCACACCTGGGATCACATTCTTCAGAGACCATCTGATGGCGGAAGGTGGGGCCGGCTCGGTGGATCTGACAGATCTACTGAGCTGGCCCCGCCTATGAAAGTCAGCTGATAAATGTCACCTGGCAGCAATCAGCTGACTCTTCTGACAAAGGCTGCAGTGTACAGTCGAAACATGTTAAGATAAGATAAGCCTTTATTAGTCCCACAATGGGGAAATTCCAGGATTGCAACAGCACAGGGATAGCAACACTCAGAGCAACAATCAGAAGGCAAGAAAAAACAAGAACAGCTAGTAAACATACACTACCGTTCAAAAGTTTGGGGTCACTTAGAAATTTCCTTATTTTTGAAAGAAAAGCACTTTTTTTCAATGAAGATAACTTTAAACTAATCAGAAATACACTCTGTACATTGCTAATGTGGTAAATGACTGTTCTAGCTGCAAATGTCTGGTTTTTGGTGCAATATCTAGATAGGTGTATAGAGGCCCATTTCCAGCAACTATCACTCCAGTGTTCTAATGGTACAATGTGTTTGCTCATTGCGTCAGAAGGCTAATGGATGACTAGAAAACCCTTGTGCAATCATGTTAGGTCTGCAATGCTGTAATTGCTGCAAATGGAGGATTCTTTGACGAAAGCAAAGTTTGAAGGAAAAAATTATTATTTCAAATACAAATCATTATTTCTAACCTTGTCAATGTCTTGACTATATTTTCTATTCATTTTACAACTCATGGTGGTAAATAAGTGTGACTTTTCATGGAAAACACAAAATAATTGTCTGGGTGACCCCAAACTTTTGAACGGTAGTGTATGTACATATTACTATGAATATATATATATATACTGTATATATATATATATATATATATATATATATATAGACACACAGTGCGGAGCATTATGGTTGGTGAATGTGCAGCAGAAAGTCTAAGCTCTCTCTCCGCGGATGCGGCGGGCCAGCTGGAAGTCTTTGGGCATGATGGTGACCCTCTTAGCGAAGAAGAGACCCACCAGGTAGGCCTCGCTGGCCTCCTGCAGAGCCATGACGGCGAAGCTCAGGAAGCGCAGGTCGGTCTTGAAGTCCTGAGCGATCTCCCTCACCAGGCGCTAGATGGGCAGCTTACGGATGAGCAGCTCTGTGGATTTCTGGTAGCGACGGATCTCTCTCAGAGCCACAGTACCGGGCCTGTAACAGTGAGGCTTCTTCACTCCGCCGGTGGCCGGAGCACTTTTCCGAGCAGCCTTGGTGGCTAGCTGCTTCCTGGGGGGCTTTTTCCTCCAGTAGATTTTACGGGCGGTCTGCTTGGTTCTTGCCATCGCTCTTTATTATTCTGTCTTATATTTCTTGCACGACGCCTAAGCTCCAGCCCGGCACCTGCATCGTTTTCGCTACAGTTCCCGGTATGTCGAGTTTTCCGTTAGCGCCGGGTAGCGGTTGAGTGCTAGCTAGCACTAGCTCTTCCTGCTGTAACGTCTCCTGCTATAAACAGTGGCTCCGTCCGCCGACTCGGGAGACCTTTGGGGCGATCTGTGTGTCCGTGATATATATATAGAGTGAAAGGTGTAGAAAGAAGAAGGAAGATAAAAAAAGGCTGTTGCAACGGGCAGCCAACTCGTGTGGCGCCGCCGGTCCGGCGGAACCGGAACCGGAAAAAAAAGATGTCTTTACCTTTAAGAAGGTAAAGACATCTCCTTTCTATTCTATTTTTGTCTTTAATAAGAACAAAAGATAAAAAATCAGTCTGATGATCAATTAACAGATCATGGACTAGCAGAGACTTGTGAGTTAGAGACCTAATATCTAACAAACTGCATTTAATTTTTAAATTATGAGAAGGAACAGAGGCCAAATCATTAAATTTAGAGGCTTCATGTTTAATTTGAGTTTTACCAACTTTTTGTTTAATCACATTGGGATGCTTATGCATTATATTTTTATTTACATTGGAGGGAGCAGACAATGATTCTCTGATGGGGAAGACAGGGGTTAAGTTGAGGGGTGGCGGATGAAGAGGAGTTGCAGAGGCGTGTAAGACTGCGACTCTGCTTCCTGGTCCCAACTCTGAGTTGTCAAGGTTTTGGAAATTTGGATAAAAATGATGCCAGATTGTTAGATACATGAGGCGCACCGTCCAAAGTGGGATGGACGCCATCTCATCTAATAAGACCAGGTTTTCCCCAAAATGAGTTCCAATTGTATATGTAGCCCACATTGTTTGCAGGACACCACACAGACAGCCAGCGGTTGAAGGATGACAAGCAGCTAAACATGTCATCCCTGGTCAGATTGGAGAGGGGCCCAGAGAATACTACAGAGGCAGACATTGTTTTTGCAAAGTCACACACCAATTCCACGTTAAGTTTTGAGACTTCCGACTGCTGGAGTTGGACGTCGTTAATGCTGGCATGGATAACAATTGTGGAGTATTTACAGTTACTTTTAGCCAGCATTTTCAAATTTGATTCGATATCGCCTGCTCTGGCCCCAGGAATGCATTTGACTATGGCCACTGGAGTCTCTAGGTTCACGTTTCTGACTACAGAGTTGCCAATGATCAGAGTTTTTTCCTCAGTGGGTGTGTCGCTGAGTGGGGAAAAGCGATTAGAAACATGAACAGGTTGGTGGTTAACCGGGGCTTTGCAGCTAGGCTTCCTTCTCACCGTCACTCACCCAGTCTCCTCGCTGCTGAGGAGGACCGGAGGACCGCTAGCAGGCCGCCCTAAGCTAGGGAGCTCCGCTGCAGCTAAGGGATGTCCATCGTTATTAACTGGCGCAGACGGTGTTTCAATGCAGCAGAGACGGGATTCCAAATCAGACAACCTTGCCTCGAGCGCCTCAAAAAGACAACGTTTATTACAGTTACCATTATCACTAAAAGAAGCAGAGATGTAGCTAAACATCTGACATAGAGTGCACACCAGAGGAGGAGAGGAAGGAGAGCTAGTAGCCATAGCTAGTGGCTAACCCGAAGCTAACAAAAACACAGATGAAAGTGAACAGAATGCTGAAGAGGGTGATTAGATGACACTGAGTGCGCACACAGGTGCAAGAGGTTTGAAAAACAGAAGTGAGAGGTAACAGTAGATGGAAAAAAGTGATTAAAATACAGTTAAAGGCAAAATCCTCAGGAGAATGAGGAGAGCAAACCACAGACAGCCAGCAACACCAGCAACACTAAGATAATCTTGTCTGAACTAAGAACTAAGGTTGTTAAGAACTCAGAGAATTCAGACATAAATTCAGCAAAAGAAGCACTGGGAGGGCGATATACTGTGGTAAATAAAATAAGCTGCTCTGACCTCCAGGATTGATGTGCTAAGCTGAAACTTAAGCATTCAAAAGAGTTATAATTTGAGTTTAGCTTCGGCTGAGGGTTCATTGGTAATGTGGATTCATATATTACCCCAACACCACCACCTCGGCCAGTGTTTCTAGGAATATGAATATTACTATGACTGGGGGGGGGGGGGCGCTCATTGATACTAACAAAATCATCGGGGCGTAGCCGTGTTTCTGTGAGACAGAGTATATTTACAGTATATTGTAATCCGTGATCATATCATTAATTAAGGTTGCTTTATCTGACAGAGATCTTTTATTCAGCAGTCCGCATGTAATTATTTTATTTAACTGTGGTAAATTAGTGGTTTTAATCTTTATCAAGTTATATTGTATTTGTCTTGAGTTATAATGTTTTGGGTAACAGGAGACACACACAATCTCTATGGGGTTATGAATTGAAGACTGATCTAAACAGCGAGAATTATTTGGATTAATAGGATTAAAATGAGAAGTGGAAGCAAAGAAGGGCTGGTTGGCAGACCCAGGTACTTTGGGGTGAGTTAACACACCAGCTTTTAGTCACTGTACTAAAAAATGCTGAATGGAATAAAACAGATTGTCCCTTAGAACACGTGCACCAAGTCTATTTAGATGGATGCCATCTGGCCTCATAAATGATGGGTGGTTCCAGAACAGGTTCAAATTGTCTATAAAACCAATGTTAAAAGTAGGACATGTTGAACTCAACCAGGTATTACGGCTAAGAGTTCTGCTAAAATAATTGCAACCTCTTCTAAAAGGAGCACGTGGTCCAGAAATAAACACACGTCTGCCACAGTTCTTAAGAGTGGACAGAAGGCTCCTGAAGTCTCTCTTTAAGATCTCAGATGCTTCATCTGGGATGTTGTTGCACCCAACATGCACAATGACAATTTTAGTGTGGGGGTATTCATTTAATAGGTCAGGGGTAAGAGCCTCAATGTCTGACACTTTAGCCCCAGGAAAAAATTTTGTAACACAGTACCTGCTTCTGACGTTCCTCATTATTGAATCACCAATTACCAGCGTCGTCTGGGGGGACTTTGTCGGTGGCTTCTGAAATGGTGGATAATTTTGCCATTGTTGTTGCTGCAGTGGTGGCGAGGTGCCAGTGCGGGGGTAATGCGGGGGGTTGCGCTCGCTTCTTTTTGGAGCTGGTGTAAAGTTTGGCACACCTAAGGTAGTTTTGATCTGGGGCTTGTGGGTTTTGGCTGCTGCTGAAGGAGGAGGGGTGGACATGGCAGGAAGATCAATGTCTAGGTGGGGGAAATCTGGAAAGGATGTCGAATCTGTTCTCCAGCAAAAGGGGACACGCAGACATAAATTAAAGGACATCACCAATATGTTTCATACGGATCAGATAATCAGTAACCCAACTAGAATAACTCATTCATCTCAAACTCTCCTTGATTTAAGATAAGATAAGATAAGATAAGCCTTTATTAGTCCCACAACGGGGAAATTCCAGGATTGCAACAGCACAGGGATAGCAACACTCAGAGCAACAATCAGAAGGCAAGAAAAAACAAGCAAGCAAAAGCAGCTAATATACATATGTACATATTACTATAAAATATATATATACACACACACACACACAGACACACAGTGCAGAGCATTGTAGCTGGATGGAATAAATATATGAATATATGAACACACAGTGCAGAGCATTGTAGCTAGATGGAATAAATATGTAAATATATAAACACCCACAGTATGGAGCATTGCAGCTAGGTGGAATAAATATGCAAGTATATAAACACACACAGTGCGGAGCAATGTAGCTAGATGGAATAATATGTAGATATATAAAAACACAGTGCGGAGCATTGTAGCTAGATGGAATAAATATATAGATATATAAATATAAACACACCCAGTGCAGAGCATTGTAGCTAGATGGAATAAATATGTAAATATATAAACACACACAGTGCAGAGCATTGTTGCTAGGTGGGATGAAACAGCATAACCGTCTATTTAGTTATCCTACATGGTATGATTATGTGCCCATACATATTCTCACCCTCCATAGCGACCGGTATGTTCCTAGTTGTATGCCGGAGAGGACCATTGTGTAAGTCTATTGCATCTTTTTCATTCAAAAAAAAAAAAAAAAAAAAAAAAAAAAAAAACAACTATTAGTTTGTTACGTCTTTTTGCTATCTCTGCGAGCAGCCCTGCTTAGGTTGTACAGTCTGACAGCCGTTGGTAGGAAGGACCTACGAAACCTCTCGGTTGTGCACCTGGGATGATGTAGTCTGCTGCTAAATGAGCTCCTCAGTGCATCCAGTATGTCCTGCATAGGGTGGAACTCGGACTCCAGCAGAGATGACAGTTTAGCCACCGTCCTTCTCTCTCCTATCTCCTCCATCGGATCAAGGCGTTGCCCCAGGACAGAGCTAGCTTTCTTAATCAGTTTGTTCAGTCTCTTCCTATCGGCTGCAGTAATGCCACTGCCCCAGCAGTTTTGAGTTTTACAAACAAACCTGACTGCATAACAAAAAACTACAATCTAATTACTGGCATGTCTGATCATCATCTCACTTTAGTAGTATGCAAATTGTCAAAATTATGATACAAAAAGCCTACTGATGGTGGAAAATATATCTCATACAGTGGGGCAAAAAAGTATTTAGTCAGCCACCAACTGTGCAAGTTCTCCCACTTAAAAGATGAGAGAGGTCTCCAATTTTCATCATAGGTGTATCTCAACTATGAGAGACAAAATGAGAAAAAAAAATCCAGAAAATCACATTGAAGGATTTTTAATGAATTAATTGGTAAATTCCTCGGTAAAATAAGTATATGGTCACCTACAAACAAGCAAGATTTCTGGCTCTCACAGACCTGTAACTTCTTCTTTGAGAGGCTCCTCTGTCCTCCACTCATTACCTGTATTAATAGCACCTGTTTGAACTCATTATCAGTATAAAAGACACCTGTCCACAACCTCAAACAGTCAGACTCCAAACTCCACTATGGCCAAGACCAAAGAGCTGTCAAAGGACACCAGAAACAAAATTGTAGACCTGCACCAGGCTGGGAAGACTGAATCTGTAATAGGTAAGCAGCTTGGTGTGAAGAAATCAACTGTGGGAGCAATTATTAGAAAATGGAAGACATACAAGACCACTGATAATCTCCCTCGATCTGGGGCTCCACACAAGATCTCATCCCGTGGGGTCAAAATGATCACGAGAACGCTGAGCAAAAATCCCAGAATCACACGGGGGGACCTAGTGAATGACCTGCAGAGAGCTGGGACCAAAGTAACAAAGGCTACATTAGTAACACACTACGCCGCCAGGGACTCAAATCCTGCAGTGCCAGACGTGTCCCCCCTGCTTAAGCCAGTACATGTCCAGGCCCGTCTGAAGTTTGCTAGAGAGCATTTGGATGATCCAGAAGAGGATTGGGAGAATGTCATATGGTCAGATGAAACCAAAATAGAACTTTTTGATGAAAACTCAACTTGTCGTGTTTGGAGGAGAAAGAACACCATACCTACTGTGAAACATGGGGGTGGAAACATCATACTTTGGGGCTGTTTTTCTGCAAAGGGACCAGGACGACTGATCGGTGTAAAGGAAAGAATGAATGGGGCCATGTATCGTGAGATTTTGAGTGAAAACCTCTTTCCATCAGCAAGGGCATTGAAGATGAAACGTGGCTGGGTCTTTCAGCATGACAATGATCCCAAACACACCGCCTGGGCAACGAAGACGTGGCTTCGTAAGAAGCATTTCAAGGTCCTGGAGTGGCCTAGCCAGTCTCCAGATCTCAACCGCATAGAAGATCTTTGGAGGGAGTTGAAAGTCTGTGTTGCTCAGCAACAGCCCCAAAACATCACTGCTCTAGAGGAGATCTGCATGAAGGAATGGGCCAAAATACCAGCAACAGTGTGTGAAAACCTTGTGAAGACTTACAGAAAATGTTTGAACTCTGTCATTGCCAACAAAGGGTATATAACAAAGTACTGAGATGAACTTTTGGGATTGACCAAATACTTATTTTACAGAAGAATTTACCAATTAATTCATTAAAAACCCTTCAATGTGATTTTCTGGTTTTTTTTTTTCTCATTTTGTCTCTCATAGTTGAGGTATATCTCTGATGAAAATTGGAGACCTCTCTCATCTTTTAAGTGGGAGAACTTGCACAATTGGTGGCTGACTAAATACTTTTTTGCCCCACTGTACATACCAAAGAAAAACATAGAATCATTTGAAAATGAGTTACAGCACGTAAAGTGGACTGAAATAAATTGTGATATAAATTGTAAACAGACATGCGAAAAACAAATCAAAATCAAATCAACCTTTATTGTCATATTGCTGTACATACAACTGTAGTGCAAGCAAGATGAAATTGCGTTTCTCTCGGCATCCATATAAGTAAAAGAACATGATTTAAGACAGGCCGCCGATGCAGAAAGGGATGTGTTCAGGCTGTGACCGACGGAAGTCGATAATCATCTCCTTCGTTTTGTCCACGTTGAGCACCAGACTGTTCTCCCTGCACCAGCTCTCCAGGTCTCTCACTTCCTCCCTGTACACTGATTCCTCATCTCTCTGAATAAGTCCCACCACCGTGGTGTTGTCTGCAAACTTAATAATCTGGTTCCCCTCATGTCTGGATACACAGTCATGTGTTTGAAGTGTAAACAACAGTGGACTGAGTACGCAGCCTTGAGGGGATCCGGTGCTCAGCATGATAGAGTTGGAGAGGTTATTTCCAACCCAGACAGACTGAGGTCTCTCAGTCAGGAAATCCAGGATCCAGAGACATGTGGCGGTGTTCAGACCAAGAAGGAGTAATTTCTCCATCAGTCTCTGGGGAATAATGGTGTTGAATGCTGAACTGAAATCAATGTACAGGAGTCTGGCGTAGGTGTCTTTCTGATCCAGGTGGGTGATGACCAAGTGCAGGGTGGTGACTATCGCATCCTCCGTGGAGCGGTTTGAACGATATGCAAACTGGAGCGGGTCATGAGATGCAGGGAGGCAGGCTGTGATGTGTGGTTTGACAAGCCGTTCAAAACACTTCATCACAATTGGCGTCAGTGCAACAGGACGATAGTCATTCAGACAGGACACAACTGGTTTCTTTGCCACCGGTACTATGGTAGAGGCCTTAAAACATCTGGGCACGATGGCCTGACTCAGGGAGATATTATAAATGTCAGTCAGGACATCCGCTAACTCGCTCGCGCAGTCTCGGAGCACACGTCCCGGGATGTTGTCTGGACCTGCAGCTTTACGTGGGTTGACCTTGGTTAGGGTCCTCCGTGTGTCCGCTGTGTTGATGGTGATAGCTGGCCCAACCGATGGTGGGGGTGGGCCAGCCCTCCCTCTGATTGTCGGGTTTGATGCTTCAAAATGTGCAAAGAAGTTGTTGAGCCTGTCTGGAAGCAAAGTGTCGTCATCATCGACCCCCGCCTAGACTTATAGCCCGTCAGTGTCCGAACTCCCTGCCACATCTGCTTGGTGTTCCTAGTGTCACAGAGGTGTCCCTGGATTTTCTCAGCATAGGTGCGCTTCGCCGTCTTAATACCCTTAGAGAGTGCAGACCTGGCTGAGCGGAGGGCGATCCTGTCCTTTGCTCTGAAGGCTGCATCTCTGGCTGTGAGCAGTGAGCGCACCTCTCCAGTCATCCAGGGCTTATGGTTACCCTGTACAGTGATGGTTTTCACTATAGTGACATCCTCTGTGCACTTCGCGATGTAGCTGGTGACCGTTTCAGCATACTCCTCCACATCTGTCTTGTCTTCCTGGGAGGCTGCTATTTTGAAGACCTCCCAGTCTGTGTGCAGAAAACAGTCTTTCAGTGCAGAGGTTGCACTCTCTGGCCAAATCCTGATTTGTTTCACTACTGGCCTGCTGCGCTTCAGTAGAGGTTTGTAGGCAGGCACCAGCATCACGGATATGTGGTCAGAAAGGCCGAGGTGGGGACGAGGTGTTGCCTTATATGCATCTGTGTTTGTGTACACCAAGTCCAACATATTCTCTCCTCTGGTCTTAAAGTCTACACATTGTTTAAACTTGGGGAGCACAGTCTTTAAACTGGTGTGGTTAAAATCCCCCGCAAACATTACAAAACTGTCCAGGTGTGAAGTTTGGATTTCACTAATAGCATCGTGCAGCTCTCTGAGTGCCACTTTAGCATTAACGTTAGCATTAGCGCTCGGCGCTATGTAAACAGCAGCTACAAACACATTGCTGAATTCCCTCGGCAGATAATATGGCCGACAATTTTCAATAAGGAACTCCATCAATGGTGTTTAGATACTAACATGGCGTTAACGCACCAGTTCTTGTAAACATAGATGCACAGGCCCCCCCCACGGCTCTTACCGGAGCTCGCAGTTTCTCTGTCTGCCCGGAACGCCGTCATACCTTCCAGTTGAATGGCCTCGTCAGGGATGTTGTCGTGGAGCCATGGCTCCATGAACGCAAGCACACAGCAGTCCCTCCACTCTCTCTGGGTTTCTCTCAGCAGACGCAGCTTGTCCAGCTTGTTGTTGAGGGAGCGGACATTAGAGAGAAGGAGCAACGGTACTGCTGGTCTGGAGGGGTTAGCCTTTAGCCTAGCATGAATCCCTGCCCTTTTTCCTCGCTTCTGCTTACGTTCGCTCCACTTACGCTTCCTCCTCTTCCGGGTAGTCTTCAGCGGGAACTCCGCCAGAATTCCACGCTGGCGTAGAATGTCCAAGTCACAACCGAGCGCCGCGATTCTTGCAGCGTGCAGTACCTTGATGTTTAATAAGGTCTCACGGTTGTAAGTTTTACAGAATGTACGTCTGGGAAGATCAAAACACTCAAAATTCTCACACTCGCTGATGCCAAGAGGGGCCGCTGCGTCTATGCGTGCCGCCGCAATTATATATATCAAATATGATATCAACAATCAAAGAAATTATCTCAAAATATAAAATAACACTATCTAAGCACAAGAGAAAACAGGATCTACCTTTTTTATTTTTTATTTTAATTATGGAATTTCATGAAAAAAAGGTATTTAGCTCTTAAAAAATGGCTACAAACTGGACTTCCGGTCTGGACGCCATGGCGACTGCAGCTTAACACTGAAGCTCTCAGACCCAATCCAAGATAACACCTTGAAAATCAAACTTAACGGATTTTTGGAGGAGTGAAAATCAAAAGACAAAATCATCATGTCTAAAGGAAAACAGAAGAAACTGAAATTCACCAGGCCAGGACACGTATCGGCCAGAGAATCTGAACTGGAAGATCTCCGTTCAGAAGACGAGGAACTGGTGGTAGCTAACAAAAAGGTTAGCCTGAAATCACTATTTGAAGAGCTACGACGATTTCGCCGAGAGGTTACGGCCGAATTTCGGGAATTCAGAGAAGAATTGAAAAGGACAAACAGCAGAGTGGACCAGGCCGAGAACCGAATCTTGGAAACAGAGGAACGAATAAAAGTGCTCGAAGATTCTGTGCTGGACCTACGCAAAAGACAAGCATCTATAGAGGCTAAGCTAGCCAACCAAGAAGGAAGAGAGAGAAGAGACAATATAAGAATTCATGGTCTGATAGAAGGAGCCGAAAACGGTTTTAACTCAATGGCAGAATGCGTGGAATCTTTACTAAGAGAGAAATTGGATATTCCACAAACCACCGACTTAAACATAGAAAAGGCACATCGTTCATTAGCCGCTAGGCCAGCGGCGGAAGCGCCCTCACGTTCGGTGTTGGTAAGATTTTCCAATTTCAAAATAAAACAAAAGGTGGTAAGACTGGCTTGGCAGAAAAAAGGATTTATGCACCAGGAGAGAAAAGTCTTCGTGGAACACGATTACGCCCCGGAGGTCCTTAAAAAGCGCAGGGAATACAATGACGCGAAAAAGGTGCTAAGAGAGAAGAAACTGCGCTTTCAGACGCCATTTCCTGCGAAGTTAAGGGTCTTCTACGGTGAAGAAACATGTCTCTATAATTCGGCGGAAGAAGCAACAGCTGACATGGCGAGAAGAGGGCTCCCGGTAACGGTATTTAAACCCGCAGCAGACCCGAGTGAGAAGATCAAAGCGCAAACATGGACAACACAAAGACCTTCAAAATCCACGGGCCAGCAGCGGGAAACCCAGCGCCAGAGCGTTGCGGATAAACTGTCCATTTTCAGGTTGGAATAGCGACCTTTTTTTTTTTTTTAATCAATCTGCAAATCCAACCCCCCTCATACAAGGTAACAAACATTAAAGGAGATGCGTATTCAGCATGTGGTAAAACATTTCATGGAACAGTCATAATATTTGAAACAAATAAGTCTTTTTAATTAAAAAAAAAAAACTTGTTAAAATAGAAATGTGACAATAATCCACATGTTCTCCTCACACTAACAAATACTGTTTTTGCGTGAATGTTTGATGTGATGGGGGTGGGAGGGTGCACACAATTTCACAGAGTATAGGCATAAAAGGAAAAAAAAAATCATTACAAGTTCGGATTGGGTTCTGAAACTCACGTTAAAAGCATGGGACAACTTACAGGGGTAAGAGAGGGCCCTCAACACGTAACAGAGTTTGAGGAATTTCCCTCAGAGCCTTCACTCTATCAAGGCTCTTCCAGGATCTTTAAAAAGACCTCAGCTCAGGAAGTTCTTTTGACAGTTTTTTGTTTTAAAGTTTTATACACTATGTTCTTAATGTTTTTCTTGTTCTTAATGTTCTTTCAGTTTCTGAGTAGCACAAAAGAGGGCCACCACACAGTTATACTAAACAAAACAACACAATGGAGAAACAGGGTGTAACCAAAATAATTTCATATAATGTAAAAGGAATCCTGAATCCAGTTAAAAGATCCAAGATTCTAGGCAAAATGAAAAAAGACAAAGCAGGAATAATATTTTTACAAGAAACCCACCTAACAGACATGGAGCACACTAAACTCAGTAGACAAGGGTTTAAAATGATCTCTTCATCTTCATATAAATCAGGGAGGAGGAGGGGAGTAGCGACATTGATATCAACCAAAATTACATTTGAAAAAAAATCAGAACACAAAGATAAAGAAGGGAGATACAGTTTGGTAACTGGGCGGCTAGAGGGAGAAGATATCACCCTGCTGAATGTGTATGCTCCCCCAGGGGCTAACTGGAAATTTTATAAAAATGTATTTGACCTAATGATAACTAAAGCTCAAGGTTTAGTGATATGTGGTGGGGACTTCAATCTCAGACTGAATCCATACTGGGATGCTTCTGGTAATTCTCCACATCAAAATAACACCCAAAGCAGGAAGACTCGGATGCTACTAAAAGAAATGGGAATCTGTGATGTGTGGAGGGAATTCAACCCCAGTGTAAGAGACTATACATTTTACTCAACTCCACATTCATCTTACTCAAGGATTGACTATTTTTTTATGTTTAATAGAGACATTGGAAGAGTAGAAACATGTAAAATAGGACTGATGGATCTCTCTGACCACAGTTCGATCTACATGGACTTAAATATCCAAAAATACACAAATAATACATTTTCTTGGAGGTTAAATTCAAATGTCCTGAAAGGACCATTGAAAGATGAATTGGAATCAGATATTCTCAGATATTTGGAAGAAAACAATAATGGAGAAGTATCCCCTTTAATACTGTGGGATGCATGCAAAGCTGTAATAAGAGGAAAGATTATTGCAAAACTGGCAACCCAAAAGAAACTAAGACAAGAAAAACTATCCACATTAGAGTCAGAACTTAGGAACCTAGAAAAAGAACACAAAGGCAACACTCATTCTACTGACTCGCTCAAGATTAAGGAAATTAAAAACCAAATAAATGAGATCTACACAACAGAAATCCAGAAGAAACTTACATTTTTGAAACAAAAATACTATGAAGCAGGCAGTAAATCGGCAAAATTGCTAGCCTATAAATTGAGGAAACATCAAACAGAAAGAGCAATCTACAAAATCAGAGACCCAGTATCAAAGGAAATAAAATTCAGAATTCAGGATATTCTTAAAAGCTTCGAGAATTACTATAAGAACTTATACTCCCACAAAAAACATAAAAACGCATCCGAGGCATTCCTAAACACATTAAACCTTCCCCAACTTACGGAGTCACAAAATAAAACACTGCTGTCAGAAATACAACCTAAAGAATTGGAAAAAGCAATTATGAAACTTAAAGCTAACAAATCCCCAGGAGCTGATGGCTATACAGCAGAGTGGTACAAAACCTTTAAATAGCAACTATCTCCTCTCCTCCTGAAAACATTTAATTATGTCCTCCACACAGGGGAAATCCCCCCCTCCTGGAGAGAAGGGGTCATTGCAGTTATACCTAAACCTGAAAAGGATAAACTAGAGTGCTCCAACTACAGACCAATCAGTGTACTAAATCAGGACTATAAGCTTTTTACCATTATCCTTGCCAAAAGGTTAGAAAATATACTGACAGACCTAATTCATTTAGACCAAACAGGTTTTATAAGACAAAGACAGACACAAGACAACATTCGATGCACTTTACACATTATTCATCATATAAAAAAATATAACTTAAATGCAGTCATATTGGGACTAGATGCTGAAAAAGCATTCGATTCGGTTGACTGGTCTTTTCTATATAGAACCTTATCCAGTTTCAATTTTCATAACAACTTCATTAGAACTATACAGGCATTATATAAAAAACCAACAGCTAAAATAAGGATTAACGGTAATTTATCATCATCTTTTGAACTGGAAAGAGGATGTCGTCAGGGCTGCCCCCTGTCTCCACTGCTCTTTGCAATCTTCATAGAACCTCTGAGCCAGTGGATAAGACAAAATCAAAAAATTCAAGGTATTACACTTGGTCAGAAGGAACATAAAATAGCACTCTTTGCTGATGACATTTTAATATACCTAGGGCAGCCGGACACTTCTTTACCAGAACTAACCTCAGTTTTTTCAGAGTATGGAGATTTATCGGGGTACAAATTAAACATGCATAAAACCCAAATTTTAACATTCAACTATGACCCAAATCATTATTCACTAAGCAAACTCAAAACTAACTGGGAGTCGGAATCTATGAAATATCTGGGGGTCAATATCCCAAAACAACTCAACAAAATTATATCACTAAACTATGATCCACTGGTGACAAAAATAAAATCTGACCTAGCAAGATGGAATATGATACCATTCTTAGGTACTGCACAAAGAATTGAAGCAGTCAAAATGAATATACTTTCACGTCTTCTATACCTTTTCCAAACAATACCGGTAGAACCTCCCAAAAAAACATGGCAGGAGCTGGACAGAAGGATCTCAAGATTCATATGGCAGGGCAAGAGACCTAGAATCAGATATAGAACCTTACAGCTAAACAAAGACAAAGGTGGGCTCGCGCTGCCAAATATCAGGGACTACTTTAAAGCTGCACAAATTAAAACTTTAGTAGAGATATGTAACCCAGTCTACACTGCACAATGGAAGGAGATCGAATGCCAAATAACAAGTGACATCCCCCTACAGGCGATAATAGGGAACAATGCCTTACCTAAGCTTTTGAATAACACTAACCCGTGGATAGAGACCCCGCTAAAAATTTGGTTTAAGATAGTCAGAGAGAATCAAACTAAAGAGCCCTATCGACTTCTGCAATAGATTGCCTATGATCAAGACTTTACTCCTAATAAAACAGACACCAGATTTAAAAAATGGAAGGAGAAAGGGCTGATAAAATATTACGATTTTTTTAAAGGGCAAATTTTAAGAAGTTTTGAAGATTTGAAAAAACAAGGCCTAATAAATCAAGACCTTTACAGGCTCTTTCAGCTTAGACACCACATAAACAATATACTTAAAAAGGAGGATTTGGAAAGGGCCCAGTCAGGTGTTCTGAAGGTCTTCTTAATGGCATATAAAGGGATCCCAGGGATCAGATACATTTCTAAAATATACCAAGGTCTTCAAGACTTAAAAGGAGACAACACATCTTATATAAAAGAGAGATGGGAAAAAGAGGGGAATTTCACTTTACAACTGGAAATATGGGAAAAGCTAAATAAACAGCAATGGAAAAGTACCTCATCCCTGCAGTGGAGAGAATTTGGATGGAAAAACTTGGTAAGATTTTTCAGAACACCTGCACAAAACAAATTTACCCATAAGGGGTTGAACTGTTGGCGCCTGTGTGGTGAAAAGACTGCAAATCATTTTCATGTGTTTTGGTCATGCCCAGTTATCCACCAATATTGGACCAATATACAGACAATATTGGGGAAAATATTCAAAATAACAGTTCCCTTTTCTTTTGTAACCTTGTATTTGGGTTTACTACCGGACTCACTGGAAAGACGAGGAGAAAAATACTTATTCAATGTTTTAATATTGGCAAGTAAAAAAGCTCTAACTAAAAAATGGATGTTGAAGGACTGTCCTACACCTGAAGATTGGATTAACGTGATCCAAGACATTTACTCGATGGAAAAGTTGACATTCGCACTGAGACAGGACATGGATGGGTTCATGAACTTTTGGCAACCCTGGATCGCATATGTGTCTTCCATTAGATCTAATCTTTGACAAACACCATTTCACAATAATGGTTCCGCTCTTTGTTCCAACGCTACTCAGATGCTCTTTTACCTTTATTTACTTACTTTTTCTTTTTGTTTGTTTTTTGCTGGTTTGTTTGTTTTTGTTTTTGTTTTTTGTTTTTGTTTTTTTTCTCTTTAATTTCACTTTTTCTTTCACTTTAAAAAAAAAAGGGGGGGTGTTGTAAGAATTATTCTTCCAATGTTGTCAGATATCAGAAAATAAGGGAACATGTGATGAAAATGTAAACAATGCATTGCTGTAACGACCTGTATACCCTTTACAAAAACTTAAATAAAAAAAAAAAAAATGGCTAAAAACTGATTTTTGGTGTATGCAGTATAAAAAAATTAATAAGGCTGGACAAACTACAACATCAGTCTATGTACAGTAATGCTACCCATAGTACAAATAGCGACAAAAGATAAACCCAGACATCCCATATTGCAAATAAAGAAAACAATAAAATGATTTTGGGCTGCACGGTGGCACAGTGGTTAGCACTGTGGCAGCACAGTTTTACCCTCGGCCGGGGGATCGCGGGGACCGTGAGATCATGGGTTCGATCCCTGCCCCCGGCCAACAGTGATCTGTGTGGAGTTTGCATGTTCTTCCCGTGTTTGCGTGGGTTTACTCCGGGATTTCTCCGGTTTCCTCCCACATGCCAAAAACATGCAGGTTAGGGAGTTAAGGGGCGATTGCGCACGCAGCGACCGGCAGCTGGTGGCTTGTCACCAGACTGCAAAACAAATCTACCTACGGGTACAAAATAAATTAAAAAAAAAAAAAAAAAAAAAAAAAAAAATCAAATCGGTACAAAAACTGGGTCTGAATTTTATCCAAACATACTCACACCAAATTAAAATAAATCATGAAACTGATCTAAACCTTAAACCCACAAATGAGGTAAAACATAAAATTTTATCATCTCTATTAAGTTCCACAGCTAAGGATATTCATGGACTAGACACTGTATTCTTGAAAAAACAAAGATACTTTAATAATTTCAATTGCAGAACTAATAAATCAATCAATAAATGAAAATATCTTTCCTGATGCATTGGAACCCGCCATTGTAACCCTCATACACAAAGCCAGAGACAAACAGGAAATTAGTAATTATAGGCCGATAAGTATACTTCCTGTTTTGTCAAAAGCCCTTGAAAAGGTGGTAGTAGACCGACTGGTAGAACATCTCGAATCTGCCCAGCTGCTGCATCCCATGCAGTTTGGTTTCAGGCCAAACCACTCAAAGGAGACTGCATGTTGTTACTTTATTGAAACGATAAGATAAGCCTTTATTAGTCCCACAACGGGGAAATTCCAGGATTGCAACAGCACAGGGATAGCAACACTCAGAGCAACAATCAGAAGGCAAGAAAAAAAACAAGCAAGCAAGAGCAGCTAATAAACATATGTACGTATTACTATAAAATATATATATATACACACACACACAGACACACAGTGCAGAGCATTGTAGCTGGATGGAATAAATATATGAATATATGAACACACAGTGCAGAGCATTGTAGCTAGATGGAATAAATATGTAAATATATAAACACCCACAGTACGGAGCATTGCAGCTAGGTGGAATAAATATGCAAGTATATAAACACACACAGTGCGGAGCAATGTAGCTAGATGGAATAATATGTAGATATATAAATATATAAACACCCACAGTACGGAGCATTGTAGCTAGATGGAATAAATATGCAAATATATAAACACACACAGTGCAGAGCATTGTTGCTAGATGGAATGAAACAGCATAACCGTCTACTTAGTTATCCTACATGGTATGATTATGTGCCCATACATATTCTCACCCTCCATAGCGACCGGTATGTTCCTAGTTGTATGCCGGAGAGGACCATTGTGTAAGTCTATTGCATCTTTTGCATTCAAAAAACTATTAGTTTTTTGAATTAAAGACAATTAAAGACAATTGATTAAAGACAATCTGGACAAAGGGGGGGGGGGGTGTCATAGGAGCCATCTTTTTAGACTTGCGTAAAACCTTTGATACCGTCAATCTCTCATTTCTTTTTTCTAAACTATCAGGATATAAACTGTCCATGAATAATCTTAGCTGGCTAAAATCTTATCTATCTGGTCACTCTCAGTGTGTGCCCCTAAACAATACTGTATCCCAATCAAAGGCATACACTATGGGAGTACTACAAAGTTCAGTTTTTGGCCCACTGCAGTTTACTTTGCATATTAATGATTTGCCATCAGTATGTGAAAATGATATAAAAATTCAGATGTATGCAGATGACAAATCTGCAAGATGAAAAATCCAAGAAAAATCCAAGATGGCGCCGCGGATGGCAGCCACTGGCTTCTGCTCTCTGATGTTTTTGATAATTTTGTGTGTTTTTTTGGACTTCTGCTCTTCTGTCCGAATCACCTATTCAAGGGAGGAACTACTTTCACTCAGACTACCTCCCAATGCAACTTCTCCGCCAGTTACTGCTGCTGATCTGAAGTTTTTTCAGTCCATCTTAGCTGTGGGAGCAGCGGCTATTGGCGCTGGCCGGAAACGAAGGCGGCGTGGTAAACGTGCCGGTGCGTTAGTCAGGCTGAAGAAACGAGGATTTCGCACGCCGCTCCCATCGATCCATCTGGCAAATATCCGCAGTTTGGCGAACAAAATGGATGAACTGCTGCTCCTGACTCACAAAAACCGGGATTTTAGCAGATCTGGCGCCCTTTGTTTCACGGAGTCCTGGCTGAGTGAACACATCCCGGACAGCGCGGTGCGTCTGGACGGATTTCAACTGTTTCGCGCTGATCACAGCCGAGAATTTTCTGGAAAGACTAAGGGTGGTGGAATCTGCTTCTACATAAACGAAGGTTGGTGTACTGATGTCACAGTGTTGAAGAAGTTTTGTAGCCCTAACCTAGAGTCACTGTTCATAAACTGTAAACCCTTTTATTCACCGCGAGAGTTCTCCTCGTTTATTCTGGTCGGAATTTATATCTCGCCTGCTGCTTGTACAACGGAGGCACTGCAGCTCCTCGCTGACCAGATAGCAGAGGTGGAGGAAAAACATCCAGACTCTCTGCTTATCATTCTGGGTGATTTCAATAGAGCTAATCTCACAAATGAGCCTCCTAAATACAGACAGCATATTAAATGTCCCACCAGGGACACAAATACACTTGACCACTGTTACACAGTTTTAAGAAATGCCTATCATGCCGTCCCCCGTGCAGCTCTGGGTTTTTCTGACCACTGCCTGCTCCATCTTATTCCAACATACAGACAGAAACTAAAAACTTCCAAGCCTGTTGTAAGGACTGTGAAGAAATGGACTGAGGAATCAAAGCTGAAGTTACAAGCCTGCTTTGACTGCACAGATTGGAGTGTTTTTGAAGCTGCAGCCATTAACCTAAATGAACTCACTGACACTGTGACGTCATACACCTGTTTCTGCGAGGACATGTGTGTGCAGACCAAGACCTTCTGCATATACAACAACAATAAACCCTGGTTCATTCCTAAACTGAAGCAGCTACGTCAGACCAAGGAGGAGGCCTACAGGACTGGTGACTGGACTCTGTACAAGCGGGCCAGAAACATGCTGACGAAGGAGACCAGGCTTGCTAAGAGGAGCTACAGTGTGAAGTTACAAAAAAACTTCTCAGCTAACAACTCTGCTTCTGTCTGGAGAGGCCTACGGAATATCACCAACTACAGGAGACCATCCCCCCACCCTGCGGAAAACCTCCAGCTGGCTAATGACCTAAACAGCTTTTACTGCAGGTTTGAAAAGAACCTACAGTTCTCACCTCCCACCCACACAAAAGGATTATCTGCAGCCCCAGGAACTCCATCCCTCCTCCACTCTGACCTCCCACCAGCACTAATGATCTGTGAAGAGGAGGTGCGCCGGGTCTTTCAGAGACAAAAGATCAAGAAGGCTGCAGGACCTGATGGTGTGTCTCCGTCCTGCCTGAGAGTCTGCTCCAACGAGTTGGCCCCCATCTTCACCCGGATCTTTAACAGATCACTGAAGCAGGAAGGCACTTCACGCAGCTCCAAACGCTCCATCATCATTCCAGTTCCCAAGAAACCCTCTATTACAGGATTAAACGACTACAGACCTGTTGCCCTGACCTCTGTGGTCATGAAATCCTTGGAGAGATTGGTGCTGAACCACCTGAAGGTCATCACAGGCCCCCTGATGGACCCACTGCAGTTTGCCTACCGGTCAAACAGGTCAGTGGATGATGCAGTGAATATGGGACTACATTACATCCTGCAACACCTCGACTCCCCAGGGACGTACGCCAGGATCCTGTTTGTCGACTTCAGCTCAGCGTTCAACACCATCATCCCAGGCATTCTTCATCAGAAACTCCGCCAGCTCAAGGTGCCCCCCTCCACCTGCCAGTGGATCTCCAGCTTTCTGACTGACAGGTGGCAACAGGTGAAGCTAGGGAGATTTACATCCAGCTCCTGAAAAATTAGTACTGGCGCCCCCCAAGGATGTGTCCTTTCCCCACTGCTCTTCTCCCTCTACTCCAACGACTGCACCTCAGAAGACCCTTCGGTGAAGCTCCTGAAGTTTGCGGACGACACCACAGTCATCGGTTTGATCCGGGATGATGATGAGTCTGCATACAGGCGGGAGGTGGAGCAGCTGATCCTCTGGTGCAGCCAGAACCATCTTGAACTTAACCCAGCCAAAACGGTGGAGATGACTGTGGATTTCAGGCGACACCCCCCTTCATTCTCCCCACTCACCATCCTCAACAGCACAGTGTCCACTGTGGACTCCTTCAAGTTTCTGGGTACCACAATCTCCCGGAACCTGAAGTGGTCCTCCCATATTGACACTGTCCGGAAAAAGGCCCAGCAGAGGTTGTTTTTTCTGCGTCAGCTCAAGAAGTTTGATTTGCCTCAGGAGCTGCTGGTTGTCTTCTACACCGCCATCATCCAATCTGTCCTCTGCTTTTCCATCACTGTCTGGTTTGGATCTGCCACTAAACAGGACAAGACCAGACTGCAGCGGATCATTAAGTCTGCGGAGAGGATCATTGGTACCGACCTACCCTCCATTGAGAACTTATATCGGTCCATAACCAGGAAACGGGCGGGAAACATCTGTGCTGACCCATCACACCCCGGCCACAAACTGTTTGAACTTCTATCTTCTGGTCGTCGTTACAGATCACTGAAGGTCAAAACCACCCGTCACAGGAACAGTTTCTTTCCTCAAGCCATCACTCTGATGAACTCCTAACATTCACCTAGTCCTACCTGTTGCTGTACTCATGACTTTTCATCCATTATTACATTGCACATAACTCTCACACTGCTTTTTACTTCATTCACATTATATCACTGAATCTGAGTCCACATTGAAATACTGTGTGATTGTATATTTTTTCATATATTTCTGCAAAGTGTGGTTAGTCCGAGTAAATAACTGCATATATTCCTGTATATATTTGCATCCTTTTATAGAAACGTGGACAGACTGTAATTTACTGTACATACTCTGGTTGTCATTGAATCCTTATTTAAATCCTTCACCTGAACAACGAGAGCAAGTTTTTAGCCAAAGTCAAATTCCTTGTATGTGTTGTGCATACTTGGCCAATAAAGCTGATTCTGATTCTGATTCTGATTCTGATGACACAGTCATCTACACACATGGAAAGGATGCCAAACAAGTGGCTGACAAGTTGATAGCAAAGGAGAAAGTGTCAAAATGGTTTAATCAATCAATCTGATTAATCAGTCACTCTGAACATAGGGAAAACAGCTACCATGTATTTTACCAACAAACAAAATCATATGCACTATCTGAGTATAACTGTAAATGCAGCAACTATAGAAAATGTAACAGAGTTTAAGTATTTCGGCATCACATTAGATCCCACACTCTGCTTTAAAAAGCACATAAAATGGATGAGCAACACTCTGAAATATATGACCCGTGCAAGCAAAATGAGTCACAATGAGGAAATATTCAAAACTGAGGTATTGCTATTTTCATATTCTGTATTGAAAGACCTTCAAAATGATATATAATTTGTAGGAATTGGGCAAAAACTGACCGGCAACAAGCTGATTTTGTTTATGTCTTGGTTGGTTTGAAAACTCGCATTATTCTTGGTCCTGAGTTACGTCTTCCGGAATTCCATGTGTATTTTTATAAAGCAGGAGTTCCAAGCTTTACAGTGATACCAGGCACTGACGTTTTCCTGGTTTTCCTGGGACTTGCCACCAGCGAGCAAAGAAATCCTGACTTGACTTCTAGCGCCTGTAGCTCATAATTAGCCTGTGCGCATTCTGACTCATTTTGCCAGCATGGGTCAAATATAACCTTGTAAACTTTCATTGCATCAGAAACTCACTTACTCTAAAAGGATAAAAAAAAGTTTCTGAATACAGTGATCCCTCGCTACTTCGCGCTTCACCTTTCGCGCCCTCAGTGCATCGCGGATTTTTCAAAAATATTCATCAAAAATTCAAAATTGAGAAATAATGGGCGGGCGCTAGCAGAAGGCAGGGAGACTACATTAGACCATAAGGTGTCAACACGGAGAGCCGCACAACTCTCTGTTCGCTGTTCTCGTGTTGGCTCAGCTCGGAAATCTCGCAAGCTGATTGGCCGAGACGTTTCACCCCGCAAGCTGATTGGTCGAGACGTTTCACCCACCTCCTCTCCCTGCCGAGCACCCGTGAAGGGAAGGAAGACCGCATTCATTGCTTTTTATCGCTCGTGTTACTTAGTCTCGCCGCGTGGAACTTTTTGCTGTTCTCTTGTGCCATTTTGTGCGAAATAGTCTTCCCGTCGAGCCACTACGCCGCCTCCTGCAGCTTCAGCTCTATCGGAAGCTGCCCTCGATGATCCTGCGCCTCCAGCACCTCACGATGAGGCGTCACCTGAGGAGCAGTAAAGCTGTCATTAACCTGTGCAGTAAATCATTTTCATCTTGAGCTACGTATCTTGTTATAAGAATAAAAGAGTTCTAAAAACATATTTATGTACACTTTGTTTACATCTACGTATGTATGTACACGTACACACACACACACACGTATCATATGAGAGAGAGAGAGTGAGAGAATGAACGTACGTATTGTTTATGGATGACGTCATTAGGGGTGACGCTACTTCGCGGTTTTTCACTTTTCGCGGTCGGTTCTGGAACCCATTAACCGCGATAAGTGAGGGATCACTGTACCATGATTTTGACACATTTCTCCTATTGCATCTCATGCTAGTCACAAGCCAACAGTATGACTCTGAAACCCTTGGAATCCTTGTATAAACAATCCATCAAAATTCTGGATAAGAAGACATGACAGTATCATCATTGTGGTATACTTGCCAAACATAAGATGTTAAGCTTTGAAAATATGATCATGTATGCAAATATACAGTTGGTCTTTTCTGAACAAACTACCAGAATAACAAGGACTTCCTTTAGGTGGCATTGTTGCATCCCCCTACGTAAAACTGCTTTTGGACAATCCAATCAGCCATCTCATACAAAGCTATAATGCAATGGAACAAGCTCCCCACTGCTTTGAAAACCAGAACAAATTACAGAGACTTTTCCATAGAGACTAAAAAATGGATTTTAAGTAATCAAGCCTGCCAGCATTGACTCTCCCTTAAATGGGATTTGAAATTGTACTCTTAAATTGTTTTTATGTGTGCTGTTTCTCTTATCGTTTTACCTTTTCAACTTACTCCCTGCTTGCTTCAGGGTCAACAGTTTCTGAAACTCGACCTGAATTGCTTTCTATATGTGCTGTTTTTCTTTTAATATCTTCCTGCCTGCCTCATGGACTACATTCAGATGGAAATTAGTGAGAATGCCATAATCTGGTACAGAGCATCTTTTCCCTGTGTTTAATGCTTTTTCTGTACATGGTTCCTGACAAACCAATAAAGTAAACTAAACATGTGGCTGCAGCTACTGTAGCTTTGATATGTCGTTTAAACATCGGCTGATGGTCGTCTCCGACATAATGGAGGCGTAGATGTATTCCTGACGTAAACTTGCTGACATCAGTGCAATGTGTGCTGCTGGGGTATTAGTAATAAATTCTTTTAAAAAAGAAAAAGGAACAGAACAATTTAATAATAGGATGAATGACTAGCAGACCAAAGTACTGCTCTGGAATGTTTATTAACCCCTTAACATTGCAGCCAATTTCCAGCCAATGTGAAATGTTCCATGGTGGAACACCAGAAGAAAAAAATAATGATCCATGACTTTGGCTCTGACATCTGTCTGTGGATATGTCTGGAATCACTCCTTATTTTGTCCTGATCTGAGCAAGGGGCGATTCCACTGTGCTCTCTTTGCCTTTTGTTTTTTCTTGATTTGTATAATGATGTATTTTTGAGTTCTATGCCTGTTATGTTATCTCTAGTTTGTTTTCACATATTCTGTATTGTTTCTTTTTTTTTTTTTTCCCTTGTCCTGTCAGGCAGCTAGGCAAACAGAACAGGGATCTGTCACCCTTATTGTGCCAAAACAGATTTACTTTGCCAAGAGGAGCTTATATAGTACCTAACTGTGTATTGTATGTTGTTGTAAGCTCCTCCTGTAATAACTTTTAATACTTTATTTTAATTATTTTACCCATGGAAGACCCAACAGGATGGGGATGAGGGAAAGGAAGTGTGTGGAGGGGAGAAAGAAAAGGGAGTGGAACAGACAAAAAACAAACAAACCAACAACTAAAACAAGCAAAAGACAAACTGCTTCTTCCACTGAAGATGTCTCAATACGAGTCTGGTTTCCGCACCTGTTAAAGGAGAGACACTTGTGCGTGTATGTCTGCGTGCATATATATGAGAATGCGCGCAAAATAAGTGTGTGCATGTGAATGGTTTGTCAGGAAACATACGAAGCGGAGGGCCGGTCGCAGCAGCTCTCCTCCCGGGAACCCTGAGCAGGAAAGACAGTGCCACAAACCCCCACAGGCACAAATGTCTGAGGTCAGCAAGCCCCAGGAAAGCCAGGCATCTGCCCCCGGAGGAATGATCAAGGGAGGCCAGGCTGCTTGGTGGCCGGCGCAGCCAGCCCACACCCCCGGACCCGCCCAACCGCCACCCCCCCAGCGGGGTCAACGCCCGCCCCCGGGCCCCAGGCACCAGGAGGCCAGTGTTCCCCATCTACCGGGGTGGAGACTGGCCCGCGCCCCCCGGCGTAAGCCCCCCCAGGCATCCCCACAGTGGGCCCGCCCCAGCACCTCTGTTGCACACCCCGGGGACCCCCATGCCCAAAGAAGTCTCCCTGCCCAGGGGAGCCCACGTTGCCGAGAGGCACTACCCCCTTAACCCAGCATCTCCGGAGTCGCAGACACACCCCTCCCCACACCTTCACACCTACATGCGCCCATGCGCACCCATATGCACTAACTTCCTCACACTCACCCTCACTCACCCAGACCGACCCATTCTCTCTCACTCCTGTACCCATTCAAACTCACCCCTCATTCACCCTTGTTTCATAAGGCAGCTGCAAAGCAGATGCAGCGAGCCTGAACACGCACCAGTGCCTGGCAATGACCAGGGAGACCACCGGTGCAGGCCACAGAAACAGACCCCTACCCCGGGCGTCCACCTGAGTGACCAATCAGCAGACCACCGCAGGCGCCCTGAGATGCCACCCGACATGCAAAGCGCCGCACAAAACCGACCCACCATCACCATCTCCATTCATCCCCCCCTCACTCTCACTTACGCTCATATTCAGCCCCCCTCTCACTCCCTTGGTTGTATCTATACATTCAGTAGCACCCAGGGACCCCCTTGAGGGGGTGGCTCTGTCACGATCTGAGCACGGGGGATTCCACCGTGCTGTCTTTGCTTTTTGTTTTTTCCTGATTTGTATAATGTTATATTTTTGAATTCTGTGCCTGTTATGTTATCTCTAGTTTATTTCACATTTTATTTTCCTGTTTATGTTCACTGTAGTTTTGTTATTTATATATTTGGGTTTATTTGGGTTTATTTGTTCCCACATCATATTTGCCAGTTGTCTTTTCTTTCTTTCTCTCTCTGGCGGTTGCAGTTGTCAGGGGCACTTCCGGGTTTTTTCCTGGCTGTGGGCAGTGCCCCTGTCAAGCTGTCAGCACTGTCTCCTCTCCTCATGACTCACAGCTGATTGTCATTTTCTCCCCAGCCCGCTCATGTGATTCACACCGGTTACTGTTTGTGTTTAATTGTTTCTGACCCTATTTAAGAGCTGTTATTTTCATTTCTCATTGCCAGAGTCTTAAGTTACTCATCCTCTTCTCCACCAGCACCCAGCCCTTGTTCTGGTGTGTTCAATCTGTTACTTTGCTTTGCTTGTCTGTTCGGATTTTGTGTTGGAGGATGGTTTTGGATTTTTTGTTTTGTTTTTTTAAATAAATTTCACAAACTAGCAGTCCAGCGCGTGGGTCTCTCACCTCTGCCCTGAGGGACAATTCATGACAGAAGACTTCGGCCAGTTCGAGACCCAGCTGCTGCTAGTTTGTGTTTTTTTGTTCGCACTCACCTGTTTCTCCGGAGTAAATCATGTCCCAAGCATGCTGGCCTTTGGCAAATAAAGGAAGATTGGCAGCTGGATCCCCGAGTCTAGAGGAGGAATGGGTCACCGAATTCATTCAAGGCTTTGTGGATGAAGCCCTCATCTCCCACAGCCCAAAGGAGATCTAGGAGAAAGTGAATTCAGCGACCGTTATTGTCAGGGTGCACCCAGGATTGTGGAGGCATTCTCAGTTCGCAGAGTTGTTGGCCACGCTCTCCGTCCTACAGCAATGTTTCCCTGGGCTGACGTGGGGGTCGCCTCCAGCAGAACTGAAGCCGATGTGGAAGCATGCTCTGTGGCAGATGCTTTGCTCTATTATCTGTCCTCCTGTTCCTGCTCCTGCTCCATTGGCTCCAAGATGCCACCATTCAGCTCCGGACTGCTGGAGGGACACCCCTGCCTCTCAGGCAGCAGTTTCCCCATCACCGAGGACGAAAACTCCCGCAGCAGTCCCCGTATCTACCTTTTCTTCTCTGGCTGTTCCATCAGCTTTTTTCTCTGCTGCTGCTGCTTCTTCCTCCTCCTCTGCAATTCCTCTCGCTGCTGAGGGTCCGGCTGTTTCCTCCCCGGCTCCACCCATCGCTATGGCTGCAGGGGCAGCTCCTCAAGAGTTGCCTGGGAGGCCATCTTCTACTGAAGTCATGGAGAGGGCTGATTCCCAATCTGCTGCAGCAGAAGACATCACAGCCCAGGAGTTCAGGCAAGTGGTTTTCCCCTCTCATTCAATTAAGCATAAATTATCTTGCCTGACTCCTGATGGTGAGGCTCAGATTAGGGAGTCCTCTCAGTCCTCACCATCTGCTACAGCTATAGACTGTTCACCTGCTCTCTCCGTATCTCTTCCTTTTTCCCCCGAGTGGCTCTGGAGGACCTGATCCCAGCCCCGCAGCCCCAGTCTGGACGGAGGGAAAGTGCTGCGACCGAGTTGAAGCATGTGCCGATGATGGAGCGTCCCCTGGCCTCAGCAGAACAGGATCCAGTGCCAGCAGGAAGCCGACCTCCTGTATAAGATAAGATAAGATAAGATAAGCCTTTATTAGTCCCACAACGGGGAAATTCCAGGATTGCAACAGCACAGGGATAGCAACACTCAGAGCAACAATCAGAAGGCAAGAAAAAAAAAACAAGCAAGCAAGAGCAGCTAATATAAATATGTACATATTACTATAAAATATATATATACACACACACACACACACACAGTGCAGAGCATTGTAGCTGGATGGAATAAATATATGAATATATGAACACACAGTGCAGAGCATTGTAGCTAGATGGAATAAATATGTAAATATACTGTATAAACACCCACAGTACGGAGCATTGCAGCTAGGTGGAATAAATATGCAAGTATATAAACACACACAGTGCGGAGCAATGTAGCTAGATGGAATAATATGTAGATATATAAAAACACAGTGCGGAGCATTGTAGCTAGATGGAATAAATATATAGATATATAAATATAAACACACCCAGTGCTGAGCATTGTAGCTAGATGGAATAAATATATAGATATATAAATATAAACACACCCAGTGCAGAGCATTGTAGCTAGATGGAATAAATATGTAAATATATAAACACACACAGTGCAGAGCATTGTTGCTAGGTGGGATGAAACAGCATAACCGTCTATTTAGTTATCCTACATGGTATGATTATGTGCCCATACATATTCTCACCCTCCATAGCGACCGGTATGTTCCTAGTTGTATGCCGGAGAGGACCATTGTGTAAGTCTATTGCATCTTTTGCATTCAAAAAAAACTATTAGTTTGTTACGTCTTTTTGCTATCTCTGCGAGCAGCCCTGCTTAGGTTGTACAGTCTGACAGCCGTTGGTAGGAAGGACCTACGAAACCTCTCTGTTGTGCACCTGGGATGATGTAGTCTGCCGCTAAATGAGCTCCTCAGTGCATCCAGTATGTCCTGCATAGGGTGGAACTCGGACTCCAGCAGAGATGACAGTTTAGCCACCGTCCTTCTCTCTCCTATCTCCTCCATCGGATCAAGGCGTTGCCCCAGGACAGAGCTAGCTTTCTTAATCAGTTTGTTCAGTCTCTTCCTATCAGCTGCAGTAATGCCACTGCCCCAGCAGACCACTCCAAAAGTGATGGCTGATGCCACCACCGTGTCATAGAATGACTTCAGCAGCGCCCCTTGTACACCAAAAGACCTGAGTCTCCTCAGCAGGAACAGCCTGCGCTGTCCCTTCTTATAGAGTGCGTCAGTATTGTGTGACCAGTCTAGTTTATTGTTCAGATGAATACCCAGGTACTTGTAGGATGTCACCATCTCGATGTCTGTTCCCTGTATATTTACTGGTGCTGTGAGGGGCTGCCCATGCCTGCGGCAGTCCACCACCAGCTCCTTAGTTTTCCTCGCGTTGATCTGGAGGCAGTTCCGATGGCACCAGTCCACAAAGTCCTGGATAAGCCCTCTGTACTCAGCTTCATCTCCGCTGGAGATGAGACCAACGAGCGCAGAGTCATCAGAGAACTTCTGTAGATGGCAATGTGTTGTGTTGTGTGAGAAGTCCGCAGTATAAAGAGTGAACAGGAAGGGAGCCAGCACCGTTCCCTGGGGGGCCCCCGTGCTACTGATGATCGTGTCGGAAACACAGTCCCGGGTTCTCACAAACTGAGGCCGGTTCGTGAGGTAGTCCAGGATCCATGATGACAGGTGCTGGTCCACCCCTGCGCGCAGCAGCTTGTCCTTCAGGATCATCGGTTGGATGGTGTTGAAAGCACTGGAGAAGTCAAAGAACATGATCCTCACCATATTCCCGGGCTTCTCCAGGTGGGACAGAGAACGGTGAAGGAGGAAGATCACCGCATCCTCCACCCCAATGCCATGCTGGTAGGCGAACTATTGTGGATCCATCGCTGGTTCCACCAGGGGGCGGAGATGAGCAAGGAGCAGTCTCTCCAGGGTCTTCATCAAGTGGGACGTCAAGGCCACCGGTCTGAAGCTGTTCAGGTCTTTGGGGTGGGAAGTTTTTGGTACAGGTACCACACAAGATGTTTTCCACAGCTGTGGTACCCTCCC
The DNA here is from genome assembly GCA_020510985.1 of Pholidichthys leucotaenia. Taxonomy (NCBI): domain Eukaryota; kingdom Metazoa; phylum Chordata; class Actinopteri; order Cichliformes; family Pholidichthyidae; genus Pholidichthys; species Pholidichthys leucotaenia. The sequence goes on from CM035837.1 coordinate 378,809,334, forward strand.
CAGTTTCAGGCTCATGTTGAAGATATACGTCACAATCCCACACAGCTGGTCTGCACAGGACTTGAGGAGCTTTGCGCTGATGCCGTCCGGTGCCGACGCCTTCCTCGCCTTGATCTTCCTCAGCTCCGTCCTCAACTGGGTCTTGGTCAGGGTCAGGATGGGGGGCTGTGTGTTGGGAGTGGGGGGGGGGTGTCGGTGGAGTGGGGAGTGGGTAGCAGGACTTGATTTCTTAGAGGCAGCAGTGGTTGTTGTGCAGACAGGGGGGAGGGCGGTTGGTCAAATCTATTGAAAAACAGATTCAGGTTGTTCGCCCACTCCCTGCCCCCCGTGGCCTGGGGGGAGGTATTCTGGAGCCCCGAGATGGTTTTGAGGTTTCTCCAGACCCCGCTGATGTCGCTCTGTTGCAGCTTGTCCTCCATCTTCTTCCTGAAGCTGTCCTTGCCTTCTCTGATCTTTCTCCTCAGCTCCCTCTGTACGGACTTCAGCATCTCCCTGTTCCCCGACCTGAAGATCCTCTTCTTCTCTCTCAGAAGTGTATCCATGTTGGGCAAGCCACCTGCATGGGTCACATCACTGGGGGGTCCTGGGACTGCACTGACCACCATTCCTGCTGCTAGGGCTGCCACAGCAGAGTCTAAGCTGGACCTCCAGAGGGCCGGGCCTGAGGAGTTGTCATCTGGATTGACGGAGTCCTGGACGGCGGTGGAGCTTGAGCTCAGGCAAGTGCTCTCCTTTGTCTTTGTTGTTTCTATTTTGGAGAGATTTTGCCTGGCTCTTGGTGGGGAGAGGCAGGTGCAGTCGGCTGCACCTGAGCTCACCTCACCGAGCTCCACTGCCGCTGGTGACCCTGACCCTGTTTCTCTGCCTGTCCTGTCTGAGCTTTCCCCCAGGGTCACTGAGGATCATCCAGCCTTGCCAGAGGTCTCCATGGGTTCGGGCTCGCCACCTGAGGTCTTTGTGGGTCCAGCTTCTCCTGCCGAGGTTGTCACAGGCGCTCCATCCCAGCCCGGAACCTCCGAGGGTGCAGCTCTGTCGCAGTCCGGGTCCATCGCGGGTGCCACTCTTTCCCAGTCCGTGTCCAATGTGGGTGCTGCTTTGCTCCAGCCCGGAGCCACCGCAGGTGCTGCTTTGCTCCAGTCTGGAGCCACCGCAGGTGCAACTTCGCTCCAGCCTGGAGCCACTGTGGGTGTAGCACTGTCCCAGTCCGGGACCACCGAGGGTGCTACAGGCCAGTCCAAGAGCATCGTGGTTCCCCCTCCTCTGCCAGACACTGTCGTGGTTCCCTCTTCTCTGCCAGATGCCATCATGGTTCCCCCTCCTCTGCCAGATGCCGTCGTGGTTCCCCCTCCTCTGCCAGACACCGTTGTGGTTCCCTCTCCTCTGTCCCCTTCTATGAGGGGCTTCCCTGTGGGGCAGCCACCTCCTGGGCCACCCCTTCTGTTTAGGTGGCTAAAAAACTCTGGCCGACCGTCTGACGGATTGTGCTGTTGGATTGGGTGGCCCATATTCTTCGGCAGGCCACCCGACTCTTACCACCTCGCCATCTGCCAAGCCTGAGACTTTGGCTGGCCACCGGAACTGACTAGCTCTTTGGTCCAGGAGGTCTAGGCCCCTGGTTTTGCCTGGTGTGGATCCTGAGCGGGGTTTTTTGTTTTCTCCTAGCCTGGGTATTGCTGGGATGTGATTCATGGGAGTTCTTATTATTTTCTCTGGTTTGCTTTGGTCCCTCCGTGCCTGGGTCCCCTTCCTACCGCCTGGGGTGGGGTTGTTTTCTTGTCTTTTGGTGGGGTGGGTTCTTAGTGTGGGTGGGTCCTTGTCTTCTTGTGATGTTGCCCGGGGTGTCTGGTATCCACCCCTTGAGGGGGTGGCTCTGTCACGATCTGAGTGCGGGGAATTCCACCGTGCTCTCTTTGCCTTTTGTTTTTTCCTGATTTGTATAATGTTATATTTTTGAATTCTGTGCCTGTTATGTTATCTCTAGTTTATTTTCACATATTCTGTATTGTTTCTTTGTATGAGTTATTTTCCCATTTATGTTCACTGTAGTTTAGTTATTTACATATTTGGGTTTATTTGTCTTTGTTCCCACATCATATTTGCCAGTTTTCTTTTCTTTCTTTCTCTCTCTGGTGGTTGCAATTGTTAGGGGCACTTCCGGGTTTTTCCCTGGCTGTGAGCGGTGCCCCTGTCAAGCTGTCAGCCCCGTCTCCGGTTATTATTTGTATTTAATTTTTTCTGCCCCTATTTAAGGGCTGTTATTTTCGTTTCTCTTTGCCAGAGTCTTAAGTTACTCATCCTCTTCTCCATCAGCACCTAGCCCTTGTTCTGGTGTGTTCAATCTGTAAGTTTCCTTTGCTTGTCTGTTTGGATTTTGTGTTGGAGCACGGTTTTGGACTTTGTGTTTTGTTTTCTTACTAAATTTCACAAACTAGCAGTCCAGCGTGTGGGTCTCTCCTCTCTGCCCTGAAGGGCAATTCATGACATATTTACTGCATAAAGTGAAGTATATTTACTGCCCTGCCTGTCTCATGGGTCGGGCCGTCGGCGAACCAACTGGCAACCCCGCCCTTCCGAGAGCATGGAGGGTGAAACTGGGCATCCTGCCAGAACTAAAAACAGTATCTGTCACGGGTCTGTGGTGGACCACTCCCAGTTACACGGGGTGACACTGGACATCCTGGCAGATAAGCACATCTGTTGCAAGGTCTGTGGTGGACTTTTTGCCAGTTGGTGCATCGTGACATGCACTACACAAAGAGCAGAGATAAATAAACCTATCATCTGGTCAGTCACTGCAGCAGATACTGGAGTCAGTTTGTCTTGGCCTGTCGTTGCCACTTACAATACTTCTATCTGCCAAAAATGTGCCGCTAGTCCAGCAAAAGCTAGCGATACTCAAATACTGTACATGAGGCCCCTGGAGTCTAACTTGAGGTTTGCAAATCTTCTGTGTTGGCCCCTTAAGTGATTTACAGGTATGAAGGTATGAAGAATTTGTTACTGTTATTCTCCATCTTATTCATGATCTTGAATGCTTCTTCTGCTTGTGTAACCCGTTTGTGGGACAGATAATATACTGTATTTAAGTTATGGACCAGTGTCTAGGCTCATAGGAGGAGTAAAAGAATGAAGGAGCAGACAAATGACTGGAGCCACGGGTAGCTGAACATAAACATGTATTCAGTTAAATAACAAAGGAATATGAACATTTCAGAATAAATGTTGACAGGAATGAACAATTCTCATCTGAACCAATTTTTTTCCAACATAAAAGAAGTCCGTTCACAGTTTTTTGTTTTGGTATGGTTCTTTCAATTAGTCATTTTTTGTCATAAGTCAAGATCAGGTGATCATTTAGAACTCTTTTCGTCAGGTCACTTAGTTGATTACGATCCTACCCCACTGGTGCACCGGTGGGGATGAAGAAGTGGAATGGATCTTCCTCCAGATGCGTCTTGGGCAAAACCTCCAAGGGAAAAGGAGGTGGTCGTCTCAAGGGTGGCTTGCCATCTCCCCCATCGAGGAGAAATCAAGTTCCAGTTCTCAATCACCGTGTTCAGAGCCTCTTTAAAAAAACCTAGCCTGCATGAAACAAGCTTTTACTATAGAGGTCCTCACACATACTCATTTTATGGCCATATAAATATATCAAGGATCTCACAAGAACAGTAATACTTTCATTACAAAATAATACTGAATTTCTCTGTATCTCATACATTCAATATTGTAGAGTTTTTAACCCTTTTCATGAATTTTTAACATTAACCATGAACAGGCAGTGCAGTGGAGCAGTGGTTAGCACTATGGCAGCACAGCAAGTCACCCTTGGCCATGGGATCCCGGGTTCGATCCCAGCCCCCGACCAACAGTGATCTGTGTGGAGTTTGCATGTTCTCCCCGTGTCTGTGTGGGTATACTCCAGGATTTCTCCGGTTTCCTTCCACATGCCAAAAAACATGCAAGTTAGGTTAACTGGCATCAAAACTGGGGATTCTAAATTGTCCTTAGGTATGAATGTGAGAGTGAATGGTTGTCTGTCTCTCTGTGTTGGCCCTGCGATGGACTGACATCAAAATATTGAAAAAATTTAATAAACAGTACCCCTTCAATCTGTGAATGCAAGGTTAAAAGACCTATAACAGTAACAGCATACAGTGCATCTGGAAAGTATTCACAGCGCTTCACTTTTTCCACATTTTGTTATGCTACAGCCTTATTCCATAAAGGGATTAAATTCATTTTTTTCCCTCAAAATTCTACACACAATTAGGGCTGGGAACGATCCCTAATTTCCAGAATCGATTCGATTCCGATTCTTGAGATTCTGAATCGATTCGATTCAATTCCGATTCAATCCCGATTCGATCTGGGGAATTACCATTTTAATAGCCATTTTACTTCCCATGAAACAAAAATCTTTGAGACCTAATGCTGCAAATTGTACGAAGAATCTTCTAACTTTGTTAATACATAAATTATCACATATAGAACTGACCCAAAATCAGTTACAATAATGCACTTTTTATTATTTAACTTATCATTTCATAAAGTGCTCACAGGTGCTTTCTTTAGTGCAAAGGATGTGTCGTGTCAAGTTCACCACTCAGAGTAAGTAAACAAATTCAATGCATGAACCATGCATTCATAATCTCATTGTATTTCAGTCCCTCCAGGATTTTGTCAGCTGTTTTTGTGATTGTTGTGGCCCAAAAAGCCTGGATTTGTGGGAGCTTTTCCAAAAAGTTATGGCACTTTTAGAGTTTTTTTGCACTCAAAGTTGTGTGAGGAAGTACAAATTTTAAAGCAGCTGCTTTTTCCATAGTTTACAGTGATGCTATTCTATGTAACACCACAAGAAAAGTACAGGATTGCCAAAAATTTCTTGTTAAACAGTGATTTATTTAGAATTAAATGCTCAGTAAAATTGTAAAAAAAAAAAAAGACCAATATTGTGTTCTTGCTGAGAACTTTAAAAAAAGAAATAAAAGAATTTGTCATTACAACAACTAAATTGCATTGAATGCATGTTAGTGTGGAGAAAATGATGGCAGCACCTCCTTGAATCTTGAATTTGAAGGTCTTCTTCTGTGCTGAAATCCACTTGAAGCAGGGATGCTCCTCCACTGACGACCTCTGACCTTCAGAAGGTCTCAGTGAGGATGAAGCTTCCAATCTTCACACATCTGAATGCAGATAAAAAGAATAGATTTCACAGTAAAATTAACATTCACATTTTTAGATCCCCACACCACAGTAGGGCTTAATAATTTAGGTTTTTTTTTTACATTTTAACTACAAATTAACTTTCAATGTTGGAAAAGGGTTTCAGTTCATTTCCTGAAAAGGTTTGTTCATTTCACTTTAGTTCTACTGAGTAAAAATAGCTTGTTGTACTGCAGCCTTTATTAATTTTATTGTGATTTATTCTCTTCACATCGCTTAAGTGGCAGAAGTCCATAATCTCATAAAATATACCTTAATTCTGCATTTATTCACAGCGCTTAACCAACAGTTCTCTCTGTGTCCATAGTTTGTAAAAGAAACCATCATCATGCTGGATAAATTATTAATTGACGACACAAACGTTAAAACAAACAAATATTATACTTACAGTCTCAGCAGCTCCAAGTCTCTGCTTCACGGGTTTCAGTCTCCGCGCATTTTCCGTTTATCAGTCGTCAACTTGATGTTCCAACACAGCGCTGCATGGAGTAAAAGTCCGTTTATCCCCGCTTTATGAAAAATATTAAGAAGCTGTTGAGGACAGTCAGACGGACAGACGGTGACTTTTGCTGCTAAATTAAGAGACGCACATTATTAACTCCGCGTCATGTAAACACAAAAGACGTGTGCACGCGCCGCAGGGAACACAGAAGTTTTATTTATGAAAAATATTCAGAAGCTGTTGAGGACAGTCTTTACGGTGACTTCTGTTGCTAAATTAAGAGACGCACGTTATTATCTCCGCTCGTGTAAACACGAAAGAGCACGCGCGGCAGGAAACTCTTGCCGGATGAGAACCGTTTTAACACCACAGAAGAAGAACTAGCATATCGGTTAGCTTGCTAGCTCCGTTAGCGCGTCGGTTGTTTATGGTTCTCGGCCGTTGTTCCTGGCTCACTGACCTGGTTTCGACCCGATTATACTCAGCAGACGTTCACAAACATAAAAATATTATATTAAAACATATTAATATTAAAAGATCGATCCGCGGATTTTGTGGATCGATATCGGCTCAGTCAAACGTGTATCGATCCATATCGATATATTGATCTTTTGAACCCACCCCTACACACAATACCTCATACTGACAATGTGAAAAGGTTTTTTTTTTTTAGATTTTTGCAGCAAATTTATTAAAATAAAAAACTAAGAAATCACATGAACATAAGTATTCATAGCCTTTACCATGAAGCTCAAAATTGAGCTCAGGTGCATCCTGTTTCCACTGATCATCCTTAAGATGTTTCTACAGCTTAATTGGTGTCCACCTGTGGTAAATTCAGTTGATTGGACATGATTTGAAAAGACACACACCTGTCTATATAAGGTCCCACAGTTGACAGTGCATGTCAGAGCACAAACCACGCATGAAGTCAAAGGAATTGTCTTTAGACCGCTGAGACAGGATTATCTTAATGCACAAATCTGGGGGAAGGGTACAGAAAAAATTCTGCTGCTTTGAAGGTCCCAATGAGCACAGTGGCCTCCATCATCCGTAAATGGAAGAAGTTCAGAACCACCAGGACTCTTCCTAGAGCTGGCTGGTCGGCTGTCTAAACTGAGCAATTGGGGGAGAAGGGGCTTAGTCAGGGAGGTGACCAAGAACCCGATGGTCACTGTCAGAACTCCAGCATTGCTCTGTGAAGAGAGGAGAACCTTCCAGAAGGACAACCATCTCTGTAGCAATCCACCAATCAGGCCTGTATGGTAGAGTGGCCAGATGGAAACCACTCCTTAGTAAAAGGCACATGGCAGCCCACTTGGAGTTTGCCAAAAGGCACCTGAAGGACTCTCAGACCATGAGAAACAAAATTCTCTGGTCTGATGAGACAAAGATTGAACTCTCTGGCGTGAATGCCAGGCGTCATGTTTGGAGGAAACCAGACACCGTTCATAACCACGCCAATGGTGGTGGCAGCATCATGCTGTAGGGATGTTTTTCAGAGGCAGGAACTGGGAGACTAGTCAGGATAGAGAGAAAGATGAATGCAGCAATGTACAGATATCCTGGATGAAAACCTGCTCCGGAGCACTCTTGACCTCAGACTGGGGCGATGGTTCATCTTTCAGCAGGACAACGACCCTAAGAACACAGCCAAGATATCAAAGGAGTGGCTTTAGGACAACTCTGAGAATGTCCTTGAGTGGCCCAGCCAGAGCCCAGACTTGAATCCAATTGAACCTCTCTGGAGAGATCTGAAAATGGCTGTGCACCGACTTTATTCAAAAAACTTGAGGCAGTAATTGCTGCCAAAGGTGCATCAGCAAAGTATTGAGCAAAGACTGTGAATACTTATGTACATGTGATTTCTTAGTTTTTATTTTTAATAAATTTGCAAAAATTTCAAAAAAATTTTTTGAGGGAAAAAAATGAATTTAATCCCTTTTGGAATAAGGGTGTAACAAAAAATGTGGAAAAACTGAAGTGCTGTGAATAGTTTCCGGATGCACTGTATTATCAAGCAGCAAGATAGCAGGCTAATGCACAGTCATGACATGAGCTCTGTTAAACCTCATGCCAACCACAAAGCTAACTAGCCACAACAGGCCTACAAGCTAACTCACCAATGTGGATCTCATACAGCCTCTCACTGTCAGCAAGTTACAGAATCCCTTCTCTCCTCAATTGTTCCATAAGCTCTGACCAACTATCAGACATGTTGGGTGGATTCAGGTGGACGGCTGTCGGCAATTACCACTGACCACTCTCTCAGAGCACTCTGGCCTTCTGCCACCAACGTTTGTCCTCTCTCTTCCCTCCAGACTGCAGCAAGCTCAACAAAGGGGCGGAGCTTAGCCTTACTCCTACTTGTGATAAAACTTATACATTTTTGTTTTAAATAAATAAAAGTGCAAATAAAATACTAACAACACTAGATTAACAATAGAAATGAAAACTACTTATTTCTAAGGGGTTATTTATCTATGCATCCATTATCTGTTAATAAGATTTTTAAAGAAAAAATAATACTGAAATGATACTGTATGATGAAATGAAATACTGAAAATATTACACATTCTGTACCTGGGTTACAGTTGCCTAAAAGTCTTCTCTGTTAGTGTCATTAGTTCAAACTTACCAATCTTTGTGTGTATGGAAGGTGTCTAATGTTCTTTACTAGTTTCGTTGCTCTTCTCTGTATATTTTCTAATAGCTCAATGTCTTTCTTGAGATATGGGTTCCACGCTTGGACAATATATTCTAAATGTGGCCTGACATATGATCGGTACAGTATGTGAAATTCTTCTTCACTGATGCCTCCAAAAGCTGTCCTTATCATCCTGAGTGCTCTCATGCCTCTCTCTACTGCTTTCGCACATTGCGTGGATGGTTTCAAATCATTTGTTAGCCATATTCACAAGTGCTTTTCCGTTGAGGTCTCTTCTACTACTAGTCTCAAACCTTTGTCCCCTTCCATTGAATAATTGCATCTCTTGTTCCTGTTGCCAATGCACATCTTTTATATTTGTCAGTATTAAAACTAAGCAATCACTTCTTGGACCATCTTGTGACACTATTTATATCTTCTTGGAGGATGACTGGATCCTTGTCTGATTTTATGATTCTGTACAACTTGCTGTCATCTGCGAATAATTTCTTCTTACTTGATATGTCCTTTCCAATGTCGTTTACGTACAGTAAGGTGTATGTAAGAGAGGGCAGCTTTGAAGAGGAGGAAGAATGGAAAGACAATTGGTCCAGATGACATACCAGTGGAGGTTGGAAAATGTTTTGGAGAGATGGCAGTGGACATTTTAACCAGATTGTTTAACAAAATCTTGAAGAGTGAGAGGATTCCTGAGGAGTGGAGAAGAAGTGTTTTGGTACCAATTTTCAAGAACAAGGGTGATGTGCAGAGCTGTAGTAACTACAGAGGCATAAAGCTGATCAACCACACTATGAAGATATGGTAAAGAGTTGTTGAAGCCAGGTTAAGAGGAGCAGTGACAATCAGTGAGCAGCAGTACAGTTTCATGCCAAGAAAGAGTACTACACATGCAATGTTTGCTTTAAGAGTGTTGATGGAAAAGTATAGAGAAGGTCAGAAGGAGTTGCACTATGTCTTTGTGGATCTAGAGAAAGCATATGATAGGGTGCCAAAAGAGGGTGCTGTACGAGAAAGTCAGGAGTGGCACAAAAGTATGTGAGGGTGGTGCAGGACATGTATGAGGACAGCCAGACAGTGGTGAGGTGTGCTGTAGGAATGACAAATGGATTCAAGGTGGGGGTGGGATTACATCAGAGATCAGCTCTGAGCCCTTTCTTGTTTGCCACGGTGATGGACAGACTGACAGATGAGATGAGGCAGGAGCCTCAGTGGACCATGATATTTGCAGGTGACATTGTGATCTGTAGTGAGAGTAGGGAGCAGGTGGAAGAGAACTTGGAGAGGTGGCGGTATGCTCTGGCGAGAAGAGGAACAAAGTCAGTAGAAGCAAGACAGAATACATGAGTATGAAAAAGAGGGAAGCAGGTGTAACGGTGAAGATGAAAGGAGTAGAGGTAGTGAAAGTACAGTAGATGAGTTTAAACACCTGGGGTCAACCATCCAAAGCAGTGGAAAATGCACAAGAGAGGTGAAGAAGAGAGTGGAGGCAGGGTGGAGTGGGTGACGAGTGTCAGGGGTAATTTGTGACAGAAGGGTAGCAGCAAGAGTGAAAGGGAAGATATACAAGATGGTAGTGAGACCTGCTATGATGCACGGTTTGGAGACGGTGGTGCTGACAAAAAAACAGGAGGCAGAGCTGGAGGTGGCAGAGTTGATGAAACTAAGATTCTCATTGGGAGTGACTAGGAGGGACAGGATTAAAAATGAATGTACTGTATCAGAGGGACAGCTCACGCTGAGCGGTTTGGAGACAAAGTAAGAGAGGCAAAGCTGAAATGGTTTGGACATGTGCAGAGGAGGGATGGTGGATATATTGGACAAAGGATATTGAATATAGAGCTGCCAGGCAGGAGGAAAAGAGAAAGACCACAGAGGAGATTCATGGCTGTAGTGAAGGAGGACATGGAGAGGGTTGGTGTTAGAGAGGAAGATTCAAGGGATAAGTTGAGATGATCCACTGTGATGATGGTGGTGGGGGTCTATCTCTCAAAAGTCAAATACACTTTTACAACCAGTGGGACTCTGTTAACAATGCTTCATGAAATGCATATTTTTAAACTGTTTTTTAAAGTTCAACATTTGGCATAGTGGTTGTTAAATAATATCTGGAACAATGTGAAACCAGTGCTGATGCCATTGTGCTGTACACTTAATAAGCATGGTTTGAATACAAATGTGTTTTGCAAAGTTTGTCATGATCTGAGGATGGGGATTCCGCCATGCTCAGTCTCATGGTTTTTTTTCCATATTTGTATATTGTATTTTTGAGTTCTTAGTTTCCTGTCATTTTATCCTCGGTTGGTTTTCATATATCTTGAATTGTTTCTTAGTTCTACTCGTTTCCCTGTTTATGTTCATCGCAGTCTTGTTATGTATTTGGTCTTTGCTTGTATTTATCCCTCTGTTTTTTTTGCTGTCATTTTAGTTCTCGCTTTGTATTTGTACTGCTGTGTTCTCTCTCTCTCTTTCCCTCCAGGGCTGCAGCTGTCAGGGGCACATCCAGGTTGTACTCTGTAGTGGGCAGTGCTCCTATCAAGCTGTCCCGTCTCCCCCCCCCTTATTACTCACAGCTGATCTCAGTGGTAATCACTGTCATCATGTGATCCACACCTGCTATCATTCATGTTCATTGATTGCATTCTCTATTTAAAGATCGTTGTTTCTGTCTCTCACTGTCGGAGTCCCATCTACCTACTCTCATCAGGACCCTTTCCCTGTCCTGATGCATATCCCTGTGCGATCTTCCCAACTACCCATTCTTCTCAAATTGTAAGTTTATTTTTGTGCACTGTTTGGACTTTGTGTTTTTTCTTATTAAATACCACAAACTGCAGTTCAGTGCTTGGGTCTTCGTTTCTGCCCCAAGGGGCAATTTATGACAAATTTCTCTTTATGTTGTGTCTCATTATTGATGCTCACACCTTGGGCTTCAGACATCCTGATGCCATCTGATCTTAATAAAAAAGCATGGATTGGCTTGATTAGTACTTGGATGGGACACTACCTGGGAATACCAGGATCTGTGATGGACAGGTGATCTGTCCAGAATGTACTCTACTTCTTGTGCAAAGATGCTGGGATAGGCTCTAGCCATCCCCCCCCCCACCCAAAAAAGGATTAATCTACGGTACCGGTGTAACAAAAGTTGGTTATAGATGCCAATATGGGTATGTCTTTTCAACCAAATCTGGACTTCTTTTTTTTTGGACAGTTTTCAACATTTTTTCAAACAGTTTGTGCTGGAAGAGAGTACACCGTAGTCCAGCAAAATAAGACCAGTCATTTACTCACTGAGATTTTCAGTTAAATTAAGGTAAGATTTAAATTTGTAAACATTTCCTTATTTATTGTTTGGTGACTTTATCTTCCCTGTGCTGTAAAGGTGGACCTTTTCTTTGTCGAGTCCACTTCTTCTGTAAACTGATGTTCCTTGATCTCTGAGGTCAGCATGTGTTTTTAAGTTTAAATTCAAATAGAAACTAAGGGTCTGGGGAGGCAGACTGCAATCCTAGGGACTTTGAACCTCTGAATATCATTTACAGTTGTAGTGACAGGGGCATAAAGCTGTTTAGAAATGATGACGTAGTGTTTGAAATGCTTAGAAACTATTTTTTCCACACTTGGGAAGACAAGTTCATTCTTGTATTTCAGTCTGTTATGTAAATGGGTTGATACATTTGTTAATCTCATACACTAACTAGAAAAGCACTCATAGAGCGCATACCTCCGCCAAGGCTCCTTCCGTTTGTCATGGATCACCTCCAAAATGTAATGGGCTTGTGTGCAGGCCTATCGCTACTTGTGGTGAAAATTGCATCCAAGTCTGTCAATTAGTTTTGGAGTTTTGTGGCTGACACACTGTGAGAAGAGCCTTGGCTGAGGTATGTATTCCCAGATCATCCCCAAAATGTAATGGGTTCCTCTCTAGGCCAAGAACCACCTCTGGTGAAAATTTCATCCAAGTCCATCCAGTAGTTTTTGTGTAATCCTGCTGCACAAATACAAACAAAGCCCTTGGTGGAGGTATGCACTCTCAGATCATCACCAAAATCTAATCATCTGTTCCCTGTGCCATTACACACCTTTCCTGAAAATTTCGTCAAAATCCGTTCATAACTTTTTGAGTTATGTTTGTAACAGACAGACAGACAGACAGACAGACAGACAGACAAATGCCAGTAAAAGCATTACCTCTTTGGCGGAGGTAATAAACTCAAGTGTTGCTGTTGTGTCCATCTCCTCCATCTCCAAACTCCCAGGCTGCGGGCATTGCAATTCATCGCACAACCGCGTACAACCCACAGGCCAATGGGTTATGCGAGCGTTTTCATAGATCACTGAAAGCAGCACTCAGGGGTTCACTGACGGATGCAAATTGGGTAGACAGGTTGCCGTGGGTTTTATTGGGGTTGTGCTCGGTGCCAAAAGAGGATTTGGAAGCTTCCCCGGCAGAGAGCTTGTTTTTGCGCAGCCCCTATGGCTGCCCGGGGAATTTCTGCCAATTAATCCCGTGCTGGACAGCTGCCCGTCTCAGCTTTTGCAGCGTAGCGCAAACACAGGCACGCTGCCGGGCCCGGCCCACCACTGTTTTCCGTGTGCTTTTGTGCCTAAAACTTTGAAGAACGCGGAGTTCGTGTTCGTCAGACACGACGACCAGCGCCCTCCATTGCGCCTGCACACATGTTGAAAATGGCCCTATGTCACAATGTTAAAGAATCGTTTAAAAAATTCCTGGATCCAGACGGTAACCCAGATCATCCCCAAAATTTAATCAGTTCTTCCTTGTACCATTTGCAACAACGCCTGAAAGTTTCATCGAAATCCGTCCAAAACTTTTTGAGTTATCTTGCTAACCAACAGACAGACAGACAAACAGACAAACCCCGGCAAAAACATTACCTCCTGGCCTGCGGCCTGGCGGAGGTAATGAGAAATGGCACGAATGGTATCTTTCAAACAGAGTCAGTTTTAACTTCATAATCTGCTCAACTGAAGAAGAAAACTCAGTTTGCATTAAGCACAATATTTTTTAGTGGTTTCTGTGTGCTTCCCCCCCCCCACATATGGAGCAGCTTAATGATGCACACATCCAAAATTTCTTTGAACAATATGGAAAATGTCTCCGAAGCCAAGCATATCACAGCCCATATCTGCCACTTCTTCTAAAATGATCCACTAAAAGCTGACCACAAATGAAAACAGCAAAGGAAATATCTTACCATTAAGGGTTTTTTTTTGTCAAATGTCATAGCAATAAAAAGTCTGTATAGGACACTGCAAATAGATTATGAATGAGTGGAAAAACCTTATAAACTCTTGAAGGCAAATAAGATTTAGCTCAAGATAAAGGTCAAGGCACTGGGGGAGAGATACATGGAGGCATGAGCACAAGAATGACTTGATTATCCTGGATGGGAGCACAAAGAGACATGTCCTTTAGCAACAGGGTTAGAAAATAAATACCAGCTTCAAAAAGCAAAACTGGTGCTCATAACCATTTCGAATTTCTTTTTACCAAGTAAATTATTTTAAAAAATAGTGGTTACTATTTAGAATAGAATAGAATAGGCTTCATTGTCATTGTACAGTTGTACTGTACAACGAAACTGTGGGAATCTAAGACTGTGATTCGAAGAACCACATAGATAAAGGACAACTGTTAACTGAAACCAACACCTCTCTAACTGATGATTATTAGGACTCTCTCCAGGACCAACTCATGCAAGGCAGCTGGATGTCATGGATGGCCCTCACGAGCCATCGTAAAATGCCACTCAGCCGGTGAGTTTGCACAGTTTATTAAAGGAAAAGGTGAATGACAAAATAACAAGCCATGAGGGGCTAAAACACACTACAACGATATACAGTCAATGACAGGGAAGAACGGATACATAATGAGACACACTTACGATCATGGAAGAAGGGTAGTAAACGTCTGACTAGAGGGATGCTCGATAATGTCAGACAAGGGGAAGTTTGACGAGACTGCCGTGCCTTTTGCCTCTCAGCTGCCCTCTTAAGTAGGGCTCAGCTTATGAGACGATTAATGCAGCTCAGCTGTCGGCTCAGAGCCTCAGCTCTGACAGCCAGAAGCCCCTCCGAGCGCTGTCACAATAAAAGCTCGGAGAGCCATAAGGAACACACACACGCCAGATGGGATAAAATGCTGCATGGCCTGAGCACGGACGAGATTGGCGCTCGAACCATGACACTGGACCACTGGACTGTGCAGAGGAGCTCAGGAACGTCCTGGCCGACACTGTCATGATCCTGAGAATGGCTGGGTGCCGTGCTCAGCCTCAGTTCAAGTTTAGTCTTTTTCTGTTTGTTTGTTTCTTTGTTTATTATGGCCTGCTGTATTTGGTTCCTATGTAGTTACAGTGGTGTGAAAAAATGTTTGCCCCTTCCTGATTTCTCATTTTTTTGTACGTTTGTCACACTTAAATGTTTCAGATCATCAAACAAATTTAAATATTAGACAAAGATAACACAAGTGAAGACAAAATGCAGTTTCTAAATGAAGGTCTTTTTTATTAAGGGGAAAAAAAATCCAAACCTACATGGCCCTCTGTGAAAAAGTGACCCCCCCCCCCCCGTTAAAACATAAATTAACTGTGGTTTATCACATCTTTGGAAAGCTGAGTTCAGTTTCTCTAGCCACACCCAGGCCTGATTACTGACACACCTGTTCTCAATCAAAAAATCACTTAAATAGGACCTGTCTGACAAAGTAAAGTAGACCAAAAGATCCTCAAAAGCTAGATATCATGCTGCAATCCAAAGAAATTCAGGAACAAATAGGAAACCAAGTATTTGAGATCTATCAGTCTGGAAAAGGCTATAAAGCCATTTCTAAAGCTTTGGGACTCCAGCGAACCACAGTGAGAGCAATTGTCCACAAATGGTGAAAACATGGAACAGTGGTGAACCTTCCCAAGAGTGCAGCGACGACTCATCCAAGAGGTCACAAAAGACCCCACAGCAACATCCAAAGAACTGCAGGCCTCACTTGCCTCAGTTGAGGCCAGTGTTCATGACTTCACCATAAGAAAGAGACTGTGCAAAAATGGCCTGCATGGCAGAGTTCCAAGACAAAAACCACTGCTGAGCAAACAGAACATAAAGGCTCATCTCAGTTTTGTCAGAAAACATCTTGATGATCCCCAAGACTTTTGGGAAAATACTTTGTGGACTGACGAGACAAAAGTTGAACTTTTTGGAAGGTGTGTCCCATTATATCAGAATCAGAATCAGAATCAGAATCAGGTTTATTGCCATTGTTCATGTAGTACACAAACTAGGAATTTGTCTCGGTACAATGCTGCAACATTAAACATGATAAGATAAGAGAAATAAACTATACATGTAATAAAGTGTAGGATAAGATTAAGTGATACTGGTCAACAGTTAAAATATATATTAGCCAGCAGCAGATACTGTGGAGAACTATATAGTGCAGTCGGTAATGCAGGAAGAAAACAGTGATGATTGACATGAGTCTGGTTGAGCTGCTGTACATGGTGCACGAGAGTCACTTAGTGTTCAGCAGTCTAATGGCAGAGGGGAAGAAGCTGTTCATGTGACGGGAGGTTTTAGTCTGGATGGACCGAAGTCTTCTACCAGAGGGGAGGGGGGCAAACAGTACGTGACCAGGGTGTGAGGGATCGGCTATGATCCGGCCAGCATGCCTCCGGGTCCTGGAGATGTACAGATCCTGGAGAGATGGGAGCTTGCAGCCGATCACCTTCTCAGCAGTGCGCACGACGCGCTGCAGCCTTAGTCTGTCCCTGGCAGTGGCTCCTGCGTACCACACGGTTATGGAGGTGGTGAGGATGGACTCGATGATGGCTGTGTAGAACTGCACTAACATCTTGGTGGGTAGCTTGAGCTTCCTCAGCTGCCGCAGGAAGAACATCCTCTGCTGGGCTTTTTTGATGAGTGAGCTGATGGTCAGCTCCCATTTGAGGTCCCTGGTGATGGTAGTGCCTAGGAAGCGGAAGGAATCAGCAGTGGTGATGGGAGAGCCTGAGAGGGTGAGGGGGGGCAGAGGAGTAGTGACTTTCCTGAAGTCTACAATCATCTCCACTGTCTTCAGAGCGTTCAGCTGCAGGTTGTTATTGCTGCACCAGGACGCCAGCTGGGCCACCTCTCTCCTGTAGGCGGACTCGTCGCCGTTGGAGATGAGCCCGATGAGGGTGGTGTCGTCCGCAAACTTGATCAACTTGACAGACTGGTGGCTGGAGGTGCAGGAGTTGGTGTAAAGGGAGAAGAGTAGGGGGGAAAGTACACAGCCCTGGGGTGATCCGGTGCTGATGCTAGTATAGTCTGAGACAGTCTTTCCCAGCCGCACATGCTGCCTCCGGTCCGTCAGGAAGTCGATGATCCACCTGCAGAGGGAGTCAGGCACGTTGAGCAGGGACAGCTTGTCCCGGAGCAGAGCGGGGCGGATGGTGTTGAATGCGGAGCTGAAGTCCACAAACAGGATCCTGGCGTAGGTTCCCGGGGAGTCCAGGTGCTGCAGGATGGAGTGGAGGGCCAGGTTGACTGCATCGTCTACAGACCTGTTGGCTCGGTAGGCAAACTGCAGCGGGTCCAGGAGAGGGGTGGTGATGGACTTGAGGTGGGACAGGACCAGGCACTCAAAGGACTTCATGACTACAGAGGTGAGCGCTACAGGTCTGTAGTCATTAAGTCCAGTGATCCGTGGCTTCTTGGGGACAGGGATGATGGTGGAGGATTTGAGGCAGGATGGCACGTGGCATAACTTAAGGGAGGTGTTAAAAATGTCTGTGAATACAGGAGCCAGCTGTTTCGCACAGAGTCTCAGGGTGGAGGGAGACACACCGTCTGGGCCGGGGGCCTTGCGCGGGTTCAGTCTGGAGAACTGTTTGAGCACATCCTGCTCACTGATGATAAGGGGAGGGGGGGAGGGGGGGGGTGCCTTAAATGAAGTAGGGAATGTGGAGGCTGTGGAGCTGGAGGGAGGGGGGGAGTTGGACACAGATGACGAGGTGTCAAAACGGGCATAGTGTTGGGACAGTCTCTGACAAAGGGCTTTGTCATCCTGACCTTTAGGAGCCTTAGGTCGATAGTTGGTGATTTGCCTCAGTCCTCTCCACACGGAAGCCGAATCATTAGCAGTGAACTGCTGTTGGAGTCTCTCTGAGTACACAGATTTAGCCCTCTTCAGCTCTCTGTTAAACCGGTATTTAACCTCCCTGTAGCAGTCCCTGTCTCCACTTTTCAGCGCTGCTTCCTTCTCCTTCCTGATCTGTCTGAGCTTAGCTGTGAACCAGGGTTTGTCATTAGAGTAACTCACCCTGGTGCGTGATGGAAGAATGTTCTCTTCACAAAAGTGGATATATGAGTTCACAGTGTCCGTGTACTCATCCAGATCATGCGTGGCTCCTTTAAGCATGCCCCAGTCAGATATTTCCATGCACGTTTCCAGCTTCTCCTCAGTATCACTGGTCCGTATCTTCGTAGTGCTCACAACAGGTTTAGTGAGCTTCAATCTCTGTCTGTATGTGGGAATGAGGTGAATCATCACGTGATCAGATAATCCCAGCGCAGCTCGAGGGACAGCGCGATATGCGTCTTTCACTGTGGTGTAACAGTGATCCAGTGTGTTTAATCCTCTGGTGGGGCATTTAATAAACTGTATGTAGCGGGGGAGATCGTGGCTCAGATTGCACTGATTAAAGTCGCCAGCCACAATAATCAGCGAGTCTGGAAAACTCCGCTCTGTGTGTTGAATGTGATCCGCGAGCACGCGCTGAGCTTCGCGCGTGTCCGCGTCGGGAGGGGCGTACACAGCGATCATTATGAAAGAAGCAAACTCCCGCGGGGAATAGAAGGGCTTGCAATTGATAACAAGAAATTCCAAGGCAGGAGAACAGTGTTTGGAAATTACCGTTACATCAGAGCACCAGATGCAGTTGATGTAGAAGCAGACTCCGCCTCCTGTGGTCTTGCCGGAAAGCTCTGTGTCACGATCAGCATGGAAGAGCTGGAAGCCGTCGAGGCGCAGCGCGCTGTCCGGTATATTTTCCCGGAGCCAGGTCTCAGTAAAGCAGAGGACAGCTGAGGAGGCGAGGTCTTTAAAACGCATCAGCAGTCTCAGTTCATCCACCTTGTTAGAGAGAGAGTTGGTATTGGACAGAAATATGCCAGGCAGCGCCGTTCGCGAGCCTCTCCTGCGAAGTCGCACGAGAGCGCCCGCTCGTCTTCCTCTCTTCCGCCGTCTCACTTTCCGAGCCAAACAATAAACCAGATCGGCGGCAGGGGCATCCGGCGTATAAGTAACACAGCATTTCAGAAAAGGAACATCATACCAACAGTAAAATATGGTGGTGGTAGTGTGATGGTCTGGGGCTGTTTTGCTGCTTCAGGACCTGGAAGACTTCCTGTGGTAAATGGAACCATGAATTCTGCTGTCTACCAAAAAACCCTAAAGGAGAATGTCCGGCCATCTGTTCATGACCTCAAGCTGAAGCACACTTGGGTTTTGCAGCAGGACAATGATCCAAAACACACCAGCAAATCCACCTCTGAATGACTTAAGAAAAACAAAATGAAGACTTTGGAGTGGCCTCGTCAAAGTCCTGACCTGAATCCGATTTACAGTGGGGCAAAAAAGTATTTAGTCAGCCACCAATTGTGCAAGTTCTCCCACTTAAAAGATGAGAGAGGTCTCCAATTTTCATCATAGGTATACCTCAACTATGAGAGACAAAATGAGAAAAAAAAATCCAGAAAATCACATTGAAGGATTTTTTTTTTTTTTTCCACAATATCTTTATTGAACCTTTTTTTTTTTTTTTAACAAACATGATACAAACAATCAAACACTAACACTAAAGTACTACAAAAAAAAAAAAATGCACTAAAAACACCAACAACCACCAACAAAATCAAGTCTTCAACAATGCTCCTCTGTTTCGTCTAGACAATCCAATACATAAGTATACATATTATGTTCACCAGTTTGGAATTTACAAGGTCCACACACATCATTCACCTTCTTCTTCAAGAGTTATGTTTAAATTTTTTACATAATCAATAAAAGGTCTCCATATATTCTCAAACACAATTTCCTTTGATTTTAGTATATATGTTATTCTTTCTAATGGAAGGTTTGTTAACATCTGTCTTAACCACTGAGTCACATCTGGTCTATGAGTCTTTTTCCATAATAGTGCAATACATTTTTTGGCATTAAGCAAACTGAGGTCTATGAATGTTCTTTCACTTTTATTAAAATTATGCTTTTCTGGGTACAGACCCAACAAAAACAGTTTAGGATTCAATATGATTTGTTTTGAGATTATTTTTTCAATTGTTACCCTCACCTCTTCCCAAAACATTCTTATTAATCTACATTCCCATAAACAATGAAATAGGGTTCCTTTACTTTCCATGCATTTTGTGCATGTATCTGGTATATTTTTGTTATATCTATTTAACTCCTCCGGTGTAACATACATCCGCGTTAACCATTTGAAATGTATCAATTTAAGGCGTGCATTTATTGATTTGGTTTGAGCTTCTGTACAAGCCAATTCCCATTGTTCCTCTGAAATTTCAATTTGCAGATCTTCTTTCCAGTAGTTTAATCTTTTCAGTGAATTTTCACTTGAAGATAGTGTCAGTGAGTTATAAAACTCTGAAATAATACCCTTTCTTTTACTATCTTTCATCATCATTTTTTCCAAGGATGAATAAATAGGTCGAGTG
This sequence comes from Pholidichthys leucotaenia, assembly GCA_020510985.1. NCBI lineage: Eukaryota > Metazoa > Chordata > Actinopteri > Cichliformes > Pholidichthyidae > Pholidichthys > Pholidichthys leucotaenia. Next base: position 378,829,403 of record CM035837.1, read on the forward strand.
AGAGCTTTATTTTGATTTGATCGAATAAAGTTTCTAAGTTGAAGATATTTAAAAAAATGTGTTCTATTGAGATTAAATTTGATCCTCAGCTCTTCAAAAGACATTATGTTGTCTGCACCTGGCAAATATAAATCCTGAATCTTTTGTATCCCTTTTAAATTCCATACTTTAAATACAGCGTCCGCTCTCCCTGGTTTAAAATATTGATTACCCCATATTGGACTAAATTGTGACAATAACTGTGGTTCTTTTAAATAGTTTTTAGCTTCACACCATATTTTGATCATATGCTTTACAAATGGATTTTTAACTTGTTTTTGTAATTTTTTTGCCGAATCTGAGTATATGAATATGGGAAGAGGTAAAGGTAAATTGTATGATTCCATTTCAGTCCAGTGAGGGAGATCATTTGATGAAAAATAATATGTCATAGACCTCAGTTGTGCCGACCAATAATACAACATAAAATTTGGACATTTCAGACCTCCACGATCAAATGGTAAATATAATAGAGACAAACGTAATCTAGCCCTCCTGTTGTTCCATATAAATTCCACTAACTTTTTTTTTATTCTTGAGAATAGATCTAAAGGTGGTGATAAGGGAATGTATTGAAATAAATAAAGTATTTTAGGTAAAATATTACTTTTAAGTATATTGATTCTCCCGATCATCGACATTGGTAGTGACATCCATCTCTGAGTTAACTCATTGATATCTGACATTAAGGCTTCATAGTTGACACTGGCGACTGATTCTAGCTTAGGCATAATTTGGATTCCTAAATATTTAAACTGATTTACAACATTGAATTGATTTACCTCAGGGGCTGGGTAATTTCTCTGGGTCTCATTTAGCATTAATATTGAAGATTTAGTTTTATTTATTTTATATCCTGATATTTCCCCAAAATTCTTTATTAAATTCAACAAGGTTGGAATTGATTTTTTTAGATTCGACATAAACAAAATTATGTCATCGGCGTACAGGGAGATTTTATGTTCTGTTGGTCCAACTTTAATTCCATATATTTGTGAATGTAAACGTATCGCTATCGCTAAAGGTTCAATTGCCATAGTAAACAGTAAAGGTGAAAGTGGACAGCCTTGTCGACATCCTCTATTGATTTTTATTGGTTTTGAAATATTGTTATTTGTTAGGATTTCTGCTGTAGCATTATTGTATATTATTTGAACCCATTTTATGAAATTATTTCCAAGTCCAAACCTTTGTAGGACTTCAAAAAGAAAGGGCCATTCAACTCTATCAAAGGCCTTTTCGGCGTCCAATGATAGGAGAGCTGTATCCGGTGCTTCTTTATTAAAATAAATAATATTAAATAGTCTTCTTACATTATGGAAGCCTTGTCTACCCTTTATAAAGCCATTCTGATCTCGATTAATAATATTTGGTAAAATTTCTTGTATTCGTCTTGCTAAAATTTTACAGATTATCTTAAGGTCGGCGTTTAATAGGCTTATTGGTCTCATATTTTCACATTTATTAGAGGGCTTACCTGGTTTTGGCAGCAGTATAATTAAGGCATTATTTATGTATGATGGTAAATTATTATTTTGAAATGCTTCTAAAACCATTTCCAAAAAAGGTTTTATTAATTTACATTGAAGGATTTTTAATGAATTAATTGGTAAATTCCTTGGTAAAATAAGTATTTGGTCACCTACAAACAAGCAAGATTTCTGGCTCTCACAGACCTGCAACTTCTTCTTTAAGAGGCTCTTCTGTCCTCCACTCGTTACCTGTATTAATGGCACCTGTTTGAACTCGTTATCAGTATAAAAGACACCTGTCCACAACCTCAAACAGTCAGACTCCAAACTCCACTATGGCCAAGACCAAAGAGCTGTCAAAGGACACCAGAAACAAAATTGTAGACCTGCACCAGGCTGGGAAGACTGAATCTGTAATAGGTAAGCAGCTTGGTGTGAAGAAATCAACTGTGGGAGCAATTATTAGAAAATGGAAGACATACAAGACCACTGATAATCTCCCTCTATCTGGGGCTCCATGCAAGATCTCACCCCGTGGGGTCAAAATTATCACGAGAACGGTGAGCAAAAATCCCAGAACCACATGGGGGGACCTAGTGAATGACCTGCAGAGAGCTGGGACCAAAGTAACAAAGGCTACATCAGAAACACACTATGCCACCAGGGACTCAAATCCTGCAGTGCCAGATGTGTCCCCCTGCTTAGGCCAGTACATGTCCAGGCCCGTCTGAAGTTTGCTAGAGAGCATTTGGATGATCCAGAAGAGGATTGGGGGAATGTCATATGGTCAGATGAAACCAAAATAGAACTTTTTGGTAAAAACTCAACTTGTCGTGTTTGGAGGAGAAAGAACACCATACCTACTGTGAAGCATGGGGGTGGAAACATTATACTTTGGGGCTGTTTTTCTGCAAAGGGACCAGGACGACTGATCGGTGTAAAGGAAAGAATGAATGGGGCCATGTATCGTGAGATTTTGAGTGAAAACCTCCTTCCATCAGCAAGGGCATTGAAGATGAAACATGTCTGGGTCTTTCAGCATGACAATGATCCCAAACACACCGCCTGGGCAATGAAGGAGTGGCTTCGTAAGAAGCATTTCAAGGTCCTGGAGTGGCCTAGCCAGTCTCCAGATCTCAAACCCATAGAAAATCTTTGGAGGGAGTTGAAAGTCTGTGTTGCTCAGCGACAGCCCCAAAACATCACTGCTCTAGAGGAGATCTGCATGAAGGAATGGGCCAAAATACCAGCAACAGTGTGTGAAAACCTTGTGAAGACTTACAGAAAATGTTTGAACTCTGTCATTGCCAACAAAGGGTATATAACAAAGTACTGAGATGAACTTTTGGGATTGACCAAATACTTATTTTACAGAAGAATTTACCAATTAATTCATTAAAAACCCTTCAATGTGATTTTCTGGGGGTTTTTTTCTCATTTTGTCTCTCATAGTTGAGGTATACCTAAGATGAAAATTGGAGACCTCTCTCATCTTTTAAGTGGGAGAACTTGCACAATTAGTGGCTGACTAAATACTTTTTTACCCCACTATAGATGATGTGGCATGACCTTAAAATGGCGGTTCATGCTCGAAAACCCTCCAATGTGGCTGAATTACAACAATTCTACAAAGACGAGTGGGCCAAAATTCCTCCACAGCACTGTAAAAGACTCATTGCCAGTTATCGCAAATGCATGATTGCAGTTGTTGCTGCTAAGGGTGGCCCAACCAGTTATTAGGTTCAGGGGACAATCACTTTTTCACACAGGGCCATGTAGGTTTTGATTATTTTTTTTTTACCTTAATAATAAACACCGTCATTTAAAAACTGCATTTTGTGTTTACTTGTGTTATCTTTGTCTAATATTTAAATTTGTTTGATCTGAAACATTTAAGTATGACAAACATACAAAAAAAAAAAAAAGAAATCAGGAAGGGGGCAAACACTTTGTCACACCACTGTATGAGTTGTCTGTATTCTTAGTCTCGTCCATATTATACTGTCTAGTTATTGTCATTTTGTATTTATAGTATTATTTACATCTTGGGGTTGTGTTGTCTTATTCTTGTATTATTTAGTTTACAGTTTTGTGCTTTTACTTTGACAGTGCTGTGCAGCTTCCGGCTGTCAAACTCTGCTTCGCAGGCTGTTGTCACTGATTATTGTGTACTTCCTTTCTCATGTATCCACACCTGTCATCCATTAATCATCTATCCCATTCACCTATTTAAGGACACGACAACGTTTTCCGCTGCCGTGTCCTACTGTTTGCGTCCTCAATAATTTCAGCCTTTCTCTGAGTGAAATTGGTTTTTCCACGGAGGTGGACGGGAGTGCTCCGATCAGGTATTTTTCCCTTTTCTAGTCTTCTCAACCGTGAGCCCCGTTTCCCTGCGGGTGTGACTCTGGCTGAGTTTATCTCTTTTTCTCTGGCATCTCCGTATGCCTCAGCCTGTTTTTCCTCAGGCTGTTTTTCCTCCTGTAATCGTGACCTCCGGCCTCCTCCAGCGCACCTCCATGTCCATTATATGTAAGTCTAGTGTTTTTGTATCATGTTCGTCTTTTAGTTAATAAATGTGCAAAACTCACAGCGTGTGTTTGGTGTCCTTCATAGCCCTTAAAAGGGCAGTTTATGACAGAAGGACACAGCCAGTGTGGACACCAGCTGTTGTGGGTTTTGCGTTTTTCCCTTTTCCGTAATTATTTTTCCCTTTTCTTTTTTACCTATTTTTTGTGCGAGTGTTCAGTATGTCACCAGCTTGCCGGGGCTCTGCCAACTGAGGGAGGTCGGTAGTGGGGCACCCCACTGTGAATGAACAATGGGCAGCAGAGTTCATCCAGAGTTTTGTGGACGCTGCGTTTGCCTCCCGTTCTTCCAGGGAGGCACGGAGGCATGTGGACTCAACAGTAACGATTGTGGAGGCAAACTCTGGCTTATGGAACTTCCCCAGGTACGCTGGCCTCCTGTACTCTGTCTCCACCTTCCTAAGAGACCCACCATATCCGCCAAGGTTGGAGCTGACGAGGAAATGTCCCCAGACCCCGGCGTCTCGCCAGGAACCCGTTTCTCCTCATCATCATCCACCGTCCATTCCCTGGGAACAGACGCGCCCAACCTCTCCCCGAAACCCGGCTGTGTCACGCCAGAGGAGTCCCCCATTGCAGCTGGGAATTCTGTCATCATTATGCCTGCAGCACCAGCTCCTCCTGCTTCTCCACTGGTGCCCCTGCCTGCTGCAGCCATTAGGAGGGAGGTGCCACTATCGCACCATGGGAATTCAGGCAAGTGCACTCTCATTTTTTAACATCTTTGGATGAAATGCTTTGTCTAATTCCCGGTGGGAGGGCTCAGCAGCAGCAGCCGCATATTGTGGCTGAGCTCTCTCCACCAGCTGCTGCAGATGTACATGTTGCATCCTCACCAGCTACTCCTGTGTCCCCTTCTGTTTTTCCTGGGTGTCCACTGGTCCCAAGAGAGAGCCGCCGGCAGCCTCCAGCGGCAGCCTCCAGCACCAGCCGCCATGCCAGAAAGTCCACCAGTGTCAGTTGCCACATCTGGAGGCCAGTCAGTGGCAGAATCCAACATGCCATGAGAACTAAGGCAAATACCTTTTCATTCTATCATATTTGAAGATGAAATGCCTTGCCTTATTCCCAGTGGAGAGACTCAGCTTCAGCAGCCCACGTTAGCTGAGTCCTCACTGCCTGCTGCTGCCACCTGTTCCTCACCTGCCTTCCCCATGTCTCCTCCTGTGTTCCCTGTGTGTCCACCGGTCCTGGGATGGAGCCGCTGGATAACGGAGAGGCCTGCGACCCTGGAAGATGCTGTTACAGACCTGTGGTCACACACTGGATGGGAGGAGAACGTCACCTGTGTCCTGAAACCTGAGCCGACAGGAGAGTGTCCCCTGGTTTCAGTAGCATGGGAGCTGGCATCATCGTTGAGGCAACCTCCAGCTTCTACCGCCACGTTGGGAATTCCACCTCTGTCACTTGCTACGTCTGGAGGGTCTTGGGCTGCATCCACCATCGTGCCTGCTGCTGGAGCCATCGCTGCAGAGTCACCGGAGTCCTGGATGGTGGTGGAGCTTGAGTCAAGGCAAGTTCTCTGTTCAGTCTCTCCATTATTAGCCTTAGAGAATTCTTGTCTTGCTCGTGGCAGGGAGAATCAGCTGCAGATGTCCTTTGCTCCTGAGTTCCCCTATCCGGGCTCCACTGCTGCTAGTAATAGTGTTCCGGTGTCCAGCTCCTCCTTCCCGTCCAAGGTAGCCGTGCCGGGATAAGATGTCCGAAGGTGCGGATTCAAGATGCCCCAGCCTGTGTTGCTGGAGTCCTGGATGGTGATGGAGCCTAAGTCCAGGCAAGTGCTCTGTTCTGTTTTAACACCTGCAGATGTAGAGAAATCTTGTCTGGCTCATGGTGAGGAGAACCGGTTGCAGATGTCCTCTGTTCCTGAGCTCCTTGCTGAGCTCCACCACTGCCGGTAAGTATGTTCCGGTGTTTTCTTCTTCCTCCCAATCTGAGGTGGTTGAGCTGGGGTGGAAGCCCCAGATGAATGGATTCGAGATGCTCCAGCCAGTGTCGCCAGAGTCCTGGATGGTGGTGGAGCTTGAGCCAAGGCAAGTTCTCTTCTTTGTCTTCCCATTATCAGTACTAGAGAAATCTTGCTTACCTCTTGGTGAGGAGAACCAGTCACAGCCGTTGGCTGTTCCTGAATTCTCCCTGCTGGGCTCCACTACTACTGATGGTAGTAACCTGGTGTATGTTTCTTCTCTGCTTGAGTCCTCGGCTGGGTCCACTGATGGTCATCCTCCATCTCTGCTTGAGGTCATCACGAGTCCTCTATCATCACCTGAGGTCGCCGCGGATCCTCTACCCTCACCTGAGGTCCCCGTGGGTCCTTTCTCTCTGGCAGAGGTCTCTGTGGGTCCCCCCCTCCGTCCGCCATGGGTGCTTCACCTCTGTCCTCATCTGGTCCTCTCACCAGGCAGCTATCCTGGTTGGTAGCCCTCTAAGCCAGGTTTCCCTACTGGTCAGCCAACACTTTGTCTGGGCTCTTCGCTGATCATCCATCCGCCTCTGTTGGTGTTTACCCCTCAGTCCCTGTGGTCAGGAAGCAGCACGAGTTTCAGCTGCCGCCCCCAGGAGGGGGCGTGCTGCACCCTGCGGCCTGTTGGCTCAAGAATGTGGGAAGACCACTCAACGAGCCTCATCGTCTGCCTGGGTGGATTTGGAACTCTGGAAGGCCACCCGATGGACTGCTCCTTCTGCTTGGGTGGTCCTGGAACATGGGGAGGCCACCCGACTTACTCCAGCACATGTCCTGGTGGTCTTGGGACTCTGGGAGACCACCTGATGGGCTACACCATCTGCTGGAGTGGCTCAAGAACCCTGGAAGGCCACCGAGCATGTTCCACCTGGTGATTGGGTGGCTTTGGGGCTCTTATAAAGCCCCTGAACTGCCTTATTTTGCCACTTAACACCCTAGAATTCTGGCCACCGTATCTGTTGTCAGTGTTATGGGTCATGAGTTTTTTTTTCTCCCTTTGTTTTTCTGGGTTGTTTCGATCCCTCCGTGCCAGTGTGTCCCCCCCCCCCCCCCCATGGCTGGGTTGTTTTCTTTGTTGGGGCGGTCTCTTTTGTGGGTGGGTCCTCGTTTTTCTTTTCGATGTTGCCCTGGGGTGTCTGGGCTCCACCCCTTGAGGGGTGGGCGGGAAGGGGGAGCACTGTCATGATCCTGAGCATGGGTGGGTGCCATGCTCAGCCTCAGTTCAAGTTTAGTCTTTTTCTGTTTGTTTGTTTCTTTGTTTATTATGGCCTGCTGTATATGGTTCCTGTGTAGTTATGAGTTGTCTGTATTCTTAGTCTCGTCCTTATTGTACTGTCTAGTTATTGTGTCATTTTGTATTTATAGTATTAGTTGCATCTTAGGGTTGTGTTGTCTTATTCTTCTATTATTTAGTTTCCAGTTTTGTGCTTTTATTTTGACAGTGCTGTGCAGCTTCCGGCAGTCAAACTCTGCTTTGCGGGCTGCACAGCTGTCACTGATTATTGTGTACTTCCTTTCTCATGTATCCACACCTGTCATCCATTAATCATCTATCCCATTCACCTATTTAAGGACACAACGTTTTCCATTGCCGTGTCCTGTTTGTTTCCTCAGTAGTTTCAGCCTTTCTCTGAGTGAAGTTGGTTTTTCCATGGAGGTGGACAGGAGCGCTTCAATCAGGTATTTTCCCCTTTTCTAGTCTTCTCAGCCGTGAACCCCATTTCTTTGCTGGTGTGACTCCGGCTGAGTTTATCTCTTTCTCTGGCATCTCCGTATGCCTCAGCTTGTTTTTCCCCAGGCTGTTTTTCCTCCTGTAATCGTGAGCCCCGTCCTCCTCCAGCACAGCAACATGCCCATTATATGTAAGTCTAGTGTTTTTGTGTCATGTTCATTTTTGGTTAATAAATGTGCAAAACTCACAGCGTGTGTTTGGTGTCCTTCATAGTCCTTAAAAGGGTGGTTTATGACAGACATCTTCAACATCTCCCTGAGTCAAGCTGTTGTCCCCACATGTTTCAAAACTGCTATCGTAATTCCAGTTCCAAAGAAGCCCGTCTCATCCAGCTACAACGATTACCGGTCCGTAGCACTGACCCCCACCATAATGAAGTGCTTTGAGTGGCTGGTCATACAGAACATCAAGCCCATCCTCCCTCCCTCCCTCCCTCCCTCCCTCCCATGACCCATCTCATTTTGCATACAGGTCAAACAGATCCACAGAAGACGCCATCTCTGCTGCTCTCCATCCAGCCTTCACCCACCTGGACTCAAAGAACTCCTACGTGTGAATGCTGCTCTTGGACTTCAGTTCAGCATTCAACACAGTCATCCTCCAGCACCTAATACAAAAACTCAGACACTTGGGACTCAAAACTAACTAACTAACTGGGTGCTGAACTTTCTCAGAGGGAAGCCACAGAATGTGTGGGTTGGCTGCAACACCTCCAAGACCATCACACTGAGGACAGGGGCCCCACAAAAGTACGTGCTCAGCCCGCTGCTCTTCACCCTACTGACCCATGACTGTGTACCAGCCTACAGCACCAACCACATCATCAAGTTTGCAGATGACACGACGGTGGTGGGCCTCATCACCAACAATGAAGAAGCCAACTACAGAAATGAGGTGAGCCAACTGGTCCAGTGGTGTAAAGACAATAATCTCTTCCTGAATGTGGGAAAAACCAAGGAGATTGTGGTTGACTTCAGGAGGGGACACACACAGCATCCCCCTCTCGTCATCGATGGAGCAGCTGTGGAGAGGGTGAGGAGCATCAAGTTCCTGGGGGTGCACATCTCTTAGGTCTTTTCCACCAAAAGGGTTTCAGTGCTTAATTGGAGCCAGAGCTTGATTGGCACCAGTTCTTTAGTTTGCCACTGCCCGAAGCACCATTCCCAGGCTCTCAAAAGTGGGGCTATCGTGGCCCCAACTCCTAGCTGGGCCAGCGGCAGCACCAGTTTACGTTGGTTACGTCCAGATGGATCAGGAAGGAGAAGGAAGCAGCGTTGAAAAGTGGAGACAGGGACTGCTACAGGGAGGTCAAATATCGGTTTAACAGAGAGCTGAGGAGAGCTAAATCTGTATATTCTGAGAGACTCCAGCAGCAGTTCACTGCTAATGACTCGGCTTCTGTGTGGAGAGGACTGAGGCAAATCACCAACTATCGGCCTCAGGCTTCTAAAGGTCAGGATGACAAAGCCCTTTGTCAAAGACTGTCCCAACACTATGCCCGTTTTGACACCTCGTCAGCTGTGTCCAACTCACCCACTCCACCCAGCTCCACTGCCTCCTCAGCCCCTAATTCATCAAGAGCGGTCCCTCCCTCCTCCTCCTCCTCCTCCCCCTCCCCCCTCCCCTTGTCATCAGTGAGCAGGACGTGCACAGACAGTTCTCCAGACTGAACCCGCGCAAGGCCCCCGGGCTGGACGGTGTGTCTCCCTCCACCCTGAGACACTGTGCGAAAGAGCTGGCTCCTGTCTTCACAGACATTTTTAACACCTCCCTTAAGCAATGTCACGTGCCGACCTGCCTCAAATCCTCCACCATCATCCCTGTCCCCAAGAAGCCACGGATTACTGGACTTAACGACTACAGACCTGTAGCGCTCACCTCTGTAGTCATGAAGTCCTTTGAGCGCCTGGTCCTGTCTCACCTCAAGTCCATCACCACACCCCTCCTAGACCCGCTGCAGTTTGCCTACCGTGCTAACAGGTCTGTGGACGACGCAGTCAACCTGGCCCTCCACTCCATCCTGCAGCAACTGGACTCCCCGGGAACCTACGCCAGGATTCTGTTTGTGGACTTCAGCTCCGCATTCAACACCATCCGCCCCGATCTGCTCCAGGACAAGCTGTCCCTGCTCAACGTGCCTGACTCCCTCTGCAGGTGGATCACCGACTTCCTGACGGACCGGAGACAGCATGTGCGACTGGGGAAGTCTGTCTCAGACTCTGTTAGCATCAGCATTGGATCACCCCAGGGCTGTGTACTTTCCCCCCTACTCTTCTCCCTTTATACCAACTCCTGCACCTCCTCCCACCAGTCTGTTAAGCTGATTAAGTTTGCGGACGACACCACCCTCATCGGGCTCATCTCCAACGGTGACGAGTCCGCCTACAGGGAAGAGGTGGCCCAGCTGGTGTCCTGGTGCAGCCACAACAACCTGCAGCTGAATGCTCTGAAGACAGCGGAGATGATTGTGGACTTCAGGAAAGTCACATCCCCCCTGCCCCCCCTCACCATCACAGGCTCTCCCATCACCTTTGCAGATTCCTTCCGCTTCTTGGGCACCACCATCACCCGAGACCTCAGATGGGAGCCAACCATCAGCTCCCTCATCAAGAAGGCCCAGCAGAGGATGTTCTTTCTGCGGCAGCTGAGGAAGCTCAAGCTACCCACCAAGATGTTAGTGCAGTTCTACACGGCCATCATCGAGTCCATCCTCACCTCCTCCATAACTGTGTGGTACGCAGGAGCCACTGCCAGGGACAGACTAAGGCTGCAGCGCGTCGTGCGCACTGCTGAGAAGGTGATAAGCTGCAAGCTCCCATCTCTCCAGGACCTGTACATCTCCAGGACCCGGAGGCGTGCTGGCCGGATCATAGCCGATCCTTCACATCCTGGTCACGTGCTGTTTGCCCCCCTCCCCTCAGGTAGAAGGCTTCGGTCCATTCGGACTAAAACCTCCCGGCACATGAACAGCTTTTTCCCCTCTGCCATCAGACTGCTGAACACTAAGTGACTTTTGACTCTCGTGCACTATGTACAGCAGCTCAACCAGACTCATGTCAATCATCACTGTTTTTCTGTTGCATTATTGACTGCACTATGTGGTACTTCACATTATCTGCTACATGCTAATTTTTTAAAACTGCCTTGACTAGTACTACTCATTATTACTAGTATTATTATTATTATTACTTATTATTACTTATTTTTCTACACTTATTGCACGTTTCTAGTCCTTTAGTTTTTTAGTTTATCCCTTTTTCTCATTATGTTTTTAATGTTGCAGCATGGCACCGAGACAAATTCCTAGTTTGTGTATCACATGAACAATGGCAATAAATCTGATTCTGATTCTGATTCTGATTCTGATTCCACAGCCATGGGTGTGGTTAACTGACCAGCTTCAAAACATTACTGACCGCCATGTTGCTTCCCAAACAGTGGAGCAAGCGACGGATTCCAAAACCAAACAGATTTAGAGCGAAGAGCAGACACATTTCTTGGCTCTATGGACATGAGCAGAAGTACAAGATAAGCTGGAGGGGGCCACTCATCTGATGAACTGTTTTGGAGGACAGGCCAGCCAGCCGGACCGTCTTAACTGCCATGGTTGAGTCCGTACAACAAATTGCTGAAAACACACTGGTAAGTACAGTATATTGTCTTTAAAATGCCAAAAGTTAATGAGTATATATACATGCGGATATATATGTATATAGTCTATAATACGATGAATCCATCGCTCTCACCTCAATGGCTGGGTAACCTCCCAACCATGTTCTTGAGGATGATGGCCAGCACTTATGCTTTGCAAGTAGAATGACTGAGCCTTGTGGCATGGGCCCATGGTGCTTTCTTAGGGTCATTAGGTGGGTACCCTCCTTCATCGGCGTTTCGTCAATTAGCCCACAACACCTCCAAAGGGCTTGACAGCTAGCCCCAGTGTCCTAAGGCAGACCCCTCGGCCCCATGGGTTCCACCACCACTGCTCTAAGGTGTTTCCTTTGTGCCCGATGGGTTGTTCCAACACTCGCAGCGCTTCAGCCACAGCCATCTTGATGCTGCCTCGGCTCTCTTGGTGATATTAGCCACTGTCATAACCCGAGTGTCGGTTCTGGCCACACTCGGGTCTCATATCTTTTTGTTCCCTGGCTTTGGCAGCTGAGGTTTCCTTCCAGCTCCTCGGGCTCTTATTGTGAAGGCACCCGGGGGAGCTCCCTGCTGTCAAAGTCAGCTGCTCCTCAGCTGTCATTAGGAGCAGCTGTGCCGCGTTGGGGTCATTAGTCGCCAGAGATATAAGCGGGTGCTAAATGTCCTCCAACGCGGCAGTTTCTGTTATATCCTGTTATATCCTGTTATACAGCTACAGACCGGTGGCCTTGACGTCCCACTTGATGAAGACCCTGGAGAGACTGCTCCTTGCTCACCTCCGCCCCCTGGTGGAACCAGCGATGGATCCACTCCAGTTCGCCTACCAGCATGGCATTGGGGTGGAGGATGCGGTGATCCTCCTCCTTCACCGTTCTCTGTCCCACCTGGAGAAGCCCGGGAATATGGTGAGGATCATGTTCTTTGACTTCTCCAGTGCTTTCAACACCATCCAACCGATGATCCTGAAGGACAAGCTGCTGCGCGCAGGGGTGGACCAGCACCTGTCATCATGGATCCTGGACTACCTCACGAACCGGCCTCAGTTTGTGAGAACCCGGGACTGTGTGTCCGACACGATCATCAGTAGCACGGGGGCCCCCCAGGGAACGGTGCTGGCTCCCTTCCTGTTCACTCTTTATACTGCGGACTTCTCACACAACACAACACACTGCCATCTACAGAAGTTCTCTGATGACTCTGCGATCGTTGGCCTCATCTCCAATGGAGATGAAGCTGAGTACAGAGGGCTTATCCAGGACTTCGTGGACTGGTGCCATCGGAACTGCCTCCAGATCAACGCGAGGAAAACTAAGGAGCTGGTGGTGGACTGCCGCAGGCATGGGCAGCCCCTCACAGTACCAGTAAATATACAGGGAACAGACATCGAGATGGTGACATCCTATAAGTACCTGGGTATTCATCTGAACAATAAACTAGACTGGTCACACAATACTGATGCACTCTACAAGAAGGGACAGCGCAGGCTGTTCCTGCTGAGGAGACTCAGGTCTTTTGGTGTACAAGGGGCGCTGCTGAAGTCATTCTATGACACGGTGGTGGCATCAGCCATCACTTTTGGAGTGGTCTGCTGGGGCAGTGGCATTACTGCAGCCGATAGGAAGAGACTGAACAAACTGATTAAGAAAGCTAGCTCTGTCCTGGGGCAGCGCCTTGATCCGATGGAGGAGATAGGAGAGAGAAGGACGGTGGCTAAACTGTCATCTCTGCTGGAGTCCGAGTTCCACCCTATGCAGGACATACTGAATGCACTGAGGAGCTCATTTAGCAGCAGACTACATCATCCCAGGTGCACAACCGAGAGGTTTCGTAGGTCCTTCCTACCAACGGCTGTCAGACTGTACAACCTAAGCAGGGCTGCTCGCAGAGATAGCAAAAAAGACGTAACAAACTAATAGTTTTTTGAATGCAGAAGATGCAATAGACTTACACAGTGGTCCTCTCCGGCATACAACTAGGAGCATGCCGGTCGCTATGGAGGGTGAGAGTGTGTATGGGCACATAATCATACCATGCAGGATAGCTGGGTAGACGGTTATGCTGTTTCATTCCATCTAGCGGCAATGCTCTGCACTGTGTGTGTTTATATATTTGCATATTTGTTCCGTCTAGCTGCAATGCTCCGTACTGTGGGTGTTTATATATTTATATATCTACATGTTATTCCATCTAGCTACATTGCTCCGCACTGTGTGTGTTTATATACTTGCATATTTATTCCACCTAGCTGCAATGCTCCGTACTGTGGGTGTTTATATATTTACATATTTATTCCATCTAGCTACAATGCTCTGCACTGTGTGTTCATATATTCATATATTATTCCATCCAGCTACAATGCTCTGCACTGTGTGTCTGTGTGTGTGTGTGTATATATATATTTTATAGTAATACGTACATATGTTTATTAGCTGCTCTTGCTTGCTTGTTTTTTTTTTCTTGCCTTCTGATTGTTGCTCTGAGTGTTGCTATCCCTGTGCTGTTGCAATCCTGGAATTTCCCCGTTGTGGGACTAATAAAGGCTTATCTTATCTTATCTTATCTTATCCTGTTATGTTATGTCCTGTTATCCTTATCTGTGATACTCTGCTACGTTCTGATGGTGCTCCTATATGCTCAGGTATGTCCCTGTTTGCCTAGCTCATCATTAACGTTGTCGTCTGGCGCATCGGGTGTTCCCCGGCTCAGACTTCACCCAGCCACTGTATGTGTTCTGTGAGTGTTCTGCCTACTCTACAATAAATTACCACTGCAAACTCACTGGTGACTGAGGCGTCTTGTGACGGTCCGTGAGGGCCGTCGTGACAGCCACTAGCCTTCTTCAATTGCAACCTTTAATTCCGAGTCTGGACAAGCCACTCCAGAGTGACTGCCCAGGAAATCCTCGGCAACCCACTTCCACTGGCAAGTTCCACGCCCGCCATCCCCTCTGCTGACACTCATAAATGAGGGGTTGGCACTTCCCAAGTTTTCTCTCATGGGCCTCCTCCATCCTCTCCTCCCATGGCACAGTCAGCTCAAAAAGGACCACTTATTTTGATGCTCTAGACCATAAAACTATGTCTGGTCTGAGGGTTGATGATGTAATTTCCTCTGGAAACTTAAGTTGCCTCCTGAGGTCAACTCTCATGTCCCAATCAGCAGCAGATGCCAGGATTCCTACACTTGTTTGTGTCCTACTAGATGTTTCCCCTGCCCTAACAAACCTAATCAGGTGGGGCCCTGTTATCCTGGTGGCGTTATGAGTCTTCCTCCTCTCCACCTCCAGACCTACGGCAAGCTCAGACAATATCTGATCATGCCTCCATCTGAACTTGCCGTTCACCAGACTAGCTTGACATGATGACAACACGTGTTCAAGACTTGCCGGCTTTCCACACAGCATACAACCTGGATTCTCAGCCAGCCCCCAACGGTGGAGGTTTACCGGTGTTGGCAGGACATCGTATGTGGCGCATAAGAGGAACTTTATTTGCTGGTCCTCCATGCCCCACATATCCCTCCACCTCAATGACCTTCCTTGAACACCTGTCCAACACGTCCACCTCCCCTGACTATTCATGGATGCAGCCCTGGCTTGTCTGCCCTCCTCCTCCATCATGCAAAGCTCTTTTTGGACTAGACTACAGCAGCCTTTGGTATCTGCCTCCCTCCACCTTGCCCTGGTTATGACTCCTAGGCCCAGCCGACCTTGATTGACTGTCCCCACAACGTCCTTGTGGTGTAGCCTTCCCTCTGCATCTGCCACTGCCTTACTTACTACCCATTTTCGTCCTGTGCGGATGGTAATATCTGCTTGACGCACAAGTCGATCACTGCTGTCACGCAGCATTATCACCTGCCGGGCTTTGGCCAACTTAAATTCTTCAACGACTGATGTAATTGGGAGCTGCAGTTTGCTTCCTGAGTTGTACAGGCCAATTGAAGAGAAGCTTTTGGGTACTGACAGCAATCTTCGAAGAAAGGTGTTAATCCGCCTTTCCAGGGCTTCGACTGTTGTTAATGGCACCTCATACATAAACAGTGGCCAAAGGAGTCTTGGAAGTACTCCATGCTGGTAGCCCCAGAGTTTAAATCTACCAGGGAGCCCACTCCTGTCCACGGTTCACAGCCACGCCCCAGCTTGTCCAAGCATCTCCTTCACACTCTCTCTGTCATTCAGTTCTGCTCTATACCATTTACCCAAGCTCTTAATGGGTCTCTGGCTAACAGTGGGGATAAGTTCTTCTCCTGTCCTAAAATGGGACCGGTCCTGGATGCATCCTTTCCTTAGCACGAGACTCCGTGACTTTGATGGCTTAAATTCTATCCTAGCTCCTGTAATAATCTTGCAAAGATCTTCCAAAATCCACTGCCCCTCTGGAAATGATCTCGCAGTTATTGTCAGGTCATCCATGAATGCTTTAACTGGAGAATGCTGAATACCACTTGCCAAAACTGCACCTCTTCTCGGCTTCTCCACTGACTTGACCAAGAGGTTCATTGCAGCGGCAAACAGAATGACTGAAATCGTGCATCCAGTAACAATGCCTTTCTCCAACCGCTGCCAGCTGGTGGTAAAGCCCCCACAGGTAAACCGCATCTTAAAGCGATTAAAGTACTCTTGTAAGAGATGCTGAACTTTGCCTGGGACATGGTACGCTTGTAGTGTGAGCTCCACCAGCTTGTGGGGGATGGTTCCATATGCATTGGATATATCAAGCCACAGAACTGCAAGATCTCTATGATTGTGTTTTGCATCCTGAATTATTTTTGAGATGACACTTGTGTGCTCCACACACCCTGGAACTCCTGGGACTCCCCCCTTCTGAACAGAAGTGTCAATATACTTATTGCTCACCAAAAAATTGGTAAGCCTCCTTGCCAAAATTCCAAAGAATATCTTTCCCTCTACATTCAGAAGGGAAATGGTGCGGAACTGTTTAATATCCGATGAGCTTTCCTCTTTGGGGATAAAACACCCTTCTGCAATGATCCACTCATCTGGAAGATGATTTGCCCTCCACACCACCTTCAACAGCTTCCAAAGCCTCCTTCTCAGTCTCTCACACTGTTTGTACACCTTGTATGGGATCCCATTAGGTCCTGGTGCTGAGCAAGCCCTTGCCCTTTTCAGGAACTCATTGACCTCCTTCCATGAAGGTTCTTGTTCAACGAACATGGATGTTGGCCCATCAAGGGTCATCAAGGCCTCCTTAATCTCCAGTTCTACACCCCTTTCTGGATAGCTATGCATGGTGGAGAGGTACTCCTCTACCTCTTGTCTTGATGCCCGGAGTCGACCAGATCGCTTGTCTCCCAGTAGCTTAGACAAGTAGGAAAATGGATTTTTGGTAAACTGCTCCCTTTGCTTAACCCGGCGTCTTCAGTCTCTTCTGTGGCACTCTGCTCGACGTAAGGTTTTAATGCGCTCCCTCAGAGTGACCGAGAGCTCCTTCAAAGCTTGTTTCTCCTCCTCTTCAGCTTGCATGAATCTTTTCCTGAGCCTCCGGAGATCACCACGAAGTTGTTTAATCTCCTTAATCCTACGGTTTTCCTCCTGTTGTGCAGGTCTTAATTGAAAGGGACTTGTTTGTTTCACTCTGAAACGCTCAGCACCAAAGCTCCAGATTATCCTCGCCATTGCCTTCATTTTCCAATTCAACTCCCCTGCCAGAACATGCTCCAACACCTCATCCACTTCACAGTCAAATCTCTCCCACTCCTTCTTTGCTTGAGCTGCTGGCCAGTTGACTACCTGCTTCCCTGCCTTGTGGCTATCTTGAAGTTGCTGCTCAATGTTCCCACTCTGCCCATACAATTCCCCCAGCGATACGTCAGAGGTGGTGTTGCCCATGTTCTCTCTACTATATGCCTGGAGATTCTGGGTACTGTGGTTGGCTACCGGTCCCAGCCTCTCCTCCATCTCACCAGGTTGCCCTGCGCGTTGCACACTGATATATATATATACACATCCACTTGTATTGATATGTAATGGCCAAAGTGCAGATATTTTTTTAGTCACTCTTGTGCCTTTAGTATTTTCGGTTAGCTATGCTAACAAGCTAACAGTGCCTTTACTACGACCTAACGTTTGTCCTCGCCATAAAGAAATGAACAGGACGTCTCTGCTGACAAATGTATATCACTTGTATTGATATGTAACGGCCAAAGTGCGGATATTTTTTTAGTCACTCGTGCCTATAGTATTGTCGGTTAGCTACGCTAACAAGCTAACAGTGTTTTTACCACGAATGTTTCTCCTCACCATAAAGAAATGCACATTTGAGAAACTAGAACAAAAATCTTAGCATTTTACAGAATACTTTTAGATATCCGGTGCAAAATACGCTGTTTGTTCCATCTCAATACTGTTTATTGTTATCTCAAATGACATTAGTGACGTTGCCATATATCTTGAAATGCTCATTTGCGAGAAAACGAGAACAGAAATCTTAGCATCTTACAGAATACTTTTTTTTTATAAAGACATTCAGAGCAAAATACATTTTTTGTGGTATCAATACTGTGTATGAATGGGGTGTCTCACCCCCGATCTGCCCTCCCCCCGAGCCACTGCCGCCCCTGCACCCATGGGGGCGGCAGTGGCTCAGGAGGTAGAGCAGGTCTTCCAATAACCACATGGTTGGCGGTTCGAATCCCGCTCTCCCCGGGTATCCTGCTGTTGTGTCCCTGGGCAAGACACTTCACCCCAATTGCTCCTGGTGGGTCTGGAAGCGCCATGTTAGGTAGCATGCCGCCATCAGTGTGTGAATGTGTGTGTGAATGGGTGGATAGCAGGATCTGTAAAGCGCTTTGGTCATCAAGAGATGAGAATAAAAGCGCTATATAAGTGAATACCATTTACCATTTACCCATCATGTGCTCATTCTACTGGGGCACCACTGAGAGCATCCTCATCAGCTGCATCATGGTGTGGTATGGAAGCTGCACTACCTCCTGCCGGAAGACACTACAACACACAGTGAAAGCAGCCAGCAAGATCATCGGTGTCCTACTGCCGCCCCTCTCGGACATCTACCTCACCCGCCTCAATATACTCTGATGACACGGCTATAGTGGGGTGTGTGGAGAGGGGATGGGATGAGGAGTACCAAACACTGGTGGGTGATTTTATAAAATGGTGTGGGAAGAACGACTTGCAGCTAAAAATGGAAAAGACAAAGGAGATGGTGGTGGATTTCAGCCGTAGGAAGTTGACGCCTCTGCCTATTTCCATTGGGGGTGAAGAAATGTGACAAGTAACTTCTTACAAGTACCTCAGTGTTAACTTAAACTGTAATTTGGAGTGGTCTACAAACACCGAGGTACTCTACAAAATGGGCTTGAGCCGACTTTATTTCCTTAGAAGGCTCAGGTATTTTAATGTCTGCAATAGAATGCTACATGTTCTACCTGTCGGTAGTGGCCAGCACCATTTTCTTTGCGGTGGTGTGTTGGGGATCAGCGATCAGGGTGAAGGACAAGAACAGACTGAATAAACTCTTCAAAAAGGCTGAGTCAGTCGTGGGTATCAGACTGGCTTTATTGGAGGAGGTGATTAGACAGAATTCTGGATAAAATTAGAGCAATCATGGACAATGTCCATCACCCCCTCTACAGCACACTGGACAGTCTACGGAGCAGCCATAGCAATAGACTACTGCATCCCAGATGTCTAAAGGAGTGTCACAGCAAGTCCTTTCTTCCTAAGGCTATCAGGCTTTACAATACACACATAGCCTCCAGAACTGTGTGCTTAACTGTATTCTATTGTTTATTATATTGTAATTTAGTGATTGTTTTCAAACTGTTTGGGGGTATTTATATTTGTGTGTGTGTGGGTGGGGGGGGGGGGGTCTTGCTTGTGTGTTGCTAAAACAAATCAATTTCCCCTTGGGGATTAATAAAGTCTATCTATCACCCACAGAGCCAGCAACATTGCAGGCGACAGCTCCCACCCCTCACACTCCCTCTTCAGCCCCCTGCCCTTGGAGAAAAGGAACCGGAGCCTCTGGGCCTGCTCCACAAGACTGCTAAACAGCTTTGTTCACTAGGCCATCAGGACCCTGAACTCTGCCCCCCTCCTTCCCCTGACCATAATGCACTCATACGCACAATAACTACCTCAGCTGTTGCCACAGAAAGACTGGAACACCAACAGTAATACATTTGCTGCTGTATGTCTCTGCACCTTACTGCAACCATTTGCACAAATGCCATATCTGCTGCTCTCTGTTATTGTAATACTGATCACGTGCAGTCCAATCTGTCACTGTCTGCAGCTACATTACCGCATCGAACTTGCAACTACGAGTATTACTGCTCTACTTTTTCTGTATATAGGATTGCTGGGTTTTATCATTTATCTTTATTTGCACTATGGGATGTCTGGGTTTTATCTTTTACTGTTATTTGTACTACGGGTAGCATTACTGTACATAGACTGCTGTTGTTGTTTTTCCAGCCTTATTCCTTTTTTATAGAGTGCACACCACTGAAGAGAGAGAAACGACATTTCAGTTCTCCTGTATGTCCTGTACGTATAGTAGTAATGACAAATAAAATCTTTGAATCTTGAATATGTTAGCAAGTGGATCATTAATATTGTTAAAAATAAGTACTTTGTTTTATTATCATATGGAAGTATAACTAATATGATAAAGATTCAATGAATTTAAACTTAAAAGTATTTAATTTTGCTCAAGCCATTATACCCTGCTTTCAAAAAATAAACAAACTTTTTCTTTTGCCTCATCCTTCATATGTGAAGTTCACGAGCCCTATGACACCATGATCTAAACCCAATTCTGTCTCTTGCCTTTCATTCTGCTGATGAAAGATTAGTGCTCAACCATACTTTTGTTTCTCAGTCTGTCCGTGGCCTTCCTCTTTTCCTTTTCATGGGTTCATGATGTAATACGTCTTGGAACAAACTAACATAGGAATGTCATATTTGGTGCCCGAAGAATAATAGCTTTTGTAAAATATAGGCCAAGGGTAGTTAAAAACAAACTGCATGTTGGGCTATGCATCATCTCTGCCGGCCTTGACAGCTGTGGATTACATTCTGGCTCCACGGGGCTCTTATTGTGACAGCGCTCGGTGGGGTTTCCGTCTGTCAAGGTTGATCAGCTGTTCTGCATCACCGCTTGTTAGTCGCCGGCTTTATTAGCGGGCGCTGACAGCTGGGTGATGCTGGAGTATCGTCGAAACATCCTGAGAGATTCCTGGTGTGTCAGCACACTCATGTCAGGCTCGTGTCTTGTTCATGTCATAGTTTAGGTCGTAGTGGCTGGGGTTAGCCCTACGATCCCTTGTATTCGGTAGTGTGTGTTTTGCCCTCAGCGGCTCACAGCTTTATGTCTCGTCTTGTCTTGTTAAAATAAACATCTAATGCTAAGCTCACCGGCGACTTCTGGTGTCTTATGGTGGCCCGCGAGGGTCACCGCATGACAGTATACTCCAGCCAGGTCGTCTAAACGGAGACGCTACACCGAGACGCCTTTTCACCGCGAGTTTTTGCTTAATTGGACGTTTGTTCTTCCCTGTCTGGGTAACCGCGTGCTGGGAGAATGCCGTCGCGGAGGGGCCACGCTCAGAGTCGGGACTACGAGCTGGCGGAGGCTTTGGAATACGTGGACGAAACGCTTATCGCTGCCTCCCTCCTTGACTACCACAGCGACGTATGCTGGTACCTGGACTGTGCTGAGGATGTCCTAAATCATCTCCCCCGCTATGCCGACCACCCTGAAGTCGGCGCGAGGAGGGATGACATCGCCGCACAGCGCGAGATACTCCGTGGGCTGGAGGTGGACTATGGAAGGAAGCAGAGGAGGAGGCATCCTCGCTCCCCACGTTGGGAGACTGTTCTTGCCCCTGATCCGGTCCAGGAGTTCTCGCCATCTGGGGGCCGTTGAAGACGTTGGCGCCAGATGAACCTCAGCAGAATCCCTGGCTGGGACCCGCTGCCGGTGAAGCCTGTCAGCAGACCTCCAAGAGCGGCTCCACCTCGTCCTTCCAGGGGGCCCTCTGTCGCCATCCAGCGGGGAGAGGGAGGAACTACGTCCCCTACAGCAGGCACCATCTTCCCTTCGGGAGAAAGGCAAGTGCAAGTTCGTTCTTTACACCATAGTTGTAACCTGCCTTGTCTGACTCCTGGGGGCAGAGTTCAGGGTTCGCAGCCCCCCAAGCTCCCGCCACCTGCTGTAGTTATAATAACCAAACCTGCTGCCTCTGTGTCTCCCTCTGCTGAGCGGTCCGCGATGCCAGGTCTACGTCACGGGGTGAGGAGGGGGCCTGCGGTGCTGGAAAGCCTGGATCTGGCCCTGCAGCCACGTCATGGACAGAGGAGAAGAGCGGCCTGTGACCCGGAACCTGTGCCGACGATGAAGCGTCCCCGAGTCTCCTCACCGGAGTGGTCTGAGCCAGTGGATCGAGGGTCCCCTGCCTCCACGCCATATGGGTCATCGGCGTGGGCATCAGCGCGAGAGGAACCTCAGGCTGCGAAACCCATCTTGCCAGCTGCGGAGCCCAATGTAGCTGAGTTGGAGCCTGCGCACGAACTTCTTTGCCCTGAGCCTGGATCGACGGAGTCCTGGACGGCAACAGAACCCGAGTGCAGGCAAGTGCTCCCTCTTGTGTCTCTGTCCCCTGTGTTGGAGTATTTTTGCCTGCCTCTCGGGGAGGCGAGCAAGGGGCAGCCGCCTGCTGGGCCCGAACTCGTCTCGCTGGGTTCTGTTGCTGCCGGTGACACTGATCCCGGTTTTTCCTCTGAGTTCTGAGCCTCCTTGCAGTGTCACCGGCGCGGAGCCAGTCGGGGCCGCCGAGTTGGAGGTTCCAGGTTCAGGGGTGGAGGTCGTCAGCGGAGCTGCACCGACCCAGTCGGGGTCCGTTGTGGAGGCTGCCGTGGCCCAATCGGGGTCTGACGTGGGTGCACCCGAGACCCAATCGGGGTCCATCGCGGGAGCTGCTTTGGCCCAATCGGGGTCTGACATGGGTGCGCCTGAGGCCTGATCAGGGTCCACCGCAGGTACTGTTCTGGCCCAATTGGGGTCCAACGTGGGTGCAGCTGGGTCCCAATCGGGGTCCAGCGGAGGTGCAGCGCCGGTGTGTTTCACGGACGGTGGAGGAGCTGCAGTCCTTTCTCTGCCTGACCCAGTTCGGGCTCATCCTTGCCTTCTGTCCCCTCTTCAGAGTCATCGCCCCTGCGCATCATCGCCGGGGGCTGTGGGGGTCCCTTTTCACTCGCCCCGGCTCTCCCGAGTTTTGTCCTCACCAGGGAAGCCGCTGTCATTGGCTGTTCTCCCCCAGTACTGGTGGCTGAGGGACGCCGGTCGGCCGCCTGAGGAACTGTTTCGCCGGTTCGGCCCCTCGGGTTGGCCACCTGACATATTGTGTGTTTCACTGGGTGATCTGGTTCAGCCACCGGAGGAGTGGACTTTCCGGGCCTGGGACTGTGGTAAGCCACCCGGTCATGTTCCACCCCCTATGACCACCCATTGGCCGCTGGACGCGGGGAGACCGCCTGAACTGTTCCTGTGGCGCTTGGTCTCCGCCGCTCGGCATGAATTGTCGGTGGGGGGGGGGGTAGAGGTCATTCCTTTGTGGTAGTCTAGCCCTGAAAGTGTTCTGTTTTTTTTTCTTTTTTTCTGACCTGTGTTGTATTTGCTTCTTGACCTGAGAATGTGGTATTTTTGTTTTTGTGCCTGGGTAATTGGGTTTCACGTATTTTGGATTATAGTCTGGTCCTGTAATTGTTCTGTTTTTTTTCTCTGTCCTGTGTCATATTTGCTTTTTGACCTGAGAATTTGGTATCTTTTTTTTCGTGCCAGTATAATTGTGTTTCATGTATTTTGGGAGTATAGTTTGGCCCTGCAATTGTTCTGTTTTTTGTTTTTTTTCTGTCCTGTGCTGTATTTGCTTTTTGACCTGACAGTGAGGTATTTGTTTGGGTTTTTTTTTTTTTGTTTGTTTTCATGCCTGGGTAATGGCATTTCTTGTATTTTGGAGTATGGTCTGGTCTTGTAACTGTTTCATGTATTTTGAGTCGTCTTTTTTTTTTTCCCTGTCTGTGCTCTGGTTCTCTAGCTGTGATTTGAGCCTCTCCTACCTCATCCGCCCACCCTGGAGGGGATGGGGGGGTGGGATTGGATGTCTATGGGCGGTCAGGAGCCCACCTTCAGAGGGAGAGTACTGTCATGACCCGAGCGCCGATCTCGTCCGCGCTCGGGCTATGCATCATCTCTGCCGGCCTTGACAGCTGTGGATTACATTCTGGCTCCACCGGGCTCTTACTGTGACAGCGCTCGGTGGGGTTTCCGGCTGTCAAGGTCGATCAGCTGTTCTGCATCACCGCTTGTTAGTCGCCGGCTTTATTAGCAGGCACTGACAGCTGGTTGATGCTGGAGTATCGTCGAAACATCCTGAGATATTCCTGGTGTGTCAGCACGCTCATGTCAGGCTCGTCGTAGTTAGGCTGGGGTTAGCCCTACAATCCCTTGTATTCGGTAGTGTGTGTTTTGCACTCAGCGGCTCACAGCTTTATGTCTCGTCTTGTTAAAATAAACATCTAATGCAAAACTCACTGGTGACTTTTGGCGTCTTATGGTGGCCCGCGAGGGTCACTGCATGAAACTGCAAGGTTCTTTAAAACCAGGTATAGTCACAGGTAGCAATCAAAGGTGGAATCTTTAAAATGAGGGTTTTCGACAAAGAATTTATTTACAATAAAATATGTACAAATGCCCACCAAAAAAAAGCCTAAACTAAAGTCGGAGAATTACAATTATCTAAAAACCTAAAATAGGATAAAATAATGCCAACAAAATCCCCAGCTAAAAAACTAAAAGTGAGCTAAAAAACAAAGTCCATAAAAGTTGAGGAGAATCCATTCTTCCATGCCCTGCTCCATCTGCCATCACGACACCGATGCCCTCAGGAAACTTGTATAGGTGAAGACACTTGCCAGCAGTATATCCAGATTTCTCATTGTCATCGTCATGTGGTGCTGCTATCTGGGAACCAGATACTTACAGCGAAGGCAGAGTTCCTCACTCTACCTCTTGCTGTCCTTCGCCCACGTCCCCCTGACTGCTCCACACAGACGTGTCCTCCCCCAAATGCCGGCGTCTTGGTGGTCCTGGGCCGTTACTGCCCTTCCTCCTCAGTCATGCCCTCATTCAGCCATTTTCCCGGGACCAGAAGCCTCCTCTTGTCCAGCAGAGCTCTCATCTGGCCGGCTGTCGTGGCAAGGCTCTCCTCCAAGCAGGCCCTCATTTTGCAGGGGTCTCTCCTCTGGACTGCCAAAGCACCTTTTATACCATGTGCAATCACAGGTGCTGCACATCCCCAATCAACACAGGTGCTGCTGATTAATAATTAGGGGAAGCACAGGGTGGAAGTAGACAACATTTCCAGCTAAAAACACACAGGCTAAAATATAAAAACTACAAAACATGATAGAAGGCAGTCTTAGAAACAAGTTTAATATGTGAATTGAAAAACAGATCTTGATCAAAAATTACTCCAAGGTTCCTCACAGAACTATTTAGAGAAAGAGTAACCGCATCTAAACTAAGTTTGATTTGGAAAGGCATTTCTAAGGATTTTTTGGACCAACTAGAATGACTTCAGTCTTATCTGAATTTAATAGCAGGAAATTACAAGTCATCCAAGCTTTGATTTCCTTAAGACAGGCCTCTAGCTTGACTAATTGATTACTATCATCTGGCTACATTGACAGGTATAATTGTTTGTCATCTGCATAACAATGAAAATGTATACAGTGCTTTTTAATAACGTTGCCTAAAGGAAGCATATATAAACTAAAAAGAATAGGGCCTAGCACAGATTCCTGTGGAACTCCGTGACTGAGCTTTGAGTTGGAAGAAAACTCATTGACATGAACAAACAGGAACCTATCAGATAAATAAGATCTAAACCACTGCAATGAAATTCCATTAAGTCCAACATGATGTTCTAATCTATCAAGTAGAATATTATGATTGATAGTATCAAAAGCTGCGCTAAGGTCTAAAAGGACAAGTCCAAAACCAAGTCCATTATCAGATGTGATAAGGAGGTCATTAGTGACCTTCACTTAGGCTGTTTCAGTGCTATGATGGATTCTAAACCCAGATTGAAACTCTTCAAATAAACCATTCCCTGCAAGTGGTCAAATAATTGCATAGCAACAACTCTAAGATTTTTGAAATGAAAGGCAGATTAGAGATTGGTCTGTAGTTAGCTAAAGCTCCTGGATCTAGCGTTGGCTTTTTGAGTAAGGGTTTAATTACAGCAGTTTTAAAAGCCTGCGGTACATGGCCTAATGTTAATGAAGAATTGATTATTTGAAGAATAGAGCTACTAATAAATGGGAAGACGTCTTTAAATAACCTGTAGGAATAGGGTCTAAAAGACAAGTTGTAGGCTTGGATGAAAAAAAGTTTTATCGAACTCTAAAAGTTCAATAGGAGTAAACTCATCTAAACAGATATCAATTGAAGGAGTTGTAGCAGTTACTTTATTTAAGTTAACGGTGGGAAGAATCTGACTGATTTCATTTCTGATAGATTAAATTTTATTATTGAAAAAGTTCATAAAGTCCTGTCTAGTAAGCTCTAGGGGAATGCTAGGATTGACAGAGTCCTGACTCTTTGTCAGCCTGGCTACAGTGCTGAAAAGAACCCTGGGATTATTTTTGTTCTCTTCTATTAATGCAGAATAATAACTTGTTCTAGCTTTTCTCAGAGATTTTTTTTTTTTTTTTTATAAATTAAAAGATGATTTCTCCAAGCTAAATAGATTTCATCTAATTTCGTGGAGGACCATTTTCTTTCTAATTGATGAGTCTTCTGTTTTAAGCTATGAGTTTCTGTGTTGAACCAAGGAGTTAGAAATCTCTGATTAGACTTTTTTTTAAAGGGGCCACCATGTCTAGAGTCTGATGCAGAGAAACTGTCACACCATCTACCATGCTATCAATTAGAGATGGAGTAAGCTCTCCATAGCTTATTTTTGTTGTGTTGACACATGGCATGGAGGAAACGATCTTCATAAATTTGGTAACAACATCAGCTGAGAGGCATCTACTGTAGTAATATTTTTCTTTAGGAGCCAAATAGTCAGAAAGAGTAAAATCAAAGGTTAACAGACAATGGTCTGACAGTACAGAATTATGACGAGACACTACCAGGTTTTCTATTTCTATGCCATATGTCAGAACAAGGTCCAACGTGCAGAATTTCCTACTTTCTGAGAAAATCCCATCGAGTCTAATATTGAATTAAATACCATATTAAGGCAATCACCATCTACATCTACATGTATATTAAAGTCCCCAACTATGACTATTCTGATTTCAGCACTAAATCTGCTACGAGTTCAGCAAATTTGGATAAAAACTCTAAGTAGGCTGAGGGAGGACCATAAACTATGGCAAATAAAATTGGGTTTAACCTAAAATTGACCAGGCCCTCAAACGAATTAGAACATGTTTTTTGCTTTACATTAACTAGTAATTTGGAATGGTAAATTGTTGCTACTCCTCCTCCACGACCAGAACTTCTGGGATTTTGACAGTTTAAGTAACCAGAGGGAATTGATTCATTTAAACCAACATAATCCTCTTGCCCTAACCAAGTCTCTGTAAGGGATATTAAATCAATCTGATGATCAATTAACAGATCATGGACTAGCAGAGACTTGGGAATTAGAGACCTTGTGGTCACCCAGCACAATGCAGACTGATACTATTCACGCTCAGCAGGCTGGAGGAAATGGAGGACAAACTGAATAAGGATAGAGAGCCCCTGGGGGACAGCCAGAACAATGGACTATTGTTTATACATGCCCGGATTAAGGAGAGGACGTCTGGACGCCAGTTGGTCATGCTAATCATGTGTATTGACTGATATGTATACCAATATGTTAATGTGCCATGTATTCTCTCTGTCTGTATAAAAGAGCTTACTACACATGCCTCAAGAGCACAGTAGAACACAGTAGCTCAGAGCTACGATGTGTCTCATTTTGATGGAGGAAATAAAACTCTGCAACCTTCCAGCTCGTTGCATCTCGCCTGAACTTAGTCCTCCGCAACCTAATATTTAACAAACCACATTTAATTTCTAAATTATGAGGAGGAAGAGAGGCCAAGTCAAATTTGGAGGCTTCATGTTTAATTTGAGATTTACCCACTTTTTGTTTAATCACTGTGGGATGCTTATATATTATATTTTTATTTACCTTGGAGGGAGCAGACAATGATTCTTTGATGGTGGGACAAGGGCAAAGTTGAGGAATGGCGGATGAAGAGGAGCTGCAGGGAGGAGTGTAAGACTGTGACTCTGCTTCCTGATCCCAACTCCCTGAGTTGTCAAGGTTTTGGAAATTTGGATAAAAATGATGCCAGATCGTTAGATAAATGAGATGCACCATCCAAAGTGGGATGGACGCCGTCTCATCTAATAAGAACAGGTTTTCCCCAAAATGAGTTCAAATTGTCTATGTAGCCCACATCGTTTGCAGGACACCACACAGAGCCAGCGGTTGAAGGATGATACGCGGCTAAACTTGTCATCACTGGTCAGATTGGGGAGGGGCCCAGAGAATACTACAGAGACAGACATCATTTTTGCAAAGTCACACACTGATTCCACATTAAGTTTTGTTCCTCTCTCTTTTCTTTTCCCCTCCCCACACTTCCTTTCCCTATTCCCCATCCTGTCTGGCTCTTCATGGGTAAAATAATTTAGATAAAGTATTAAAAGTTATTACAGGAGGAGTTTACAATTTATATAAATTAAATATGCAGTACATAGGTACTGCATAAAGCCCGTTTTGGCAAAGTCAATATGTTTTGGCACAATAAGGGTAGCAGATTTCTGTTCTGCTCACCTAACTGCCTGACAGGATGGGGGGGGGGGATTAAGCTTTTTCCTAGAGAAAACTAAATCTTTCTTGGATAAGTGTAATTGTGTAGGTGCTATGTTTTTAGATCTGAAGAAGGCATTTGACACCACTGACCACAACATCCTTTTAACCAAACTTACTCAATTTAACTTCTCAGAACAGGCTATCAAATGGATGAAATCCTATTTAATTGACATACAGTGACAGAATAATTTTCAGCATGATTATTCTAAGTCAAAAATCAGGCGGAGTATTTGGATTTAAGTATATTTATTAAACCCCATGGCCACTGGCGGAGAGATTACATGAGCGTGAAACAGTCACACGCACCTAACCTCTGAACATACATTTCTGAGTCTGGTGTTTTATAGCTGTGGGTAAACAAAGGAGAAGAAGGGGGAGAAGGCCTTGAGAATGTATGGATAGAGGTATGCATGAAAGGCTCTGGGGCAGTTCCATGTACACTCTCTCCTGGCCAGAAATAAATGGCTCATAACTCAGACATCTTGGAGACAGTGTAAGTGCCTATCACAGTCCTAGTATCCTAAACAGAGCAGGTCAAGATAACATGAGACCTTATCCTAGG
Organism: Pholidichthys leucotaenia; assembly: GCA_020510985.1. Classification (NCBI taxonomy): domain Eukaryota; kingdom Metazoa; phylum Chordata; class Actinopteri; order Cichliformes; family Pholidichthyidae; genus Pholidichthys; species Pholidichthys leucotaenia. Next base: position 378,858,342 of record CM035837.1, read on the forward strand.
CCATTATTTACGTCTCTGCTGACCTGCAGTCTCAGGCATTTGCACGCAAATCCTGAAGGCCACAGATAAACAATAATTGCTCATAGAAACACACCAAGTGCAATAATTCCCCGTGCGCCATTTTGCGGTGCACGAGGGAAGGAATGAAAAACCCAAAAGCAAGAGTAGAACGTGCCATTTATTAACGTAAACCACAAAAATAACAAGTCCAGCTTTGACCACACAAATACAGGAAGTTGTAATGATGAGATTAAGCCACCAGACATACAGGGCACCTCCCAGATGCTCTACAGCCCGGCGACGGGAATGCCTAGTGCCGCAGAGCAGCTGTTGACACAGGAAGAAAGGCAAACATAACTCACAGATCTGGAGCGATCCGGAGCTATCCGTGCAGTCTGGCGGATGAAGGAGAGAGACAGGGTCAGCCGTTAACACCCAGGGATTTACCGTCTGTAAATGTCCGGCTGAATGCATGAAGGTGAAGGATGCGCACACACATGGGAACATGCTACATGTATGAGGTTGAATGCCCCGACAATTTCTTCCCACAAACGCAGCATATAAGTAATCACAATTCTAATGAGGGAAGAGATTGCCATGTGAGAAAGCGTGGGCTGAACATAATTAAACCCTGATGTCATGAGTGAGTGTCTGAGCGTGTGAATGGGAATGAATGGAGTGAGTGTGTGTATGTGTGTGAACCCCCGTAATGTGAAACAGCTGACACGCTGGCACTGACAAGAGGAGGCGTGCCCAAGCTATCAGGGAGCGAAGGACCCAAACAGCTCCCTGACACGCCTAATGGAAAACAGGGCAAAAAAACTAACAATAAAGAAAATATATACAGCCGTGGACAAAATTGTTGGTACCCCTCTGTTAATGAAAAAAAAACCCCACAATGGTCACAGAAATAACTTGAATCTGACAAAAGTGGTAATAAATAAAAATTCTATGAAAATTAACCAATGAAAATCAGACAATGCTTTTGAATTGTGGTTCAACAGAATTATCTTTAAAAAAGAAACTCATGAAACAGGCCTGGACAAAAATGATGGTACCCCTAGAAAAGATTGAAAATAATGTGACCATAGGGACATGTTCAACCAAGATGTGTCCTCTAATTAACATCACAGGTGTCTACAAACTTGTAATCAGTCAGTCGGCCTATTTAAAGGGTGACAAGAAGTCACTGTGCTGTTTGGTGACATGGTGTGTACCACACTAAACATGGACCAGAGGAAGCAAAGGACAGAATTGTCTCGAGAGATTAGAAAGAAAATTATAGACAAGCATGTTAAAAGTAAAGGTTATAAGACCATCTCCAAGCAGCTTGATGTTCCTGTGACTACAGTTGCACATATTATTCAGATATTTAAGATCCACGAACTGTAGCCAACCTCCCTGGACGTGGCTGCAGGAGGGGATGGATAATACGAATGGTAACAAAAGAGCCCAGAACAACCTCTAAACACATTCATGGTAAACTCCAAGGTCAAGGTAGATCAGTGTCAGATCGCACCATCCATTGTTGTTTGAGCCAAAGTGGACTTCATGGGAGATGACCAAGGAGGACACCACTGTTGAAAACAAATCATAAAAAAGCCAGACTGGAATTTGCCAAACTGCATGTTGACAAGCCACAAAGCTTCTGGGAGAATGTCCTATGGACAGATGAGACAAAACTGGAACTTTTTGGCAAGGCACATCAGTTCTCTGTTCACAGACGCAAAAATGAAGCATAGCAAGAAAAGAACACTGTCCTTACTGTGAAACATGGAGGAGGTTCTGTTATGTTCTGGGGCTGCTTTGCTGCATCTGGCACAGGGTATCTTGAATCTGTACAGGGTACAATGAAATCGCAAGACTATCAAGGTATTCTAGAGAGAAATGTGCTGCCCAGTGTCAGACAGCTTGGTCTCAGTCACAGGTCATGGGTCTTGCAACAGGATAATGACCCAAAACACACAGCTAAAAATACCCAAGAATGGCTAAGAGCCAAACACTGGACTATTCTAAAATGGCCTTCTATGAGCACTGATCTAAATCCTATTGAACATCTGTGGTAGGAGCTGAAACATGCCGTCTGGAGAAGGCACCCTTCAAACCTGAGACAACTGGAGCAGTTTGCTCATGAGGAGTGGGCCAAAATACCTTCTGAGAGGAGCAGAAGTCTCACTGACAGTTACAGAAATCGTTTGATTGCAGTGATTGCCTCAAAAGGTTGTGCAACAAAATATTAAGTTAAGGGTACCATCATTTTTGTCCAGGCCTGTTTCATGAGTTTGTTTTTTAGAATAATTCTGTTGAATCACAATTCAAAAGCATTGTCTGATTTTCATTGGTTAATTTTCATAGAATTAGCTCAGCAGACAGAGGAGGTGGACGACATCAAAAGATCGCTGGACTTCTTGGCTGAAGAGATTTCTGCTGTTAAGCTGCAGCAAAAAAACATTCTGGACCTGGTCGAGGAGGTGAAAGTGCTGCGGATCCAGAACGCCGAGAAGGACAAGAGGCTGGCGTATCTGGAGAGCAGAGTGTCGGAACTGGAGCAGAACACTCGGGTGAATGACATGATCATCACGGGGCTCCACATTAAACCCCGATCGTACGCGCGAGCAGTGGCCGCAGACAGTGGAGGGAGGCTCGACGCGCTGGAAGATCAATCCACGGAGCAACAAGTGGCAGCCTTGATGCAGTCCAAAGGAATCCAGCTGGACTGTAACACCATTGAGACCTGCCACCCTCTGCCCAGGAAAAACTGCGACAAACCAGCTGTGATCATGAGGTTTGTCAACAGAAAACACAAGACTGCGCTGTTAAAACAAGGTAGGAAACTGAAAGGAACGAACATTTACATAAACGAGCACCTTACAAAAGAAAACGCAGAAATAGCCAGAAAAGCAAGATACCTGAGAAAGCAGAAAAAGATTCAAAACACCTGGACATCAAACTGTAAAATATACATCAAATTAAATGGATCACCTGAAGAAGCCAAGGTCATTAACATCCGTAATATTATGGAACTGGACAAATATCAATGAATGTTATGAACTGGAGTCACAGTAACAAGAGACAATTGTAGGACACTGAAGGGATATACTCATCTGCTACAAGACATTTAACAACATGAAACAAAAGATCAACAAACAGGAACAACAGGAACTGAAAGTTTTTGAATATACAGATCACAACCCACAGGATGTAAAATATAACATAGACCCTGATAATAATTTATTTAGCTCCATCAATAATAACTGTAGTTACTATACGGATGAACAGTTTAACACAATGGTCACATCTGATTTCAATATTTCTATGATCCACTTCAACAGCAGAAGTCTCTTTGCCAACTTTAATAACATTAAAGATTATTTACATCAGTTTAAAGAGCCATTCAATATTGTGGCAATATCAGAGACGTGGCTCAGTGAAGAGAAAGGAGTGGATTTTACCATGGATGGCTATGAATTAAATTATATAAATAGAAAAGTGAAAAAAGGAGGAGGAGTTGCAATTTATGTTGACAAGAGCATGAAATACAAGGTTGTTGAAAATCTGTCAGTAACTGTGGATGATTTATTTGAATGTATTACAATAGAAATCTGTCTGGACAATGTGAAGAATATAGTAGTGAGCTGTGTATATAGAACACCTGGATCAAACATTGACTTATTTAAGGACTGAATGGAAAAAATGTATGCAAAACTAACTCATAAAGTTATGTTCATCTGTGGGGATTTCAATATAGATCTGATGAATTCAAAACAACATAGTTTGACAGAAGAATTTATCAACACAATGTACAGTATGGGCTTACATCCAACAATTACCGGACCTAGCAGAATCACGTCACACTGTGCCACACTAATAGATAACATATTCACAAACATTATGGAAAATAATATCAGGAGTGGGCTTTTGTTGAATGATATCAGTGACCACCTGCCGATTTTTGTTGTCTATCAATGTGATTATAGGAAGAAAAAGTATACCAAAAATATTAAATATAAAAGAATAAGAACCAAAGAATCTATGTATTTACTGACAAAGGAATTATTAATTATTAATTAACTTTATGAGTTAGTTTTGCGTACATTTTTTCCATCCAGTCCTTAAATAAGTCAATGTTTGATCCAGGTGTTCTATATACACAGCTCATTACTACATTCTTCACATTATTCAGACAGATTTCTATTGTAATACATTCAAATAAATCATCCACAGTTACTGACAGATTTTCAACAACCTTGTATTGCAAGCTCTTGTCAACATAAATTGCAACTCCTCCTCCTTTTTTCACTTTTCTATTTATATAATTTAATTCATAGCCATCCATGGTAAAATCCACTCCTTTCTCTTCACTGAGCCATGTCTCTGATATTGCCACAATATTGAAGGGCTCTTTAAACTGATTTAAATAATCTTTAATGTTATTAAAGTTTGCATAGAGACTTCTGCTGTTGAAGTGGATCATAGAAATATTGAAATCAGATGTGACCATTGTGTTAAACTGTTCATCTGTGTAATAATTACAGTCATTATTGATTGAGTTAAAAAGATTATTATCAGGGTCTATGTCATATTCTACGTCCTGTGGGTTGTGCTCTGTGTATTCAAAAACTTTCAGTTCCTGTTGTTCCTGTTTGATGATTTTTTGATTCATACTGTAGAATGTTTTGTTGCAGATGAGTAAAATCCTTCAGTGTCCTGTATTTGTCTGAATTGTTGCTGTGCCTCCAGATCGTATTTGTCCAGTTCCATAATATTACGGATGTTAATGACCTTGGCTTCTTCAGGCGATCCGTTTAATTTGATGAATATTTTACAGTTTGATGTCCAGGTGTTTTGAATTTTTTTCTGCTTTTTCATGTATCTTGCTTTCCTGGCTATTTCTGCGTTCTCTTTCGTGAGGTGCTCGTTTATGAAGACGTTGGTTCCTTGCAGCTTCTTACCTTGTTTCATTAGCGCCGTCTTGTGTTTTCTGTTTACAAACCTCATGATCACAGCAGGTTTGTCGCCGTTTTTCCTGGACAGAGGGTGGCAGGACTCGATGTTGGTGCAGTCCAGCTGGATTCCTTTAGACTGCATGAAGGCCGTCACCTGTTGCTCAGCGGATTCCTCATCCAGCTGACTTCCACTGCTGTCTGCGGCCACTGCTCTCGCGTATGATTGGGGTTTGATGTGGAGCCCCGTGATGATCACGTCGTTTGCCCGAGTTCTCTGGTCCATCTCAGCCAATCTGCTTTCCAGATACGCCAGCCTCTTGTCTTTTTCAGCGTTCTGGCTGCGCAGTGCTTTAATTTCTTCCACGAGGTCCAGTATACCTCTTTGTTGTGATTTTAGGGCAGCCATTTCTTCTGCCAAGAAATCCAGCGCTTTTTTAATCTCATCTTCATTTGGCAGAGCTCTTTTGGGACCCATTATTCCGGCCGATGATCTCTTATTTGGATAGCTCGGGAAAAAAAAAAAAAAAAAAAAAACGCACGTGGGAGTAATCTCTTTGTTTGAGCGCGAGGTGCGGGGGGGCGGGGGGCGCGGGGCCGCTTCACAAGTTTCACCAGTTACTACTGGCAAATTCCTCGTTACTCTTCACGAGCAGGTTCACTCCCCAGCGGCAGCAGCAAAAAAAAGCTCAAAACGCCAGCTCCAGTAATCTCTTTGTTTGAGCGCTGGGGGCGGGAGGCGCGGGGCCGCTTCACAAGTTTCACCAGTTACTACTGGCAAATTCCTCGTTACTCTTCACGAGCAGGTTCACTCCCTAGCGGCAGCAGCAAAAAAAAAGCTCCAAACGCCAGCTCCAAACTGCGTTCTAACTGCGTTTAACTGCCTTTTAAAGAGTCACGAACAGGGAGCTCTTACCTGTGCGTCCTCACTCGTCCTCACCCGGAACCGGAAGTGATGAAAATGATATAAATAAAACATATGATAAATTTTTACAAATATTTCAATCATTGTACAATAAAAACTGTCCTATAAAACAATACAGTGACAGACAACAACATCAAAAAAATATTCCTTGGGTCACCAAGGGGTTAATAAATGCATGTAAAAAGAAGAATACATTATATAAACAATTCATTAAGTGCAGAACGGTGGAGGCTGAGATCAAATATAAAAGATATTGAGGCGGCATGAAATAAAGCGGCGTTGGTGAAGGTTTTAAGTAGAGTTTATTAAATCCCTGCTCCGGTGCAAGTGTGAGCAGACCGGAGCGGGATCCTCAGGCTCTCAGAGGAGGAGACACAAAGTGTGTGTCTGCAGCAGCAGCAGAAGAGTGAGTGAATGAGAGAGAGATTGAGTTACAGAGTCGTGCAGCATATATACCCAGTTACAACAATACATGAAAGAGCATTTCACAGCAGTTGGTATGGGCATTTGCATTTCAGAGACACAGCAAGGACAGGATGCATGAACTCAATGAATGAATGGCACATTAACATCACAATGCATGCATGGCACATTACATCGCAGTAGTGCAGCGGAAAAAACCAGAAGAAGCGAGCTGTCTGTCCTTAGTCTGTTGTGGGGGTTACACCAACCCGCCACACGCTCCCTCCCAGAGGGCTCGGCAGGCGGCCGAGGTCTTGATCATGCAGCTTGGGCAGCGAGCAGGAGAAGCTCTGGGGGGGGGGGGGGGGTGGTAAGTGCCGGCCGGGAGCGGTGAAATCGTCCTGGCCGCGCAAAAATTGCTTGTTGGTCCGTGACGTCGAGGGGCTGTCCCGATGAGCGTGCAGAGATCACAAGAAGAAAAATTAGTTTCTGACTCCTCTCGTGGCCATGAAGAAAAGCAGGAGCGGCTGTAAGAAAAAAAAGGAAGCAAAGGGACTTGGCGTGTTTGACTTTTAGGTGCAGGCGCAAGCCTCGGGAACCGCAGACAGCTGAATTCCCCTTGTGTGCCGTGGCTAAGACCATAAAATCCAGTGAGCAAGCTGCGTGCCTCAGGTGTACGAGCAAGCCTGAAGGGCCAGTGTGCAGCAGAAGGAAGGTGGTCAGTGGAGCTGTATGTGTCCCGTGCGTGGTGCGCCGTCCTCGTAACTCCCCGGTGCGTGTGCTGGGGCTCCGTGCGTGGGTGGGCCAGCTGGAGAGGAAAAGCCAGGGTCAGGGAGCTTAATCATCCCTGTTGTAGTTGCAGCAGATGGGTCATGGTGCGTTCAGGTCCACGTGTGCTCCGTCGGCTGTGGAGGTCGCCGTTGTGGAGAAAGGACGAGGTGCGTGCGCTCTCGTAAGGAGACACAGAATCGTGTGTCAGAAGCTGTGAGAGCGGCCGGTCCAAGCGTGGACGTGCCGGTCTAGGCGTGCAGATCTCACCATGAAGTTGCTGCGGCTTTCCCGGTCGTGAGTGATGTCCGGAGAGTTCCCTGAAGAAGAAGGGAGCTGCTGCGTTCACTTGTCGTCGGAGCATCACCGCCGGGTGCTGCGTTCACCGGCAGCATGGCTGTCCAAGCCAGAAGGTTGCGTCGCACAAAACGTGTGCGTCCTCGGGGTCACCAGTGAGGTGGCATGAAATAAGGCAGCGTTGGTGAAGGTTTTAAGTAGAGTTTATTAAATCATGTCGCCTTCACGGGATCCCCGCTCCGGTGCAAGTGTGAGCAGACCGGAGCGGGATCCTCAGGCTCTCAGAGGAGGAGACACAAAGTGTGTGTCTGCAGCAGCAGCTGAAGAGTGAATGAATGAGAGAGAGATTGAGTTACAGAGTCGTGCAGCATATATACCCAGTTACAACAATACATGAAAGAGCATTTCACAGCAGTTGGTATGGGCATTTGCATTTCAGAGACACAGCAAGGACAGGATGCATGAACTCAATGAATGAATGGCACATTAACATCACAATGCATGCATGGCACATTACATTGCAGTAGTGCAGCGGAAAAAACCAGGAGTAGCGAGCTGTCTGTCCTTAGTCTGTTGTGGGGGTTACACCAACCCGCCACAATATAAAAATAAGCTTACTAATATAATGAGGACCTGTAAGAAAGAATATTACAACAGAATATTAGAGGATAATAAAAATAACTTAAGAGGAATATGGCAAGTACTCAATGGGATTATTAGTAATCGACCTAAGAATGCTAATTATCCAGAATATTTTATTGAAAATGGCAATTTGATAAATAATATGGAGGATGTGGTCAGTGGTTTCAATAAATTTTTTGTAAACGTTGGTCCTGAATTAGCAAAATCAATAGTGACAGCAGAAACAAACAACAGTGGTTCTGTAAATGAAATAGAAGATAGAAATCCAAACACAATCTTTTTGGGTGCAGTTATTGAAAAGGAAATTATCAAGACTGTGAGTAAATTTAAGAACAAAAAATCAATGGACTGGAATGAAATTGACATGACAATAGTGAAAAAAGTAATTGAAGGAATTGTTAAGCCACTCACCCACATCTGTAACCTGTCATTTCAAACTGGTAAATTTCCAAACAAAATGAAAATAGCAAAAGTAATACCTCTATACAAAAGAGGAGACAGTCATTGTTTCACAAATTACAGGCCAGTCTCTTTACTCTCACAATTCTCCAAAGTACTTGAAAAAATCTTCACTAAGAGACTGGATGATTTCAATGAAAAACACAACCTCCTTACAGACAGCCAGTATGGTTTTAGAGCAGATAAATCTACATCTCTGGCACTGATCAAACTTATAGAAGAAATTACTAGTTGTATAGATAAAAAAAAGTTTGCTGTAGGAGTATTTATAGATTTAAAGAAAGCTTTTGACACCACTGACCACAGAATACTACTAAGGAAACTGGAAAGGTATGGGATAAGAGGGGTCGGACTGAGTTGGGTGGAAAATTATTTAAGTAACAGACTGAAGAGGATGATGGAATAAAGGCAGCGTTGGATTTTTAAATAGCTTTATTATCACCCGCCTTCATCAGAACTCGGCTGCAGCCCATGGCTTGAGCAGGCTGCAGCTTCATTCCTCCAGCTCTCAAAGAGGAGACACGTGTGTGTCTCAGCACAGTACAGAAATCAAGATGCAGCAGTCAGAGTGAGAGGCAGAATCACAACTTGGCACAGCATTTATACCCAACTCAAACAATAGATCAATGGACCTTCACAGCAGTCAATCTGGCATTTGCATATCAAAGGAACAGACAGGATGCATGAGCACAATGCATGGATAACACATGGATGATACATTAACTCAAAGCAGTGACATGCATAACCGGCAGACTGTAGCAGAAACAACCAGAATGTGAGGTGATTGTCTTTAGCCTGTTGTGGGGGTTAAATCAAACCGCCACAAGACAACAATTTGTACAAATTGGTGAGCACAAATCACCCTTCATGGACATCACTTGTGGTGTGCCCCAGGGGTCAGTTTTGGGACCCAAACTCTTTATTTTGTATATAAATGACATATGCCAAGTATCAAAAATTCTGAAATTTATTTTGTTTGCGGATGACACAAATATCCTTTGCACTGGTGAGAATTTGCAGCAGGTTTTAGAGGTGGTCACAACTGAAATGAAAAAGTTAACACAGTGGTTCAACAAAAATAAATTATCTCTAAATCTAAAAAAAACAAAGACTATGTTGTTTGGAAATTATAAAATAAATCATGAAATAATGGTAACGATAGATGATACCAGAATAGAAACAGTACAGGAAAATAAGTTTCTGGGGGTGACGCTAGACAATAAAATTTGCTGGAAACCTCACATCAGTCATATCCGGGCCAAGTTAGCAAAATGTACAGGCATACTGGGGAAGACAAGACACATCTTGGACTATAAATCACTGGTCTTACTGTACAATTCACTGTTTCTACCTTATCTTAACTACTGTGTAGAAGTCTGGGGAAACACCTACAAGACCAACCTACAGTCAATATGCACATTACAAAAAAGAGCTATAAGGATAATAAATAATGTAGGATATAGACACCATACCAATTCGTTGTTTTTAAAGTCACATGTCATAAAGTTCATCGATTTAGTTAAATTTAAGACAGCACAAGTAATGTACAGGGCAATTAATAATCCACTCCCAACTAATATACAAAAAATACTTAAAAAAAGAGACAATGATCATAATTTGAGAGGAGACTTAAACTTTACACAACCCAAGATACGAACAACCAAGAAAAGTATGTGCATATCTGTCTGTGGGGTGGATTTGTGGAACAGTCTGGAGCCGGAATTGAAACTATGTACAAACAGAAATCAATTCAAAACGAGGTATAAACATTATTTGCCGAAAGGATATATGTTAGAAGGGTAGTATTTATATGTACGATTCACTATGCTCAGTCTGGGACACTATGGAATGGTGGGTGGGACAGCATTGTGTATATCTATGTTGTTTGAGGCTGGTTTTGATGTATGGACATCAATGTATGTTAGGATGGATGGGTGTTAATGTTATGTACGGAATACAGTTAATTGTTTACTTGGGGTCTTAAATGTGGTAATTTGTATATAATTCACATGGGTGTATTTATGGAAAAGAGGAGATGGAATTAATAAGTGTTCACTTCTTCCTTCTCCCTTTCGAACACTGTATACTGTTACTTTATTGCATTTGTCATTTGTTTTGTTTTTGTTATACTTTTTTGTTCGAAATAAAGTATCTATCTATCTATCTATCTATCTAGAATTTTTATTTATTACCACTTTTGTCAGATTCAAGTTATTTCTGTGACCATTGTGGGTTTTTCTTTCATTAACAGAGGGGTACCAACAATTTTGTCCACGTGTGTATAAGAATGAATAATATAAAGGGACATATGAACTTATCCTACATGGAATGCACACATAAACATCAGACATGAAATGGGAAAGTCGTGGAATAATAATATAAGAATAATACAGATAATATGGAATTTTTCTATCAGACAGCAATGTGTAATGGTCAACAGTATCAAATCGCCATATATGACCCGTGCTGGCAAAATGAGTCGCAATGAGGAAATGTTGAAAACTGAGGTAACATTTTCATATTCTTTATTGAAAGACCTTCAAAATGATATTTAATATGTAAGAATTGCGCAAAAACACGACCAGCAACAAGCTGATTTTGTTTATATTTTGGCTGGTTGAAAACGTGTTCAATTGGTCCTGAGTTACATCTTCCGCAAAAATGTGTATGTTTAGAAAGTAGGAGTTCCAAGCTTTACAATGATACCGTTCACTGAAAGCGGGTTTTCCTGGGACTTGCCGCCAGCAAACAAAGAATCATGATTTATGACTTCACTTGCTTGTAGCTCATAATTACCCGATACGCATTCCGACTCATTTTGCCAGCACGGGTCACGTCATTTGAAATGTCAAATGGGTATCCCACAAGACTCCGTAGTTGGACCAATATTATTCTTCCTATACATAAATGATCTACCAAATGAATGCATGCCACTGGAGTGGTGGCTCAGTGGGTAGAGCATCTGCCCCCACACCCGGGAGGCCTTGGTTCAAATCCCAGCTGGGTCATGCCGAAGACCATATAAAAGCAGAACTTCCTGCTGTCCAGCTTGGTGCTCAACAATAATAGAATGGAGGAGAGAAACTTGTGGCGACGCCTTGCATGGCAGCGACTCCTGATTCTAGATGCTATTAATATTGTAGATAAGAGAAACAATTTTGTTCTACTGTACATGATTGGCTGTATGGATTGAATGACAAAGTGGGCTTTACCTATGCAGAAACATTCATATACAAATGTATGCAGATGCCACTGTAATATTCACACCTGCAAAAAACACACAAGAAGCCACCTGTATTCTTACAACAGCAATGACCCATATCCATGACTGGCTGAATTATTCATTTCTCCTACTAAACATTTAAAAAACAAAACAAAACAAAACAAAAAAAAACCTGTTTGCATGATGTTTACCAAACAATCATCAAATATTACAAACTCAAACATTTTCTTAAAAGAGGAAGAGCTACAACTAGTTGAGGAATTTAAATACCTTGATGTGATTTTAGACTCCTCATTAACCTTTAAAAACACATCAAAAAATCTCAAGCAGTCAAATTCAATCTAATTTTTTTTTTTAAATTGGACCATCCCTGACAGTTCATGCGGCCAGAATGTTTCTGCATGCAATGATCTCACACATCAATTACCATTTTACCAACTGGTCACTCACTGGTGTAACCATAATCAAACCCATTGAACCTTTACACAAAAAAAGCCATAAAAATCCTTGACAAGAAAGATCCCACATATCATTGCTGTCACATTTACAAGAAATACAATCTTCTGTCTTTTGAAAATTATAAAACTCTCAGATTTGCCAGTTTAATTTATAAAATATTAAACGGCTATGCACCCCCCACCCCCTCCTTGGAGAATATGTTTAACTGAACTGTCACCAGTACAACCACCAGAGCAATCACTAGAGGAGACTGTGAGGTCCCCCATAGACGCACATTTGCTCAATCTGTGCTATCAGTGAGGGGCACCAAGATCTGGAATAACATACCATCTGCAATCAGAAAACGTACCACACTGAACACTTAAGATGCATTGTAAAAATTGGCTTTTAAACAACCAAAACTATACCCATAACTAGTTGTTGCTTTGCGGCATACGCATATATACGCTACTCACAAAAAGTTAGGGATACTTGGCTTTGAGGTGAAATTTATGGAAAATGTAAAAGTTCACGCTACAGTGATACATCATGAAAGTAGGGCATTTAAGTAGAAGCATGTAATGGTGATTTCCTCATCTCAAGCAATTTATTGAAACAAAAGCCGACAACAGTGGTGGCTATACCGCAACAAAAAATGTCAATGTCTCAGTAATTCATCATGTGCCTTTGAGCATCAATTACAGCTTGACAATGATGTCTCATGCTGTTCAGAAGTCGACTTTTTGTCTGCTGAGGCATGGCATTCCACTCTTCTTAAAGGGCGGCCCTCAGGTCATTGAGGTTGTGGGGTAGAGGGTTACGAGCCTCTACACAGTGACTCAGCTGATCTCAGTTTTTCTATGGGATTCAGGTCTGGAGAAAGTGCAGGCCACTCCATTTGAGGTACCCCAGCCTCCAGAAACCATTCCCAAATGGTGCACCTTCAATGAGCTGGAGCATTGTCGGCCATGAAGATGAAATTAGGCCTGTGTTGTTTATGCAGTGGCACAATGATTGGATTAATGATGTTATTCAGGAAGCATTGGCTTGCCACTGTACTATTCATAAGGTGTAGAGCAGTTCTGTATTGACACCTGCCCAGACTGCAACATGGTGACAACAGTGGCTGATGCATAGCGCTCTCCTTGACGTCTCCAACATCATTGGTGGCCATCATTTCTGCTCAACGTGAATCAACTTTCATCAGAGAACAGCACTGAAGCCCACTGGTCCCTTGTCCAGTGTAAATGCTCCCTGGCCAATGCAAACAATGATGCCTGTGCGTGGTGGTGTGGTCAGACACCCTTGCAGGTCATCCAGCACACAGACCATGCTGATGTAAACGGTTCAAATGGTCTGACATGACACTTGGGTGTCTCTCACCTCCCTTAAATGTGCCTGGAGTTGAGTGGCATTCATCATCTGGTTCCACAGGGCACTGTTCACAATGAAGTGGTCATCAGCGGGGGATGTGGCCAAAGGATGTCCACTTCTATGCCTTTCTGTGACTCTTCCAGTCTCTCTGTATCTCTGTTGCAACCTGCTGATGACTCTAAGCTCAGTGGCCACTTCCCTCCGAGAACATCCTGTTTGAAGCCTCGCAATGAGGTACTGTTGATCAGTTGTTAAGGGTCGTCTTTGGTCTCATGATGTCAAAATGTGAACAGCATGATGAAGAGGACTGTTTAAATACCAATTCTAAGCGAACCCAAAAATTTGTCAATTCACGGATCAAGCACCTGTTGTGAATTTTGCCCTTAAGCACTTTGCTAGAGAACAGCAAGTTATGCACAGGTTATAATGCATTTTAGATGCATCCTGAAATTTCACCCGAAAGCCGAATACCCCTAACTTTTTGTGAGTAGTGTATATGTGCCCATGCATCACACACATATGCCCTGCCTCTTGTTTGTTGCTGTAAGATGCTTGGGTGCATGTGTGTGTGTACGCATACACAGCACTTCATTTGTGTGACATTTGAATATTTTGTTTAGCAACACCTTAACTCTTGCACTTTAGCATATACACTTTGTACAGTTTCATTGTAGTTCTGCTTGTGAATGTGTGTTTTTGTGACCCACTGGGGGAAGTACAGATGCAAATTAGCAGTACAGCTAAATCTGGCATGCTTACATTTGTATTATTGTTCATTAGTATGCAATGTCCCTTTCAAATAAACATTAAATTAAACTGAAATAAACACTATGTTCCTCTCTCTTCTTAACAGTATGTGTTCACTATAGCCATTTCCATCCTTTTAGCAAAATCCACAACCATCTGTCCTTCCACATTTCTCTACTTAAGACTATACCTACCCAAGACCTCATCACCTCTGTTTCCTTCACCTACATGTACATTAAAGTCTGTTCCAGTCACCACTCTCTCCCCCTGGGAACACTACCTCTTCATCCAACTTACTCCAGAATTCCTCTGTTCTACCTGACATCCAACTTGTGGGGCATACACACTGGCAACATTCAACACCATACCTTTAACTTCTAGCTTCAAACTCGTGATTCTGTCCGACTCCCTCTTTACCTCCTGAACACTCTTCCTTCAAGATTACTCCATTTCTCTTCCTATTCACACCACGTAGAACAATTTAAATCCACCTCCAATACTCCTAGCCTTACTTCCCTTCCATCTGGTTTCTTGAACACAGTATGTCTGCCTCTCTCCATCATATCAGTCAACTCTCTGCCTTTACCAGTCATAGTCCCTACATTTAATGTCCCTACTCCCGCCTCCACACTTCCACCTTTCCTTTTCTCTCTCCCTCCTAACACACCTTCCCCCCTCCTCCTCCATCTTCGACCAACAGAAGCCCAATTTCCACTGGCAACCTGTCAATTAACAGCACTGGCGGTGGTCATTAACCTGGGCCTCGACCGTCCGATCCCGCAAAGATTTTACGTTGGATGCCCTTCCCGACAACCCTCCCCATTTAGCCGGGCTTGTGACCGGCGCTAGGAGTACACCGGCTTGTGCACCCCCTGTGGCTGGGTTAAAAGAGAAACTAAACATCACTAAACTGTAATCGTGTTTAGTGATGAGGAATGATAGTTGTCAGCTGATCGTTGAAACAAAAACTAAATATTACTGTCATTATACGACAGCTTTAATTACGTGAAAAATAATTTTTTAAATTGACAAACATATCTAACTCGTGACAAAATTTGATTGGGATCATAAGAATTTCACTCTTGCCATTCATTTCAATGGAGAATTTTTTCGATATAATGTCCCATATGCGGAAGTAGAGGGGGCGTGACTTAGGCTTTCTATAGTTGCACCTGTCATTTAAAGAACACGCCTCTAAATTTAAAACATACCCACAAACAACAACAACAAAAAAAAAGGTAGGATTCTTTCACACCCAACCCTATTATTCCAGACTTGAAATTTTCAGTTTGATCTGTACTAAAATTACAAGTGTGACCGCAGTCTGGACAAAACAGTCATGCAAAAACAGGTAGTCAGTGGGATCAAACTGAACCTCTGGTTTTAAAGCAATTTTCATAAAGGGTGGACTTTTGGACCAAACACAGGAAGTCACTGTATGCCATCAGAACCAGGAAGAAAAATGATTTGTGATAGTACTTTTGAGAGGAAGCGATTTGATCCTCAAATAAAATGGATCAATTGTATGATAAAAAAAATTAACAAGAAGACAAACATGGTGAAAGTTAGATATTTTCAGACAGGATGTGTAATGACGAGGCGCACACACACCGGGTGTCAGTTAGAACTTTTACTTGTCACTGCAACTTCAACCAACAACTAACCACAGTGGCTCATGTACAACTCCTTTTATACTCAGGTCATGGCCAGGGTCATACTGCCCTCTTGTGGTGACTCTATAGGAACTTCACATATCAATACATCTCCCTTTTTTTTCAAGTAAAGGTCATGTCCAACTATAAACTTTTTCTCAAATTTCAATAACCCAAATAACTCCATTTCTTTTTACATCTTTGTCAACCTTGTACACTGAATCACAACTTTAACTTTTCTCTGTTTACAACTCAACATCAACACATTTTTTTTTTTTTTTTCTCATTCATCTCAGTACTCCTTACATTTCCTCAATCAATCTTTTCGGTTTCACAATTTGCCTTTGTGAGCATCTCTTTTGTGTCACCTCAGTCTGTTCGTTAGTGTCTGTCTCTATGTTCTGGTTCTCAGCCATTTCTGGTTGTTCGGTTTGGCTGGGAATTGGCATGTCGCCTGTTTCACTGTCTGTGACTCTCAATTTGGTCTGAGGCACTTTCAGTAAGTGACGTCGGTTTCGCCTCATTGTTTTCCCATGCTCTGTGATGACTTCATATGATCTGGGAGTTGTTTCTTTGACCACTTTTGCCAGCGGTCCCCATTCTCCATCACATCTCACTCGCACAATGTCCTCCTGTGCTAGTGGTCTCAGAGGTCGTGCTGTTCTGTTGTACAGTTCAGTTTGCCTCTCATCGCGCCTCACATCTCTCTTTCCTTGCTGCTAAAAGTCTTTAATTGTGCCTTTGTACTCTCAGACGCTTGGCAAATCTGTATCGCTTTCTCCAGCGTTAAGTTAGTCTCTTTCAGTAATTGCATCCGCAATTTGTTGTCTTGGACCCCAATTACAATTTGGTCCCGTATCATTGACTCACTCAATGTTCCAAAGTTGCATGACTGACATTTCAACCGTAGGTCTGTGACATACAGCTCGATGGACTCTGACTCTTTCTGAAGTCTTTTTCTGAACACATACCTCTCGTACGTTTCATTCTTTCTCGGTGTGCAATAATCGTCGAACTTCTTCATTACGACGTCGAATTTGCCTTTTTCTTCTTCCGTGAAGATGAATGTGTTGAACACATCTAGCGCCGCTCGCCCTGCTACTGTTAGCAGTAATGCTATCTTCCTCTCCTCGTCATGGAGACCGATAGCTAGCGAATAAAGTTCAAAACTTTGCTTGAATGTTTTCCAGTTCTCGTTGACGTTACCGGTCAACTTTAACTCGTCCGGCTGTCGAAGAGCGTTCATCTTCGCCGTCGGTTCGTATCTTTTATCCTGGTACCATGTAATGACGAGGCGCACACATACCGGGTGTCAGTTAGAACTTTTACTTGTCACTGCAACTTCAACCAACAACTAACCACAGTGGCTCATGTACAACTCCTTTTATACTCAGGTCATGGCCAGGGTCATACTGCCCTCTTGTGGTGACTCTATAGGAACTTCACATATCAATACAGGATGTGAGAAGGAGAATTTAAACGATCGGGACAAATGTTCTTTTTTATGAAAACCTTGATAGCATTCAAACACTTGTACAAATAGTTCACTTACGAAGGTGGATTCCTTCTCAGCATCAACTTCAAGTGAAGTTATCTATGTGCCCAGTTCTAAAGAAAACATCTCAGAGCGTGTTTGCTAACTTCCGTGGTCTGAGCCGTCTACACCAGGGGTGTCCAACCATGTGCCATGGAGAGCCAAGACCCTGCAGGTTTTACCTCCAACCAGTGTCTTCAACAGCAGATTTCTGTGAACTTCTTCCCACTGATTGCTGATAAGTGAAAACACCTGCTGAAGAGACTGGGTAGAAGAGAAAACCTGCAGGGTCTTGGCTCTCCATGGCACCTGGTTGGACACCCCTGGTCTACACAAACGTTGCTATGACATATGTAAGGATGTAGATGCATTACATAATGCTGTTTTTTTGTGCTTGGATAGGAGCACTGTAGACCCAAACCTAGCCAGACCAAATGTATTCAATGTTATAAAATGAAAACGCTCATTACATTTTAGCAGATTTAAAAAAAAATCTACATAAAAAAATAAAAGCTTTATTGTTACGGCATGTGGAGTATAGCAACTGTAGTATGCCAGGTTTGTGCACACTTCCCCACTTCTGTTGATTGCATGATCATTATCAGCTGCACCAATTAACCACCTGTCTCATCAGCTGGAACCTATATAAGCAGGCAGTTCCTCTTCCTCTGCATGGGAATTTTGGATTCTACTTGTCAGCAGCAGTGACTCTCCTTCAACCTCTTGTGCGTGCCAACCTGGAGTGCGCTCATACCTAGCAGTGACTGAGAGATGAAGCTTCATGTAGCCTTGAAGCCTTCCAGCCAATTGGGTTGCAAAATGCTCGTTTCTAGAGGCTTCATGCACACAAAATCTAAGACCGGCAGATGTGTTCATTTTAACTGTATGTGATACTCCTAAAGCTGTCTTGCCACAGTTTGGACATTGGAATAATGACTACCAGGAAAAAGAGAAATTCATTTTCATTTAACTATACATTTTTTCTCTTCTGAGTACAAAGAAAACATTCAAACCATGTGCTTTTGCTCCCCTTATTAACATGCTTTTTCATAAATGGTGTGGATAAGGGTTTCTTGCCTCCTACCTTCTCTCAAGACCTCCATACTCACTCTCTGCTCCCGGCAGACTCAGACTCCTACTCTGGACGGAACTGTTAACCCCGTAAATGTCCCTCAGTCTCAGGTCTCCAGCAACATTAAATAATATCCTAGCCCCCTTAAGTCCTCAGGCCCGGTGCACCCTCTCCTACCTTCGAGACTCCTTGCCTACCAAAGCCATCATGGATCATTCTATTGACCTGAAGAACGGCAGCCGCTCTGTGGTGTACTCACTGTCCTATCTCTTGCTGAACCTGTAAGACAAACTACAGTATATCAAATTATACTCACTACTGCCTTTCAACATAGTCACTATAGCCTCTTCTGCCTTCTCTGCATGGTTACCAGTTTCTCACAAATGCACATTTCATAAATCATTGTTCAATAAATGCTTACCTTTTATACTCATCTGCTGCCTCCTGTCAGTGTCTGGGTCCATTAGTAAAAATATGTCAGCAACATGAACAAAATAAGACACCACACACTAACAGATTGAATTTACAGCTGGCTAGAGTACCAATCAGTGTTGCCAGGAAATGTCATGGCTACCTCAGGGAGGTGCAGGTGTTGGACTCACAAAGCAGGCTGAACTCCAGCGTAACATGGTCATTTATTAACAAACACAAATGAACAAACAAAATAGCAGCATGGGAGCTGAAACACAAACAACTGAAGATATGACTGGCAGAATAACTTACAGGGATTCTGGGTTACTGATGGGGAAAAACAGACACTGAACACTGATATACTGTATATATGGTGGTGACTAATTACTGACGAGAGACAGCCAGATGTGACTTTAAGGTTATGAAAAATGGCAGACAATGCTTTCGCCTCAGTCAGCTCACTTTCTGATTACCGTATTTTTTGGACTATAAGGCGCACTTAAAATCCTTTAATTTTCTCAAAAATCGACGGTGCGCGTTATAATCCAGTGCACCTTATGTATTAATTCTGGTTGTGCTTACTGACCTCGAACCGATTTTATGTGGTACACGGCGCTCAAAAATCTGTCAAAAATGTTTTAGTACGACTTTGGTAAGCTATGAAGCCGAACCGCTTGATGGATTGTCGGAGCATTACGGTAGTCAGGAGCCTCGCGGAGTAATATGTGCTTCAACATAATGGCCGGATGGCTTTTTCCACAAGTCTCCATCCCTATTGATCTGCCACTCCATGCGCGCCCATCTCACCGATACTGTCAAAACCCAAGTGAAGCAAACTAATTCGGAGCTTGCCATCATTCCGGGTGGATTAACCAAAGAACTCCAACCGCTATATTGGTGTCAACAGGTCGTTCAGAGTTAAATTGCTAGTGAGTTACGCACTATCTGCCAATGGATCGTGGATCGAAACTGCTCCTGTTTAGCTGTAATTAATATTCAAAAATGATATTTTCAGGACGAAAGAATTCAAGCGTCCTGGCATTTGTTTGCATTGTTTACTTCTCGGGGCTGCCGCCGGAGAGCGAGCTGTATTGATTACTGAGCGAGTATCCTGGCGATGTAAACAGCCACGGACCAAAAACGTACATTTGCTCGTTGAACAGGTCATTCACACTCGCAGACAATCGCGCTATATGTGTCTATAATGACTATAGATAGGATTTTCTTTCCATGCACGCAAAAAAAAAAAAAAAAATTCCCAGATCCAACTACCTCACGAGGTAGTTGATACCCAAAAGCCAATGGTGTATAGAACATGTATATTAGGATTTGTATGTGAAATTTCGGCATCGAAACTGCTCCTGTTTACCTGTAAACGTGTCTATAATGACTATAGATAGGATTTTCTTTCCATGCACGCAAAATTTTTTTTTTCCCCGGTTCCGACTACCTCGCTTTAATGCGCCTTATAATCCGGTGCGCCTTATGTATGAAAATAGACCATCAAATAGACCGTTCATTGATAGTGCGCCTTATAATCCGGTGCGCCTTATAGTCCCCAAAATACGGTATCTTTTTTGTTCACGTGACAACCCATACAGTGCTTGCTTATCTGGCCATGGGGAAACTACCCACACAACAGAATATCACATTGTAAATGTTCAACATGTTGGATATGTACAATTCTAGACTGGAACAGCTCCGTTGTTTGTTCTGAGCAGACTGGATCACTCATAACATCCCCCACACCACAGGAAAATCTGACAAGATAATTGCTAGGACCACCAAGATGATTGGAACTTTCCCTACAACTACTGAAGGCGAAGAATCTGGCCCCAAATCAACCAGATTATCTTTTTGTGTGTGGCTGGAACATGTCATAAAAATGTCCAAGAAAATCACAAATGAATGAAAAATAAAATTGCCTTATACGGCAATAAAGAGAAAAATTTGAGATTTACACAAAACATTCAGTTATTGCCATTCTTGGATATAAACAAGGTCATTTCTTAATTAAAGTTATTTTAATATGGGAGTGTTTGGAGATAAATACAGTTTTTAACACCAAGACCTATTCAGAAAAAGCAGCCCACCCAGCCTACTTCCCACTTTTACATCAGCTACCAATCATCCAGAATATTGCTGTTTAGTAACCATTGATTCCTTTTCCAATTGCAACAACGTGTGAAGAGTTACTGTAGTTTGCAGTAAGTGATTTTATGTGTGATGTGCTCCAAAGCTTGATGGAAGTGACTCTGGGACCTGGCGAGTCATTACTGTAACTCACTGCAGTGAAATACAAGAGCTTCATGGCAGCTGAAAGCCATCTGCATTATTGTGTGTATGAATGTGGACGTACGAATGAGTATGTGATCCATTCATGTAGAGTAACTCCTTTCAAAGAAAATTGTGAAAAATGGGAAATTGTACTCTAAATGCCATTCATTCAGCTCTGATGTTGGGTGACCTTCAGCAGAATCAACTCCTCCCATTGTGAACGTGGCCAAGTGTTCTCTGTAAAATATCAGATTTGATAAGAAAAAAAAAAGGAGTGCATGAAAGCAAACATGCACCATGGTACAGAACAGAATGGGCTCAGATGTGTCTGCTCTGTAGACAGATTGGATGCTTTTGTGTTTCATTCTGTATGTGTCATTGCTTTGCTTTATGCACAAAGGATGTTTAGTGAACAAAATGATAACCCAAACACCAAACACATTTTATTTTAGTTATATAGTCTGAGTGTTTCAGCTTACACTGGAACCACCTGCCAGTTTTTGTTGTCTATCACTGTGGTTATAGGAAGAAAAAGTATACCAAAAATATTAAATATAAAAAAATAAGAACTGAAGAATCTATGTATTTACTGGCAAAGGAATTATTAATGCAAGACTGGAAGATAGTTTATGATGAAAATGATATAAATAAAGCATATGATAAATTTTTACAAATATTTCAGTCATTGTACAATAAAAACTGTCCTACAAAACAATACAGTGACAGACAACAAAACAAAAATATTCTGTGGGTCACCAAGGGGCTATTAAATGCATGTAAAAAGAAGAATACATTACATAAACAATTCATTAAGTGTAGAATCATAGAGGCTGAGATCAAATATAAAAGATATAAAAAAAAACCCCTAATATAATGAAGACTTGTAAGAAAGAATACTACAACAGAATATTAGAGGATAATAAGAATAACTTAAGAGGAATATGGCAAGTGCTAAATGGGATTGTTAGTAACCAATCAAAGAATGCTAATTATCCAGAATATTTTATTGAAAATGACAATTTTTTTTTTCCACAATATCTTTATTGAACCTTTTTTTTTTTTTTTAACAAACATGATACAAACAATCAAACACTACCGCTAAAGTACTACAAAAAAAAAAAAAAATGCACTAAAAACACCAACAACCACCAACAAAATCAAGTCTTCAACAATGCTCCTCTGTTTAGTCTAGACAATCCAATACATAAGTATACATATTATGTTCACCAGTTTGGAATTTACAAGGTCCACACACATCATTCACCTTCTTCTTCAAGAGTTATGTTTAAATTTTTTACATAATCAATAAAAGGTCTCCATATATTCTCAAACACAATTTCCTTTGATTTCAGTATATATGTTATTCTTTCTAATGGAAGGTTTGTTAACATCTGTCTTAACCACTGAGTCACATCTGGTCTATGAGTCTTTTTCCATAATAGTGCAATACATTTTTTGGCATTAAGCAAACTGAGGTCTATGAATGTTCTTTCACTTTTATTAAAATTATGCTTTTCTGGGTACAGACCCAACAAAAACAGTTTAGGATTCAGTATGATTTGTTTTGAGATTATTTTTTCAATTGTTACCCTCACCTCTTCCCAAAACATTCTTATTAATCTACATTCCCATAAACAATGAAATAGGGTTCCTTTACTTTCCATGCATTTTGTGCATGTATCTGGTATATTTTTGTTATATCTATTTAACTCCTCCGGTGTAACATACATCCGCATTAACCATTTGAAATGTATCAATTTAAGGCGTGCATTTATTGATTTGGTTTGAGCTTCTGTACAAGCCAATTCCCATTGTTCCTCCGAAATTTCAATTTGCAGATCTTCTTTCCAGTAGTTTAATCTTTTCAGTGAATTTTCACTTGAAGATAGTGTCAATGAGTTATAAAACTCTGAAATAATACCCTTTCTTTTACTATCTTTCATCATCATTTTTTCCAAGGATGAATAAATAGGTCGAGTGAGAGCTTTATTTTGATTTGATCGAATAAAGTTTCTAAGTTGAAGATATTTAAAAAAATGTGTTCTATTGAGATTAAATTTGATCCTCAGCTCTTCAAAAGACATTATGTTGTCTGCACATGTCAAATATAAATCCTGAATCTTTTGTATCCCTTTTAAATTCCATACTTTAAATACAGCGTCCGCTCTCCCTGGTTTAAAATATTGATTACCCCATATTGGACTAAATTGTGACAATAACTGTGGTTCTTTTAAATAGTTTTTAGCTTCACACCATATTTTGATCATATGCTTTACAAATGGATTTTTAACTTGTTTTTGTAATTTTTTTGCCGAATCTGAGTATATGAATATGGGAAGAGGTAAAGGTAAATTGTATGATTCCATTTCAGTCCAGTGAGGGAGATCATTTGATGAAAAATAATATGTCATAGACCTCAGTTGTGCCGACCAATAATACAACATAAAATTTGGACATTTCAGACCTCCACGATCAAATGGTAAATATAATAAAGACAGACGTAATCTAGCCCTCCTGTTGTTCCATATAAATTCCACTAACTTTTTTTTTATTCTTGAGAATAGATCTAAAGGTGGTGATAAGGGAATGTATTGAAATAAATAAAGTATTTTAGGTAAAATATTACTTTTAAGTATATTGATTCTCCCGATCATCGACATTGGTAGTGACATCCATCTCTGAGTTAACTCATTGATATCTGACATTAAGGCTTCATAGTTGACACTGGCGACTGATTCTAGCTTAGGCATAATTTGGATTCCTAAATATTTAAACTGATTTACAACATTGAATTGATTTACCTCAGGGGCTGGGTAATTTCTCTGGGTCTCATTTAGCATTAATATTGAAGATTTAGTTTTATTTATTTTATATCCTGATATTTCCCCAAAATTCTTTATTAAATTCAACAAGGTTGGAATTGATTTTTTTAGATTCGACATAAACAAAATTATATCATCGGCGTACAGGGAGATTTTATGTTCTGTTGGTCCAACTTTAATTCCATATATTTGTGAATGTAAACGTATCGCTATCGCTAAAGGTTCAATTGCCATAGTAAACAGTAAAGGTGAAAGTGGACAGCCTTGTCGACATCCTCTATTGATTTTTATTGGTTTTGAAATATTGTTATTTGTTAGGATTTCTGCTGTAGCATTATTGTATATTATTTGAACCCATTTTATGAAATTATTTCCAAGTCCAAACCTTTGTAGGACTTCAAAAAGAAAGGGCCATTCAACTCTATCAAAGGCCTTTTCGGCGTCCAATGATAGGAGAGCTGTATCCGGTGCTTCTTTATTAAAATAAATAATATTAAATAGTCTTCTTACATTATGGAAGCCTTGTCTACCCTTTATAAAGCCATTCTGATCTCGATTAATAATATTTGGTAAAATTTCTTGTATTCGTCTTGCTAAAATTTTACAGATTATCTTAAGGTCGGCGTTTAATAGGCTTATTGGTCTCATATTTTCACATTTATTAGAGGGCTTACCTGGTTTTGGCAGCAGTATAATTAAGGCATTATTTATGTATGATGGTAAATTATTATTTTGAAATGCTTCTAAAACCATTTCCAAAAAAGGTTTTATTAATTTATTCTTAAATTTTTTATAAAGGTCAACTAGAAGACCATCTGGTCCTGCACTTTTTCCTGATTTCATATTATCAATGGCTAGCCCAACTTCTTCTTGACTAATTTTAGACTCCAATATCTCCCTGTTTTCATTTGGTATACACGGTATAGATAGTTCGTTCAAAAACCCATTTAGTTTTGTTAAATCAGGTTCATTTTTGGTATCATATAATTTTTCATAGTAATCTCTAAAGGCTCTATTAATTTCTAAAGGATCTATAACTACCTGTCCTTTACTTATAATACTGGTAATTGGTGTTTTAATTTCCAATTGTTTAATCTGCCATGCTAATAATTTTCCTGATTTTCACCTTGTTCATAAAAAGATTGTTTCAATCTTAGAAGACTCGAGGCAGCTCTATTCGCTGATTTTTTGTCGTATTCAGCTCTCAAAATCAGTAATTCATTCTCCAACCTTGGGTCACTTCCTGCATACACTTTTTCCTGAAGACTTTTTATTTTATGTTCCAATTTAGCTCTCTCCTCTCGAGTCTTCTTAGATTTTGATCCTGTATAACTAATAATATGTCCCTTAATAAAAGCTTTGAAAGCCTCCCACTTTACACATGCTGATGTTTGTGTAGTATTGATGTCAAAGAACTCGTCTATCTGTTTTTCTATATACTTGACAAATTCCTCATCCTGAAGCCATTTATGCTGAAATTGCCATCTACCTGATTCCTTTGTCAATTTTTTATCTACATATATTAGACAACAGGGTGCATGATCAGAGATCACGATGTTATCATAAAAGCAGTTTTGAATCTTGGACCTTAATTCTGTGGAAATCAAAAAATAATCAATACGTGAGAATGTCTTGTAGGTACTGGAATAACAAGAATAGGCTTTAACTTGTGGTTTCATTTCTCTCCATATATCTAACAATCTCAATTCTTTCATAAAATGATTAATAGTCATCCTACATCCAATGTGCGTACAATCCAGTCCTGTTGATCTATCCACACCTGGATTCAATGTACAATTAAAATCCCCTGCTATTATATGTTGCCCTGTAAGTGATGATAAGATGAGAAATAAATTAGCAAAGAACTTCTGATCATCTATATTGGGACCATATAAGTTCACAAGATTTATATTTTCTAATAGCAAAGAACCTTGAATGATTACATATCTTCCAAATTTGTCTCCAATTACATTTTTCACTTGAAAAGGAACTGATTTATGTATGAGAGTCATAACTCCCCTGGCTCGGGATGAAAATGAAGAGGTGAATACACTTCCCTGCCATCTACTCCTAATTCTTTTAACATCCTCCTCTATCAGATGAGTTTCTTGTAAAAACACAATTCTTGAACCCATGTCCTTTATTTTATTCATAACTTGTTTAAGTTTTTTTAAATTTTGTAGACCTCTGCAATTCCATGAAGTTAAATTAAGATTAACACTTTGGTCCATGATCAATAGAGAGTTTGGGATTACCTTGCAGTGTAAACATGCTCATACAGAGAAGCAAAAACATGAGTGGTTGAACATTCATCCTACAAACTACACACAAACAAATTTCCCCTTCCCACACTTGTGGCAAACCCCCCAAAATCAAAAGAAAAATTCTGTCTCCCGATATAGCCATCGACCGTTCCACACCCACGGGGAACAGCCTAAGCCACTCCTTCTTCATCCTCCCAATCACCCTAACTCTACTGCTTTTAATGACGTAACATTAACTCTCCTCTGTAGTTTTCCAACTTAACTCCAAAATTTTTAACAACTTTGTACATCATAGTTTTTTTTTTGTTTGTTTGTTTTGTTTTGTTTTTTTAATATATAATACAATCTATATTTTGTAAACTTACTATTTACTTCAAGTCAGTCAGATGCCTGTGCAAATGCTTAATTATTCTACCTTATATTTTGTTCATGCTTAGCTCCCACCAGTCTCTTCTTCTTCTTTGATCTTCTTGATGAACTCCTGCGCCTCCTCTGGGGTCTTGAAGATGTGGGTTCTGCCCTCATACGTGGTCAGCAGTCTCGCAGGATAGATTACACCATGACGAATCCCAAGGTTGCGCAGCTCCTTACGTACGGGATCAAACTGCTTCCTCAATTGCTGGATTCCTGTGGCCAAATCTGGGTAGAACCGCACCTGCTGGTCCTGGTGTTTAATCTCTCCTTTTTTAGCTCGTGCAGCGTTGAAGATCTTCATCCTGTCTCTGTTGCTAAGAAACTTCATAATTAAGGTCCTCGGCGGTCCCTTATCTCTCCGTGGGCCAATACGATGTGCTTTTTCCAGAACCACTGCTGATTGCAACTCCTCGCTGCCCAGCACCTCCGGAATCCACTTTTCCAGAAAGGAACATACGTCCCGACCTTCTGATTCCTCTGGAAGACCCACCAGCCTCAAATTATTCTGTCTCGACCGAGATTCCAAATCCAAAATATTATCTTCCAGAGATTTATTTTTTTTTTCCAAAGTGCGCACCTTTAATTGAAGACGGGTGACGTCATCTTCAGCACTAGCGAGACGGAGCTCCATCTGCGCCGTTCGTTCTACACAGTCACCCAATTCCTTTCTTATTCCTTCCAACGCTGTCATAATCCCATCAAATCTAGAGGAAAAGTCCGCTCTCATTGAACTCATGGCAGCCATCAGCGCATCTGCGCCATTCCCCGCAGATATCGCAGCGTTGCCAGCCTCCTCCGCCATATATGGAGTTTTGTTTACTGCGTCACAGACCTGAAAGTCCGTTAATTTGGACTGTTTCGGCGGCTCGCTTTTTCCTTTTCCTGGTTTTCCAGCCTTAGGCTTCACCGACATATCTTCGCCCAAATGCTGGGATACGTTCTGTCCCAAATGAGAGAGTTATTTGCCGATTTTTTTTTTTCCAGGAGCAGAGCAGAGCGAGACACGTCCGTCCTACGTGGCAGCCATAACCGGAAGTCGAAAATGACAATTTGATTAATAATATGGAGGATGTGGTCAGTGGTTTCAATGAATTTTTTGTAAATGTTGGTCCAGAATTAGCAAAAATAATAGTGACACCAGAAACAAACGATAGTGGTTCTGTAAATGAAATAGACGATAGAAATCCAAACACAATCTTTTTTGGGTGCAGTAACTGAAAAGGACATTATCGAGACTGTGAGTAGATTTAAGAACAAAAAATCAACTGACTGGAATGAAATTGACATGACAATAGTGAAAAAAGTAATTGATGGAATTGTTAAACCCTCACTCACATTTGTAACCTGTCATTTCAAACTGGTACATTTCCAAACAAAATGAAAATAGCAAAACTAATACCCCTGTACAAAACAGGAGACAGTCATCATTTCACAAATTACAGGCCAGTCTCTTTACTCTCACAATTCTCCAAAATACTTGAAAAAATCTTCACTAAAAGACTGGATGGTTTCATTGAAAAACACAACCTCCTCACAGACAGTATGGTTTTAGAGCAGACAACTCTAAATCTTTGGCACTGATCGAACTGATAGAAGAAATTACTAGTTGTATAGATAAAAAAAAAAGTAGAGTATTTATAGATTTAAAGGAAGCTTTTGACACCACTGATCATAGAATTTTACTAAGGAAATTGGAACGGTATGGGATAAGAGGGGTCGGACTGAGTTGGGTGGAAAGTTATTTAAGTAACAGACAACAATTTGTACAAATTGGTGAGCACAAATCACCCTTCATGGACATCACTTGTGGTGTGCCCCAGGGGTCAGTTTTGGGACCCAAACTCTTTATTTTATATATAAATGACATATGACAAGTATCAAAAATTCTGAAATTTTGTTTGCGGATGACACAAATATCCTTTGCACTGGTGAGAATTTGCAGTAGGTTTTAGAGGTGGTCACAACAGAAATGAAAAGGTTAACGCAGTGGTTCAACAAAAACAAATTATCTCTAAATATGAAAAAAAAAACCAAACAAAAAACCCAAAGATTATGTTGTTTGGAAATTATAAAATAAATCATGATATAATGGTATTGATAGATGATACCAGAATTGAAATAGTACAGGAAAATAAGTTTCTGGGGGTGACGCTAGACAATAAAATCTGCTGGAAACCTCACATCAGTCATATCCGGGCCAAGTTGGCAAAATGTATAGGGATACTGGGGAAGACAAGACACATCTTGGACTATAAATCATTATTCTTACTGTACAATTCACTGTTTTTACCATATATTAACTACTGTGTAGAGGTCTGGGGAAACACCTACAAGACCAACCTACAGCCAATATGCACATTACAAAAACAAGCTATAAGGATAATAATGTAGGATATAGGGACCATACCAACTCGTTGATTTTAAAGTCACATGCCATAAAGTTCATGGATTCAGTTAAATTTAAGACAGCACAAGTAATGTACAGGGCAATTAATAGTCAACTCCCAACTGATATACAAAAAATATTCAAAAAAGTGATAATGATTATAATTTGAGAGGAGACTTAAACTTTACAAAACCTAAGGTACGAACAACTAAGAAAGGTATGTGCACATCTGTCTGTGGGGTGGATTTGTGGAACAGTCTGGAGCTGGAACTGAAACTATGTACAAACAGAAATCAATTCAAAAATAGGTATAAACATTATTTACTAAAAGAATATATGTTAGAGGTGTAGTATGTGATATGTATAATGCCCTAAGCTCACTCTGGGACACTATGGTATGGTAGGTGGGACAGTACTGTGCATATCTGTGTTGTTTGGGGCTGGGTATAGATGTATGGACTGTATGTATGTAGAGATGGATGGGTGTCAATTTTGATATGTATAAAATATAGTTTATTGTCTACTTGGGGTCTTAATTGAGGTAATATGTATATATTTCACGTGGGTTGTATTTAGGGAAAAGAGGAGTTGGAGTAAATAAGTGTTAACTTCTTCCTTCTCCCTTTCAAGCACTGTATACTGTCACTTTATTGCACTTGTCATTTGTTTTGTTTTTTTGCTTTTTTGTTCAAAATAAAGTATCTATCTATCTATCTATCTATCTATCTATCTATCTATCTATCTATCTATCTATCTGTCTGTCTGTCTGTCTGTCTAAGAGCATAAAATCAAAAGTGAAATAGACTGATGGAAGTGTGCTTCAATACAGGTTAATTTATGCTAAATTGCTACAACCAAACAAACTGAATTGAAAATCTGTTCCTCAAAAGCTTCAGATAGTTTGGTTCAGTTTCTTTGAACTTCCTTTAAAAAGAACAGTTTCTGAAGAAAGCTTAGAGAATACATGCCCGGTGATGGAGGTTTCCAGCAAAAATACAATTTATTAATCAGCAGCAGCTATCACTATTTTTCCAAGCATCACCCTCCCCCCCCTTTCTGGTTTCAAATGATTGTGCTCTGTGGTTCAGTTGTTGGCTTACTTGGCAGTTTGTATGGAGTTCTTGATCCTCATTGTTGATTTTGCATATTTTTCCTAGTTATGCTTTATTTTTGCTATCAAATGCCACATTGGTAGAGAAACATGATCCTCCTTTGGCTTCAAGATGCATTATCAACACCTTATGAAAGTTAAGGTGTGTTCAGACCAAATACGAAAATTCAATTTTTTCATGTGGCACAGTTACATGTTAAGTAAATGTAAAGACGCAAATTGATACAACTTTGCATCCGAGCAAGTTTCACGGGGGGGGGGGGGGGTTACCTTCCTAACTTCTGCAGATGCTTTCTGCCTGCTGTGGAAATCCCCAAAACACCATCATGATTAGGTTTATAACATTGTCTGGCAGGGCTTCCAGCTGGGAAAATGTCACTGCCTCCTCCTGAAACTGCACCTGGATGACACTTGTTCACAATGCTATCCTGCTAGCCCTCATTAGCACATCTGTATCAGGAGTACGTGGGTGGATAAACTCCTGACACTCTGTTTCAGCTGCAATGCTCCCGGCCCATCTGTCTGCAGGTGAGTGTCAGTCTCATTTTCAAACTAGTTTACTCTCTCCAGTGTTGATACTTTTTACTCTAGTGACAGCAGAATCTCAAAGCTGATTAGCTATTGCTATCAGCTCCCTCAGATGCAAATGTATGAATGTATTTGCATGTTTACATTGAGTTAATATGTAATCATGTCACATAAAAAATTCCCTTTGCGTTTGGTCTAAAAGCACCATAATACTGCATTACATACTACAAATCTGGTAATGACTGTAGTGTTAACTGCTGAGTTCCATTTTATAAAATTATTCTTTGCTGAGGAGAAATAGTTTCACCCAAAAGTCTGGTCATGAATTGCTTTTCTTCACCCAAGATCAGAGTGGTGAAACCCAACGCCATCGGCCATAAAAGTGGAAGTTAATCCCTGCTCCAGACCTGCAGTCATTTCCCCTCAAATCCATTTGCCAAAGGAATGCCCCAAATGACAGGTTTATGACCTAATGTTCCACAGAGCCTGATGGTAAGATCGCTGAAACTGTTGAAACTCAAAAGTCCAACATTGACCTTCAATGGATAACACAGGAATATTTTTCTCTCTGAAGTTAAGCTATGAACTGTCAAAGAAATAACTTATTCATCTCCTCAAGACTCTCATTTTTCAGAAGATACTTCTCAGGACACTATTGAAGATATGGCCGGACCCTGTGATGGACAATTATGGTTTGAAATGCGTTTATTGATATGATTTGATATATATTTCTTTATTTTGAAAAATTAATTTTTGCATGTCTACCATAAAGAAATTATCACATTTACAATGTACACACATTGCTTGTTCCTTTATTATTAAGTAGAATATCTTAGTCACTAAATTTTAAAGAATTTATGCTTTAATGGGCAGCATATACATGTTTTAGGAGGATCACTTCTCATATCGAATTCTCTCTCCTCTTTCTGTGGGAGACACACACTTCAGAACTTTGAACTGACCAATCGGCTTCTAAGTCTCCTTGCGTTTCCTTTTTTAGTCAGTTTACGACCTCTGCCAAACAAACTCAGTGCAAGTGGTCAAAAGTTTATGCTAATGGGAAGATGCAACCCTGAGCTTTGAATGTAATTGGTCAAGCTCAGTTGTCATGAAATTTATTGTGCCATCCCTGCCACACCTCGGAAAAACTTTCCTTTGTTCATCAGTTAGAGTGCTGCAGCCCAGTCGGCAGGGAGTGACTCTTGGAAGGAGCAGATTTTCTGCTCTCTCCCCCTTTTTCTAAGTAGGCCTAGAGTCCATGCTCTGTGTAAATTCTTTTTTTTTTCCTTTTCTTTAAAATTCACTTTTTCCTGTTTTACTCCTTCCTTAATTTACTGTCTTAAGAAGATTTTGTTAGAGTTTTACCAAGCTTAAATGATCTTTGCTCTGATCACAGTACATTGGAAGAAATGGATTTGTGTTTTTTTTTTTTCAGTTTGATTTTCTGATTGGACTTTGAACAATAAACAAATATTATCTGGAATTTGACCACCTGACCAAATTGCCTTTGCTGTAGATTAAATGACATCGACCAGCCAAACGAGTACCCAGCTCACATTTGCGATCTCCAAGAGCATGGCCGTGTGGTCGAACCTGTCTGCCAGTCTCTCTCAACACAATCCATGGACATCCATCCGGATCAAGGTTGGCACATGGGGGGCCTGCTACCATCGGGGACACAATCTGACTCTGCTGTGCTGACAGTCTGTTGTCTAAATTAGATTTAACTCTTCAGAATATTCCTGGTATAGGTTATACAGTGATCCCTCACTTATCGCGGTTAATGGGTTCCAGAACCGACCGCGAAAAGTGAAAAACCGCGAAGTAGCGTCACCCCTAATGACGTCACCCATAAATAATACGTACGTTCATTCTCTCACTCTCTCTCTCATATGATACGAGTGTGTGTGTGTGTAAGTGTACATACATACGTAGATGTAAATAAAGTGTACATAAATATGTTTTTAGAACTCTTTTATTCTTATAACAAGATACGTAACTCAAGATGAAGATGATTTACTGCACAGGTTAATGAGAGCTTTACTGCTCCTCAGGTGACGCCTCATCGTCAGGTGCTAGAGGCGCAGCATCATCGAGGGCAGCTTCCGATAGAGCTGGAGAAGCTGCAGGAGGCGGCGTAGTGGCTCGACGGGAAGACTATTTCGCACAAAAAGGCACAAGAGAACAGCGAAAAGTTCCACGCGGCGAGACTAAGCAACACCAGCGATAAAGAACAATGAATGCAGTCTTCCTTCGCTGGGTATGGGCGCTCGGCAGGGAGAGAAGCTGGGTAAAACGTCTCGGCCAATCAGCTTGCGAGATTCCCGAGCCGAGCCAACACGAGAACAGCAAACAGAGAGGTGGATTTTGAGTTGTGCGGGCTCTCCATGTTGATACCTGATGTTCTAATGTAGTCTCCCTGCCTTCTGCTAGCGCCCGCCCATTTTTTCTCAATTTTGAATTTTTGATGAATATTTTTGAAAAATCCGCGATGCACTGAGGGCGCGAAAGGTGAGGCGCGAAGTAGCGAGGGATCACTGTATAAACCTAATATCTTCAAACTCCTATCAGAACTTCAAATGCATTTGTCTTTTCATTCATCTCCATTCCTTTTCAGAGTAACACAATTTTCCTTTTTATAAGGTAGTTTAATCATCATTTTCTTCATAAAATTGCATTCACTTTTCTCAACCAATGCTATTTCATGGTTTTTCATTTTCCATTGCATTGCCAAGTTAAACTATGGTTTCTTTGGTTCCACAAATGTTTGATACACGTTGTAGCATCATCGTCTCCTCACAGCCGAGACAGAAGATCACTTCTCTCCAGTTTACAGAAATTTCATTTTATTCATTGCACAGGAATATCACCTTTCTGCCTTTTCAGGAATATCACTGGCTTTTATGTCGACTCATGCAGGCCTCTTCCAGGCCTGACCAAAGATGCTTGCTTTCCCAGGACCCCAATGTAAACAGTTGCCCCTCGCAGAGATTGTAAGGATCAGAATTTGCTTTTAAAGGCTCAAAGGAACATAAAACTCAGGAGACCAGACCTCTCAACATGAACACTGCATTTGATAACGTACCTTTTCACAGGAAACCAATGTTTTTAAAAGAGTCATAAACCACTTAATCTGACAGTTTTATAGCCTATGCCAGGGGTGTCCAACCATGTGCCATGGAGAGCCAAGACCCTGCAGGTTTTACCTCCAACCAGTGTCTTCAACAGCAGATTTCTGTGAACTTCTTCCCACTGATTGCTGATAAGTGAAAACACCTGCTGAAGAGACTGGGTAGAAGAGAAAACCTGCAGGGTCTTGGCTCTCCATGGCACCTGGTTGGACACCCCTGGCCTATGCTGTCCAGGTATCTTCGCCAGATACTAAAGGAAATCATCTACAGCTCAACAGTACCTCCTAGCGGATACCTACGGAATGTGTTTTCAGTACGTAGGATGACTTTTAATTTGCTCTAAATATTAAGTTTCTTTCAGCTTATCCTCTGGATCCTAAGGACACTGAAAATCATCCCTCTTATCACCAGCCATGGTTTGCTGCATGTTCTGCTGTTCTAATCTTGATCTAAATGTGAATGCATGTATTATAATTATGTATAAGAAATGTTATATTCATGAGTGTTATTGGAGTAATGGTATAAATGCATGATCACCATATATTAGCCAAGTCATTTAATTTAGTTAGATTTTATAGTGAGCATTTATCTCATAAGAACTGACTGAATGTTGATTTTCCCTCTGAAATTTCATGGGATGGTGTCTTCATTTGATTGGCTGCTCTCAAACAAAGAAGTGTTCTCACATTGGATAGCAGCCATTTCAAACTGCTTCTGAAAAAGCCGATTGGTCAGTCTTGCGACTACATCATCAGTTTTACGACCCGGCGAGGTAACTTTAAAAGACAGAAGTTAGATTTGAGTTTAGTTAAGAGAAAAGAAAAAGTGAGAGATCGGCAGAGTTAGAAAAAGAGATCAGAAAAGAAGACAAAGGGTAGACAAAGAACAGGCAGGAAGATTAGAACAGCAAAGCGGTAATAGAATTAAGAATTAGAAACACAGAAAGAAGAAAGAGATTTTGAGAAAGATTAGGAACTAAATTAAGATTAAAGAAGCAGAATAGTAATCTAGATCTCAGAAGAAGATTTTATTCCACCGTTTCAAGGCCCTGTGAAGTTTTATTTTATTCTCTGTGTGTTTGTCAAATCTTTTCTTATATTCTGGAAACTGAGGAAGAACCATTTTTCTTTAGAGCTCGTCCCTTTTAGAGAATCAAATTCTCAAACTTTTTCCTTCACCTCAGAAGCCATTCTTATCCTAGTAAATGTTTTTCTAACACTTTTTTTATGACTTTTCACGCCATTAAAGTGGACCTTTAATTTACCTAGTTTAAAGTGAACAGAGACTGAGAAGATTTTCCTTCAGTTTTCGGGTCGATCCCACTACAAGAGACCCCAAATTTGGATTCTTTTCCCAAGGACTTTTCACGCCGCCCTGAGACAAACCACCCACGGCTGCAAATGTCTCTTTGAAGGGCCCCCCAGCTGAGTTATCACCCCACGGCTGTGAGCGAGGACAGCAGCAGCTTCCTCCCGACGTCCTAACTTCAAAACCCAGCGGTACCGACCCGCGGAACTTGGACCAACGGCCGTGTGTGAGTGAAACTTTTATTTCTCCTATTTCCTGGGTTAAAACGTGATGTCCTAACAATTAAATTACAATTGAATATGGCCCGTATTTCAGGGCTCAATTAGTCTCTCAGCCGCAGGATGGAATTGTAAACTGAACGAAAACTTTCAGTCATTTTTAAGTAACTGCCCTTAAATTTTGTAGATTAATTCAGGAGTCATTTTTAGATAATTAGCTTATGAATTTTCCCCATAAAATTGCGATGTTTTGTTAAAACATTCCAGCCTCATTTACCGTTGAAACATAAGTCTAGTTTCTCCTTGGTTCTGCAGAGGTGTAAAGCTGGATTTTATGTTCAGGAACCCAATATCAGTTGATGTGATATATTACGCTGTTATCATCTGAATCTGTTTATTCATCATTTGAACGCTATGTCATGTAACCTGAATGATTTTAATAAAGAGTGAATGAGAGCAGTTGAAAGTGTTTTCCTTTCGCATATACAGGTTTCCTAATCATGGCAGGACAAAAACTCACTGAAACTTTGAGACTGATTCATTAAGTAATTTAAGGTACAAAATTAAATAAAATTAAAGTTAATTTTATTGTCCGTTAGGACTGGTGCCCCTTTTACGAGTGCTTTTATTTAATTTAGCGGGTGTAGAAGTGATGGTTCAACTCCGCCCCCTTTCACACCCACTATTAAATAAAATAAATAATTCCTGTACCTTATGACAAATAATTTTATAGGCACTTCATCCTACACCTTAATGGCGCTCCCGTGTGAGGCCTCTGTAATTGGGAAACGTATATGCAAAAAGAAAATTCATTGAAATCATAATTATTTTTTTTTCCTGCAAATATTGATCCACTTTATTCAGGAGCCTGTGTGTTGTTGGGGAGAGGCTGTGTCTCCTCCTGCCTGTGTGTCTGCTGTGTTTGTTTACCTAACTTCCCGCTGAGGAGTCTGGTGGCTGATAGCAAAGGGGGGGTGAGCGATTCACCCACTAAAGTCAACAGTTTTTGATGCATGCAAAGTTTAAGCAGTATTATTATATGCTGGATTAAGAAACAGAGGCCTAGAGCGACAGAAACACGAAGAAAACCGTCCTGTCTCTCGCCAGTTTAACCTTTCGGCGATTATCCCGAAAGGAGTAATTAAACTGGCCAGTTCTGTAATTTAATTACCCAAGCGTGGTGACGTCAGATTAAGCTGGACGCGGTTTGATCTGGTCACTGAATAAACCGCTGGGGAAAGTAGCGCTAAACTATACCCGGAATTAAAGGATTTACATTATTTGTGAAAGTTGGAGATTAAACTCTCATTTTGAAAAGCAAGGCGTGGCGTTGTCGCTGAGACTCGCGCCCGCATCACGTGTCACGTGAACACGCACAGTCGCGCGCGTGACCGAAAGGCGTGCACGAAAACTGCGCATGAGCAGAGTAAGCGTGCAGACGCCATTTTGAAGGCGCAAAGAGGGAGTCACCCTAGCCGCCATTTTGAGTGAGACCGGTAGACCCACCCAGAGCGACGTCACCAGTGTCTCCTCCCCCTGGGAGGGCAGAGACAACTGCCTCCATCGTGTGGTCAACTATAGGAGTTGCATTTCTTGCATGAATGCACACTCGGATTAAAGCAGAGCAAATCTATTAAGCTGATTTATAATCAAACAGAGCTTCCAAATTGACTTTAAATCAATCCGAATTATCTGGAACAACCTAAATTTAAACCCAATTCAAAGTTTTATCCCAAGAACAAAAAGGAAAAGGAAACTTGTGGGTTTGAAGTTTGTTCTCATTGGTGGAAGAGCTTTTGACTACATATATACGCACTGAAAGAACATAGAAGCATAGACTTTGTATTTACTCACATATGTTAACC